>CM030798.1:47834366-48434366 GCA_018127125.1 Rhododendron griersonianum | reverse complement strand
GGGGTCACACGTGTGGGGGAGTATTGGGATTTGTCCCACATTGGTTAAATATCTCCTCCAAAACTAGTATATGAGCCTGAGCGGCCTCTCCACTCTTTGCCAATTGGTTTGGAGTTGGATGCTTTAACATGGTATCAGAGCTAGGGTTTCGGAGAATTTGTTCCCCCTTGTTTGTGTCATAAGTTCACCGTTGTTTGTTGTGATCCACGTGTTATGGATCTTTTATTTACCTCTCCACGTGTGAGTCAGGGGTCGCACGTGCGGGGGAGTGTTGGGATTTGTCCCACATTGGTTAATTATCTCCTCCAAAAGTATATGAGTCTGGGTGGCCTCTCCACTCTTTGCCAATTGGTTTGGAGTTGGATGCTTTAAAAGTCTGCATAATAGGCATTCTCTCTCTCTCTCTCTCTCTCTCTCTCTCTCTCTCTCTCTCTCTCTCGCGTGCGCGCATTTGAGAGCCGTTTATTAATAGCCATTTCTCCACTTGACCAAGTTATGTGGATGGTAAATTCAGAAACTGTTCCATCCACCTTGCACTCTCTCTCTCACTCCGCATCATGGAAGAGCTTTTATGTTACTGGACTCAGTATTTGCTGTTAATGGATATTCTTCAGTTAATGAAGCAGCAGATCTTCACAAACTGACTGAAGTCTGAACATTAGACATTTCTGAAATGTAATGGTAATTGATAATTCTTCCAAGATTATCAAATGATTGCACTTCTCATTTGTAGATTGGCTGATATGTCATAAGATAATACTGGGAAATAAGTTTAAGCTCGTCAAATTCTTTCGTACTTTACTCTGTGATGGTTAAATTATGATTCTTTTCCTTCTCATGTGTGGTAACCCCAGATGCTTGGCGTAACTAGCCTTCGCTACTCCCTTTTATAACCACGGTTGGTGGGACTTTGAATTTAGTGGGTTCTGCCCCTGAAACCCATCAATCTGAATCTTCAGCGGCTTCGTACTTATGAATTACCATGTTGTAGGTTATAATGTTATATAGTTCCAGTTGATATGACGATTGTTCTTTTCCTGGGAAACAATTGTTATCCACTATGTGGACTATTGCTTATTTTGGTATGGACACTAGGCTATTTCTAATAGTCATCTCAAATTGCAGAAACACTGTTTATGATTCTTCAATTGGTGGTTGCCTTCAGGCACTACACTCTAGTTGTCCTGATGATGTTGTCAAGTTGACTGCTGCGAATTTGGTCAAAGTTTTTCCGGAGTCAATGCAGAGAACAAAAAGTTCAGAGCTGAAGGTTAATTTTGTCCCTGTTGGTCTTTTATAGACATACATTGTTATTCTATTAAGAGACTTTCAAATATTTGGGTAGCTCATAAAATTGATTTCTTAATCTTTCAGAAAGGTAATAGCTACTCTCTTTTTTTTCAGGCCGCTTTATGCAATGCATATATCAGAATAGCTAAAAGTTGTCCCCCTCACATTTGGAGGCCAGAATCTCTTATCAGTTTGCTTTGTTCCTCAAATGCCTGTTTTGCATTGATTGATTGCTTACAAATGGCTCTGTCTACTATTATTCCTGATGCTGTTGAAGAAGAAACAATTGAAAATCGTAAAATGAATAGATCACCCCCAAATCCTGGTGGATGTGAGAGCATACAAGTTGGGGGGAAAAGACCTCTTCAGGACCAAAACACTTTCCAGACAAAGCGTCAGAAGTTTGATAAAAGAGTAATAACTTTAGAAGCTGATTCTCTGGATGAGAAAATGATTTCTTGTAAAGTCACAACTGGAGTGATAAATGAGTATGGTGAATATATGCTCAAATCGCTTTTTTCCTTTGTTGAATTTCTGAATCCTCCGGGTGGAAAGGCAACTTTATTAAGCCCGGAAGTTTCCTTAACAGCTCTTAGCACGCTTAGCATTGCTGTCTGCATATACACACAGACACAACTTTCACGTTGTATTTTCGGGAAGATGCATGGGTGGATCCCTTGGATATGTGAGCAGGTTCTGTTATTTTCTGAACATTGCTCATTCACTTACTCTATATACTTAACACATGTCACTAATAATTATATGTTGCAGGCCAGTCAGGGTACTGCACTCTCATTTGATTTATTCATCTTTCTGGAAGCAGTTCATAGTGTCTTGCTTGTGGAATGTAAGCCCATATATCTTGTTTTTAACTTTGCATTTGAAGATTAACCAACTTCTCATTTGGTGTAGCATAAATGCATAATTATGAAAAACTATTTGCACACGCAAGTTAAGAATAATTGGTGCTGACAAATTCAATGGTTTCTAGATGAAGGGAAGTCACATTCTTGGATTATTTAAGTCGCTGGTTCCTGTCTTCCTGATAATGCTTTTTCCTGGAAGTTCTATTTGTGTCGAGAAGTTGTATACTTCATGTTGTATCTTTATTCGTGTGATGGTAAAGTGGTAAGCTTACTGTTGGTTAGTGTTTGGTTGACTGGAATGAAGCTGGAATGCAATGATCGTTCTCTTGCAACATTCATTCTGATTGGTTCACTAAGAAGATATATATTGTACACTACAAATGAAATCATCACCTTGTTAATGAATGACACTCCAGTGATCCAAACACTACCTTAGTGGAACGCTACTTTGAAGGGAAGACCCAGACTGACATGGGATACTGTGGTGAAGAAGGATATCAATTTTCGAAGTATAGTTGAACTTAGAGCCTTTGACAATGGCAGAAAGGGATTCATGTGCCTAACCCTAATTAATTGGGACAAAAGGCTTAGTTTGGTTTGTCTTTGTTTTTTTTTCTTTTTTTCTTTTTTTCCTGGTTCTTGATGATATTCAGATTGTTACTTAATGAACAAACGAAGATACACAAGCATTTAAGGTGTTCTGAACTTGCTGCAGATAATTATTTAATTCTGTTCTCTTACTTTCTATTAGTTTGTCATCTGGAAGGTGTGCTAGTTTAATTGAAAATGTTCTGATATTTAACATTTTGTGACTTCTGTCACCTATATGTGTTCTTTAGGTATCCTTCCCAAGGAGAGAAAGCTTTTCAGAATCATGGGTGATGGTGCAGATCGGCTGCATTTAGTGCTAAATCTTCCGTGGACACATACCCTTGTTGATGCTGAACCTCATCCTCCATGGAAGATGAAATGTCTCTCTGTCCAAATTCTGTCCAAGATGGGATGCATAATGGAAAGTGGAATCGATCTCAAAGTTCTGGATTTTGCTCTACAAGATGAAGTAGATGAAGTTAGAACTGAAGCTATTATTTCTATGCCTATATTTTGTCTGTGGTCTGGGCTTGGTATACGGACAGATTTGTTCAAATGGCTGCAGTAAGTAACCAATAGCTATCGATGTGTTTGTTTTCAAACTACGTGCTATGTCAAGCATGGTGAAAGCCTGAAACTTTTGGACTCTACATTTTTTGCTGAGAGTTTTGAAAGTCTTTCCATGCACGACTGGTGTGTTCAGTCTTGGGAGCCTACCCACTCCAATTGTGCTTTTGGTTCATCTCTGTGATGCATGTTGGCGGTGTAAAATGTTGTACGCGTGACAGATGCTATTGGCAGAATTTTCCTATTTTGATTGCTCTGTTCACTGTGCATAATTGGGTTTGTTTCCTGTTTCTAATCTGCAGATTCTTGGAGGAAGAGAAGAGTGAGCAAGTCAAGAGAGTCATTCCTCTTTCTCTCGGTTATTTGGCATGCATTTGTGGATCTTGTAATGGTATTGCTGGTCTTTGTGAAAATGAATGCAAATTATTCCTGACAAAGGACACTGTTAAGCACAATGCGACAGTAGATCTTCTGTCGGCTGGATTTTGGTGTTCAAAGTGTGACAGTAGAGTTGTACACAATCAGGAATTGTATCCAATGGTTGTACATCTACCTGATATTCAAAGCGCAGAATTCGATATTGATGATGATTTTTTCCGTCTACAGTCTCTGTTCTTTGAGCTTCTTTATGATGATTCGTCTGAAGAGGTTCAAGTTGCTTGTGTGGGAATAATTCATAGGATCCTTGCACATGGAACCAAGGATATGCTGCTCAGAACAAGATCTGAATGGATTAAATGTGTTGATTACCTTCTTCTTCACAGGAAAAGGGCTGTCAGAGAAGCATTTAGCACAAGGATTGGCTCCTTCCTTGAGGAGCCCATGCTCAATTGTTTACTTTTGGAAGAAGAGGAATCAAACAAAACGAAAGAACAGAAGTTATTGGACAAGATAAAACATGCTTTGGCAGAAGCTAATGATCCCCAAATATTTGAGACTCTACTGGAATCAACAGCAGAGATTATGGTTTCAGTTGATATCAACAGTCAAGTGTTCTTATTCTCTCTTATTTTATTAGTTGATCAACTTGATAATCCACATTTGACGGTGAGGTTATCTGCATCAAAGTTAATACGTCGTTCTTGCTACATCCATCTTAAAGGAGGATTTGAACTAGTCCTGTCCAAAGTTATTCATGTTCGGAATGAGTTGTATGATTATCTGTCCAATAGGCTTGCAAGCCGTCTGCAAATGGTCAGAGAGTTTGCAGAGGCTGTCCTCGGAGTTGAAACTGAAGAACTTGTCAAAAAAATGATTCCTGTTGCCCTTCCAAAGCTTGTAGTCACCCAACAGGGTAATGATCAAGCAGTTGTCACCTTATATGAGTTTGCCAGGTGCTTGAACACAGATATGGTGCAACTGATCGTGACTTGGCTACCAAAGGTGCTTGCGTTTGCCCTTCATCAAACTGATAGTGAAGATTTGCTCTCGGCTTTGCAGTTTTACCATGTGCAGACTGGATCCAACAACCAAGAGATTTTCGCAGCTGCATTGCCTGCACTATTAGATGAACTTGTGTGCTTTGTCGATGGTGATTTGGATGAGACAAATAAAAGGTGCACAATTCTTCATCAATCTTTAGATTCTAAGGATTCAGTCTATTGACAAAGACATTGTTGGTTGGTTGGAGTCCAATAAAGCACTCTTTGTCTTGGATTTTCGGGTATTCGGATCTTGAACATTCCTAATTGCTTCCCCATGTATGCATTTAGAACAATTCAATGGCATCTCTCTCTCTCTCTCTCTCTCTCTCTCTCTCTCTCTCTCTCTTTCTCTACATTTACATTAATTTAGAACATTGATGTTACCAAAGTCCACATGGATGTCAACTTTTTTTCAAGCCTCAATTGGTTGGTCTGGGCTTCTGATTTAGGGTCTCTTTAGCTGAGAATATATGCTCCATTTCATGGTACTGCTATTACATCTGTAAAATTGTGGCATTTGTCAGTAAGCGCTTTTAGTTTTGTGTTTACAGGTTAGCTAAGGTGCCTCAGATGATAAAAGAAGTTGCAAGAATTTTAACTGATTCTGATGATCTTCCAGGATTTTTGAAGAATCACTTTGTTGGTCTTCTTAACAGTATGGATAGAAAATTGATTCACACGGAGGACCTGTTATTGCAGAAACAAGCCATAAAACGTATAGAGATGCTGATCAATATGATGGGTTCCCACCTTAGAACTTACGTACCTAAACTCATGGTTCTTCTCATGTATGTTATAGATAAAGAGCCACTGCAGGCTGACGGTCTCTGTGTCTTACACTTTTTCATAAAGCAGTTGGTAAAGCTAGCACCTTCTAGCACTAAACATGTAATATCTCAAGTTTTTGCTGCTCTTATCCCCTTGTTGGAGCGAGATAGGCATTCTTCTTCAAATTTCAGTAAAATTGTGGAAATCTTAGAAGAACTTGTTTTTGAGAATAGGGATATCCTGAAGCAGCATATCTGTGAATTCCCTCCTTTGCCCAATATTCCTGCCCTAAGAGGAGTGAACAAAGTGATAGAAGAAGCACGTGGATCCACGACGTTGAAAGACCAATTGCGGGATATTGTTGATGGTCTAAATCACGAGAATTTGAATGTTAGGTACATGGTGAGTAGCGAGCTGTGCAAATTGCTGAACCTGAGAAGGGAGGACGTCACTACTTTTGTCACTGGGGAAGTAGGTTCGGATATGGATGTCTTGAGTTCTTTGATTACTTCCTTGCTTAGAGGTTGTGCAGAAGAATCAAGAACTTCAGTGGGACAGCGGCTGAAGTTGGTATGTGCTGATTGCCTTGGAGCACTTGGTGCAGTTGATCCTGCTAAAGTAAAGGGTGCTTCAAGCCAGCGCTTTAAAATTGCTTGTTCAGATGACGATTTGATATTCGAGTTGATCCACAAGCATCTGGCAAGGGCTTTTAGAGCTGCGCCTGACACCATTATCCAAGACTCTGCAGCATTGGCTATACAGGAGCTTCTGAAGATTGCGGGTTGTGAGGCATCACTTGATGAAAATGATACAGCTTCTGCATTACAGACACTGAAGTGTAAACAACCTTTGAATGTCCCTCCTTCTGGGATCAAGATCAATTCTAATACCAGTGGAATGAATGGTAGGGGTCAGAGGTTGTGGGACCGTTTCTCCACCTATGTGAAAGAGATAATTGCCCCTTGTTTAACCTCAAGATTTCAGCTTCCAAATGTGGCAGATTCATCATCTGCTGGACCTATTTACCGGCCTTCCATGTCTTTTAGAAGATGGATATATTTCTGGACAAGAAAGTTGACTGTGCATGCAACTGGTTCCCGTGCAAGTATTTTCAATTCTTGCCGAGGGATAGTGCGTCACGATATGCAAACAGCAATATATCTGCTGCCATATTTGGTCCTTGATGCTGTCTGCCATGGCACTGAGGAGGCACGATGTGGCATAACGGAGGAGATCCTAACTGTTCTTGATGCTGCAGTATCAGAGAATAGTGTGGCTGCGATTCATGGAATCAATTCTCGGCAAAGTGAAGTTTGCATTCAGGCTGTGTTCACTCTTCTTGATAATCTTGGCCAATGGGTGGATGATGTTGAGCAAGAGATTGCTCTTGCTCAGTCTCTTCAATCATCAAATTCTAAGCAACAAGCTTCAAAGTTAAAAGATCAAAAAACGAATACTTCAGTAAATTCAGACCAAGTCCTTATGCAGTGTAAATATGTTTCAGAGCTTTTGGCTGCAATTCCTAAGGTAACCCTTTCTAGGGCCTCCTTCAGGTGTCAGGCTTATGCGAGGTCTTTGTTGTACTTTGAGTCTCACGTGCAGGAAAAGTCGGGATCTTTTAACCCTGCAGCTGAGAGGAGTGGCATATTTGAAGATGAAGATGTCTCACTTCTAATGGAAATATACAGCTGCTTGGATGAGCCTGATGGTTTGTCTGGTTTGGCATGTCTACGCAAATCTAAAAGTTTGCAAGACCAGCTCTTAATAAACAAGAAAGCGGGAAATTGGGCAGAAGTTTTGACTTCTTGTGAACAGGCTTTGCAGATGGAACCCACTTCAGTTCAGAGGCATTCAGATGTTCTCAACTGTCTGCTAAACATGTGCCATTTGCAGGCAATGGTCACTCATGTAGATGGATTGATTTCTAGGGTTCCTCAGTACAAGAAAACATGGTGTATGCAAGGTATTCAGGCTGCATGGAGGCTTGGCAGGTGGAACCTGATGGATGAGTTCCTTAATGGAGCTGATGAAGAAGGTTTACTTTGTAGCAGTTCTGAGAGCAATGCTTCCTTTGACATGGATGTTGCAAAGATTCTGCAGGCAATGATGAAAAAAGACCAATTCTCAGTTGCTGAACGAATTGCACTCTCAAAACAAGCTCTGATTGCTCCTTTAGCTGCTGCTGGAATGGACTCCTATATCCGGGCTTACCCGTTTGTTGTAAAGCTTCACATGCTAAGGGAGTTGGAAGACTTCCATAGTCTCCTTGTCGGCGAATCTTTCTTGGAGAAATCATTCCATTTGGGAGAATCTGGATTCTCAAAAGTGGCGGACAATTGGGAAAATCGGCTCAGATTTACACAACCATCTCTGTGGACGAGGGAGCCACTCTTAGCTTTCCGGAGACTGGTTTTTGGTGCCAGTGGTCTTGGTGCTCGAGTTGGGAACTACTGGCTGCAGTATGCAAAACTCTGTCGATCGGCTGGTCATTACGAGACAGCTAATCGAGCAATTCTAGAAGCCAAGGCTTCTGGGGCACCTAATGTTCACATGGAAAAGGCTAAGCTTCTGTGGAGTACTAGGAGATCAGATGGTGCCATTGCGGAGCTGCAGCAAAATCTCCTGAACATGCCAGTGGAGGTTATTGGTTCTGCTGCCGTGTCATCTATCACCAGCCTGTCAGTGGTTCCACTGAACCCACCTCCTTTACTCTGTGATACTCCAGCCTTCAATGATAATCTGGATATTGCAAAAACTCTCCTCCTCTACTCGAGGTGGATCCATTATACTGGCCAGAGGCAGAAGGAAGATGTCATCGGTCTGTATTCTAGGGTGAGAGATCTCCAGCCCAAGTGGGAGAAAGGATACTTTTATGTGGCTAAGTATTGTGACGAACTGCTTGTTGATACCAGAAAACGGCAGGAGGATAATTTCGATCTAGGTCCCAGGGTTACATCTGTTTCGGCGACTGTTGTTTCTATGAATTTAGAAAAGCGTTGGTGGTCCTACCTTCCTGATGTACTGTTATACTATGCAAAGGGTCTTCATAGAGGCCACAAGAATCTCTTTCAAGCCCTTCCAAGGTTGTTAACCCTTTGGTTTGATTTTGGAAGCATTTATCAGAGAAGTGGTTCATCCAATAAAGATATGAAAAATGTCCATGTGAAGGTAGTGATCTTAGTGTCCCGATCTTATATTTTCCAAAATAAAAGGGTGACTTTGCTCTTCTTCACCATTTATCAATTAATGCCGTTTTTCCCTTTCTTTTCAGGTAATGGGCATCATGCGAGGGTGTTTAAAGGATCTGCCCACATATCAGTGGTTAACAGTGCTTCCTCAGTTAGTTTCCAGAATTTGCCACCAAAATGACGAAATTGTGCGTTTGGTCAAACACATTATCACCTCTGTTCTACGGCAATACCCGCAGCAAGCCCTCTGGATTATGGCGGCAGTTTCAAAATCCACAGTACCTTCAAGGAGAGAGGCTGCTGCGGAGATCATACAAGCTGCGAGAAAATTGTCAAGTCAGGGAAACAATGGAAATAACTTGTTTGTTCAGTTTGCTACCCTGGTTGATCATCTAATCAGGTTGTGCTTCCATGCTGGTCAGTCAAAGGCAAGGACCATCAACATCTCAACTGAATTCAGTGCATTGAAGAGGATGATGCCACTGGAAATCATAATGCCCATCCAGCAGTCCCTGACAGTAAATCTACCCACATATGATATGGATCTGTCTGACTCGCTTAGATCTGATATCTTCTCGGCCACAGACCTTCCGACAATATCAGGTATTGCTGATGAAGCTGAGATCCTTTCGTCTCTTCAGCGACCCAAGAAAGTAAGCTTCTTGTATGATTTGTCGTTCGAATCAGATTGCTTGAACATGTTTTCACAAGTATTTCTAATTGCTCTCCCATCTGGTTCAAGAGTTTTTGATCGGTTATGTTCACATTTATAATGTTCTGGAAATTGGTGTTGAAGAGCCATCACCATCTTTTCGTTCAAGAGTACATTTGTTCTCTTGCCTTCTCAAACTGCTGGACAGGTTACCCTGGTAGATATGTCCTTGATAAAATTTACCCACGGATCATGAAGTAGAGAAACCAAATTTTCTCATTGCAAACCTAAAAGAAGTGGGAAGCACCTCCTTGCAAGCTCATGTGCTTGTGCTACTATCTGTCTATTCAGATAGTTGGAATAGGCCCGATCTTTCTATACTTTATGGTCATGTTGACTTTGTTCAGCCACATCTTTGGAGGAGTCTATTTTGTTGCCTCTATAACATGGTAGAGATGCACTTGATAGTTTGTCCTTATGGTCATTGAAGCTTTCACTATGCATCATCTTCATAACATAAGTCCCATACGTTGTTGTTTACAGGTGGTTCTTCTGGGTAGTGATGGCATTGAACGTCCATTCCTTTGCAAACCCAAGGATGACCTCAGAAAAGATGCACGCATGATGGAATTTAATGCTATGATAAACCGTTTATTGTCCAAGTGCCCAGAAAGTCGCAGGAGGAAGCTTTACATTCGCACCTTTGCAGTGATTCCCCTAACGGAGGACTGTGGTATGGTTGAGTGGGTTCCCCACACTCGTGGGCTCCGACATATACTTCAAGACATTTATATAAGCTGTGGGAAATTTGACAGGAATAAGACAAATCCGCAAATCAAGCGAATTTATGATCAATGCCAAGGGAAAACGCCAGAAGATGAGATGCTGAAGAACAAAATTCTTCCGATGTTTCCTCCAGCTTTTCACAAATGGTTTTTGAACACATTTTCTGAACCAGCTGCTTGGTTCAGGGCTCGAGTTGCATATTCACACACTGCTGCAGTTTGGTCAATGGTTGGGCACATTGTGGGCCTTGGAGATCGGCACGGGGAAAATATTCTTTTCGATTCTACCACAGGGGACTGTATTCATGTTGATTTCAGTTGCTTATTTGACAAAGGTTTGCAGTTGGAGAAACCTGAGCTGGTGCCTTTCAGGCTAACCCAGGTAAGAAAAGCACATAGGCATATGACCTGCACATTATGGCCAAATTTTAGCTGTTGTCAAGAGGCCAAGTTGTGATCATTTTTCTGATGAACTCTGTACGCATGTATTGCAAATGAAGTTTAGAATTCATGATTGCACCAAACAAAATACTGAGTTTGTAAAAATGCAGTATTCTCACCTCAATCGAGTGCATTCTTGGCAATTAATTTAAACTATTCTGTTCTGCGTGACAGCTAATTTCTTCAATTGAATTCTCTGATTGGATCTGCAGAATGTGATTGATGGATTGGGCATTACTGGATATGAGGGTATTTTTCTGAGGGTTTGTGAGATCACACTTTCTGTACTCAGGGCCCATAGGGAGACTCTAATGAGTGTCCTGGAAACTTTTATCCATGATCCTCTTGTGGAATGGACTAAATCTCACAAGTCCAGTGGAGTAGAAGTTCAGAATCCCCATGCCCAGGTTAGAATCTTCATTGTTCTCTTTTTCGTCTATTTTATCGACGCTTTCAAAGTTGTTTCTTAACCTTGGTCAATTTCGAAGTTGAAATCAGTTGGTGACTTAGATGTGACTGCCAAATCTTTTATTAAGCAAAACTATTGTTGTCGAATCAATTATGACTTGCCCATGCAATGGCATTTACAAGAACTTTTCCAAGACAACTTTATGCATAGAATGTGTAATTTTGGCTGCAAACTGTTCTACAAAATCATATGAAGCTAGCCGGTTTGTGAATCAACTAGCAGAAAAGGGCTGTACTTTGAATCTCAGGACTTCATTATGCACTCCATTTTCCAGGCTCGTTTTGCTGTTATCTTAGTTTTACATAGTAGGGAATTAATTTTGGCTGGTCAGTTATGACTGCAAGCTTAAGTTCATATTAAGCTAGTTTCATTTAGTCAAAGAATTAAAATATTTAGGATTATGCTTCTGTTTAAGTTGATTAATTTCCTTTTGACAAATCAATAACAAAAACAAGAAAAGAACTCAGAATATGGATTAGGAGACTCTGGTGATGCTTTATTCATTTCTCATATTTGATCTTGTCTTTCTGAGTTCGGTCGAAAATATCAATTTGTGGGCAAAATCTTGCAAGGAGATAAGACTCAACAATTTTGTGTCTGAAAATTGCAGCGTGCCATCAGTAATATTGAAGCACGGCTGCAAGGAGTTGTTGTTGGCGTTGGAGCTGCACCATCTCTGCCTCTCGCTGTAGAAGGACAGGCGCGTCGCTTAATTGCAGAAGCAGTTTCGCACAAAAACCTAGGAAAGATGTATATATGGTGGATGCCTTGGTTTTAAGAGGTGCAAGCTAAAGACGTGTTTGCTGAATTCATCGGGGCTTGGTATGCTATGTTTTTTTCTTTTCTGTTGTCACTGGTTTCCATCTTGTTAAGATATGGCCTCGATAACTAAGTTCCATTAGAGCTGAATACCTAGTTGAGTCATGTCTTTCTGTTCGGTTGTTTCACATATCTTTCCCAGTGTTTTGGAACCATGTAACCTGATTCGTAGGAAAACACTACGGAACATACGGCGATAGGATCCTAATGACTCTCTTATTTGTCTCATCAAAGGCATAAAACAAAGGTAAATCGAGATTATGAGCCATTCTCATACCTCGGAATGGTGCGCACTTGTGTTAGGTGTATTTCTTCCCCCTTGTGTCTATTTGTCCATAAGATACTCGTACATTTAATTTTGCCAAAAGTCTAGCAGCTTCCTCAACATTAACAGTGTCCCAAGTCATATTGAAACAATGAAACTTGATTCAGCCTTGCACCATTTTTGAATGTACTAGAAGCTGCTGTATTTTGTCTTTTGATGGTTATATTAATGTACCATTTTTCTTGTTACAGGTTAGTACACTAAGAATGGGGATGACTTAACTTTTTGACGTTGGACAAGAAAACAGAAGTGAATAAGCTTTATCAGGTGTTGGAAACTCTTTGATGCATGGTTCTTTTGCTTTTTGCTGTTGGCATTGTCGTTCACTTACGAGCATTAGGGTACGTGATGTGATTAGAGACCTATGAAGGACAATATCGAAGCCATCATCAAGTGTCTTTTTGGCAATAAAGCTTAGTTAAAGTGTTGGCTCTGAAATTGTGTTTTGGCGTCTCTATATATCTATTTGTTTGCTTACCTCAATGATACTTCACATTGTACAGCCACCAGATCATAAAATGTTTTCTTGCTACCAAGCTCGTCATTGATGATACAGCTCAATTTTCTCATCGATGAATGCAGTCATGGTAGAGAGAAGAAAGTCTCTTTCTGCAAGACACTACTTGCCAGTGGCAGGTGAGTATCTTTCATGAATTTGATATTATTTACAGTTCGGGTGAACGTACAATCTGCACCAGGAAAAGAGCAATCTTCCTTTTAACTTTACTTTGCGTGAGAGAATGTACCTCAAAGAAAAGAGCTTCTACCTAGTTTGATCGACTTCTCCTTGTTGCTGATCCCAGACTTGTGATGGTGCATTTAGTGCACAGTGCTGCGGTGCACACCTAGTTCAAGCAACATTAGGACCACTTATTGGAGTGTTGACAATGACAGGCTAACTGTATTGTGTGTAGATGTCAGTTAAAAGAATATGCAGAATATCAAGATGGATTTCGTTACCTTCTATGCGAAGACTTGGGATATTCAGCCAGACTGCTTGGTTAATACTTAATACCACTTAAAAAAAATAAGGGTGTCAAGATTTCTTGTGAATAAGAAACTTGCACTAGTAGTGGATCAATGCTTGTCATTTCCTTGAGAGATTACCAGCAGCTATTCTGCTCTGTTTCACTTATCTAATGTGGTACAATTAAGTTTCCATGTGTCCAAAATACATGTGATAAAGATTAAACAACTTGGTGTATTGCATGTAAATATGGTAGAAGCAAGGTTAATCTCATAATTACTCACAGTTGGATTAAATGGAATAATGGTGTTGGAAGGCTACTAGGCTAGGACACACTTTTCAGCTATCTAAAATACTCACAGTTGGATTAACTGGAATAAAGGAGTTGGAAGGCTAGGACACACTTGTCAGCTATCTAAAATTTGCCTTGAACTTGGAGATTGCTGTAAAGATCCGTATTTTGCCGTTAAAAAAAAAGAAAAGAAAAGATCCGTATTTGATATATTATTGTTTGCTTTCCGGTGCAGTTTAATTGGAGGATTGCTGGGAGAGTTGACTATTTCAATGTTCATCAGGATGATTCCACGGCTTGAGCCGCAACAGATGCAGACGTGGGCAAAGAGCTTTTGGTTAAAGAATGTAGATAAACTTGAACTTGAGTATTACACGCTGCCCTTTGTCATTAACATCTAAACAATTCATCTGCTTCTGGGTAATTTTGGTGCCATTGCCAAGTGGTAGGCAGCAAAATAATAGCAGAAGACATGTGAAACCAAAAAAATAGCAGAAAATCCTAGCCTATTTCCTTTTGAGGTAGCTATGATGCTTCAGGAACTCTGAAGCACTGTTGAGGTGGTTTACATCAAACAGAAAGCTCCTTGTACTAATGTAAGCTAGAGCAAAGATTACAATGAGATCGTTAGGCGAGTTTGGTTCCTTACTCTGCTCCCCTGCGGGAAATTTGTCTGCAGGACACTTAATTTTGCATGTTTATCTAAAAGATCATTTGAGATTAACTTTGATTCCAGGTTCAATGTAAAGATGCGTTTGGTACCTTTAGTTTTGGTTGATGTGTTTATGTTGCGGAGATAATGCTAATATCAGGTTGGTTCCTGTTTTGCAAATGGCAGAACGTTTACAATTAATTCCTCTAGTGCTGCAGACTCGATTTCCATCTGCAACAAACAGTTGAAGAGATTTTCTAACAAGGCTCCTTGTCTTAGTTTTCTAACAAGACCCATGTAAAACATGGAGATATCTACTATGGCATGATGATTGGAATACTCTCCCTGACTGTCACAAGCCTCAGCAGAATGCATTAGATGAACCTAACCAGTCTTTCAACGCGCGTCCCTTGGCAACAAAACAACCAACATTGTTCCGGTCAAATCTCATCGGACATTTCATCTGAATCATCATCTGTTTGATCAGTCGCTTCATTGGTGACTCTCCCCTTACAGCACTGTGCTTTCCCATCCCACAAACCACTGTAATCTCTGCCGGAACAATGCAATTCCCGTCCTTAAACCTTGACTGGAGCTCCTCTCTCCACTGTAACATAATCAAATAGGCAGACCCCAAGTGCATCCCATGCAAATCCAACTTCCCTTCAAGCGAATTCCACTCCATTGCATCCTCCAAAACCGATGATCCAATCAACTCTTGGACCAACAAGCCCTCGTCACCTTGTAAATTGTCCATCAACTCGTGGATTGTAGTCGGAACACTTTTGAGGTCTTGAAGCAGTTTCGTGATTGTCGGGCACGACTTCAACGCGGAGTTGTATGTTCGAATAGATAATCCAACACCTGAATTCCTAATCCTTCGAAGCCATAGAACCATCTCTGAGAGTTCGTCGTGAGCTCCAAATGACGTTAGGATCATATTTGAGCAAACTGTATCTAACCCAAAACCATCACTCTCCATTAGATTCAAACACCTCTTCATATCATTCAACAAACCTAATCTTCCATATGCGTATATCACAGACCTAAACTCAAACACAGATGGCTTGAGTGCTAAATCTCTCATTTCTTCCATCAAATTCTCAGCTTCAAAAGGTAGGTCCATTGCGCACAATCCACTCATCATTGCTTCAAATGCGCGATGTTTCACATATACGGAGCTTGAACTACTCATCAGCAGCTTGAGACGTGTATAGGAATCGAAAAGCCCCGGTTTTGATCTGTGTTTGGAGTGAGAGTCGATCAAATTGCAGTAGAAGAGAGCCAGGTCGCGTTCTTGAAGCTGTAATTTGGAAACGGCATCGGACATTAGGATTTGTGCTTGGTCCATTTGTCCTCGTTTATCAAGCAAAGCGATGAGGTATGCCACTAACTTAGGGTTCCAATCGAACCAAGTCGCTTCGCTTATTTTCAAGTACAGCTGCAACGACGATGTCAAAAGTTAGTCTAAAGAGTGTGTGCGTGAGGAAAAATTATTTGGGTACTGCCAAGTGTTGCCCCGGACCCTCTCCTATCACACATTGTGGAAGTCCAAGCTGTGTATGGACCTCACCCGAGGTCCCAATGTGTGGTGGAAAAGGGGTGTAGGCACCACGTGGAAGTGCCCATGATACACTATCAGAGAGCGAGAGAGAGAGAAAGAGAGCGAGAGAGAGAGGCTTACGGGGAAGGCGAGAGAGGAGAGGTGGGGGTGGGAGGTTTGGGGGGAGAGGAGATGGGAGAGGGCGTTGAGAGAGATGGATTTGGAAGAGGATTGTACGAATTTGCGGATTAAGCGATTGGAGACGGAGGTGTCGTCTGCGGCGCCGTTGTTGGAGAGGGAGGTGAGAAAGCGGTGGCCTTGCTTGCTTAGAGCGCAACGGACTCTGACTAATGGGTTTGGTGGAGGACCTGGTGGTTGGAGGTGGTTACATGGCAGTTGCAGGGACACCTTGAAGCAGGCAGCCATTGTAATTTGGGATGGCTCGGATGCACCCAAATGGACAGAACTGGTCGGGGGAAAATGGACAGGATCCGAGTCCCCACTCGACGGCCAACCAGTGGCCTTCAACCAGACACAGCAAGATCACCTCACCGTTCCTCCATCTCTGTCTCCATATCCATTGTCCTTCTCACATCACTCTTTTTTCTTTTTTTTTTGTTTACACCCTAAATCGGGTAAGTCCGTAAGTAATCACAAAAAATTCATGAATCCGTTAGCGATAAGAGCAGAATTTTTCCCTCCTTTGTTGTTTTTTCTGTTGAACTCTCACAAGGAAATACCCTTGGTCCTTGTATTTGGCTTTACTAGTCTGATAAAGTACAAAAATTTCGAGACGCTGAAAATTTGAATCAAAAGTCTTACTAGTTTAGGCGAGTACCCAAAGATTGGTTGCAGGATCGCCGGGGAAGAAAGACAGCAACGAGCACTCACAGATCGGAGCCCAGCAGAAAGACCGAATAGAAGGAAGATGGCATCGAAATGACGAGAGAACAAAGAAAATGAACGAGGAAAATACTATCGGACGCGCGTGAGCGTGGAGTGACCACCAGTACTTGAAACTTCCCCGGGAGAGGTAAATTTACAGTAGAGAGAGAGAGAGAGAGAGATGGAAGGATAAGCTTGGAGGGGGATGAGGACTTGTTTTGGTATTCGGAAAAGCTATTAGGGACAATATTGTCAATTAAAATCAATTTGGTGTGAATCTCTTTAAAACCTGCTATTGCCTACATCCACGTACGGAAAGTGATGACGTAAAGCGTACGGGTCCCACCTTTGAGAATGCCTGCTCCACACCTCCTTTAGCGAGCTGGGAGAGTGGCAAAATCATTTCATTTTTTTTTTCACAAAACCAAATGAAGTGATTGTCATTTTTGTCACTTCATCTAAATCGTTTAATTCGATTGAAAAATAAAATGAATTTAATCTAATAGGCTAAATTTGTGTTTTTGCCAAAATGACGGCAAACGAGTGCTGTAGTACCGCTATTTTTTAGTATGTGTTACTAGTTTATTGTCATTCACATAATCCTGACTCTCCCTGTCTATTTTACGGAGTATTTTATTTTTCTTCCCGTTTTTTGCGAGTTTTTAAAATAATTGTGATTTTTATTTAACAAAAGAAAGAGAAAGTCAAATACAAAACAAAAAAAATAGATCTTCCCTTAACTTTTCTCCTGCGCTATGATGCTATCAATTGTAAGAAAATAAATTCTTTACACAACCTGTTTAAATATTTGTTTCATCCAAATCAATTACATTGCGCCACGTTACAAAACAGTGATTCTAATCAATAAAACATGACGATATGGCGCAATATAATTGATTTGGATAAAATAAATGTTTAAACTAGCCGCGTAAAGAATTTAATCTTGTAAACAATAAAATCTCCATCCAAAACAAAAATTTGTGTACATCACAGTAAGACCAACAGGTATAGGAGGAACTTAACTTTTGTAGTTAACCCATAAAAAGGAAAAGAAAAAATTAACACCTAATTTATAAGATTCCACTACCGCATGATTTTGCATGAATATCTGAACAAATCCTATGTTCGTGTAAATCGTAAAAAGTACTACTACTAGGCTTCTATAAGGAAGCACAACGTTCTCAGAAGCAGCTCCAATAAACACAGTTGATGCACAAACCAGCAAAGTGGAGTGTCTTGCGATTGCTATTGAAGAGGGGCATGGGTCTTGGTGATCTGTTTCCACAAGATGTTCAGAATCAAGGCCACCTTTTTCTTCAGAAGGAGACCTCAATGGCTGCTCCGCTCAATCACAAGTTCCATTCTCAAGAACCCATCTTCCTCGCCTCTACGTTTTGCGTCGACATCCACCCAGAATGATCAGGCTCTAGAGGTACGCAGACTCAACAGAAAAATCACGAATTTCATCAGAAGTGGCCGACTCGATGATGCTAAGAAGATGTTTGACAAAATGACTGAACGAAATACGGTAACGTGGAATTCGATGATTACTGGTTATGTCCGACATAGAGAGATGACCAAGGCGAGGATGTTGTTCAATCAAATGCCAGAGAGAGATGTTGTGTCGTGGAATTTGATGTTATCGGGCTATTTATCGTGTCATGGGGGGAGATATGTAGAGGAGGGGAGGTACTTGTTTGACCAAATGCAGGAGAGAGATTTTATTTCTTGGAATACAATGATTACTGGGTATGCACGGAATGGGAGGATGGATGAAGCATTGCGCCTTTTCAACTGCATACCTTTATAAGGACTTAATCCGATCAAGCATTTCAGATCCTTGGTGAATGAGTTTGGTATTAAGCCAAGAGTGGAACATTTTGCAGCCCTTGTGGATATTTTGGGACGGCATGGGCAGGTTGAAGAGGCTATGGGTGTGATTTGTAGTATGCCACTTTTGCCAGATAAGGCTGTGTGGGGTGCGTTATTGGGTGCGTGTAGGGTGCATAACAATGTGGAGTTTGCCCAAGTTGCAGCTGAAGCATTGGTGAGGCTTGAACCAGAAAGCTCAGCCCCCTATGTATTGTTGTATAATATGTATGCTGATGTTGGGCGATGGGATGATGCAACTGAAGTGAGGTTGATGATGGAGAGAAATAATATTCGAAAGCAACCAGGGTATAGTTGGGCAGATTCCTCCGCATGATTGCTGATGTTATGCACTTGTGTGGGAGTTGTAATAAGTTTCTTGCATACTTAAGATTAAGATCAGTCATTGCTAATTTAGCTAAAGAACATGTAAGAAGATCTGCAAACGCAAGGTCAGAATGAGGACAGGACACCGCCACTTGGACATGGAGTGATGTTATTTAGTCTTATGTCTTTGCAGCAGCATCTGAGACATTTGGACACCTGTTGGTTATTGGTCTGTTACTGAGTAACAATGGGCTTGGATAGCACAGTACGACCTATAGGAACTGTCCATACTTCTGCTAAGTATTTCTCAAAAATTTGAAAATTTAGAAATTTAAATAAATAGAGACAAAATGGAAAAAACTGAAACAGGTTTTACCAGAGCTATGGTAAGAGCAAATGCACAAGCCTAGGTACAGAATAAACTTAGTTATTTTACTAGGCAAAATATACAAAAAGTATGCTGCAGATGCCTATCCCAATGTATCGGTAGTTTACAGAAATGCTAATATTGCAACAGTGGCTCAGTTGCTCCCTCGAGCCCCTGTTCACTAGGTAACAAGGTTTACGTAATTTCACGATACTTTCAAATGGTATTTTTTACTTGCGATTAAGTTATAAGCATAGATCACTTAAGTGAATTATCCAAACCTTTTTGTAAGGCTTGTTGATAAATAAATTTTGGGGTGGTACGCCGAAAACCGCCCCACCTCATTGCAATTCCTAAAGTGATGCATTTGGAACATACAGTCATACGAACTTATAGTTGTGGGGTGTCCAAGAGGTTAAGTCCTTTTTACTAGGAGTTTACAGTCATAACTTGGGGGGTGCCGAGAAATTAAGTCCTTATAAAGGTATTGAAACCTAGAGCGGCCTGAGAATGTATACAGTATTGGGAAGAAAAAAAACAGATCGGTAATAGACGAGAGAGAATGGCAGCAAAGGAAATTGCTTGTTCAGACTTTAGCGGTGACGACGACAACTTGGACTTTAGCGACGACGACGACAACTTGGATTTTAGCGACGACGACTTGGATGCCATGAATCTGGTACTCTCTCTCCCCCTATAGGAGACATCATTGTTCGCTCGTTTTGGCGTTTGTTTTTTGGAATTAAATATTTGATACTTTCGGTGGGAATTTTTTTATAAGGCCATAACTTTAATAGCTCTTTTAACCAACAATTTATGCACAAAATCTCATATGTTAGTATAAAGAGTGTGGTAAAAAAGCATAAGCTCAATTTCAAAGAAATTGTCTATTACGGAAAAAAAAAAAAAACCCCATGCTTACGTCCAAAAATTTCAAACTTTTTTAAAGTTATTGCCTTGCGTAGTTGACTATATTTTTGGGAGGGAGGGAAATTTTGTGGTTTCTTCAATCATATTTTAAGCCAATGTTAAACCAGCATATTAATTTACTACTAGTCTTTTGAAAGAAATTGTGGTGAATATGTTGAGGCGAACCTTTTTAAAGATATACTCTTCGACGTCTTCATCAGGACGATATGACGAGGTTTTCTATTGTTGTTTTGGATAGAAATGAAGATTTTTCTAGTTAACAGGATTGTTCATTTAAATTTGAGTCGGGTGTTATTAACTTCATTCATGTTTGGGATGGGTGTCCATTCATAGAGCTAACCTAAAATTTTTACATATATTATAAGAAAAGTTTTTTTTTGTTTGGGTGTTCAAGTGGGAAATTTTTTCAGTGCCGATCGGGTACCACGTGGTGTCCGCTCGCGCATCCAAGTCGTCCATTGCGTGTTTGAACGGCTCAGATTTGGAGAGAGAAAAAGGAGAGAGAAAGTGTTGGGGTGAGAGGAGAGAGAGGGTTTCAATCCAAGCCATTCAAAAGTGTATCGAATGGCTTAGATGCGCCGAGCTGATATCGTGTCAGCAATACCCGCTCGGCACTGAAAAACTCCTCGTTCAAGTGACCATCCTCACTTGAATGCAGAGCCGCCAGTGGATACCTTGATGATCAGTTAGGTTGTTCTATTGAATTTTTTTTTACCCTCTTAATTCTCAAGCTTTTCATCAATTGGGCAATTTGCATTTCTCAGGCTTTATCTTGTATTTTCCTATACAAAAGAATTATAATAATTCAGAAATATTTGTAGTTATGAAATCCGATTTCATCTGGTTAACCATGTGGGTACCACGTGGCCGTGCTCACGTGGTATTCAAACAGTCCATTTGAGTCATTCAAAAATGTGTTGTGTTGGACGCTCATATTGAAATCCTGTCTCCTCCCATCCCACCGCTCTCAAAACCGAAATAGACAACTCAGATATATCCCGAGCGGACACCACGTGGTACCTACCCGGTACCGAAAAATTTCTCGGTTAATTAATTTGGCAAAATGAGACGAGACTAGGGAGCTGAGCTCCGAATTTAAAGAAATTGTTTGTTTTAAAAAAAACTTCTTTTTTGTGGTGGAGACCCTCTTTTCGCACCCCCCGACACCCCCCACCCCTCCCGGCCCCACCACCTTTCCCCACTCTGCCCTTCGTCCCCTCCTTTTTCGGTTTTTTTTTTTTTTTTACTTTGATTAGTTTTTTTCTTGTTATAATTTTAAAAGTAAATAATAATTTTTTTTCTTACTTTAACTAGTTTTTTTTAATACTTTTAAAAGACTTTAATTACGTTTTAATTTTTTTTTACTTTTTTTTGTTTGCTTATAAAAGACTTTAATTACTGTTTTTTTTTTATACTTTTACTAATTTTTTTTGTTTTAACTTTTAGTAGTTTTTTTTTTTACTTGTAAAAGACTTCTTACTATAATTTTAATTAATAAATAAATAATTAAAACATAACTTGTACTAATTTTAATTAATCAAACCAAACATAACTTGTACTAATTTCGTCGAAGAGTGAAAATACATGAAAATTCAATTTCTAATCAATGTTTCCACCAAATTCTGCTCCTGTCCTTCTTGGTCTTGTATCCATAATTTCTTCCCACAAATTAATTCGTGTTGCATAACGAGTAGCCCATCTTTTAGCTTGATTTGATGCATTGGTCCACCACCATGTTGGGAAGGGTGGTACAGGGTAATGAGGTTGCAAGAAAAGTTGCACAAAGTGATTGTTCCCAACACGAGCAATAGCTATTTCAATGCGCTCTTGGACCGGAACTGGAGGGGATCTCAAACAAGGTTGTACGCCGAAGTGATGACAACTCCCAAACTTATAACGTCCATCCAATGCCCCTCTGGTGCCGAAGCTTCAAAGTAATTTAAAGACGGTATTAGCTGGTTTGTCCAACCTATTTCTGGATATAGCGCATCGTATAGATCCTTATTTTGTTTAATCTCATTAATGAGATTTATTCGAACTTGAGCTCAACAATCTTTAGTACCCTATATGAGCGGCTATCGCCCCCTAAATCCACAATGACCGTCACCTTGGACGTCAGTAATGTGAGAAATGTAATGCTGATAAGCCCCACGTAAATGCTGAATGTAGTCGGTAAGGATGGGTGGAATTGAAAATTCAGCATGGTTCGCTTGAAGATAAAAAGAAAATCCAAATAAGTAGTTATAGTTGAAGATAAGAAGATAGAAGGAAATCTGAATAAATGGTTAGAAATAAAATAGATAAAAGATATAAATAAATATAAAATTAATAAATTCAATAACATAAAAGAATTATATATATATATATATATTTAAAAATACTCACGTATATAATATTAAATAATTTAAAAATACATATAAAGAGTAAAAAAATAAGTGTTCCGATTTTTTATTCGTTTGAATCGGTGCGAAGATCTTATTTTTCTTATCATTTCATCCTAAATGGTCGTAATAAATTTTTGGCTCTAAGGCCTTTAAATAAGCATCCTAAGAGAGACGTGAAACTAAATAAGGAATCTTAGGATACTTGTTGAATGGCTTTCGAGCCAAAAATTTACTATGACCATTGAAGATAAAATGTTAAAAAAAACAAGATCTTTGCACTGATTCAACCGGATTGAAAATTGGAACACTTAAATAATATTAAATAAATAAAAGTGAATAAGTAAATAAATGAGAATTAAGAAAATTGGCCGTGGGTTAAAGGGGTATTTTGGTCGAAGGGGTGGGTCCGGGCGGGGGGTGTGTGTCAGGGGGCGCGCAAAGAGATTTACTTTGTGGTGTTTGTCGTCTTTCTATCTCAGGAGGAATTGAAGGCATTTTTGTTTTATAAAAGAAGAGTCCAGACAAAGGGACAACAAAATTCTTGCAGATCTCAAGCATGGGACTGCGGAGAAACTTTTATGCATCCGGGGATAACAAGGGGTTGGTATTTTCTTCCGGTCCGTTTCTCATTTTTCGGCTATTTTCCAATCACATTTAGATAATCGGCTCCGTTCATTTTGTCGAGTTCGACGAGAACCATAATTGTACCAAAAATTGTGTTCATCGGACTTTATTTGATACCTGATCGGCACACGTGAAAATGAAAAAAAAACCAAAACTGTCCAAAAAACACACTGAATCAGAACCCAGTTTTGGTTTTTTTTTTTTCCATTTTCACATGTGCCGATCATGTATCAAATAAAGTCCGATGAACACGATTTTTGATATAATTAAGGTTCTCGTCGAACTCGAAAAAATAAACGGAACCGATCATCCAAATGTGATCAAAAAATAGCCGAAAAATGAGAAACGGACCGGAAGAGAATACCAACCCCTTGGTATCCCCGGGATACATAAAAGTTTCTCGGGACTGCGATAGATAATCAAAAGAAAGACAATGCGAGGTTAAAAAGAGAGTGTGACAAGAGGAGAGAGATGAAGCGATTTCACGGACAAGAGAAGATACTGAGAAGCTCCGGGAAGTGTTGGAGAGCGCGTTACTTGCGTCATCGGTAAGGATTCATTTTCTTTTTTCTCTGAAGCTCGTGTGCGTCTCTCTTCTCTTCCTAGTACCAGCGATCAAAGAAATTGACAGCAAAATCCAACTCTTTGTTGTCCTTTTATCAGTGTCGTTCTTAACACGGTAAATACCAAAATAAAATTAGTGCCAAGCATTAACACATTTAGCAACGAATTTTTAAGTGAAACAACAATAGTTAGAACTTAGAAGGAAAATTTCTGGCAACGATTTTCAGTATTTGTGATATTGAATTAAATTTTTGATTGGATTAGTTAGGTTGTTCTATTGACAATTTTTGGCTTGATCTGTAATTTCGGAGTTGAATCGGTTATTGGGTTCTATTCATAATAACTAAAGGGAGGCCTTGAAAACCCTAACCCCACACACAACACACACCTCAACAACAACAATAATAACATAACCCATCTAGTCTCCAATCATTGGGGGTATGGGTGGGGATGATTGGCGACAGTCCCACAACTTGATATGGTTGTTGGCGATTGACGGTGGCCTGCGCGCGTGTCAGTTGTTACATCATGAGAAACGAATAGGAGCTCTTAGGTTTTGGAGTACTATTTTGTTTACCCACCTAAACAGTGGGGAACAATGTTCATTGTACGTACTGGGTCAAGAGTTCATACCGGATTTCTACTTTGATAATTAGAAACATTCATTATGTGGGGCATGTTTTTGCAACAATTCAAGCACGTAATGAGACTAAAACTATCAATTTTCAGGTATTGAGCAAGATATCTTCAATATGTGGAAACTAATTGGTTGATGAACTATAGTATATAGCAAGCAATAACCGTTTGATTCTGATAAATCTAAAACTGCCATTTTCAGGAAAAAAAGAAGAAGAAGAAAGAACTAAAACTAAAACTTAAAAAAAAAAAAAAAAAAAGCAGTGTGGGCCTGTGCCCACGGTGGTCCTACTGTGGATCCGCCACTGTTCATGGTCCAGAGCATCTGACTAAAGAGCACATACACAACACACACCTGCATGATTGATTTCGAGGAAGGAGGAAACACAAGGGAAGGGAAGGGACTTAGCCTCCTCTTAAATCTTCATCAATTGGGCAATTTGCATCTCTCAGGCTTTCTCCTGTATTTTCCTCCAAAAAAGAATTTTAATAATACAGAAATATTTGTAGTTATGATATCCGATTTCGTCTGTTTAATTGATTCGGAAAAATGAGATGGGACTAGGTAACTGAGCTTAGAATTTTTAAGAAATTGTTTGTCTATTTAAAGAATATTTGTGCTGTTTGTTGTCTTTCTAACAGGAGGAATTGAAGGCATTGTCTGCAAAAAAAGTCGAGATTGACAAGGATCTTGCAAAGCTCAAAGAAGGGACTGTGGCGCGCCGGAAATTGACTGCAGGTTTGAGTGAGGTGCGTCGGTAAGATTCATTAGTTCCTTTTTTTGTTTCTGAAGCTTGTGTGCGTCGGAGCACACACATTCGGAGCACACACTAGTAATGAGAGAAATTGACAGCAAAATCCAACTCTTTGTTTAGGAATTTGGTATTGCTTGTATCAGCATGGTTCTTATTACTACTGTTTCTTCTGTATTCTGTATCTATGGAAACTGGTAATAGACGTTACTCCCTCCGTCCCCTTTAAGTGTTGTCCACTATAGGAATACGTGCATTTTCAAACCCTCAAAAAATATATTTCTCCATATGATATTTTTATTTTTTATCACTTTAATTTGGTGAAAAAAAATTGAAATAGTTCTATGGAAATACATTTATTTACGTCCAAGAAAATACATGTTTTGCACTACTCTGTTTCATAAAATGTGAACGCCAAGATCTCAGACACCTTCACACAATCCATAAAATAAAGTTAATTTTACTTAGAGAGAGTTCGGTACTCGCACCAGCTGTAAACCCCGTAAATGCCAAAATAAAATTGGTGCCAGATAATAATGAGGCATTAATGCATTAGCAACGAATATTTGAGTGAAACAACATTAGTTAGAAGGAAAATTCCTGGCAACATTAGTGAATGTTGGGCTTATTATATTGTTTGTGGATTGTATAGTTGGGACCTTCTCATATCATTGAAATGTCCAGTGGATTGTATAGTTGGGACCTTCTCATATCATTGAAATGTCCAGTTCAATGTAGCTCAATGATAATAGTAAAATAAATTCTTAAGAGTTAAATTAAACTATTCTTTTTGCTGAGAAAGGATCAATCTACAAGTTCTTAACATTACTAGTATTTTATTTCCTGAGATTAGCAAATTTGGATAAAATGCAGGAAGCCTGAGCAGGGAAGAGCGAGAAGGAAATGTCTACTGCATTACCAAAGCTGAAACCTAGCTGTTTTGAGAAGTCACAAGGCAGTGTGTTGGGTCTTTTAAGTTGGGGCTTTGGTTTGTGTTTTGTTTTTCAATCTTGTTTCATAGGCATATCTGTCAAATGCAGGAAGCTCCCTTTGTGGTGTTCTCTTTTGGCAGGATATCCATCTTCCTAAGACATTTGACTAATGTATGTCTTGTGGATTGGAATTAAGCCCCTATCCTATAATTTCAGCATATATAGCTTCCTTGTTTTAATTTTTTTGAACAGATTCCTTTTTACTCCATGCTACTACTAGATTTGGTACAAATATTACATCTTTCGTCTCGACATCTTGACGAGAGTAAAAGATACTGAGTAGTATTTCTTTTTTACCATTCTAGTGATTTTTTTTTGTACATCGGTCTATCTTGTTACAGTATATTTTTTCGATTCTTCTCATTGTGACGATAGGATGTAAAATTATTCAAATTTAATAAAAATTAAGAAGAAAAATACTAAGTACTAAAATAGATTGTGCCACAAATTTGGTGAAAAGTGTCAAACGGCCATACTAGGAGTTTTCTACTCTTTCAATGTTTGGATCCATATTTGAAAAGTATTTTTCAAAAAAAGTAGGGGTAATAAGTGGAGAGAGATAGGGAGAGAAATGATTGGAAGTAGGAAGAATCTAGGAGGAATCTTTTGAAAAATTCTTTTCAAAAATGGATCCAAACTAATGAAAGTAATCGAAGAGTAATTATTCCGTTGTTTTGAAACATTACGCGGTAACGGTACACCTCAACACCACCACATAATTTTCCCTTTCAAACCGCTTGGGATTGTGAGTCGATTTTGCCACGTCTCTATCAGCAAATTGACTCCCCCAACAGCTTGATCCCATCAATTTCCTATTGACTGCAAAAATCCTTAAGGCTCTGTTTGGAACTTAAAAGAAAATACAGTAAAAAAAAAAAATTATTGTTTGGTTGAAAGAGAAAGGGAGAAGAAAATTAAAAAATTAAGTTTAATGAGTAGTAAATTTTTCCACCTATTTTTCTCTCATTTTCCGCACATTTTATTTTTCCTTCCTTTCTTTTCCGTTCCAAACATAGCCTAACCAAATCCTATTTGTCTCTTCTTATAGGATCAAAGCCTTGATTGAGAGCGACAGCCCGAAACCTCTCTCTCTCTCTCTCTCTCTCGGGATATCTACATATATATATATATACTCACACATAAGCTGGTCATTGTAGAAATCGCGCGGCGCTTCTATCAGAAATGAGAAAGAGGCCGAAGACGAGGCTGGACACGGCGATTGTGAATGTTTGGCAGCGTGAGGTCGGCCAACTCTCTACCAGAAACTTCGCCCACCGCTTCGCCGCTTCGGAGGTGCTTTCTTCTTTCTTAATCCATGTATAACCTCTTTCCTGATAGGAATATCTTTTTCCTGAATGTTACCTATCATTCTCATTGTATTGAGACAAATTTAGTAGTTTATGCGCAAACCCGATTTGGAACCAACTCTTTAACGAGTCAAAAAGAGGCGGGCGAGCTTGAGTAACTTGTTCATTTTAAGTGCCCTAGTCTTTACTTTGGATGGTTTGCTATTTTGATATTACCTTGACACAATGACACCAAAAACAAGAACTTGGCACTATGCTTAATCCCATGATCCTGCGCCCATCTTACGTGTGGTCGAAAATCTTTGTGTTTTTTCTGTGGCTACTTGTTGTTGCTGGAGATATTAATTTGCTTTTGTGTGTGTGTGTGTGTACAACTTTGTTTCCATAGCATTTCAGCCGCAAATTTTGTGGTTTAATACGCAGTTTGTCCAAAATGTTTTGTTTGTTCATGTACCTAGAGAAGGCT
Organism: Rhododendron griersonianum; assembly: GCA_018127125.1. NCBI lineage: Eukaryota > Viridiplantae > Streptophyta > Magnoliopsida > Ericales > Ericaceae > Rhododendron > Rhododendron griersonianum. Next base: position 48,406,624 of record CM030798.1, on the reverse strand, counting down.
TAGTTTCCATAGCTTTTCAGTTACGTGGTTACGTGATTTATACTGAAGTACATGGGTTAGCTATATGTTTTCATTTTCATTAGGAATTTGATCTATTTGGGTGTACATTTTTGTTCTTCAGTCTTCATCTGTGGCAAGTGAGGTAAATCTGAAAGGCTTAAGTTATGCTACTTTTTGTTAGAGCTTGTCCCATGTTAATTTACCACCTCCAAAGGGCAAAATCGTATATGAGCGGCCTATCCACCCTTATCCATTGGTTTTGAGTTTGATGCTTTATCAGGTACTTCTGAAACATATATCCTTTATTTGTGCCATAAGTGCACTTTATGTTTCATTGTCGTACCATGAGCTGAATCCTTTGTTTACCTCTCTACGTGCAAGTTAGGGGTCACACGTGCAAGCGAGTCTAAGAGCTTGGGTGATCTATCCACGAATATTCAATTGGTTTTGAGTTAAATGCGTTAAACTTACATTTAACATGTTCAACAATATTAGGAGGTGGTCGCATGCAACAAAGCTTTAATGGGATTTTTTCCCCTCCTGTTACAGGATCTTGTGCTTCGACTTGATCTCTTCAGAAAGCTGGAAAAACACAGAGGCTGTGTTAACACAGTTAGCTTCAATGAAGATGGTGATATTCTTGTGTCGGGCTCCGATGACAGGAGAGTCATATTCTGGGACTGGGAAACTGGGCATGTTAAGCTCTCATTTCATTCTGGTCATTATGATAATGTTTTCCAAGCGAAGATCATGCCTTACACGGAAGACAGAACCATTGTTACCTGTGCTGCTGATGGGCAGGTAATGTGCTTTCTAGAACTCCTTGTTAAGGACAGCAGGACTAGTTTAACAGCTGCGTTGTGCCTGGTAATAGAATCTATATGGAAGTTCTCCATGGTGAGAAGTGTGATTTGAAACTACCAGGTGCACAGATTGACATTTTTGAATGTCCTAAAATCAATGCATCAAAGAACAGGGGAGGCTATTTCTCCCGAGTGAACATTTGGAGATTATGCGTTTGGAAGATGAACATAGTCATTACCAGATATATGCTGCCGCTTATGGAGGCATTCTTCGCTCAAGAGTTCCTTCCTGCCAATTAAAAAAAGAGAGAGTTCCTTCCTGTCAAGGGATTTCACGCTTATTTGTGGTGCTTTTAGATTTTATTATGCAGGCTGTATCTCTCTAACTAAGGGTTTAATAAGTGCAAGTTTTTGATCAAAGCGTTGTCCGATTGTAGGTAAGACACACTCAAATTCTTGAACGTGGGGAAGTGGAGACTAAACTGCTGGGGAAGCATGAGGGTCGAGCTCATAAGTTGGCCATTGAACCTGGAAGCCCTCATATTTTTTACACCTGCGGAGAGGATGGATTAGTTCAGCATGTATGATTAAATTCACTTCGCTGAAAATTTCATTTTACTTTCTATATTTTGTTTGTTCTTCTGTTAGAAAATCTAGATGTATTGATGTTTGTAAAATGCCTTTTGTTTTTCTTACTTTTTAAATTTCTGCTTTCCCCGCTTGTCCAAACTTCTTTCTAAGATTGACTTTGACATAGATGTTTATTCTAACAGTTTGATCTGAGAACTGGAGCTGCCACACAACTTTTTACTTGCCAGTCCCTACTTGACAGCAGTTTCAGTATTGATCTAAATGCAATTGCAATAGATCCAAGGAATCCTAATCTGATAGCTATTGCAGGGTTAGATGAGTACACACGACTTTATGATATACGTAAATATAAAAGAGACGGTTCAACTGATTTTGGTCAGCCTACTGACTACTTTTGCCCTCCACATTTGATTGGTCACGAGCAAGTGGCAATAACAGGCTTGGCTTTCTCGGATCTTAGTGAGCTACTTGTCTCCTATAGTGATGAATTTATTTATCTCTTTACAAGAGAGATGGGATTGGGACCCAATCCACCTCCAGCTTCTCCTCTGTCTTTGGGCGGTGATGCAGGTGAAATGGGACCAGAGCAGAAGTCAGCATCACCTCCTTCAGATGAGGATGTTAAAGTTGGTCCTCAAGTCTACAAGGGCCATAAGAACTTTGAAACAGTGAAGGGTGTAAACTTCTTTGGGCCTAAATGCGAGTATGTTGTGAGTGGGTCAGACTGTGGCCGGATTTTCATTTGGAAGAAGAAGGGCGGGGAGCTCATTCGTGTTATGGAAGCAGATGAACATGTGGTGAACTGCATTGAGTCTCATCCTCATTCCACTGTTCTTGTCAGCAGTGGAATAGAAGACAACATTAAAGTATGGACTCCGAAAGCCCTTGAGAGAATGTCTCTGCCTACAAACATTGAAAAGGTATGCTTGGCTATTAGTAGTTTAAATGTTTGAAATAAATCAAATATTTGGTGCTGTCTCAAGTTCTGGCCTGAGGTTTATCATTTTTTATATGTATCATGTATTTGTGAAGTAAGGTGAAATTAGCTTCGGAAGTTGGAAAACACGACCTATGCTTACCATCTTGTCCTGGTGTGCTGAGATTCTGAGACTCTTGAAACTGAACCAGTTTGTTAGTTGTTGGGTTATTGCATGGTGTTGTTGTTTACATTAGCCATATCAGTAAAGCTTTCTACATTGTGTTCTAAGAAACTTAAAGACCTTTCAGTTCTGGGTGTTGGGAAACATTCTTTTTGGTGCCTGAACAACCGTGTTGTATTTCATGATCTCCTGTGCAATGTCAGTTGTCCTATTCTTTTAGCACTTATTCTGCTATGTTTAGGCATTCGCGGTTCTCATTACAGTTGTCTTGTGTGTCTCTAGTCTCATCTCGGTTACTCAATTATTTTGGTTATTGTCTCACTGAGTTCTCAATGTCATATATTTTCCATCATTGTGTGGATTTCTTTTAGCGCTATGGTTGTAGGTTATGCCCTCCGGCTTGGATCTGGGGGCATAATGTCCCTTGAGTTCCTCTATTTTGGGAGATATGGGTGGGCACTATTTCAGCGGTAGATTTTTCTAAGAGCAGCCACTTTGAACTTGTATTACCAAAGTTTAGGTATGTCTCCACTCCTCCCTCGATACCCCATCGATTGGGGATTGCATGGGTACTGATATTGTTGTGTTTTGACCGATGGTTGTAGACGTAGGTTGCCTTCTCTTTGGGTCTATAGTAACATTCAAAGATCCAAACCTAGAAAATCCAAAACGAATCCACAAGGACGGGAGAAGTTCTAATTTCTATACTTTTCTTTTTGACGAGGTTCAGAGACCTAATCGATTAAGTTTCTTCACCATTTCTGAAATCGATGAGGAAGATGATGATGAGTCTGAGTCTGAGTTTGAGTATGATTCTGATGATGGGGATGGTAATGGTGCAAGTGATGACGTTGATGATGATGGCAACAATGACAATGAATATGGTGTTAGCGACGATGACGATGATGATGATTCTGATGCTGGTGATGGTTTTGGTGAACATTCTGATGGTTTCAGTTGTGATGGTAATGATGATTCCTATGATGACAACAACGACGATGAAGCTTGTGATAAGGGTGGTGACAATTGCAATAATGGCTGATAGTAATGATGATGGCGACGATGATGGGGATAGTGTTATGCTGATGATGATGCTTACACTAATGATTTGTACTTTCTGTTTCCAACCACCACATGTTTCAACCCAGGACTTGATTTTACAGTTGTTTCACTGCAAAGTTGGCGTACAAATCCAGAGAGCAACGGAGAGAACTCTGCTCCACAAAGAGGGATTGCTGAGCCTGTCATGGCATGTAAGTGATGGTTCCTCAGATGAAGGCAGTGATACCTCCAGTGCTGAAGACCTGCTTTAATTTATTGATCTTGCATAAAAGTCTCTGTTTTACGGGACTTGTACAGAATTTAGCAATATAGGTTACACTATTTAAAGTTTTTTGGTTCAATTTTTTCTCCAGTAAATCTTCTATTTGTTCATAGCTACCTTTCAAAGAGTATTTGTTTCTGGCTTCATTTTTTGAAGATATTGTGCAGGAATATGAACTAAAGGAGGAAATAAAATATAGAATGTGTTTGGTTTATGGAAAGTTTTGCAAGAAAGGTACGGAGTACTTCTTTTACAAACTGCTAGGACAGACATTTTTGCGGGAAAACTTTTCTGTATGCTGTTTATGAGATTGCTCCGACGTTAATATGTAGGTTATTGTTCACACTTTACACCACAAATTAAGTCCCTGCAGATATATAAGACAGATGAATTTCTCAAATACAAATACAGTTATTTCATAAATAACTGGCAAATGGCGAATGAACAAACAGTTGATGGTTTTTATATCTGCCAAAATCTTAGGGCAGATGGAAAGATTAATGCAGTTACAATGTAGTGGCGAGGCCGCGAGAGTAAGTTATAAGTAGTAGTCCCAGAAGAAATTAGAAGGATTTCAGTTTTAGAAACTGCTTGTCAAACGACTCGAACAGATGGCTGCCAGTCATAACTAGGAAGGAGGGAAATGAAGAAACCATTTTGCATTTAAATCAAAGGGGCTAAAGGTTTTCCCCACAAATAATAGGACCATAGTGGCCGTGACGCAGAATATGAACCTGCTTCAGGATTAGTTTTTATTGCCTTACGAGTAGTATAACTTGCGTAGCAGTAGTTCGTAGTTTGTAAACTTTGGACATTAATAATATGTTTTTTTAGTATTCTTCACTTTTGTATTGATTTGATTGTTCTTTCACATCTGAAAAAAGTCATGAAATACGGCAAGGAACCATACAACGGTCCACCTATTTTGCACAATCACAATTCCACACTTTGTTGTTTCTATAATTTATATACCCTGGTGATCCAGTTATAAAGAGGTTTCCTTCTGTAAAACCATAGAAATCCTCACATCTAGGCCTCGGAATCTTCGCAGCTGACTTTTTTGCTCGAAGGAGGAACAGCCCTTATCAATAAACTTGGGATGAAGGCTACCATCTGCACAATAATAATGACATAATTTTTAGGGCGTCTCCATGAACAAAGAACTAAGTAAACCATCACGACCGATAGAATAGCTGCAACAGACTGAAACTATTTGCAAAACTTAACGTAGTGGAAAACAATCTTTCTCAAGGAACTCTGCTTGTAGGATTTAGCTTGCAATTTTATGGAAAATAAACAGTCATACTGTGGTGATCAAAAAAAAAAAAAAAACAGTCATACCGTTGCAAATCCACTGCACATAATACTGAAACCAGGGAAATAAAAGGGGGCTCTCTTGGATAGGAATAAATCTGAAACGGGAGAATGCATATTAGTTTGGGAAATAATTCAATAATTTTCACACGTATTAGAAAATAACATTGTCATGATCTATTGACAAACCTGTAAGAGGACTAAATATGAAGGGAGAGATGATGTTGGCAAAGGAACTTATGCCGGAAATGCATCCTTGAGCAATCCCCTGATGTAAGTTTTGATAATCATATCAGACGAAGCATGGAAAAGGATATGTTCTAGGCAAGATGGGATATTATTTTTCACTTCCCCTAAGAGATCCGACGACCTTCTTTTTAGAAAAGAATACCTGCTCATTTGGCCCAACTTGTTTTGATACGATACTGCGAAGCTGCACAAGTGAGAAACATTGAGATTATTAGTACGTAACAGAGTATTGCATAATCTGCTAAAAAAAAACAGATTATTGCATAACTTGGGGATTCTTCCTTTTCGTGCATCAGATGTATTATAGAAATCAAGGATCAAAAATTTCAAGATGGCATACCCTGTTATAAAGAAAGACAACACCAAAGCAAAACTGAACTCAATGATTTATGTAAGGACTTACACAAGGGGATGCGAAGGAAGTGAAAATACCGAACGCAGCAACGACATAAGGAACCTGCAGGATTCGTACAGCAATGGTAAAGGTTGAGAATTAAACAAGGACAAGAGTAAACTGAGTAAAAGTCTGTAAGAAGCTTGCCAATGTAGTAGAAAAGGGCTTACCCAAATTGACCATGCTATACTGTTCATTAGCATCTGCATTAACACCAGAGTAAAAGATCACCATCAGGTTCACAATTTCTAAAATCTCTCTAACCCTCTCACAGATGATCATAGAAGCACATAACAAAGGGATATGAAGCGCTTACGCATAAAAATCCCCCAAAGAGTGCCACAGAAAGCAACTTCTCCTCTCCTACAACAGGAGCCAACAAGGGCATGAAAATCATCTGCAGGACTCCAATATTCAAGTGTAAAGATACAGGTGGACGGATAGTTACAAAACGGACCGTAGCATAAGAAAAAGAAATTAGCTGTACAAACTCATGAAAGACATGCCTGTGATATAGTCCCCGCAATTCCCATAATTAGCATTACATCAGCATACTGATTTTTGGTGAAGTGAAACCGGGCCTTGAAGAAATACTGCATCAGTGCAAGTTAGACTTCATCAGCAGTTTTCAGATGCTAGTGCAATATCAAATAAGGCAATATACAGCTAATTTTTATGGGTTGTATAAGGAAATGCTTATAGAAGCAGCACTCTTTACTTTGGCTTCTTTTAATTGTCTTTGATCTGATGTTGATTTGACTCCTGTAATTCGAACAATAATCGCAATCTCTCTCAAGCCATTATGATTAGTGAGTGTGATATGTTGTTGTGTCTTGCTACTTGCTAGTCATCTATCATTGTCCAAGGGAGCTATCAAAGTATGTTGACCAGAGGCTCTTTTGGTACCTAGGCCTTTTAAAGCTCTTCTAATATTTGCTCGACCTGTAGGCTCTTTCAGTCCCTAATCACTATTAGAGCCTATCCTTTTGTAGAAGTCTTTGGTTTCTAATTTTACTATCTGGCTCAAACTGTAAAATCACTGATATACGCGTATGATCCCTTTATTTGGCTTGCAGTTGTTGGGTAACCGCGGGAAACAGGATAATAGACTCTGGATCAAGTTGATTGAAAGAATCGCATTCTAAATGAGGAAAAGTACCAGTGCCGAAGCTTGAAGGCCACCCTCTGCCAGACTGTTGAAAAATGCAACAACCGCTGCCTGTGAAATTGTCTTACTGCACAATGAGATCACAAATCTTGTCAAAACATGTAAAGAAGGAAGAGAAGATTGTGGATTGTTGGTTGTGGGTTTAAGGTTAGGCAAATAGCTTATTCAATTTAGGGAACCGATTTAATTTGATTGTGGGCTCGGAGACCAAGAGAACATATGAAGAACCCAGAGTCGTATACCAGTTTCGGGGCCTCCATCCTTTTTCTATACAGACTGTCCCTTCAAAAAAAATCTTGAAATTGTCTTTGCATTACATGTTTATTTTCCTGTTAGATGACTTGCTACTGAGCCTTGGGTTCTGTTTAACTTAGAGTCTAATGTCTTTGAGATTAATTTGGCGGGCACACCTTCCAATCCAGTTACACAAGGCATAATACCTTCTCTTTTACAATGTGTGGAATGTGGAAGTTCTTGACTACCTTCTTTTTCTCTTTTGAAAATTTAAATTTTGCAAGATTTTGTTCCAGCTTCGACACCCAAACAAGTCAATTCCCCACTCCTTTACACAATTTACCCATACATATACTCCAAAGTGTTCCAATCAAGTAATAAGCATGGAGAAAGAAAATTGCAACAATAACAGTAGCCACGTAATCTCCAATCGATGGGGGGATGGACCAAAGACAAGGCCTAACCTTTGGCCGTACATGCACAAAGTGGTTGCTCTTAAAAAAGTTTTACCACTGAAATAGCAGCCCCTAGAAAGATAATTGCACTGAATTGAGAACTAGTAGTAAAGTAGCAAGGAAACGAATTTTCCCTCTCACCTAGTCTTAAGCAAACACACAAGATCGTTTGGTGATGGGATTTTCTTAAAGACCTCAACCTCCTTACTCGATGATAATAATTCACCCTCGGACGGAGTAGTTTCTTCTTCTTCAGTCGTCAATATCGGATGCTTCAAAGAATCACTGGTATTTCTCCTAATAGTACAATCATCCTTTAGGAAAATTCTCATGTAGACGACTGCAATCATGGATACAATTGCAGCAACCTGAATTAACAAAGAACAAAATAAGAATATTAAAATCCCGTGATCAAAAGCTTCAACCTAAGTCTTCTTTTTTCAGAATTTAATAGGAAAACCGGAACAAAAAGTCCAGGAACATCACTCCAGACACAACTCCTGAGTCGTTCGATGTACGTGGCTGAACAGAGTTTTGTCTGACATTTTGCTTCAACTTTCAAAGTTGTATTCGTAGCATTGGTCAAACCTGAAATGTCTGAGCAGTGGAGAGGAAGCGAGCAGCAAAGGTGCCCCCGACGAATCCGGCGTAAAACGCTCCCGAAACAAGCCCAAATGCTGAAGCTCGGGATCTCTCTAAAACATTATCTGCCTGAGAAGAAGTTGGAAATAAAGAGTATCAGAGAATCGGTAACATCAGAAAAATCTAACATTTTTTGCTGAACGCTTATGCGCGCTGTACTGCTCTATATAGTGTTTGGGCGGGAAGAATTGCGAATTACTCTAAACAGTTAAATGTCGGCGATATTTTTAGACAATGAAGACCCATATTAATGCGGGCCTATATTATTAGAGAATATAAGTTAGGCCCTCTAATAATGTAGGCCCGGGAGACGAAGGGTAAGGTCAGGAAATGGACTTTGATTTTCTGACTAGAATTTAAGGACCCGACGAACCTAATAAACATGATTGTTCATCTAGAATTGTAAATAAATTGACTAATGAGTTGTTTAATTGTGATTTCAAAATTTAACAAACTTGGTTTGTTTAGCACCCAAGTCCAAGTTAATATTAAATGATATGTAATCAAGGTAATCACAAGCCTAGATTGATTGATTTGTTTATACTCTATAAATCCCAATCAAACTGAGTTTTAAGTCGATTTGAAAAATTAACAAACTTCAAATGTATATAGATGTGGTTTTCACACATAAGATCAATTTTGAACTACCTTTTAGTGAGTTGAATCGAGCTCAAGTAATTCAAAGCAAAGATAATTAGTCTCATTCCGTTTGGGTGTGAATTGTGAAAATATGTCGTATGTTTGTCAAAAACAAGCTAGGATTAAGCAAAGCGATCGAGGATGAAAAGGTTGAAATTGATAATTACCACATAAGCCAGGGAGAGGCATAGAACACTGCCTTCACTTATAACAGCTGTTAGAGTCTTGGACACGTAATAAGCGTAGAAGAAGTTTGTTGTCCTGCTGTAAGCCAATATTACTGCAATGCACCATTTCAAATCTAATTAGTTAACAGTATAGGAGTAGTAGTAATTCTTACCGACAAAATCTTCTTACGTACAGAGATGCTGTAAGTGTTTACAGCACTCAACCGTGACCGTTCAAAAGTGGGGAAGAGTTAATTGTGACCGGTCATAATTGAAAACGAATCTCAGCCATTGATTGCGCGAATAGACAGCTGAAATTGTGCCGCTCCGAGCCTCCGTGAAAAAGACTATCTCATTCTTACCCCACTTTATGAACAACTTTTTAACACCACCTTTCTTATAGGCTATAGCTAAGCTACCCTACTAGATAGATGATCAATAATGGCCATAAACTCATTGTATTCCGCAATTTTTTTCTAATATAACTTAAAAAAAGAAATATCTATGTGGAAAATTTATCAGAAACTAATTACCCCTACTGATAACATCACTTTCAATATAGCGTCGTGGGAAACTATAGTCACCCATGTCGATGAGAGGTTATTAGATGATCTTGAACATTCTTTTTTTTTTTTTCAAGACGGTAGGCTGTTAGGGGTTAGTTGTTAGTAGAGTAACGAATCAACCACATTAGCTGTGACGATCTTAAACATTTACACCATCATGATATGTCACATCTCACTTTGTCTCCCTAAACATCAATCATGAAATCATGAATTCCGTTGTATAACAACTCACACTTAAGGTGTGTTTCGGCTATATTTTATTTCTTTAGGCTAATGACAATAGTCAAGTTATTTCTGCTAAAAGATATTTTAGTTGATTTATGCAAGAAAAACTACCTACCTTAACATCGGTGAAGGCACGAACTTTAGTCCATTTATTGAAATAGAAACAGCTAGCCCTTAATTTGAAATATCACGTGATGATACTTCAAAAGGCAAGAGGATTGGATAATTTCCCCATGTCGGTCGAGATGGTTAAAGCCAATTAAGGAGAAATTCCAAGGCAAAGATGCAAGTGAAAGCTAGGAGTTACTATTAGCTACGGATCTAACTAAGGGCCAAATCAAAGTCAACACGAATGGGACAACCCAACCAATTGAGTCGTCCTGAAGTTGAAACTATAATTTCATCGCACCAAACACCGAAACTCGGACGAGCAATTAATGCTATAAAACACAAACACTTGCACGCAATTAAATTTTATGTGGGCCCCACACATAGCAGTGTGTGCGGGTCCCACACAACATGTGAATATGTTTGTGCAAGCATTTGTGTGTGTTTGTTCGCGATTTAAGAATTTTTTACGTTGAAAAGATGTAGTCGAAGAGTCGCTCAAAACGTTGGTTGACCCCCATCTCTTAACTAGTTTTATGCCCTGTGAAACCAAACTAATATGGCTCGTTGCATTTTTTCCCCGCCTAGCCGGATCTGTTCGGTGATGAGTCCAAAAGTACTACGGAGTATCAACTAATTTCTGAGTTCAATTCTCCGAATCTCTGTTCACCAATGAAGCAATCTAAAGTCCAAACCAACCCGACTTGACCTAGCTAGAACCAACCTCTGTCAATACATTTCTTGTACAAAATAATCTCGAATATATTATGTAAGGATGATATAATTACTAGCATGCATGCATCAATTTTGAAAAACCATTTAAGGTCATTCCGGAAGCGAATTTAGAGAGAGTTTCACTATTGACACAACTCCTTTCCATAGTCTTTAATTTTTATTTTATTTTTATCTCTAGAATTTAAGTCCTTGATTTCTCTTGGATTCTTTACTTCTCAGTGTCAATTATATATATTAATCAGATCTTAAACTGATATTAAAGGTATAGTACTCGATATATTCTCGATGGAACCAATTTAATTTATAAGAATAAGGTCAAGGTCTATAACGTTAGAGTTATATGTGTTTTTACAGAAATTTAATAAAAAAGAAAAAGGATATAATTGACATTACAATTTGATTTCATACAGTTAAAATGAGTATAATGCTGATTTTGAAATAAAGTAAGGAGAAATATAGTGGGTCTTCCTTCGGTGGGAGAGAGAGTCTCCATATATAGGAAATGAAGATTAGCTAGGCTTTCATTTTGTAGACCTTAAATGAGTTAGGTTAATTATCCACAATTGAGTTATGGAGATATGTTAGAGATGCTCTTACAAGACGATTGGTTGCAAGACGAATGTACTCCTTGTTTTTATGATCACAATCTAGTTTTGTTAGCGTTTATAATATGACGCTTAAAAAAAAAAATCGACAGATGTGTCCGGGTCTTCTTACATGCACCTGAATTAATCCCCTCCCTAGTCCGATCAGGTAAAAAATAGGTCTCACTACAAATTATTTTCTTGCGGTCTGACTTCTAGAATCAAAATATAATTAATTGTATGAGAAGCAAACTCACCAAACAAAACCGACCCTTTTGGAAGAGCAATTTTTCAGTGCCGGGTGGGCACGGGCCACGTGGTGCCGAGCACGTATCTCGGCCTTCCAAACGTGTTTTAGACGGCCCAGATCTGTTTGAACTTGAGGGTGTGTGTTAGTAATTTTACACTAAAAAATTACCCAAACAAATTTGAGCCATCTAAAACACGTTTGGAGGGCCAAAATGGTGCTCGGCACCACGTGACCCGTGCCCACCCGACACTGAAGAACTTTTCCTTTTGGACTATCCCGGTTGGTTGGTGCTGCTTTTTATAAACCGTTAATGATGCTTTTTATAGGTAGTGCTTTTTATGAAATCAAAAGGAAATTACTTTTTCCCCGCCTGGCACACACCCCCCCCCCGCCCCACCTCCCTTTTCCCTTACTTACCCCCCCCCGCCTCCCCTTAAATTGGACCCTGCCCATACCAAACCAACGGCACCGTTTTTGTTAAATAAAAATTCTTACCACCAATTTGCAATCCTATGAAGCAAAAACGTGATTACGAGAGCCTTAGAGACAAAATTTGATTATGTCTCTTTAGAATAATATGATCAAAATAGTAAGATCTTCACACCCGTTCAAACGGATTAAAAATTGGACCACTTAATTTTTTAACTATTCTCTTCTTTTTTTGTAAAAGGGTCTAAAAAATTAGAACTCAAATTTTCACTCCGTTTGAATCGGTGCAAAGATCTTGTTATTCTGATCATATTATTCGAAAGAGACATAATCAAATTTTGTCTCTAAGACTCTCATAATCATGTTTCTGCTCCATAGAATTGCAAATCGATGGCAATGATTTTTTATTTAACCAAAACGGCAACGTTTTGGCAGTGTGGGTACGGGCTCCTGTGCCCCTAGGGCAGCAGAGCCCCCGGGTCCCCTTAAATTACTCTCACTTTTTAATTTCTTTATTTATTTAATTACTTTTATCTTATTTATTTAATTTCTATAAATACACCCTTTCTATATTAAAAAATATAATTCAAGAATTAAGCGCTCCATGGACTATGTGATAACCGGGGCGAAGATCATATATTTTTTTATCATTTTATTCTAAATAGTCATAATGACTTAGGCGTTTCAACGAACACCCTAAGACTCATTATTTAGTTTCATGGCTTTCTTAGGGTGTCTATTGAAAGGCCTTGGAGCCAATACAATAATTACGAGAGATAATTACAAAAGTGGATTTCAAAATTTTAAAAATATATAATAACCAAAAAAACTCCTTTATTTTTCAAACAGATTGAAAATTGAAACACTTATTTTTTTATATCGTTTATATATTGAAAAAATAGTTAAAAAAATAAGTGTATTAAAAAATTTACTACGACCATTTAGGATGAAATGTTTAGAAAAATAACATCTTTGCACCGGTTCAAACGGATTGAAAATTGAAACACTTATTTTTTTAACTATATTTTTTAATATATATATATATATAGGGAAAAAAAGGAAAAAAAAACAGTCGGATTAATTTTTAACTATATTTTTTAATATATAAACGGTTTAAAAAATAAGTGTTTCAATTTTCAATTCGTTTGAATTGGTGCAAAGATATTATTTTTCTAATCATTTCATCCTAAATGGTCGTAATAAATTTTTGGCTCTAAGGCCTTTCAATAAGCACCCTAAGAGCTTTAAAACTAAATAAGGAGTCTTAAAAAATATTAAAAAATTAATCCCACCGTTTTTTTTTCCTATATATATATATATTTAAAAAATAAGTGTTTCAATTTTCAATCCATTTGAACCGGTGCAAAGATGTTATTTTTCTGAACATTTCATCCTAAATTGTCGTAATAAATTTTTGGCTCCAAGGCCTTTCAAAAGGCACCCTAAAAGAGTCCTGAAACTAAATAAAGAGTCTTAGGGTGCTCGTTAAAAAATAAAATCTTTGCACTGGTTCAAACAGATTGAATCACTATTGAAAATTGAAACACATATTTTTGTAACTATATTTTTTAATCTATAAAGGACAAAAAAAAGAAAAAGAAAACAGTCGGATAAATATGATCAATTGAAACACTTTTTTTTTCTCTCAATTATTTTACAAAGCCTAGAATTAGAATTGAACTTATTATTAAAGAGGGAAAAAAAGAAAAAAAAATTCAAACCGGAAAAAAGAAAAGGAAATAAAATAAAAAAAAAGAAGTAAACCGGAAAGAAAAGAAAGAAAAAGAAAAAAAGAAGCAAACCGTAAAGAAAGAAAGAAAAAGAAAGAAAGTAAAAAAGAGAGAGAGAGAGAGAGGCGGGGGCAGTAAGGGAAAAGGGAGGTGGGGCCGGGGGGGTGGAAAGCAGCTCCCAATCAAAACTACAAGGAGAATGGGCGGTGACTCATCCATGATAGAGACTGTTCTACGATGGTGTAACGGCTGGCTTAGAAGGGGAAACAGTGGTACTCCTATAATACAGTGCGACGGAGGGCCTACTGTTAGGCACATCAAGTTATCTGTACCGACATAACGGACAGCGCCCCGAGCTAAAGAATGTGAGCCGAATTGTTCACTGTACTGGGGGTGTTACGAACTCGACCGAACCGAAAAAGGCCGAAAAAAATCAAAAACCGACCGTTCGGATTGGTCTTCAATCGGGGTGGTGGCAGAAAATTTTGGGTTCGAGGTAGACCGAACTTATTTCTGTTCGGTCTCGGTTTTGTTAAAATCTGAACCGACCGGACCGAACCACCCCGAACCGACCGATTATGCGCCTCCCTCCTCCTCAGCTCCTCTCTTCGCCGTTGACCATATCATCGTTTTGGCTGAGGCCAATGTGTTAATCGGGTGAGAATTTACAAAGAAATTGTCGAAGATGTGTACTTGCTGTTTTAATTTGGAGACTTGTTTAATTTGGATATTTGTAGAAGATGTGTTCTTGTGGAGTTCTTGCGTGGTTCAACAGGTGAACTAAACTAATTTGCAATGTTGGATATTATATAGATTCCCCAACTCGTTACAACTCATCTCTCAAGCAAGATCTCTTTCCGACTCTCCCCCATCGATGTCGTCTCTTTCCTCTCAACCCGGCGATTCAACCAGCGACTGGGCTGTAACACCCCTAACTATACAGAGTTTGACGTGTAGAACAATTTTGTAAAAATTCAATTGTTGAAATATCAGTAACCAAGTGAATGAATCATATTTTTGGACAGTTATAACTTTCGGAAAACTAATAAGTGAACAAACCACATTTGAAAATAGTAGTATTATTTTTCGGACATTTATAGCTCCCGAAAAATATGATTCTTTCACCGAGTTATCGATATCCGATCGAGTTGATTTTTTTCGGATTTATTTTACTCGTCAATCACTGTATAGTGAGTGGTTTAGATCACATTTTTTTGGCTTAGGACTCTCTCGTATTTACAGTATTTTGAGCACAGCCCCAGGTCCGGATAAAATATGTTGAATGTTTTTTTGTGTCGATAAGAAAGTATGTTGAAATGTTGCAACTTGGTATACGTATTTTACTTTTTAATTGGAGTTAGGTCTAAAGTCGCACTCACGAATATTCCAAAGCAAAAAAGAAAGAGAATTAAAGAAAGCGAAATGGAGCAATATTACAATACATGCATACCCAGTGGAATAATGGAGATAGTCATGGGGAGGGTGAGTAATGCTTTGCGTCCGTACACATCGGACAGGCTTCCGATCAACGGCAGCATCAGGACCGTTCCTACTCCTGTTATCTGCGCGCATTTATTAAATTAATCATCCTTCATTAATCATTATCATCAACAGATAGATGAGTGATTTTCGTCAATTAAAAAAAAGGTGTTCATATTATTTTTTTTTTTTGACAAGTATTCATATTATATAGAGATAGTACTGTTATATAGGGTTTAATGATAAGAATGGGGCAATGACACATTTCTAAACTCTAGCTAAGTCACATCGATGAGTACGGAGTATTTTGTTTTGAAAGCTCAAAATCAAGATTTGCCGGTATCACTAATAAAATAGAGGAATATTCATTTTAAAATTTATGTTCACTATGCAACCCGAACCGGGGATCCTATAGTGCAGTGGTGCACTATTTGAGCCATCCAAAAGTGTTTTGACGGTCCAAATTTTAATCCTGTAATGCAAGGCCCTGCAAGACATCATGTATGGCGCACACGGGCCATCGATCTTGACAATGAATAGTTGAGATATAATTTTTAATTATGACCGATAAAAATAATTTATTACCGGTCATAATTGATTTTTGATGTGGACCGTTGATTGATGAGATCGACAGCTATGTGCCGCCCTACACGTGCACTACAACACTCTGGATCCCATATACTTAAGAGTCGTTTTCCACAACATCAGTTGACTCCTCCAACACGGTTAAATTGAACTGTATGGTAGCTAGCTTGTTTTGAAAGGTGGGATATATACTCCTATATATATGGAACCAAATTCATTCAGGTTATCAGCTAGCTAGATTTGATTGAATGGCCTTGAATCCCCATTTTGGTAGGTTTGAAGTTTAGGTGTGCAAGTCCCGCCAACTGGAGGGGTCAAATATTCACTCCATATATAGATGCGTGGACGTGTACTCATCCAAACCTTGTGTATAATACTACTACTCCGGTGGCCGGTCGTAGTACTCAACCCAACAAGCTAGGTTAAGCTGTCTTGTTTTGTAGTGTTTGAATTATATGGGCAAAAACTTGACTTCCATGGACGTTAATTAATACTGGAGTTCTACGAGGAAGAAAATGGAAATTAAAAAAAGAGAGCAACAAATTAGAGAAAAGGATAGGCAATTACTCTATTAGTTTGCTAAAGCTTTAAATGTTAGTTAAACAAGTGACGTGACAACACTGGTTCATAAAGCTTTAAATGTTTGTACATGCGTACCATTTCATGCAGAATATGCAATCACATGAAACTTTATTAAATAGTGTCGTTAAGAGCATCGCCAACCAGTTCTCTGTTTCTTCATTTCTTTCTATTTTTTTAGTTTGGAGTAAATTTTGTACTTTAACACAGCATTTGCTTCCTCCTCTATTATAGAGGATTGAATTTGAAACTCCCAATATAGAGTATGGGAAAAATAATAGATAATCATCCTCCATATTCACTTTTTGAATATAAAATACAAAAATATACTAAATTTGGAATGAAAGTGAATAATTATTGAAGAATAAGTTAGAAGTATTTGAAATAGAGATAGAGACATGAGAGAGGTTTCTGATTGGGGTTTTTATGAATAATGAAATTCTCTATATGCACTTCTTGATAAAATGTTAATTTTATCCTCTCAAAAAGAGAAATAGAGAATGGTTTGTTGGAGATGCTCTAAAAAAAAAATGGTAAAACAAGAGTTGGATTGAAATGTAAGTAAACATTGCTTTTGAAGTGTCAAGATTAAAGATGTAGGTATGATATTTAAAAAGATAATGTGAACACGTTGCGAGAGAAAGAGGGATCGTGGAGGAAAGGGGCGCTCATTAATGGAGTACAAGTAATTTCTATTTAGGTGTATATTTTAGTGAGGGTGTGATGTACGTAACTCGAGATTTAGCAAATCAGTAAAATTAGGGATGAAAGAGATCAAACCACACACTCTAACATAATTTCTAAATTAAGTATCTCGCAAAAAAAAAAAAAAAAAGTTTTTAAAAGTAAAAGTGGTTATAATTTCTTTTCTTTTTGAAAATTCCTTACAAGTTCAACATCCAAAAATCCAAATCCAAATATAAATTTATCGAGAAGAACATGCAAGTGAAAGGATGAACTGAAGAGCTAGCGAGGGTAATGTTATTAATTGAATGCAGGAAGAAGAAAAAAGAGACGCAAAGGTATGACCATGTATAATTTTTTTGACCAGTTCACAAGAGAGATGAAGTATATATGCGCGCAGGAATACTTAATAATTTAAAAATATATATATAGTTACAATAAACAACCACATACCGCTTGCTGGAAACCGGAGAGGTAGATGGCAAGGGAGCATTCATCGACGCCCGGGCAAAGTGCGGACATGGTCACATCCGTAATCCCCGGAATTACCACAACCCCTGCAAAACTCGACAGGAACACCGTCACGAACAGGTGCCTCAATCCCCCTACCTTTTCCATCTCTCTCTCTCTCTCTCTCTCTGTGGATTTCTCTCTCACTCCTCTCTCTCTCGGGTAAGGGCCGTAAGGCAAAGCAAGTGCGCAGGTTAAAGAAGTTAGAAACTTGCGTTGCAAAATTACTCCTACAACCTTCACACGAATACTCGAAATATCTGTAATCTTCTGCTTTTGCTTTTAACTGAGTGTTCTGGTGCGCGTGCCACCCTATGTACGTGGGTGGGAGAGAGAGAGAGAGAGAGACACGATCGACTTCAGGAGCCCGAGCAATAACAATTTTGAATATTACAACTATTAACAATCAACTTTTCTATATTACGTCATTAATCTAGGACTTGTGGTGATGATCCAAGAAAAACTAATTACTTCTCATAAAAATATGAAAATTAAAAAAAGCAAGAGTATTAATTTTCACACTCCTCTTTTTTGAATTTATCTCTTTTATCTTTTTGTGATTTGAATTTACAATGTTATCCTTCTAAGAATCCAAGTATGAAAGAATATATAAATGAAATGTTAATTTTATAAATTCACGTTACAAGAAGACAAAAGAGGGAGTGCTATTTTAAAAAAAAAAGAGAGCGTAAACATCGATTACAAAAGGCAAAGCTAATTAAAGATAGGTACTTCAGAAGGATCTTTTAATTTTTCTTCTTTTTGACTTCTTCTTTTTGTTTTTGTCTTTGACCCATTTAGTCCTTTACCTTTACCTTATTTTTGGAATACCTTGTACTGACAAAAAAAAAAAATTGCTAATTTCTTAGAATTCTTTTGACAATATAAAAAATGACCGGGAAAGGTTTGATCTGAGCAGTTTTTAGCTTAGATTTAATGAACGGTTCAATTAAAAACTGCTCAAAACAAGCACATCCCGGTAATTTTTTTTTACCGATTTCTCACGGATACCCTTAAAATCACGTTCTGCACACATTGAGCGGCTCGGATCATCAAAATTTGATCAGGAACTATAAGATTGAGATTTGGGGTATTTTTTTGGGTGTCTCTTGAATCGCCCCGTATATCTATATATATCTTCCCAATCAGGACTCTAATTATAAGATCTGTTGTCTATATATCTCTCAGTTATGCACAATATTCCCCATCCGATACCACATGATAAGGCCATAAGATCTATTTGATGGTATAGTTGCCGATAAAAAAGGAGGATCCACTTGAGGTTGAAAAAGAATCATCCCTGCTATCTCGTTTCATGCTATCAAAGTTGTCTATAATCTATGCAATACTACCCACGTTTATAATACCTAAATTTTATTCATCCCCGAAATTGTGTTTGGTCGTTGAACAAATAACCTAAAATTATAGGAAATTGTGATTATTCGGAAAAAGAAATGCCTGAGAGTAGAATTCTTCGGTTTCTTTCCAAATAACAGGGCCAGTGTGCAATATGGGCTTGTCCTTCGATTGGTTTTAGTCTGGATCTGAATGGTATCCGAATGGGCCAAATATAGAGCTCGTCATCTTTTGTAAAGGCCCATTATCAAAACGGCCCTCCCACGTGGACTCAAACCAATATAGAATTTTTTTTTTGTTCCTCAAACCAATATAGAACTCATCTAACGTTTCTAAGAAAAGAATAAAAGAAACTGACGATGCATTCAGAAGTATCAATGGAATTGGTATAGTTTTAGCTATTTAGGATACCTGCATACTTGAAGGAACAATTTAAACTTCGATAACCAAAAATCGGCATTGTTTATTACCATCAACAAAAAAAATGGCAAATAAAAGTTTGATATGTAGAATCGTTGGATTCAACCCAAAAGTTTTAGTCTCAGTGGAGAGGTTGCAACACTAAATTAAGTGATCATCCATGCCACATTCTGTCAATGTGGGCATGGAATGGATCCAAATACCATTCCCTCTTAACGTGGGGCTGCTTTTGAGGTTTGACACTTGTAGTCTCTTTTTAACAGTGCTGTAATTTTTGAGTTCCATTATCGCAGTGTGTGAACTGTGAATTGTTAGAAACGTAGGATGAACTATGCCCACGCCCTCTTATACTAAGTGAAGTGGTCATAATACGATGTCAAGTAATCAGCCATCTTATATCTAACCAATGAGACTCATATTAATTGTATGATAGAATATGCAAGTTCTTGCCTTTACGCAATTACGCGTCTGTTATCGCCTAACTGGTTTTTTCTTTTTTCAAAAAAAAGGATTGGAAGTTTTTTTTTTTGGAAAGGCTAAAATTTTTATTGATCTTTGAAAAAACAAAGACCAACAAGAGACAAGGGATGATGGCATCAAATTCCTAACATGCTACCCAAACGAGGGATAACAAAAGTTAAGAATTATCCTATACCCACCCAAGACCCAAAACCTAAGTTTGGCAAGAAACCAAACAAGGGAACACCCAAAGGGATAAAGTCCACACCTAAAAGGGTCTAAAAACCTAAATAATACAATCATTACACCCATTCGACCGAAGCCCAACACCTAAATGGGTCTAAAAAACCCAAATCTATACAATTCAGAGCGTAAAAAGGCCTAATTGCCCAAATCCATAAAATCAGCTCCAACTCGGAAGGGCCAGCCAATGGCCCAACCCAAAACCAACGCCAAACCCTAGCCACATCACCGAGTAGCCACTCCGCCATCCCCACCATACCGCCGAGCAACATCCAAACCCAGGTGCTTCAACCACCACCCATCACCGATTAACAGCGGCACGCAGTGGCCGGTTCGTACGGACCAGCCGTCGCCCAAAATAAGTTTGTGCATAGGGTATGAAATGACCCAAATCAAAACGGAGGATCAAGAAGAAGTGGTAATCGGCCTCAATTTGTGTCGGCATGTCATATTAGGAAGCGTTGCCAAGTTGGTTAGCAGTAACCAGAGAATCAGGCTGTACTGAATAGGGGAAAAATTTTCAGTGCCAAGTGGGTATCACGTCGTGTCCACTCAGCGCATTCGAGCCGTTCATTGCATTTTTTGATGGCTCAGATTTAGAGAGAGAAAAAAGAGAGAAAGTGATGAAGAATGAAAAGATTATACTCCCTCCGTTCCTAAATGAGAGTCCCTATTTGGAATTCCAACTTTTTTAAGGGACATGCAATCATTATACCTACCTTCCACAGTTACCCCTATATTCTACCTATTTTGCACCATTTGAATTTGAATTCAAATAAGAGGGTTACTTTTGGAAAATTATGATATTTTCACTTCTATTTTTAGAAAGGGACAATTATTTTGGAACATCTCAAAATGGAATAAGGGACCCTCAATTTGGAATGGAGGGAGTATTATTTAAAAAAAAGAATATAAAGTTTCTTATTTTTGTTTTATTTATTTTGTTAGGAATCTTGCAATTATAGAAATAAGTGTCTACATTATTTAGTTTTTCAATTTAGTTTATTTAGTTTCCTTTTAAGAATTATTTGATCAAGAAGAAGCGATTCTAACTTTGGTAGTTTCCTTTTTCTGTATTTCCTAGTGTGTAGGGTTTCTTCTACTATAAATTGAGTTGTAAGCCTTAAGACTATTCAGTTTTTGATTATTAATGAAATTATAAAGAGTGTTCTCTTTTATGCCAAATTCTTTGGTATTCTATGAAATCAACAAAGTGTTTGATGCCTTTATTCCTGAGTATTCTTTGACTAAACGGGTTTAGAGAAGGATTTTGATCTCCGGGTATTCATTACGAATCAACGGATTTCGGACTCGATTAAATAAATCTGTTCTTCATTAGCTTCCGCTGCATCAGAAAGTGTTGGGATGAGAGAAAGTTTCAATCCGAGCCGTCCAAAAGTGTATTGGACGATCCGAATGTGCCGAACGGCTACCACATAGGATATACCCATCCGGAACCAGGAAAATTTCTCCTGAATAGGACCCAAAACACCAAATATGATGGAGGATCTATCTGAACGGTCAGAAATTCTCTCACCAACCTAGTCACCACTATGGAACGAGGAATCCCACCTCTCGCATTATTGTTTATTTTTTCCAATAATTGGACGTCTAGGCTAACTTGCGTGTACATCGACTAATTTTGCAAAGCTGAAGTTAATGATCGGACACCCCCTAGTAACTCGAGGTTTGAAATGGCCGTGGTTTCTGTGGAATTTGAACTTGCGACTTCAAGAAAGACAAATATTTATTAGTTTTCTCATGCCCACTTAACCAATATTTATTAGCTTTCTCATGCCCACTTGACCAAACGCTTTAGGTTGAATCCCACCCCTCTTCCTCGATGATAGTATCATTCTGTTGCCCTTGCTCGATCACAATATAAACAAACCCTCTTGCATTTTCAATCCCCGCGCACTATTCGGATTTGCATGTGATGGGTCGGCAGCGAAATTCAATCACATAGAAATACAACCCAGCGGACAGGACAGTTTCGATGGGAAAAACATTAAGTATCGGTAAACTAATGGTCTTGACAATGCACGTAATGGCCAAAGGGGCTGCTCCATTGACAAATTGAGGCCGATGACAACACCTTCCCTGTTCAATCCTCTAAATTACAGACAAGCCTCCCGAAAACCAGGCCATCTTAATGGGCATTTCCGTCATCCTATTCCAGAAGAAGTCAAACCTTGCACATTCCCCATACTTGGAATTTCTCTCCTTGTACTCAAACCCCCCACTATTTTATTAACCGAATTTGCGCAGTTTCAGGATCCAGAAGTGATTCTTTATTTGTTTTCCTTCACTATAAAAGCCTCTGTGGTCTACATGAGCTTTTTAATCCAGCACAGGCATTGGCATAACATAGAGAGAGAGAGAGAGAGAGAGAGAGAGAGAGAGAGAGAGAGAGAGAGAGAGAGAGAGAGAGAGATATCATGGAGTACTTGAGGGTTGCAGAAGGTTCACCAAGGAGAGAATATAGGACGTCAAGAACCCGGAACCAGAGGACGACGAGGAGCAACTTTTTGGAATCGGTGGCTAAGATCAAAAGCGGGAGTGTGGTTTCAAACACCGAAGAATCTGATGGGGGGATGAGGGTGAAGATCGTTGTGAAGAAACAGGATTTAAAGCAAATGCTAGAAGCCATCAGAGCTGCAAGAAGCAACAACATTGCTGCACAGTCGTCATCGGTTTCGCCTACACCGTCGTTGTGTTTGGAACAGAGGTTAAATCTTATGAGGAAGAGGCAGCAATGGAGAGCCAATCAGGTGAAGGGGAGTCGCCGGAGTTGTTGGAGGCCTGCACTTCACAGCATCCCTGAGGAAGTTTAAAAGTTTGAACTGTTTAACAGTACTGGTTTTTCCTCTGAGTTCGGATTATAACATCATAACTAGTACTAATACTCAAATGTATACCAGGCCAGGAAAGGAAGGTTTGCACTTTGGACTTCAATATTTGGCTCAGTTCAAAATTGGCCTTCTTAATTGGATGTAGATGTAAACATGTAAGCTTTTTATTTGGGCTGATCGACGTATATCATTGAAGGTCTTTTCCGAGACTTGTTTTCGGGATGCTTTATTCTTTTTTCTTCTTCTTCTTGTTAAAGAGAAAGAATCAAAACAATTTCTTGCAAAATCCGTCATGCAAAGGATGTTTGGTTGATTCTATTGGACTATTTTGAAGTGGTCCGTATTTAGTATTCAATTTCTGGCGTGTGATATTCTATTGCCTCATACCGTTTTGTGCCAAATACGAGGGACCATCTTAGAGACGTTTTGATAAGCCACGCTTATATTCACTCCTATATCTCATGTCCAATAAATAGCGTACATGATAAATTCAAATATTTCAAAACTATCATTCTCCTTATTTAATCCAATCAATTTTAGTTTCTGTATTAAAAAGCTAATATTTTAATTGAAAGATTACGATCATTTAAGAGGGAGTATTGTATAACATTCTTTCGAATCACATAACAAAAGTCAAATTTTAAGATAGAAATCAAACTTAGAAAAGAAATTAACTAATGTAAAAGAAATTAACTAATGTACCGTTTTGAGAAAGGAGAAACTTTAGAGTGTTTTTGGAACGTATGAAAAAAGGAAAGGGAAAATAAATTGTACCTGTTTGGTTTGAGAGGAAATTTAATAAGAAGAAAAATAACAAAACAAAGAATAATTTTCCCCTAACACTTTGCTCCACACTTTTGCTTTCCTTTCGTTTTGTTTTATTTCTTTTCCTTTGTTTTTCTCTTGTTCCAAACAAACCCTGACTTCTTTTGGTATTTTAGGAGGCTCTTTAACTAACTCGAAAAATCAAACATATGAGTCTGTATCAAAATTTAAATTTTGATTTAGAAAACAGATAGTCATGAACAGTTTAAATTGATAGTATCAGATTGTTCATTTTATAAATTAAAATTCAACTTTTTATAGATTTATCAATGTCCGATTAAACTATTTTTTAACATGAATATCCTATTCAATGGGCCCTGCAAAATGAACGATTCGAATTATAATAGTAAACGCACTGTGAAGTGGCGGTGACAGAAAACCCCTTCCCCTGCCGATGGAAAAAATTTCTCTTTTAAAAAGGTCAAAATAAAATGAGTCGTGGGACTGTAGTGCGGACCAGGAATGGCAATGGGGCGGGGCGGGCGGGTTTTTGCATACCCCGACCCGAAAATCATTACCCGCCCCGACCCCGATCGGGTTTTTTTTGGGTACCCCCGTTCCCGCCCCGATCGGGGAACGGGTTTACCCGCCCCGCCCCGCCCCGCCCCGTTGTGTAAAAATTTAAAAAATTAAAGTATAAGTAAAAAAGTAAAAAAAAAAATGATGAATAAGAATAAAAAATATCTAGAAAATAAAACTTTGGAAATTATTTTTGTGTCTTTTGGTATCGCAGCTTTATCTAAACTTTTAATTGAAATCAATATTTTAGATACCTCATTCCATTTCTTTATGTGTAGAATTTATTATAAATATTTGAAGAAACTTTTTAAAAAATCCACTAAACACCAATAAATATCAATTTTTATTTCTTTTTTAAATTTAATTAGGCTACTTGACAGTAAAGAGACATTATTTTTTTGGATTAATGCTAAAAAAATGAAAGAACATGTATATAAGTATATATACATATATAAATAACAAATATATATGTATATATATATATATATATAAATACGCTGGGGCGGGTTCGGGTAATTTCGGGGTGGGGTACCTTCGCCCCGAACCCTACCCGAACCCGGGCGGGTTCGGAAAATTTTACCCCGACCCCGACCCGATACCCGAAAATGGGGTGGAAAACCCGCCCCGTTCGGGGCGGGGCGGGTAGGATTGACATCCCTAAGTGCGGTGGTGAAAGTTGGGTACCTCTTCAGCGGCTAGCTGGTCACGCGCTTACAACCTAGGACAGTTCTTCAGAAGATAACGGCAATAACGGTCACTCTTCGTCCCCGCAGAAGTTAAAAACCAACGGCACCCCATGATTTCCATGTTTCTCTCCCCAATTAATGACAATCGTTTGACGTAAAAATGGCTGCAATTCTTGCTCTGAGCTACTTTCACTACGCCGGCTCAGTAGACACCACCCGACGAACCATTTCAGCCAAAACGGGCCAAAACCATTACCTCACTACCAAGCAAACAGCACCCAAATCGGTTCTCTTTAGTCGGAAAAAGTTGAAGCTGCCAAATGTTTCCACTCGACAAGAAGCTATCTTGTTGCGTTTGGAGTCGGGTTTTACGGAAGATGCACTCCACCTGTTTGAGAATATGAATACACGGGACCCTTCTGTTTGGAATGTTGTAATCAGGGGACTAACTACCAATGGGTACTTTCAACATGCCCTTGACGTTTATTATCGGATGCGAAGTGAAGGAATTCGAGCTGATAATTACACCTACCCTTTTGTGATTAAGGCTTGTGCTGGGTCGTTTTCTTTGGTAGAAGGGCAAAAGGTTCACTCGAGATTGATTAAAGTTGGGTTTGATTTGGATATTTACGTTTGCAATTCGCTTGTTGCTATGTACGCAAAACTTGGGTTGATTGGGCTTGCTGAGCGGGTGTTTGAGGAGCTGCCGGTTAGAGATTTGGTTTCTTGGAATTCTATGATTAGAGGGTTTGTTTCAGTCGGGGAGGGTTGGAATGCGTTGTTGTGTTTCCGGGAAATGCAGGAAGTTGGATTGAGGCCTGATAGGTTCAGCATAATCAGCATTCTTGGTGCTTGTTCTCTTGAGTGTTTGTTGCGTTACGGGAAGGGAATTCATGGACAAGTGATAAGAAGTAGATTTGAATTGGATGTAATGGTTCAGACATCACTCGTTGACATGTATGGAAAATGTGGTAGAGTGGATTATGCGGAGACGATGTTTGAAAGGATATATCAGAAAAACATTGTGCTTTGGAATGCCATGATTGCTGGATATACTCGAAATGGGAAACCCATAGAATCATTTACTTGCTTGAAGAAAATGCAGGAGGAAGATAAGTTGAATCCTGACATTATAACCGCAATAAATTTTCTCCCATCTTGTGCACAAATAGGAGCTCTCCTACAAGGTAAAACTATCCATGGTTTTGCTATGAGAAAAGGGTTTCTCCCTCATTTGGTACTAGAGACTGCTCTTGTTGACATGTATGGAAAGTGTGGGGAGCAGAAACTCGCAAGAAAAGTTTTCAGCAACATGAGTGAAAGAAATCTGGTATCATGGAATGCCATGATTGCTGCTTATGTTCAGAATGGGCATAACAGAGAAGCCTTGGAACTGTTCCAGGAGTTATGGAAAGAACCTTTAAATCCAGACGCAACAACAATCACTAGCATTTTACCTGCCTATGCTGAAGTTGCCTTGCTTAGGGAGAGTAAGCAAATCCATGGTTATGTAGCGAAGTTAAATCTCAGTTCAAGTACTTTTATCTCAAATTCAATCGTTTACATGTACGCAAAATGTGGGGATCTCCAGACCGCAAGGGAAATTTTTGATGGGATGTTGTATAAGGATGTCATTTCATGGAACACCATCATTATGGCATATGCTATTCATGGGTTTGGTGCAAATTCAGTTAAATTATTTTCTGAAATGAAGGAGGAGGGCATCAAACCCAATGCCAGTACTTTTGTTTCTCTACTATTATCTTGCAGCGCTTCTGGCATGATAGATGAAGGTTGGGAGTACTTCACTTCAATGGAGAAGGACTATGGAATATATCCAGGAATAGAGCACTATGGTTGTATGGTTGATATACTCGGCCGCTCTGGAAATCTTGACCTAGCCAAACGTTTTGTCAGTGAAATGCCATTGGTCCCCACAGCCAGGATATGGGGGTCTTTGCTAGCTGCCAGCAGACATCACAGAAACATTGAAATAGCTGAGCATGCAGCTAAGCACATTACTTCCTTGGGACACGATAATACTGGTTGTTACGTTTTGCTTTCAAATATGTACGCTGAAGCAGGGAGATGGGGAGATGTGGAACGCATTAAATTCCAAATGGCGAAGGAAGGATTAGAAAAATCCCCTGGTTGCAGCACGGTTGAAAACAATAGTAAGATTTACAAGTTCATCAACCTAGATATGTCTCATGTGAATACTGACGCGATGTATGATGTTCTTAGCATTATGTCAAGGAAGATTGGAGAAGACATTTACATTCATAGTGCATCAAAGCTCAGGCCGCTAGATGTTATAAGAAAAAGATCTACCTCTCCGGAATTCCACAGTGTTAGATTAGCAATTTGCTTTGGTCTGATTCAAGTATCACTTGGAAGTCCTGTTTTTGTTAGGAAAAACGTTAGAATATGTGAAGCTTGCCATAGTGCAGCAAAGAAGATTGCAGAGAATACTGGAAGAGAGATTGTGGTGGGAGATCAAAAGATGTATCACCACTTCAGAAATGGCCGTTGCTCATGCGGAGATTACTGGTGACTTAGATTTGTGGATTTCATAATTTAGTAACCCCAGATTTGGGGATTACATGAGTACTGTTGTTGTTGTTCACTACAAATGAGTATGTATTCATTAATGTTTTCTCACACAGAATTTTTATGAACTGGATAGTTCTAGTATCTGGCCTGGCTTAATTACTTATGAGATCCCAAGTATATAATAGTTTTCTCTAGTACTGGCATTTTTGTCAGGATTGAGTTGGATGCTTGTGATTCCCTCTATAATACCAAAAGGTATTACTACTTTATAGAGAGAGAGAGAGAGAAGATAATCGAATCTGATTTCTTATGCGGCGAGATAAAGTAATCACCGAAGAACTGGTATGACTGTCCAAGAGTAAAACATAAAATAAATTTTTGCTTTTATTTTGTTTGGAAAATGCCACCAGAATAGAGGGTATGAAGTTACACTCTCAATCATTTTATGGCACCAAACGTGACTGAACCATCTACGACTGCGGAGCTAATGCACAGGAAATAAGCGAAGTTACGCTCTTAACTATTTCATGGAACCGAACGCGACTGAACCACGGACGATGGCGGAGCTAATAAACAGGAAATAAGCTTTGATTTCAGTATTCTGAACGAGTTTTCTCAAAAAAATGGAGTAAACAAAAGGAAAAATATATATACACAAGGTTTTGTATGTACAAATTAACCTAGGCTACCTAGCTACTACGTAGGTTACTCGTGGCCAAAGAAAAAAAAAAAGAATGTGTCTATCCATCGGTCAAAAAAGTAGCTTCAATGCTCAGTCAAACTTAATTATCACTATCGTCACCTACACACTCATCCTCCCAATTCCAAAACCACCTCTTCATCACCGTCGATATGACGTCGTTGAAGAGCCCTCCGAAGCACCCAAACAACCCGAGGCAACCATACTTCAACTTGGCGGCGCAACTCCTGTCGTCGGCCTTACTCGCCGTGGTCGCCGGTTGGAGGTAGGCCCACGCGGCGTGCTGCAACAGGGGGTCCTTGATCGGAATCTCCCGCCAGCTGTCCCCCCGGTCGAACGGCGGCGACACGATCACCGGCGGCGGCAATAGGTCCTTAAGGCTCGTGTAGGTGAGAGGCTGCAGCGCCACCATCTCCATGTTGGAGCGGATAAAGCCGTTGGTCATGAGAAATCTCTGCTGAAGAGTTTGGGATTTTATTAGGAGGAAATCATGGTCGAAAAGGGTGTCGGCTAATGTTGTTTGAGTTTCCATATTGGGTTGGGTTAGGTTGGGTTAGAAAATGGAGAGAGTGAGAGATCAGAGATTTGTTGTTAGTGAATCTAAGTGTGATTTTCTATTCAGAATTGGATTTTAATCTGGCAGTTTTATTTGAATTTTCTACAAAGATTTTTTTGCTGAGGTGGTTATTGAGAACGAGATTAGTGAGTGAGAGAAAATCAAGTGTGGAAGGGAAAAATTATCCAGTGCTCACGGGACTTTATATTTGTGTAGGTCTATGAGTCCATCTACCGTTAAGTTGTGGTACTCCTTTTTTGATAACCACATTTCAGTATTTGTATTTAGTGTTCAAAAGACAAATATTGAAGCGTGTGAATATCAGAAAGTGAAGTGTCAAAATCAAAACTCTTGAATGCTTGGTTTGTTGTTCTCTTGGGTTTAAGGGCTTTGCCATGAGCATCCCAACATAAAGCCATTTTGGTTTGGCAGGGGAGCTATTTTGGGGGTTAAATTTGACCGCGAAAAAATAGATGCGGCCGTTTGTGCCAATGATTTTAATTGTTTGAGAAAAATGATTGGTAGCAAGCTAAAAATCGACTTTAGCAGCCGAGCCGATTAAACAAAAAAAAAAATTGACTTCAGCAACCAAAGAACCACTAAACAATTGGAGTTGCTCTAATGTTGTAGTTTTGATCTGAGAGAGATGCTCACTCGATGAGTACTTGAAATAAATATTTTAGATTATTAATTCCAGATAGTAGCATCTAGGTCAAATATCACCTTTTACCGATAAGAGTGGCAACATGAGTAGGAAGAGGAAGTAGTTACCTCTAGATTTGAGACATTTGCTCCCGTAAGTATAGGAGGATATTGATTATCAAAAAAAAGTATAGGAGGATATACTGATCTCCTTAATTTATCCCTATGTTTTCTAAATTATTTAACAAGTTCAGATTAAGTAAAAAAAATGTTTTTTTTTTTTTTATCTAAGAAGTTTTAGATTGAGTAAAAAAAGTGTTGTAGTTTTATTTAATCGGTTAGCAGGTCCATAAGACGCGTGTTTAGATATTTGTAGTTATTTTTTCATCTAACAAATGTCATTAAGCACATAATATGTACTTGAACACAAAATTACAGTAATGGAGTAGAATTTACAAATATTTGTAACCAATATCATGTACCCAAACAAAGAACATTTGTAACCACCATCACGAAATCGTCTTGTAAAATAACTGAAGCTGACAGAAAATAGTCTACTCGTACATTTCCTTGTCATGTCTGAAGAGGATGGACCAACAAAGAACAAACTGGGGGGGAAGAGTTATAAATGAAAAATTATACAAAGAAGACGACACCGTGCAATTTGTTCTACTCAAGATTTTGCTGATTACATTTTCTATCATCTCATGGAACCCAAAGTTTCCCGCACACTTGTGGTTTCCACTTCCACCAACCAAATCCTACGACAATAATTCCGCCCCACCTTCAAGTTGTGTGGACGGCCCTCATAAGAAAATGTGAGACACTAACAAAAATTCTAACAATACTTATTTTAACCCCTCGAACAATATCTGTAGGTCAAAAAAAAAAAACACTGGAGAACTATTCACCAGAAACAATAAGAGACAGACAATCACCCAGCAGGATACCAAAGTACCTTAAGATCGACATGAAGTTGGCCAATCTTTGGATTGAAGACCTGAAGAAGAAAATTGCTCTGAAAAGGCTTGACAAAACTTCTGTACACCATATCTAAGTGCCATTATCAGCCTCTACCATCACTCCAAATCCAATACTACTATGACAACCAATTCCTGAGCAGCCTTGAAGATTAGAAAAATCAGCTTCAAGATTCAATGAGGACTTGGGAAATAATCCGACCTGTGCTAGGAAAAATGACACCCAACCTTGGCTTCGCTCAAGTGAAAGCTCTACTATAAGTAGACAATGCACGAAACGACAACAATACAGAAGCAGGAATGCGGCTCTTGGGTAGCTTGATGGAGCACCAGCACGACAGACAACTCTCATAGTGAGAAAAACCCGTACTACATACTTTGACAACTCTCATACTTTATACTTTGACAACTGATCCTTCACGGGGGGCTCCAAAGCAGACATACACTGATCCCAATCTCCATCCTTAAGCATCTGGAAAAATATTTATTCACATCAGTTGTATGTTGTCTTTGTCCAATTCCAAATTTTGCAATGAAAACAAAAACCAGAAAACATCATTCACTATGCTTTCGCAGTCTCTGTTCTAGTCTGAGTCATAATTCCCATCGGAAAATAGCACGAGTTGAAGTTGGAAAAATTTCCCAAAAGAAGTCAAAGAAGCACGGTAATAAACATTTAAAGCACCACTAACCTGTTTATAACCATGTAAGACCTGGCAAACTTCATTGTGTAGATCTTCACTTCTTATTTCCTGCAACAAAATAAGAGCAACAAACAAATTACATTTGGCTTCTCAGAGTTGAAGATATAACCTCTCTCTACAAAAATAAAGCTTTTAGATGAGTTGGTGGATAACAATCTAATATTCCGCAATTTTTCTTTTGACATAGAAAAATTTACAACTTACATGCCAACTTGCAATAGCTTTGCACAAAAATGCAAGTGAACTCAAAGCCCCTGATGGGTTTGCTCTAACCTGCAAGCATTGACAACAGCAAATGTGGATAACATTTCCAAACCCAGAGTAGGGGGAAGACGAAGAAGGCGTATGCATACCACGGCACATAGACCTCGGAATGCATCTTCCTTTTCAATATCATCTCGAATCCTGCCGCAATTTGGTAATCAGAAATGGCTACAATAAATGCTGATAAGTTGAAAAAGAAGCATGTGAGGGCTCTTGCAGTCTTGCTCTAATCTATTCCATATTCAGTCTTCAACATTCCACAATGAATTAATTTCATGTCCCCTCAAACAGTGGGAATTCCTAGGAGGGACACTCGAAATGGGACGGAGGGAGCAACGTTTGATGGTGCGTAACTGATATAGGTTTTTCACCCATTATTCTGTATGCAACCACCATTATTTTGTATCCAGGTTGCACCAATTCGTGCCTCTATTATCGCGCATACTTATAAGTGAAAGCTTAAAAAGACTAACATCAAGAATCCTTTCACTAGGGGCCTGAAAAAGAAACAAGAACTTACATTGACAAAGCAATACACCATGATTGCATGAAATGCTCCATATGTGGTGACACAAGCTCCGGACAAACCCACGCGAGTCGCCCAAGTGTGATAGCACTATTTTCTATAAGTGACTTGTTGAGCTCCTGGTCAGCATCAAAATGTAATTAGACACAGGTATCAGGTCCAAGTATAACTGTGTGCGCTTATCGATGCAACACAGGCACACAATGCAAAGAAACAGACAATCACCTCAGCATGTTGAAGAATGGGGACCAAGCATGAAATGACTGTCATCACTATTGGAGAAATTTCTTGACGAACCTGAAATTAGTAGTTTAGAATATGTCAAAAATCTCTAGTTTATAAAATGGAATTGCTGCAATTGCAGTAAGTTCGAAAAAGGAAGCCAACAAAATTGTAAGCGCAGAGATGAAATGCATGTAAATAAGGAGATCAACAGTCAACTAAACCACAATACATTTCAAGTTACCATATCAAACTCATATATGGAGGACGATGATCGGACAACCATATTTTTCTCCTCTTTTGTTTTTGGTCCAGCGGTGATGGGCTACACAACATGGGGTAGCCCTCCACAACCTGGGTGAAGACTGAATTTGATCACAGGTCTCCAGTACGAATATCAAGAGACTTTAGTTGGTGATGCCAAAGCAAAACACAAATACAGATTTTGCCATTCATTTTCCCATACAATTTTGAATCCAAAGAATTGATAGAAGAAAAAGAAATGAGTAGGTGTAAATGTAAGTAGGCAGTAGGCACCCTCCCATTTTGCTCCTTCAAAGAGTAAACTTGAACAAAAGAACCAAGAAAATATAAGTTCTTGTTTCAATAATGATCGCATTATTCCAAAAATTTGTGATCCGCACAACATTTCGATGATCAAGAACTGTAAGAAGAGCATCACATGATCACATATGACATACAAAACTCTTTGCAAATTGCAGATTTATTGATTGGTGAGACAGCTTTCAATAGTATCAAGCTAAAATTAATGACAGCAGCCTTAAAGCCAATTTAAATGGCATACATAATAAGAACCACAAAAAGCTATTCATATTTAAGGATCATGTCTGGGTTTATGGATTTGCATGCCCTCCAGTTTTTGGACATGTACAAGTACCTCAACTTTGCCTTCCAAAATTTACAAACTACGCTGCCTGCATAAACTAAACCTACAAAGATGATGGGATCATACTTAAGTCTTTTAAATCCAAATATTCACGACTGAAATTAATTAGTACAATCTCAGCACCCACTCTCTTAAGCTGTGAGACATCTGTGACATCTTGTATTAGGGTCACAATTAAGCACCAAACAAAATGCCAAAAAGCATTGAAAATCAAATAATGCCATCGGGAAAAAAAAAAAGTGCGGAAGTTGGAAATCATAAACTGATAAAAGCATCCAAATTCCAAACTTCAACATGAGTCACAATCTTTGTAAGCCGAACTAGAATGGTGCATCAAACGGCAAAAATATCTCGGTTGGTTTTGATGCAAATAGAGAGGTGAAACTACCTTCACTGCAAATTCTCCAATAGCCCAACATGCATTGTTTGCGACAGAAATAGTTTCCTTCAGCTTAGGGGTGTTCTGTAAAAAGTTTGACTATGTAAACAATAAAGCTACAAGGAAGAAAGAATGATCACAAATAGTATAATCTGCTCAACTTACCAGTTGCTTACTGGCAACCTCGAGAAATTCTGACAAACGAGGGTGCAAATGAACAGGACAAACCTAATCGAGTACAACAAAGGGAAAAACGTCCATTAGAACAAGAAGAAAGTACAAAAGTGTGCAGTACATATCAAAAAAGGGCATAAGGCTCCAAAGATAACAGCCCTAAAAGCCATATTTATATCTGTCAGCCTATAAGTCTCAAGCTGCAACGACAATAAGGTGGATTATACAATCACAAAACATAGACACAAGTTTGTAGTTGGTAAATCTGACAATAGCTGGTTTAGTTGGGGGACAGGGTCAACTCTAGCTAATGGTAGAGACAACAAAACTTTCCTGTTGCTAGCCTCAGGAGTAAATCATTTAGCGCTGTATATTTACACTCCACTTACTCTGGCAAGGTCACCAAGCAATGCAAAGGCACTTTGTCGAACATCAGGAGCATCATCCATGCAACATTGAAGAAGGAGATCCTTCAAACTACTTTGTGATACCTGTAGAATGCAACAGCATCCAATGACAGAAGAATTAATACACGGGCAATATTACTTACTGATTTGAATGTACAGCTGAGAGCTTTTTAAGCAGTATTTTCTAGACAGCAGTCCCAGTGGACAAGAGACACCTTTTTTATTAGTATCATTCAGTGCATTGTTTTCTCCTCGAGTGCTGTTTGCAGTGTTCTAAAAGGCGGCCTAGGCGGCGGGTTGCCGCCACGATTTTCCCTAGGCGGTTTGTTTAGGCACTCGGTGGGGCTAGGCGGCTGCCTAGGGTCTGGACTCTCCAAAAAAAAAAAACATAATTGCAAGGCGGGCGCCAAGGTGGCCTAGGCACTAGGCGGTGGGTCGCTGCCCGACTAGTGCCTTTTAAAACACTGACTGTTTAAGGATGTAAAAAAAAAGAACTTAAATGGAGCAAAAAAGCACTTTGATTGTTGTCCTTAGTAGCTTTTTTTTCTGAATAAATAACCCCACACATCAGAAGAGATATTCTTCAAGAATCCTTTGCAACTGGCCACAACATATAAACAACGGCCACCAGAGTTTACGTTCATCATCTATATCAAGGAGCATCGTTCAGCAAAAGATAAAACCATGTTGCAGAGAAACAGAGATTGGAGAATGAGGAATACCAAACTTTCTATCCCACTCCCAAGACCTTCAACAAGTCCTGAGAGCAAGTCCAAAGAGCACACAACGAACTCTTTATCATACTGAACCCCAGCTGAAACAGGATTGACCTGCATCCAAAGTGTCCAGTCAAGTGTAAATCAAGCCAATCACTCTTCAAATAATACAGAAAACAATCTTTTCATGAACTAAGCTAGGATTACAACCAGCAAAGGTAGACTGTACAATTTGCAACACCAACATGAGTGCCATATATGGATCAGGATCATACATCTTACAATGCAACCGAATAATGTCAGAAGAACTGATGGATGCATCTGTGCATCCCACACACGAGAATTTTGCTAGACATCTTGCTAAAAATTATGATACCTTATTGCAGCAAATGTTTTAATAATCACTCAAAGCCAAAAACATGGTATTAAGACCTAGACAAACACCAATCCATCCAAATTTAGAAAAAGTGAAACCTCACCTAGAGTGATGACTTCCACAAACAAGTTGTCCTTTTTCTCAGTCAGTATAAACTATTGCAATACTGAAAGGGTAATGTGAAGATTTCAGCATGAATCCAAAGAACATGACAATTGAACTTCTTCAAAATCTAATTCTTGGCGAACTAACGATGACACAAATGAATATAAAAGCCAACCAATATCCCCCGCATGATGAGTTTAGAGGCCACAAAAGGAAATATGTTAGCACCTTAGTCTAAATTCTATAAGAAGACTCCAAAAGATTAATACACAAGGGCTCAAGGGACAATGGGGCATATTAAAAGCATAAAATGATGTCTGAAATTGCAAATACCATTGCAAAGATAAAAAGTAAACCCATGCAATAAAGACCAACTGCAAACTCACAAGAATTAAAGATATAATGTATCCATGAAACTAACATGTTAACACTATTGATGCAAGAAACGATGAAATTATTATGTTAATTGAAACCTTTGCCAATTGTTGGGACTGGATGATGTTTATGCACCTCTGGAATACAGGTTGAGCAAACTGCAAAAATCCAGTACCCAATGCCTGAAAGAAAGCACAAATACATTATACTTTTTACCACTGTAACTCCCAGTAATTAATCCTTCAGGATTTTATAGCAATCATATCCAGAAATTAGAAAGCTGAACCTGAAAAGCACCTGTAATGGCAAGGTAAAGAATACAAGATCAATTACGATACAAGGTACTTTGCAGATATTCTGATGCACTAAGGAACTACTTTTCAAGCATACAGGACAAAACCAATTGGCAATGAGCCCCGTAGAGGCCATCCAAACTCAAATACTAGTTTCAGAATTGATCAATGTGGGACAAACTCTAACACTCTCCCGTGTGCCCAAACCCTGACTCACAAGTGGAGAGGTAAACAAAAGATCCAAGTCACTCGTGGAGACCTAAAGAAAAGATCCCAATATAATATCATAACAAACAATGTCCACTTATGGCACAAACATATGTGAAGTCAATCTACAGAGTCTAGATCTTATAGCATGTTAAAACATCTGACTCAAAATCAATTGACAATAAGTGGAGTGGCCAGGCTCATATACTAGTTTTCAACTTGATAGTTCACCCAAATGCAGAAAGTTCTACGAATTGGTTAACATGTGAGTCCTAAGGAAACTGAACTATGGTCTCCATGTAAACTGAAAGAGTTCATGAACCTGATAGAGCGCACATCTTCTGAAGAATTTGTTGTGCAGTATCTTGTGTTTTAATTTACTCACAAAGTTATTATAAGAGCCTTTTATAGAGGCAGAGGCCCGAAGCCAAAAGGCCTTCTCTCATAGGCCGCATGTTGGTGCCAGCCTACAAGCAGAAGTGAAGTGAACTGCTCAATTTTAAGACTATTTCTCATTTTCGTGTCAGATCTTATCAAGCCAGCAAGACATGCTATACTGATAATTAGCATCAATGCATAAAGAAGACCACATTGGAAACAAATGACTCAATAGATAAGCCAACTGCAAATGCCAATATGCAATAGTTGTCATAGAAGTTGAAAATCAACCCCAAGGGTCCTGCCCTTCCTCACCAATTAGAACTGTGCTCATTATTGTTTGCTCCTTTCTAACTCTTGCTAAACCAATGTCTAAAGTAATCACAAAACCACATACAGGATATTATCGTTAACTACTGAGTGCTGTGTCTTAAATCTACCAAATGAAGCATTAACTGTTCACAATCAATATAGATAAAGGTAGTGTAGAAGTTTTCATTTAGTGCACACACATACCCAGATGCACCACATAACCTCTGAAAAGAAAATGGCTGCTTACTCCAGACAACAAAATATCTTTACTAAAAGTACAACATAAAATTGCCAAAACACAATGCAACATGTACCTGTGCTATGGATGTAAAGCACTCCAGCAGGGGAAAAAGGTCTTTGTCTGAATTTGGAAGTTGTTGCCACTTTGCAATTAACGGAGGCATCAAAATATCAAGATATGTGGGCTGCAAGTCATCATTAAGGCAAATCAGCCACACACTATTGAGATAATATGCATTGAATGATCAGAGCTTTTGATACAACAGATCAATAGACATGACTGGAAAGGAAGCTATCAAATTGATACGCTGGCATATGGCACCAATAAAATTAAGCCCGCTATGCACAACAGACAGTTTACCTGATTTAGTTCCCTTCCAACAGCATCTGCTAAAGTTCCGATAGCATCATACACGATCCTGAGGTTCCGCCTCTGGATATAATCACAAAGAAAAGATAAGGCGCCGAGAGAGGAGAGGCCTATGTGCAAAATACATAAATAGAGAAGCATGCCATCTTTAATATGCAAACAACAGCTCCACTTAATGATGAATCATGTTGAGCTTAGTGAATATAAGGTACCAACCAACCTGATATTTTCCGAAGGCACACATTAAGTGTTGCAGAATGATTTCCAAGCGAGGTGCCAACTCTTCAGCAGCTTCCTGCCAATAATACGAAAACACTATGAGAATGAAAAGCACAAAGACAATCTCAAAGCTTCCATTCCAGTAGCAACCTCTTCAAGGGTTGCAAAAGCAGAACAAGCAGCCTCTTGCACCCGCTTGTTATCATCCAGTATTCTTCTTAGAAGCCCCATCAGAACTTTATCAAATTGCTCACGACCTTCTTGATGGCTGACACCCTGGTAAGATGATCAAAGAAATTCGACTTCAGAAATAGTTTTGACTACTTCAAGCAAATGCGATAATAAATATAATAAATCCAAACCTGAACAATGTATTTACTAAATCGAGAAACTGTCCAACATGAGATACTCCGTATCAAAGGAAACTTATCATCCAGAAGTGGGATAAGAAACGCAACAATCTGCACATATTTTAAAATCCTAATTAGAATCTGATACACAACATACTACAAGTAAATGAAGCAGTATATTGTGCTGCTTCTTAAGCAAAGGAACATTTTCCATGCAACTAATATTTCAATTTAACAAAGAAGACACCAAACAAGTAATAGAAACAAAATGCCTACATAAACAAGATTAACCACAAATCGGAGATACAAACTCCAAGAGTCACACCAGAATAAGAAATACGATTGACTGAAACCAGAAGACAAAAAGCATTGTCCCGGTCATTTAACTCATTAATTGACACCTCCAAAAGCAAGTGAATCAGCATCTAACTACAAGATTACGATTACCTCCGATAAATGGGGATAAAGACCATTGATGCAACCCTCTGCTATAGCACCAAGAGCTAAAACTGCAGCTTCCCTTTCTTTCCAGGTTGGTTCATCAGTAGTGGATAACTTAGCCTGCAGAAACTCGGCATCTAAGAACAAGAAATAATGTTTAACCGCAAGTACATCGCTTGCGGAGCACTAATGTAAACATCTTTTAATTCCCAATCAGCACACACGTCTCCCACTCAATAATGATTAATGAGAAGGCATTAAGGCATTAATTGCATTTAAGTATGTTATTTACTTGATCTTGTTACTACTCCCGAAAGGAGTCAAAAACAAAAATCCAATACTCCAAAAAGGAAAGAAGTTGTCTATATGTGTCGACCTTTTACTTGATCATAGTACTAAAGTAAACCAAAAATAAAGAAGGTAATTTACCAATAACCAAAATGCATATATACATGCGTGTCTCTGTGTGTGTGTGTGTGTGTAAATATACATGTGCATGTGTTTTTGGTTTATTCTCCTAATGAAAAAAATTTGTTTGCATCCTTTATACTCCAGTAAATTACCAATGTCAAAAAGAAAACTTTCCAGAATAGAAAGCTACCTTTCAAATGACGAATACAAGAGTAATAGAACGACTAATACAAGTCGATGCTAAGCCTTCAATCACGTGTCTTCTAAATTACAAGAATTTCACTCCTACCAAGTCACCATTAGATAAGTATCTTACTCAATGTTTTATAGATTCATTGATTTTTTTTATCTTCATATTAAATCACTACAAAACACTATCAACTCGACGGAATTAGGTGCCGTTCCGCTTTCTTTTTAAACCTTCTTTTTCAAAAATAAGGTAATTTGAAGCCCAAATATAATGAAAATGAAAAATATTTTTTTAATTTTTTTGCACCATTTAAAAGATCTCAATGAGATCTATCAAATAAGATTCATATTGGTAGGAAAATTATTTGCGTAAACACATAATATTTTAGCTTGAAATTACCTTCCTTTTCTAAAAGTTCCTTTTTTTAGAAAGTGGAACACCCCCTTAACACCTTACCAACACCTTAGCCATTAGCATACTTACTCATCAGAAGAGAGAGAGAGAGAGAGAGAGAGAGAGAGAGAGACAATGGTAGGAACCCAACAAACAACCTGTTTGAGGAAAAAACAAATGGATGATTACCTGAACTATAGGCATCAACGTTGGTAAAATCTCATCTCCGAACACATTGGAGAGAATATCTAGAGCAGCTGCGCTACATTTACGTAAACTCCAAATGTTGACTATGTCATCATCCTGTGGTGACAAAAACTCAAATGATTTAGCAAAAGACTTTCTTCCATCCGAGCCTCATTGGCCTCGCAATGTTCTACAAAAGCACTCAGGGTCATATTTCAGTTTCACCAATCAGTGATGTCGGAAACGTACATCATCTTCTGCATTCTCAGATCCATGCAACCGTGATGAGTGAAAGCGGGGCCTCAGATCCTGTATATCAAGGTTTTAATGTGAAATCACTATTACAAACAGCAAGCCAAGCAGGATGTTTTTGGATAATCAACCAAGCATAGCAAGAACAAAAGCTAAACCCATACCTGGTCTCGATCTGGCAGAGATCCATCCTCCTGCAGTTATATGATCGTATGAAGAAGATTTAATTGAAGTGCCAACAGAAAATTAACTCAAACGGAAGATGATCTAGAAAACCTGACCTCCGCATCCACAAGGGATTCGTCATCATCAGCGTAAACCATGTTTGACAACAAAACCTACAATGTTTTGGCAGATGCGACCAGCGTTGATTATTGTTGCCCTTAAAAATGAAATTAGCAATACAAAGAGAAGAAGAATGGCAGCTTGAGCTATACTGGAATTAACCGAGGCAAGAACTCTCGTAGGTTCTCAGGTGGTAATTGGGTTTCGCAATATGCAGACCTGTGAACCATAATCAGTATTACAAAAGCAGCATTGGAAACAACTCTGAAAGCGAAACTTGAGCAAGCCAAACATAACAGATGACTGCATATCAAAGTTACTGCCAGATGACTCAGATCTCCCCATGATGGCATGATCTCAGTTTATGGCGAGTCGCATAAAAAACTGAAGTACAGCTCCTAATCGACATTTGAAGGGTTATTATACATTGAGTGTATGGAAAACACAAGGCATCCAAACTTGTTCCACTGTTCTTGCACAAAACCATGATGAAAGCTATGCATTTCCTAAGCATAAAGAAAACGGACTTCACAAGGAGAGGATTACCAAAATTCACAGGCTTCAAGGGCAACCTCATCGTCAGGGTCCTTGTTGACTTGCAACATATACTCAATTACATTCCTCAGAAGTGGCTGCAAAAAATAGAATTACCGCTTCAGGAATGACAACAAAGAAACAAGGGGTATGTGAGAAATGAACTAGTGACTTACAGGAATAATACATGATAATTCAAACTACAATACAACAGGATAAATGCCCACCTCCAAGAAATCTGGACGAACTTCAATTAATTGAACGAATGCCGCACAGACCTAATTTAAATACAGAAAGCAACAAACAGATGAAAGCAAGACAAAGCCTTGTAAAACATAATAGATTTCAATAGCCATTTCGTTGAATAACTCGGAAGCTCGAGGTTGCAATCTTCACAACTATCTAAACTACTTCAGTTATTCATTTTAATGATGAACCACCTCCCAAGAATCCAACATGTAGACCATGTGGTAGTTTCAAATACCAACGTCTAGCTCCCACCACCAACCCCTTCCCCAGCCCAGCAAAAAGAACAGAGGAAAGGGAAGAATAGAAACCGCAAAGATAAAATCAACAGCATCCCATGATTCTAATCATGAAATTGTAAAATGAATTTCTACATCCTAGCACTCCAATGCATTTCTTGGAAAAAATGCAGCACAAGTATCATACATGTCATCTCAAACTACAGTTAATGCTGCAAAGCACCATACAAGTCCGCAAGTGGACAGATAGTGTAGAGTGTGACCCACAAAAGCAAGGATTTCAACAATGAAACAGTAGTAATAGAAGCGCCATTCC
The DNA here is from genome assembly GCA_018127125.1 of Rhododendron griersonianum. Taxonomy (NCBI): domain Eukaryota; kingdom Viridiplantae; phylum Streptophyta; class Magnoliopsida; order Ericales; family Ericaceae; genus Rhododendron; species Rhododendron griersonianum. The sequence continues at coordinate 48,365,272 of CM030798.1, read as the reverse complement.
ATCAACAACTTACCAACTTCCGCACCTCCGCAGCAGGGTCATTAGCAAGAATGAACAAACCTTGCAGATATTTATCCATGGACATATATAAAGCCTACAAGGAGATAAAACTTTGTAATAAGTACCAACCATCTAGCAGTTGGATTAGGTCCCTGGGAACAGCAATTAGCAGGAAAAAATGCACATAATACAAAGGAATAAACAACAAGATGTACTCACTTCAGGCATCAACATAATGTATTGATTCACAGAACCCAAGGAAAGCTTTCTTAGTGAGGCATGCGGTGACTGAAAAAGCTGTTTTAATAGAAACCACATGTCAAAAGTTTAAAAGAAGAAGTTATAACCAAACGTCTCTGACAACAGTAATAGCTCAGTCACCTGTAATAATCTAGGAAGGAAAACATTGATGGGTCGCTCAGTTAATCCAGGCATATCTGCATCAAGCACTTGAGGAATATCCTCACAAATCTGTCTTACACACATCATCCATGTGTTAAAGAGAGGCATTAATTGAAAGAGGAAGAAACACGACTACTATAGCAGGTACAAACAGCAGGTCTAAAGATCTTATTGTAGCCCCTCGTGATATTCTATAATTTGCAACAGAATAACCCCATCGCCATTCTTTCCAGCACCATAACTCAACATCCGTAGCAAAATAAGGAAACATGTTCTACAAATGCCCTTAAGCTGTACTTTTTTGTACATCCATGGCCGGTACCTTATGTTATCATGGTAGTAGTCTAAAATGAATGAGACACTGACAATCACAATACCATCACAGCATGAACAAAAGATCTTATACAGCTAACAAAGTAAGACCGGGAAAGTTGAATGAACAATCTCACAACACATACCTTGGACAAAGCATCCATACCACCTTCCATGTGATTTAATTCATTACTCTCCAAGCACTTAACAAGGGTATGAAGCAGCTCAGGCCATCCGAAAACCCCCCCAATCTGAACAACTACACTTATAATGGTCCCAGCAGTAGACCTTATATGCCTATCAGCAGCTCCCAAACAAGGCAACAACTCCGATTTGATATACTGCTGATATGGAGGAGCCATTGATTTGAAGGCAGTTCTAAGGTTATTCTTCAGTAACAATCCAGCAGCCTGTCGAACCTCCAATGGTTTACCCTGTTTAAGTAACAGAGAACAGAATAATCAACACTATAACTGGAGTGGCCATCAGTATGTGAAAACTCATATAACGGGAATTGAACATAAAGCATTAACAATTGAAAGGACCTGATCCTATAGTAAATGTCATCAAACATTGGTAACATAGCACTTGTTACTTAATTAAAGATCAAGGGCAGCCAATGGCAGAGCTATATGGAGTGAAATTCGCACAATAGAGTAGATAAATGAGACTTGAGTTGAATGACACCTAAAACTTTTTCCACACATACGTTCCTAGAATTGAAGACATTTTATCTATGTTATTCGAAATATCGATATTGCAATCTAAGTTACTTGTTTGATAGGCTAAGCAGAAATTTCACAATGATAATTACTTTTTCTAAAAAAACATCCCGACCACGCCACCGAAGTCAAAGAGTGCAGTTAAGAAAACCCTAAACTATATGCTACTACTACAAGGGAAAAGACAAACAGAATAGGTACGTGTTGCCAAATGAAGAACCATTCCATCAACCGCATCTATCAATCAAACAGCAGCTTCAATAACCATAAGAATAACTTCCAATTTCCAACAGACCATAGTCTAACCGAATCAAACAAAAAAACTACAGCAGCACATCAAAGAACAAATAAAACCAATCAGGGCCTACAAACATCCAGTCTGGAAAGAATCACGCCTATGAAAACAAGAAAGAAGCAATCGTGGGGGAATTGAGGGGGTACCTCGGCACGTGCGAGGATAAAAGCGAGGTAATTATTGAAATCGGGGAACTGAGAGTAGTGCTGGAGTTGCTGCCATATCTGAGACTTATCGGAAGTCGGCGACATCTGCTGTTCCAGTAAGCCGCAGATCTCTTTGAACCCTTGCTCTTGGGGCTGCCACGACGCCGTCGCCGCCATTTTTTTCCAACAGGATTAGCAAAGGTTTTCGAGAGGAGACAGAGACACAGAGAGAGAGTCAGAGAGCGTGATCGAGATTCTAGTGCGGTTGATACTTCGGACAAAGTAAAGAGAGGGGTTTTGGAGAGAGAGAGAGAGAGAGAGAGGGAACACGAGAAGAAGAAACGACGACGAGGAGTGCTGTTTTCATAGACTGGGGAATGTTGGATAAATTACACCGCCTTCCCTGGGATTTGTTGAAAGGCCAAGAGTACCCATGTATTATCAAATATTGCACGTTCAACCTGCGAGTTCTATTGATGCCAAATTTACTAGTGTATCCTTGTGCAGCAGCTTGTGCTGTTTAAAACTTTTCATAGACTGTCGATTAGTGTCGAATGATAGCTAAATTCACTGAATTTCTTGAGATTTATTAGAATTCTAATAGTACCAAATTACCAATTTATATTATTAGTAGTATAAAAAATTTACAACATTAGCAAATTGAACTCATATTTTCAACCGCAGATTGGCAAAGTTCATAAACTTTCATCTATCTATCTGTTACCTCTACTCTACATTGTGCATGCATATTACACATGATTAATTCTTATTCTAAAATGTAAAACTGATACATTACTATTCATGTCCCCTCCCTATCAATTTTTCCATTAAAAAAGAAAAAGAAAAAAAGAAGGGCTTCCTTACTTCCCAACATTCAAACTAATGGATCTCTCCCTCAATAATTTCTTTATATTTAATGCTAAATAGCTAAATATTTATTCTTAATGCCAAATAGTAACCATTGAACATAAATAGTGATACTTCAGTTTTTTCGCGTTTCCCTGCATAGTACACGTACAACATTCGTAAAAAAGTAAATACATGTTTCAATTAGAAAAAAACACAACCAAATGACTTGTCTTAAAATCTATTTTGAAATTGCAACCAAAGATAGATGTCAAGAAAGGGAATGACTTCGGTGTTCCAGGTCATTTTGGGGACACAGTAACTTTTGGCATAACAAAACCATTATGAGCATAACCAAAACCCATTACAACCATAACAAAACCCATAACAAGATATAACTTGTTTGTTATGCCTTGGTTGATTTTTTGAATATTTCTTGGTTATGCCTTATTTTGGTTTTGTTATGCTTGTAATAGGTTTTAGTTATACTCATAATGGTGAAATTATGCCAAAAATTACGGTGTCCCCAAAATGACTGGGGACACCATAACATCATCCGTCAAGAAATAACATGCTATAAACAATTTTCTTCAATTTGTGGATTGATCTTCATGATGAGGCCACAAGTTGTAGCACCCACTGGAGAGGAGTTTGGCCCATTTTATAAAGGACCCAGGAATCTAAACTGGATCTCAGCAGCAAAAATTTATTCAGAAAATGACGGCTCATGACGTGTTTTAATGCCCTCCAAGGACATTTTCAACATTTTATCGGCAGACATTTTCAGTATTAACAAATGTTCTCAGCATATTTTTGGCGGGTATTAATTATCAAAACACGTCATTAGCCATCATTTTCCCAAATTTCTTCCCAGAATGACCCATAGCGAAGACATCAGTGAACAAAGAACACAAGTAATTACAACCGTCCATGAAATTGACCAATAAGTCAAAGCTTATTGATTTGATAGTTTTCGTCTCAACGAAAAGAATCAGAAAAGTCAAAAAAATATGATCAAAACTCATACAGTAACTTTTTAAATAAAAAGCATTTTGACTTATTTTTGTCTTTATTCAAAATACGATCATAATTTTTTACTTTTCCGATTTCTCTCGCCAGAAAGAATCAATAATCCACGAAAGTTTAATGCAAAACAGACAAATGCGATTTTAAAAAAAAAATTAAAGACAACCCAATAAATCAAAGTGACTTATTAATCCAAAACCAGCCTATTTGAATTAGTCCTGGACATTGGGATTTGATCAACCTCCAATAGGCCTTTGCTGGTTCACATTATGCACCAATCTTTTCAAAACAACAAACCCATCATTCAGCTCCTCCTAAACATATGAAAGCACTCCTCATTATGGAAAATAACGGTTTAGTTTGTGCACTTTGAGCTAAATCTCCCACAAGCAAGAGTACCAATCCTTGGGTCTATGTCCTAACCATGTCTCAATTAATAAGTAAAAATTGGATGACCTCCTCTAGGACTATAACATCATGGTAAATAGATCCAGTATCAGCCCAACAGTGGAGATGATGCTCTCAATTCCTTATAATAGGTAATTTACATAGTACAGCAAACGGCCCATGAAGAAATAATGGAAACGAAATATAAAACCTACTTCAACTGCCACTGTTTTCATTTCCAGGGAGATGCAGCCTCGTGTTGTCTCATGAGTTATTTGCAAGCTACTTCAGAACAACTGCTGCATTTCTAAGAGCCAGATACCTCTGAACATACTCATTAGGAAGGGATCTTACGAGCTTGAACACATCTGTATTTGCATAGCGGAGGTTGGTCCTTGGATCAACGTAAGGTGCCTGCACGTCAGAATAAAAACATTACCCATTCATTCAGCAGAAATCATAGATAGTACTGTTAGAAAGGAACCACTGAAGAATAAGATTGGGGAACTTCAAAACTATGGATACTATAATACACATTCTGATATAAATTATTATTATTATTTTTTGCGTAGTATCAAATTGCTACTTTTTACTATACAATTAACACATATATAAAGTAGTCTGCTACTAAAACTGAAGAACTCATGCGCATCACCTGAGTCATTTTAGTTCATTGTCACCCTAAACTAGCAAAGCTCACTATGAGTTCGATAAATGGAACTAAACGATAAAACAATAGGTGACAAGGGTAAATTACACAATGGGTGCTCTCAGTCTTACGCCAGCCAATAGGACCCTTTTAAAAATATGAATTCACCTAGTAAAGAAGGGCATTTCTTCATACATCATTGACTTGGGAGATTTACCCTTATACTGCTGGAGTAAAATTACCCTTAAACTGCTGGAGTAAATTTTTTAGTTCTTGTTTGGACAGAGAGGATTCCTAGTTTCCTACACTTCAAACTTCAAGGCAATGTGGAAATCAATACACAATGACTTTATAATTGCCACGCTGTTTTTATCGCCTTCATTTCCCCTTGGACTTTTAAACAAATTACAATGGAGTTGAATAATCTTCCAGCTTGGTTCAGCAAAAGCTAATTCATTGGCTAGATTAGGTTCATCAATGAACAAGTACAAGTGCAGCTACTCCTGAAAAAAGAAGCTTTGAATAAGATAGAATAGTGTGAACTGTGCTCAACACATTTCAAGTTGCGTGGGACAACCAAATCTGGAGCATTCACAGGTCAGCTCAACTTGTTACTTTGAAAAGCAGAAGAAAATCAAGCAGGGATAGGAGTATGTTTCATATCTAGTTGGGATCAGAAGAATCATAGTTGAACATCCACCAGACCTTAACAACAAAAAAACATGTAGCCCATGGAATGGAGCAGAAAGACCCGACAATGAAGCCATCTTTAAAAAAAAAAGAACCTATATACCTCAAATCCTGTTATATCACAAATTCTTTTGCAAGGATGCATGGAAGGTGGCGATTCGATATTAACATCTGCAAACAAGATGAAGAACATGCCTATCAAAAAAAAAAAAAAAGATGAAGAACATTGGGTGAAAATTCGAGCAAGTACAGCCTGATAGTGAATTCCCAACTCAATATAAAGATAAGGGACTGCAACACACACAGTGCTTCACTACACAGCTACAAAAGATCAAATAATTGCTCTTTCAAGTGACAATCTGAACTGCAAACAAACTATTGATCGCCATAATGGTAGACAAACAGTGTCTCATTCAACTCATAATGCAGCACATCGACGGAATGAAGGTTGATAGAAAAGCAATCCACAGAACTTTTCCAGAGAAGCGCTAAAAGGAGGAAAAGATAGTAGTAAATATTTTAGGCCCTTTGCTTTCTAGTCTATGATAGTAATGACAGGACTGACTCAACACCATCTCTTGATCTCAGTGATAACCAGATTCCCAGGAGGGTCCCTCTGTCAGCATATCCAGCATCCATGGCCCAAGCTAGCTTACCAACAAATAAAGCCTTCTTAAGACAAAGCCAGCCTAGTATACGAATGTTAGACCTTGTCCCACACTGGCTAATTATTACTTTCCATACTAGTATATGAGCCTGAGCGGTCTCTCCAATCATTGTCAATTAGTTTTGAGTTGCATGTTTTAACTTGATATCAAAGTTAGGTTTACGGAGGGCTTTGGAACTCTATTGATTGCTTGCTTCGTTGTTTGTGCCTCAAGTGTACAATATTTCCTTTGTCATCCCTAGGCTATGGACTCTTCATTTACCTCTCTACATGCGAGTCAGGGGCAAACATGGACGGAGTGCTAGGACTTGTCCCTTGTTGATTAACTATGGCCTTCCAAACTAGAAGACGAGTCTGAAGTGATCTAGTAAATTATTAACAATTTCAATATGACACAAGTACAGAACATCCAGCTTTCTAAAGGTAAACTTATCAAGACCCTTTTTTGGGTAAACGTTAAGAGCTAACTGGAAAAAGAGAAACAAATCTATGTATAAAGTGAAAGGTGCAAAACGTGTTTCTTGAACTCACAATTGGGCTCATCAGGGGGATAGTTCTGGTAATTTTCAGCTTGGATAATTTGTTTGAGATGCTTCCACCTGCCCCTCTGTTGGCCCTTTGGGTACTTCTCATACATCTGAACTTTTTTAAAACAAAGGTGAGTCGGCAACACTAGCTCTGCTTCGATTATTTCTTGATCCATCTGCAAGAACAACCTAAAAACATAGTATTTAGACGCATCCTCCTGGAAAATATTACAATCATTCCAAAAGAACCTCGAAGCCCTTCCATGAGGGGGGAAACAACAAGTATATAGATCAAGCACAAATGAAAATAGAACTCTAACATAAAATAAAATTATCGAAAATGAGACTGTATTTATAAGCGAAGAGCCCTAATGGTTCAATACTTCCATTTACTAGGCCGCAACAATATTATGTTTAAGCATCTAAATTCACAAACAGAGAGAGATGACCAGAGAGAGAGAGAGAGAGAGAGAGAGAGGGACGACGAAAGACAGAAAGGGAGGAGAGAGAGTTACTGTACCTTGTGGTTTCCGGAGACACAGACCGTCGCCGGAGCTGCTGAGCTTTGCTCAATCGAAAATGGGATGTCTGTAATTAGGGCCGTAAATGAACTGAGCCGTTCGTGAATTGTTCGAGGCTCGACTCGGTAAAGGCTCGTTCGAATTCGATTCGTCTACTTAACGAACCAAACCTGAACCTCAATTTTAGGCTCGTTTCATAAATGAACCGAACATGAACATAGTAGTATTCGGCTCGATTAGGCTCGCGAACCTGGAGTATATGTATATCATGGAGATTTTATATAGTTACATAGTGAAAATTTTAAAACTTGTACAAGTCTAAACGTTTACAATTACTAAAAACTTACTTATGTATACATTTTTATCAGTTTATATGTATATAAACGTATTTATGTACATACTAAAATTTTTACTTACAGCTTTAGACTTGTATGAGAGCATAAATATATGATATTATTGGGTCGTTAAGGCTCGTGAACAAGTTCGAGTTCAACCCAAACCTAGACAAGCTCGGTTCGAGTTCGGCTCGGCTCGTTTACAGCCCTATCTGTAACAGGCGCCTGTTTTCTACTCACCCGCGACCGCGAGTAGTAAACACGAAAGTGGATTTCTAGCCACATCGGGTTGAAGGCTTATCCGGTCCATTTGTGTAAATTTGTCATTTCGATGCTATGCCGGGTCTCCACGACATCGTTTTAGTGCCATAACGTTCCTCATCCTTCTCCCTTTTTTTGGTTGTCGTCGTCGTAGATTGTACATCAAACAGATCAAATGGGTTGGGAGTTGGTTCACCGAAGGTCCAGAGTAAAGGGTGAGCATCGTGTCGTGTTTGTGTCGTGTCATCTCATATTTATGTCAGAATTCTTTCAATCCTAACCCGACAAGTTTAGTTTTTTGCGTTATCGTGTCGTGTCATATTCGTGTTTCGTGTAAAAAATAGCTGACCCTAACCCGCTAACTTTGTGTCGTGTTCGTGTCGTGTTATCGTGTCCTTCAATAAATTCTCGTGTCGTGTCGTGTCATCTCGTGTTCGTGTAAGAATTCTCGCAACCTTAGGACCTGTTTAACTATTCGTATTATCGTGTTGTGTCATATTCGTGTTCTGTGTCAGAAATAGTTGACCCGCTAAGTTCGTGTCGAAAATTTCCACCTCTAGTCCAGAGACTATTTATAGCTCTGAACCCCTCCCACGCCCCTTGCGAGGCTTGAACTCCTCCTTTCACTAAGGAAGGCTTGGGATCACACCAAGGCTCATTGGCACATCCTTCCTCCTGGGAATCTTTAAAATATTTATTTCGTTTTTTCTTACAAAATCTTGAAATTTATGGACATTTCCTCATATATATATATATATAGCGTTCTCCAATCCCTTTACAATCTCTTAAAAAAACAAAAATGTCAACCGCGTCAAGGTTAGTCCGATTGGTTGATAGGTTTTCTCTCCCATAAATTGATTAGGATTCGATTTTAAGCGTCAGCAAGAAAAGAATTCTTGTGACTTTTCTAGTCCTAGAATAGAATCTTTAATCGGATAGAAAAGAAAATTAGTGGAAGTGTGTAAAATGACTTGAACATTGTGACAGTCGAACCAAAAGAAATGTCACTATCCTATTTTTTAGTCTTCAATGTATTACTGAGACTTCACTTTATCTCAATTAAATCAAGGAGTAATAAAGTTCTATAATCCATTTTCATTTTCAAAAGTTCTATAATCACTCCCCGTCCGACACGGGCACACCGCTCGTTCTACTCAAAAGTATTCTTCTTCAGCAGACCAACGTTCCTTCTTCGCTTGCCTCCTCAACAAGAACAACGTGAACCAATAATGTCGTGCTTGAATTTTCAAGAAAGCTCAGAACTGTCTCCACATCGCTCGACAATTCTATACGGTACATGGGTTTTTAAAGGGATGCCGTTCGGGGCGTTCGGGACGGATATTGGATTTTCCGTCCCTGATACCCGAAACAAATATCCATCCCAAATCCACCCCAATAACCGAACGGGGAGGGGAGTGGGTAACTATATCCGAACCAAACGGATTTCGGGTAATTGCTGAACTGAATGGATAACCGAATTTGGTAACAAAATTAGTGGGTAACAACAATCGACTGAGGCATTTTCGAGCACATTTCTCAAGCAGATTCAAGCTAAAACTATTTTTGAATATAGATCTAAGATAAATCGGCCACAGAGAGAGATACAGAGAGAGAGAGAGAGCTAACCCTAAAACGAGAGGAGACTGCGTCGCCGGAGGAGAGGTTAGGTGAGTTGATTCATCGTCGGCGTTTTCGTAGCAGTGAGTTGGCGGACAAAACTGGTAGAGAAGTGGGTAGATGGAAATATCTGCCATACCTAAGGCTTTGTTTGAAACATATAGAAATGAAAAGAAAGGAAAAGAAAATAAAAGAGAATGAAAATGAGAGAAAAATATGAGGGAAAATTTACTATTCACTAAATTTGTAATCTTTATTTTCTTCCCTCTTTTTCTTTCAACCGAACAATAGGAGGAATTTTTTTTTAATTTTCCTTTTTTTTCCCTAACTTCCAAACAGAGCCTAATAAATTTACTTATATATAAAGGGTTATCACACTCCAAGTCCTTAGACCTTAACACATGCAATAATATGGTCCCTAAACTTCTAGAAGTGTGCACTTCGAACACGTGAAAGCCGGAGAGCAGAGCGTAATAATACCCATCGGCAAACTAAAGGTAGATAGTTTTTACACCCACAGACATGTATACAGTATTCGTTGTATCGATGGTTCGATCTTTAAGGGGGCACAAAATGGGACGTAAAATTACGTGGGTGGTTGATGCAGAAGGTGGGTTCTTTTCTCCGGGGAGGTTTACTCAAGATTATGCAATCAAGGTTGTCTGGAAGATGGGTTTTATTCGTTTGGTTCTCGTTGGGGGCATATTGTGGATATTGCTCATTCTTACTGTGCTCCTATTTCACGTTTTGTCTTGCCAATCTTCGCTAGCTTTCTTTTCAGGTACTTTGGAGGTAGCAATATGACTCCTTTTCATGTAATTCCTTCCATTTTGGTCAAAATCAACTGGACATAGTTGTATGCATGTGCTGCATATTAGGCTAGGTATCCAGATAAAAAATTTTGGAGGATGGATGAAGTGGAGTATTTATCAACTTGTACAAACTGAATTCGACACTTTTTTTTTTCTTTGGTATCATACTTCGATTATGTAGGCGAATAAGGTGCCGTTCCGTTTTCTTTTTAAACATTCTTTTTTCAAAAAGAAGGTAATTTCAAATTCAAATATAATGAATATAAAAAATAATTTTTTAATTTTTTTTGCACCGTTTAAAAATCTCAATGAGATTTATTTAACAAGATTCATATTGGTAGAAAAATTATTTGCGTAACTACATAATTTTTGAGCTTGAAATTACCTTTTTTTTTCTAAAACTTCCTTTTCTTAGAAACTGGAACGGGACCTAATTAAGCGGACTTAATTATGAAAGAAGGTATCCCTTCATGATCATCACTTTGTTAGAATTAGTTGGAATATTTGCAAGAAGAAACCCCCATGATAGGTTGTTCAATGGTGAAAAAAATTCATCTAGCAAACACCAATCAGATTGGCACTTCAAGGCCTAGTTCGGTTTGGTTTGGCTAGGAGATTTAAAGTAACAAGAAGAATTTACTTGGGTCATTAAAGTAGAACTAGATGAATTATGTATCCTCTCCTGATATCGCAAGGCAAACATACTGAAATAAGATATCAAAACACTGCTCTTAATGCTTTCTTTCTTTCTAAGCTAGTGAGGGGTGATTTTTTTTTTTGAGTAAAAAGTAGTTCTTTCAGGCAAACAGTGGACATTTTGAATAAACTGCAAGGTCATTCTTAATACTTAAAAACACATGGAAGTTGGGTTTTAAAAAAAATCTGAATTGCACCAGTTAAGTTAAGGAGATACTGCTTATGATGTTCTCTGTTGTCGCATTGTTATTGTCGGGGATTCGTTTTCTTGTTCTCGGTGCTTGTTTAAATAAAAAATTGGTCTAGGGTCCACTGTAGCATGTTTCTAACCCGCTAGGTTCACTGATCAAGTTTCTAACCCACTAAGTCCACTAATATGTATTTGGTAAGGCATAAAGTCCACTGCATTTAAAAAGGGAAATAGTGCCTGACAAATTTACCCTTCCATTCAAATCCCATCCGTTTAGCCCATTATCCCCCATTATCCCTTATACGTTTGAAATCACGCAAAATTCTCGGGAAATAACAGTTATGTTGGATCAGTTTTATATCTAACGTTATTGTACTTATATAACGTTATATAACATTGTATATTCTGCTTTGTAGAGTTACATCTTGATCTCAACTGCTTTGTTGAATTTTTTTTGAGTTTCACTGCACAAAAACTCTCATATAACATTATATTTTTACTTTATTGAATTGGTCCGCGCAGCGGCCTCAATGACTTGCTTCTAGTAACAATAATACACACAAAAAAAACGTAATACATGTGACAAAAAATAAACATATAACATTATAACGTTGTATATGAGATTTTGGCATTTCTAACTCTAAAAAAAGAAAAAGAGGAGATCTCGTAACTTCTTTCCATTATATTTTCACTTTATTGAATTCGTCCGCGCAGCGGCCTCAATAACTTGGTTCTAGTAACAATAATACACACAAATAATCGTTATACATGAGATTTTGTCCTTTCTAACTCTAAAAAAATAAAAAGAGGAGATCTCGTAACTTCTTTCCCTTATATTTTCACTTTATTGAATTGGTCCGCATAGCTAAATACTCTTCACACCCTTGAACAACTGCACAAATAACAGCCTTTTACAAAATTAGTATATAATCAACATTGATATAACCATATATACTATCAATCGAATCCCTAACTTAATTCAACCATACCATAACATTATATGTTCAGGTCTGTTAGGCCGCTGCGCAGACCAATTCATATAAGGTTATATATGGTGATGGTTTATTATTCTTTTATAGGGTTATATGGTTATAACGAGTAAGGAACAATATGGTTATATGGTTATATATTCAGATCATATATAACCTTATATGTTTTTTTGTTCTTCTTATTTATGCAAATTTGATTAGTTTTGAACTCCAACCACAAAGGGTGAGAGTTGAGACACAAGCTATCACAGAACAAAATGACAACCGAACAAAATGATAAAATACCATACAACTTGGGGTGTAATTTCGGCCATAGAACCCGACCTAATTATATTGCAGTCGGTTTGTAACTAGGGTTATATAATCATCGATTCATATATGCATATATATAAATATATCTACAGACAACCTTATATGAATTGGTCCGCGCAGCGGCCTAACAGATCTGAGTATATAACCATATATGTTACCTAACAGCAGCTAACAAAAGTGCAAAAAATAAAACTCTAACAGATCTGAACATATAACCATATATGTTTCCAACAGCAGCTAAACAAAGGTACAAAAAATACAAAACCCTATATATACCAATCACAGGGCAAATACTTAGATTTATAACCATATATACCAATCATAAAATTTCCCTAGGATGCTATGTACAAAACCCTCAATCACAGGGCAAATAACTTAGGTTTATAACCATATATACTCGCAATCAAAACCCTAAATTAACTTAGCCAAACCATTCATATAACCATATATATACGAAAAGAGGAGATTGACTCGCATCCAGTTCATATTTCCAACGGTTCCTTTCCATGAACTGCAGTAACTTACTTGCGCCTTGAACGAAAGCGGAAAGCAAAAGAAGAATCTGCAGTTTTTTTAGAAAGTAGGGAGCGCGAGAGAGCTTATTTCGTGTTCGAGATCCAAATGGTCCCCCATTTCTTCTTCTTTGCGACTAACGGCCTACCGGGTGCAATAAATCCAATTGATGGCGGCACAAAACAAAAGAACTCCTGAATTAACCCAGCCCTTCTCACTTTTGGTTCATCAAGATAGGCTGGATAGCGGCACATCCCAATTTCTTCCATTCGCTGCCCAGCAAATATAACCCAAGATTGACGGCAATGGGATTGAACCGAATGGTTTCGACGGCAACGAGGATTCAGAACGACGGCGACTAGCGCGACTGTTGGTGGACGACGGAGATCGTCTGATGAAGACGACAAAGAATGCCGACCTAGCAAACTATCTGGTTCGTTTTCGGTCGAAGAACGCCGACGAGTGGGGACGGGGTGAGGGAGGGGGTGAGGGGTTTTGAAAGGGGAGACGAAGTAGGCTGACGAGTCTCGTTCTCGGTCGAAGAAAGCCGACGAGTCTCGTTCGTAAGGGGAAATCGTCTGGTTTCTCACGAAAATCTGCTCCATCTGGAAAATGGGGGGGGGGGAGTGGGGGGGGGGTTTTGTAAGCGGGTGAAATGGAGGAATTAGTGGGTTTGGATTTGTTTGAAAACGGAAATGGAGGAATTAGTGGGTTTGGATTTGTTTGAAAATGGAAATGGAGGAAATTACGGGTCAAAGAATTGGCTTAATTGCAAGGACACCCCTTCAACTATCACCGTTTGTCAACTTCACCCCTCCAACTACAAAACTCGACAACTTCACCCCCTCAACTATTAAAACTCGACAACTTCACCCCTTGTGGCAAATTCCGTTAAAAACTTGGACGGCAGTGAGTGAAAGGACAATAATGCCCTTCGTATGTTAAAAATGATTTTCGTACTGTGAGAACCACTGAATCACTCTCACTCCTCTTCTACCCTTCTAACCCTGTAACTCTGCGACCCTCTTCACTCGTCTCTCACTCCTCTCCACCAGAACCAGTCGATAACCACACCACACACCAGTCAAGAAACACGATGAGAACCCTACAATCCACATGAAATCATCGACCTCCACCCTCAATCTTACAACCCATGGCTTAATTTCTGGTCGCAGCTAAACCCTAAAGTGTGGACGAACAACGGGCCGTTTCTGCGATGTCCACCATGTAAGTCGCACCATATCTGTTCATTTGAAGTACGATTTTGAACCCTAAACGTGGTTTTTCAGTTCGAAATTTGGTTTTTGAACTGAAACCCTAAAATGTCGAAATAAAAATTGGGGTTTTTCTCATATCTGTTCATTTGAAGTACGATTTTGAACCCTAACCCATTTTTCAGTTCAAAATTTGGTTTTTGAACTGAAACCCTAAAATGTCGAAATAAAAATTGGGGTTTTTCTCATATCTGTTCATTTGAAGTACGATTTTGAACCCTAACCCATTGATCGAAGTTGTTAATTGTTTGACGTGGTTTTTTAGTTCGAAATTTGGGTTTTGAACTGAAACCCTAAAATTTCGAAATAAAAATGGGGATATTCTCATATACGTACATATTTGTTCATTGTCAGTACGATTTTGAACCCTCAACCTTTGGTCGAGGAATGATGTGGTTTTTCAGTTAAAAATTTTGTTTTAGAACTGAAACCCTAAAATTTTGAAATAAAAATGTTGAAAACCCTAAAATTTTGAATTAAATATTCTGATTATATTCTTATTTTAGGTAGGACATGGAACCCTAAACCTTTTTTTTACACTTACCCATTCGGGGACCCTAAACTGAAACCGTAAAAGTTAAAAATTGGTGATCTTCTGATTATATTGATCAGTTTTGGGATGTAATATACACATCTTCTGATTATATTTCTTGCATGTTTCTGCTGTGATGCTGTGATTATCTGTTCTCTATGCATGGTGTCAATAGGCCTTGTTATGTTTGATGAGCATGTGTATATTACTGTTAATGTAATATATGATCAGTTTTGGGATTTGGGTCATGGATGGATTTGTACATGTATATAGCCTAATGTTAATGTAATGAGCATGTGTCTGTGCCACTGGTCCTATTGATAATCTGACTTCATTATTGCAGACAAAACAATCTTGACTTCAGGTGTACTTTGGAAATTCATGTTCGTGGTAAACTTCTGAGGGGGGCCCAGGTTGAATACTTGGGTGGGGTTATTGCACAAAGCAAGGTAGATCCAGATTTCTTCTCATTTTATGACTTAATGACTGTAATTAAGGAGTGTGGGTATTCACAAGAAGATAATATTAGTGTGTTTTATAGACTTCCCAACACTGACATGAACAATGGCTTAGTTGCATTGACTTCTCATGATGAAATGCTTAACATGTTTGCAACACATTCTCCTGGTATGAAGTATTTCTCTATTGATATGTATGTTGACTGTGATTCAGAGGATGAGGAGGTGATAGGTAGAGACACAAACACTGTAGACCAAGGTTGCATAACTGAGTTGGGATCTGACTTACAAGTAGAGGAAGGACAGGGAGGTGTTGACTTAGGAGTAGAGGAAGGACATGAAATTGTTGACTTAGACATTGAAGGTGTAGTCCAAGGTGTGGATGCAAATGAAACTGATCATAGGGAGTTCCAAATGGATGGTGATGATAGCTCAGACATTGAGTGGTTGCCCTATGATGATAGCTCAACTTCCACTGGGTCTTTTAGTGGGGTAGAAGAGTCTTCTGATGAGGAGGAAGAGGACAACATTCCCTTGGTAGGTTTAGGTAAAAACTTGGGTCAAAACATAGGTGATGAAGAAGAAGACCTTAGTTCTGATAGTGATGATAACAATTTGGTTGATGATGTGATTGATGAGGATGGGAAACCTATTTTTGTAGAGTTCAAAGAGCATTATATGAAGAAGCCTGAATTAATAGAAGGGATGAAGTTCCCTAATGTGCAAGTGTTTAGGAAATTGTTGAGAGAATATCATATAAAGGAGGGGTATACGTTTACATTTTTGAAGAATGAGTCTAAGAGGGTCACTGTGAAGTGTACACATGATTGTGGCTTTAGACTTCATGCCTCTCCCATGTACGAAGAGAGATCCTTTCAAATAAAAAAGATAAATCAACAACATTCATGTACTAGGAAGTACACTAATAATAATGCAACCTCCTCTTGGCTTTCTGAAAAGTACTTGGCCAAAGTTAGTGATGCCCCAGAGACTAAGGTCACTTCAATGAAGAAAACAGTTAGAAGGGAATGGTTGTTAAATGTTTCTGAGAACAAGATCTATAGGGCAAAGAGAAAGGCCCTTGAACTGATTCAAGGAGATCATAGAGTTCAGTATGTGAGGTTGTGGGACTACTGTGAAATGGTAAGAATACAAAATCCACATAGTGTTGCTAAGTTGAAGGTGGATAGGCCCTTGCCAGATGAAGGACCAGTGTTTAAAAGGATGTTCATAAGCTATGCTGCCCAACTGAGGGGATTTCTAGCAGGTTGTAGACCGATAATTGGGTTAGATGCTTGTTTTTTGAAAGGGCCATTTGGTGGTCAATTGATGCATGCAACTGCCAAAGATGCCAACAATCAGATGTTTCCTTTGGCATTTGCTGTTGTGGAGGCTGAAACAAAAGAGAGTTGGACTTGGTTCTTGGATTGTTTGATGGACATGATAGGCAATCCAGAGGGTTGGTGCTTCATCTCCGACAGGCAGAAGGTATACCTAACTATTTTTGTACTTAATCACTGCTTTTGTTTACTTCATTACATGTTGCCTATATGTAACTATAACTTGTTGTTTCCCTTAGGGATTGACACAAACATTTGCACAGTTGTACCCCAATGTGGAACATAGATACTGCATTCGGCACATGTACTCTAATTTCAGTAAAGTGTACAAGGGTAAGGAGTGGAAAGACCTCATGTGGAGGGCTGCCTCAGTGTACACAATTCATGAATTTCAGCAAGCTATGGAGGCCATTAAATCAATTGATGAGGGTGCATATGAGTATTTGATGAGTGAGGAACCCTCAACATGGGCTAGGTGCATGTATGGAACTAGGTCTAAATGCAATAGAATGGACAATAACACAAGTGAAGCATTCAATAGAGCAATCAAAGATGCAAGGGACCAACCAATTTTGACCATGGCTGAAAGTATTAGAAGGTACCTAATGACAAGGTTGCAAATAAGAAATCAATTGTGCCAAGGCTGGAAGGGTAATGTATGTCCAAGAATTCGAAGAAGGGTTGAGAAAGCATGCAAGTTAATGGGGGAGTGCGAGGTGATTTACAGTGGTGGCAGAATATTTGAAGTTCTTACTGTACTTAGGACCCATGTAGTGGACATATGAGAGAGAACATGCACATGTAGGAAGTGGGATGTCAGTGGGGTACCATGTTCACATGGTATGGCTGCCATAATACAAGATAAAAGTGACCCATTGGACTATGTTGATGAGTGCTTTCATGTAAGTACCTTTGCCAAGATATACAACTTCATCATCAAACCAATTCCTGACCAAACAATGTGGGTCCATACAGAGTTTGATCCCATAGGTCCTCCCCCTTTAAGAAAGAAGAGTGGTAGACCCAAGAAGAATAGAAGGAAAGGGCTTGATGAACCAAAGAAACCCAATGGAGGTGTTAGGAAGTATTACACAACTCTCAAGTGTGGCATATGCAAGCAGCCAGGACATAATGCCAGAACGTGCCCTCAAAAGGATAACAGCACTACTGTTGATCAAGTAAGGAAAATTCAATTTTTTTACCATTTTCCTTTATTGTTTTTTTAAGGCATATTTGAAATGTTACTGCAATTTGTTGTACAGGACTGTGAAGTGGCAATGGAAACAACAATGGTTGAAGGACATGAAATTGAAGTGGCTCAGGAAACAAGAGCCAATAGTGGGAGATGTAGTGGTAGAGGAGGAAGAGGGAGAGGGAAAAGAAGAGGAGGGAAGACTGGCAGAGGAGGTAAGAGTGCTAGAGGAGGGAAGACTGGGAGAGGAAGTGGTGCAATGGTGGTTGGAGGCACAGGAAGAGGTGGTGATCCTGCATCAATGTATGGCACTATTGCTCCAAGAGGTAGAGGAAGAGGAAGAGGTGCAACCACTGCTCCACCTCTTCCTGGAATTGTGATTAAAGAACAAAATCCTAACACTAGGGTGGATATTGGTACAGACAAAGGTGTCAACTGTGGGAAGGGTAAACAGCCCATAGTTTTGAGAGGCAAAGCACCAATAACAAGGTTTGGAGGTGCCCCAAGGGTGGGTTTGCCAGCACCACAGGTAATACACTAACCTCATGCCTATACTTTATCGTTTATTCGAAAGTATAAGTATAAGCTAAGTTATGCATGGTGTCAATGTAGGGATGGAGAAGATCCACAAGGATGGGGAATGCCATTTTTGGACTCAACCAGAAACTTCATCTGCAGCATCATGTGGTAGTGGTGGTGGAAGTGGCAGTACCACAATGCCAATCACTCAACCATCAAGTTCAACCCCAAGTACCCAGAAATCAGCCACTTGATGATGATGTAGAGAATGGATTAGGATAAGTCTTTTGGAAGCAATGTGTAATGTTTAGGACAAGTATTTTGGTTTAGGAGAAGTCTTTTGGAAGCAATGTGTAATGTTTAGGACAAGTATTTTGGTTTAGGAGAAGTCTTTTGGAAGCAATGTGTAATGTTTAGGACAAGTATTTTGGTTTAGGAGAAGTCTTTTGGAACTAATGTGTAATGTTTACACACAGTTGGAACAATGTGTAATTAACTAGTACTTTAATGTTTCTTTTGTGGGTTGAAACTACTTTATTAGCTTTTGTATGCAATCAATGTAATGTGGCACATGAATTTTATGTAACCTTCTCAATTGAATGAATGTTGCATACTGCTGTCCAGCTACTGTTTATGCTGTTACTATTACTGTTAATGTAATGTGGCACATGAATGGTTGTTACTACTATTCTGTTATTGTTTGTGCTGCTTTATTCTATTTTTCTGTTCTGTTTCTATTGTTATAGCAGCTCTGTTATGCTAGTTCTGCTTGTAATAGAATTGGTCTAGTCATTTTGAAGCTGTTCTGTTCTGTTTCTGCTGCTACAGCTCTGTTATAGCTTTTCTGCTGCTTTATTCTATTTTTTTGTTCTGTTTCTATTGTTATAGCAGCTCTGTTATGCTAGTTCTGCTTGTAATAGAATTGGTCCAGTCATTTTGAAGCTGTTCTGTTCTGTTTCTGCTGCTACAGCTCTGTTCTGTTCTGTTATAGCAGGTGTTTGTGGTGTGGCTGTTCTGTTTAGCCTTCTATTTATGATGTTTCTGCTACAACTCTCATTTTGTAAGGACTGGTGTTTGATGTATCTATATGTGTGACAATATCGTAATTCATTTCAGGTTTGTTTGCTATCGAGATAAGCTGGCTGAAATGGATAATGCAATAGATGGCAATGCTGAATTTCAATTATTGCCAAGCCATGACAGGTTAAAGTTCAGCTTGCAACCATTTTTCACTGCCACAGAATAATGCATGCACCTCTTGTTTTTTAGTACATATCGTTGTTTGCCTAATGTACTTGAAAAAATAGGAATGAGCTTATAATGATCTGATTCTGCAGTACTTGAAAAAATAGGAATGAATGATCTGATTCTGCAGAAAGGCCAGCTTTTGTTCTGTTGTTCTGTTGTTCTGTTTGTGGTTGTTCTGTTTAAGTAATGAAAAGGTGAGAAGCAGCCTGTGAGAGTGAGCTGCCCCATTCAGTCAGATCTAGAGGGAGCAACCCCATTTTCTTCCTACTCTGTTATGCATAATCTGAAATACCATGGTGGAAAAAGCATGTTTTTCATTCATAGGTAAGGCAGGAAAAAACATGTTTTTCATTCAGAGTTAAGGCAAATACAAATACTTTTTCTTAGGGTTATTATGGTTCACACTTGACATAAGCACACCAATCACAAACACAATGACTACCACTACTATGATGTTCCTACAATAACTTGGTCCTATCTCTCTAGTCTTCCTTGCTCCAATCTTTGCATTTAGGGCTTCAATAGTAGTTGTAAGGTTGACATTCATTTCAGTCAAATCTGCCAATTTGACAACCAATGCATCATTTTCTTCTTCCACCATTTGTCTTCCTCTTTCCAACCTCTCATTTTTCATTTTCAACACTTCAACTTGTTTCTCAAGTTCTTCCTTTTTCGCTTGCATGATCTTGGCATATTCCAATCCTCTAGGGCACGTTTCAAGATCTATCCAGACAAAGAAATTGCATCCATTTTTTTCCTGCAAATAAAACATAGGCATATTGCATTATCTAATTTTATTTAAATGTACCAGCCTGTGACATAATTTCGTGTATTCAAAAATTCGAAAAATTAACTTGTAGTTAACAAATTCGAGAAATTACCTTGTAGTTGATACACCCAAGGAACCTTCTTCCTGGATTTTTCACGGTTAGTGACGTTCACATCACAACCCTCCGACCACATCTGCATCTTTCATCTCCATCATACTGAGATAAGTTGGTGGTGTAGCTACTAGAACTGCTCATGGTGAATCTGGATTTGACTGGGTTTTCAAAATCAGTTGCTTTGTTGGGTTTGTGGTTTGTGAGTTTGGTTCAAATGTGGATTTAGATGGGATTTGACTGGGTTTTCGAAATCAGTTGCTTTTTTGGGTTTGTGGGGTTTGTGGTTTGTGAGTTTGGTTTCAAATGTGGATTTAGATGGGTTGAAATCCGGAGTCAGATGGGGAGTCAGATGGGGAGGGCAGGAGAGTAGGGGGAGAGATGACTACTGAGATGAGAGGGCAGGACAGTGGAGGAGAGAATAAACCTGGGTTTGGGGGAGTAGAAGAAGTAGATGGGGTAGAACAAGTAGATGGAGAGAGATGGGGTAGAACAAGTTGATGCAGTAGAGAGAGAGACCCAGAGAGCAGTAGAGTAAAGAGAGAGAGAGAGAAAGACCTACTTTGGTGGCTGAGAGAGATGGTGGGTGGGTGGGTGGGTGAGTGAGTGAGTGAGTGAGAGATGAGAGATCAGAGAGATGAGAGAGAGGTGAGACACTCTGACTCAGAGAGAGAGAGAGAGAATGGGATGAGACAGAGAGAGAGTTTGATTAGGGTTTTGGTGTACATACCCAGAAGAAGTTTTCCCGCCCAATAGCAAGGGCATTTTTGGGACCAATTCTGTTTTTCCGTCCAATTTAACCTCTAAACTTAACATTTCTGAGCAAAACTGGATGGAAGGGGTGAAGTTGTCGAGTTTTAATAGTTGAGGGGGTGAAGTTGTCGAGTTTTGTAGTTGGAGGGGTGAAGTTGACAAACGGTGATAGTTGAAGGGGTGTCCTTGCAATTAAGCCATTTTTTGAAAGCAAGGGTATATTAGACTACCCAGGTTATAGAATTTAGGATTGGACTTAGGGGGTTATAGAATTTAGAAGTGGACTTAGTGGGTTTGGAAAGTGGTATAGTGGGTTTGGAATGCGGTGACATACACCTACTGTGAACCGGTCTTTCCATATATGTTTGGAAAAATTCCTCTCGCTGCTGATTAAATATAGAAAATAATCCTCTCTAATAGCAACATAAAATGAAACAGAAAGAAATAGATAATCTCAGCAATTCTGATACGTTGACATGAATCCAATTAGCAGTCTGTCAATTAGGATTTCTGAATCATTGGAAGATGTACTTTCCAGTCTCCTCTTATGGCGATTTTAGTTGTAACTTCTGGTGGACTAAAACTCTTTCTGTACCTGACATCCCACCTTTGTGTCAAAACTTTGTGACTCAATATGCAATGACATCAACGGGAATAAACAAAGAGCAGGTAATTATAGTTCTGCTGTGGTTGCTGATAATAGAAGTATATG
Source organism: Rhododendron griersonianum (assembly GCA_018127125.1). Classification (NCBI taxonomy): domain Eukaryota; kingdom Viridiplantae; phylum Streptophyta; class Magnoliopsida; order Ericales; family Ericaceae; genus Rhododendron; species Rhododendron griersonianum. The sequence goes on along the minus strand of CM030798.1, from coordinate 48,343,448 downwards.
AATAGATATTGTTCAAACTGGGTCCCTCTGGGGAAAGCATTGTGTTGGTGAAGAAACATGTTTTTAGTATAGAGTAACAATGAATCTTCAATGTTGTTATATGAGTTAGGAATTCTCAGCAATTTATAAAACCAACGAGTTTTTTTTACTGAAACGTAATCTTTTGAGTAGTCCATGCATATAGATGAAAAAGTTAAAACTCACTTGTAATTCAAAAAAATTCAAACGCAGATATTCACAGATTTTTCTCTATTAGTCATTTGAAATGATGGTTCTATGTTGTTCTGCTTCATGTGCAGCTATTTGTAACAGAGATGGCAAGGTTTTTATAATGTTAGACACGATGGGACTTGTACCGAAACCACCACACCGTAAGCTCGCAGCCATTTCTCTTGTTTGAACTTGGAATCTATTATCTCAATTTAAAGGTGGTGGATGATATCATTTGTGCTGGTATATGCAATTAGGTTGTCCTATTCCCCTTGCGGATGACCTGGATAAAATAGTTATTCCAAAGAGAAGAACTCCTGACAAAGTTGTTCACCGCTTGTCGTATATTACGGAGGATAACATAGCAAATAATGGATCTCAGTCACCTCCAGGTCCTCCACTATTTGGAGGGCATCAAAGCTGGTTGCAAAGACAGGAGAGTTTTAACTTAAAGTCGACCATGAAGGTGAAAAACTACCGTGTGCTAAGCTAATAGCATTATGGGGCGGGGCTCCAACAGTCCAACGAATGTTTCGTCATTGATGATTGTAATGATCGAGTTTCCTGTAACATGCTATTGCAGCCTATATATTTTCAAAAAGAATTAATTCATTGTAACCTGCACAATGATTGACCACTAGAAAACCTATTGCAATCTGCAGGGGGGCAATTACCTCAGGGATGCTAGCGTCCCACTCGCCCATGCATTTTTCTTGATTGATGGTACTTATAGATTTCCATAATTTATTTGTGTCATCTGATTTCCTTGTGTGACAAACTATTTTTTACATTTAGATGAGTGCATGTAATGTAGCAGAAGATTGTACATTGAGACCAGATGAGTGTTTGGAAAAATAATTCCACTAGTCTGGATATGTTTGGAGAGTTTGAAAGATTTGCAGCACAAAATGAGGCCATGTAATGAACCAGATGCTAATGAAAGCCCTGACCCAATACCCCAGTTGGTCCTGTTCATATTTTTGACAGTCAAATTAGAACGAATCAATTGAGCAAGTCTTGATGCCTGATTCCACCATATCTTAGTTGTTTTTCATTTTGTTGCAGTGCATATAACTTGTAAAGTTCCTTGCTAAAAGGGAAAACTGTTGGATAACTGCAGATGATGCAGCTGTGCCTTTTGATGAGTAAAACTGAAAAGATATACAATGCCACTTATGCCTTCTCTTCTGATTTTAAATCTGATTTTCTTGGTCTCTGTATTCTAGTTATATCTTCCGGTGCACTTTGGTTTTATGAGAGTCATGAGACTGATGTGTCACTCTTGCCTTACTGATTTTATGCCAGTTTTACCTTGTTGCTATGTATCCTATCTTCAGGTGCACTGTGGTTTCAATCGAGGTGGTGGTGCAGAAATGGAATCCAAAGACATCAAATATGTGGAGAGGTGTAGGTTTGTGGTTGCATCTGGCATTTTCGATGGATATGATTAGCCTCATCAGCCTTCAAATATCAGCCAATGTTCTGAGAAGCTCTTCTGTTTTCTTATGGTGGTTGACGAAGTATCAATCGATTTCATGAAGAATAATGCTACTGTCAGAGAGGACAATGATGGTGGACAATGGGTTGGTATTTGGCGTCTGATTCTGCTGAAACACCAACCTTATGATGAACCCAGGAGGAATGGAAAGGTTCCCAAAATATTAACCCATAGGTTATTTCCTCAAGCACAGTACAGCATCTGGATTGATGGTAAAATGGAGCTAATAGTCGATCCATTGCTTGTTCTAGAAAGGTCTGGTCTACTAAACTTCATTCATACGAACAAATTATGTATCCTCATCTATCAATAGTATGTATAGGCTAACGTAGTCTATGTGTCATCGTCTTATAAAATAAAAAGAGCAAAAAAATCCATGTGAAACTACCCTCCTTGTTCTCTTAAACACTCGTGAGAAAGGAATAACAAACATATTGTAGATTTTAGTCCTTCTCAAAAAAGTTTACGGTCCAAAATCTTGGGTCAATCTTTCTTAAGATTCAGAATGCGAAATCTTTCCTAAAACGTAGCTAAAAAAGGGACAGGCAAACTAAGTAAACACGAAAGATCGCAGCAATAGCAAAAAAATCCATGTGAAACTAAGCGTCGGACCACTTTGCGTTTAGTGGCTTCGACGATCTTTGAGTTGAAATAATATCGACCAATTTTTTAGAAATCAAAATACATTATTTATGTGATTCAATCCCACAATTTTTTAGTACTTTGAATACCCTTTCCATCATTATAAGTAGGTTTCATCCTGTTTAATATCGGTGTGATTCAAAGATTTTTCCAAAATAAATTTTTTACCGACCTGTTGAGGGTAAAATTATCATATATTTTGACGTATAAGCAATTTGGGAGTAGAACTAATTTGGTCAATTAGAAAGTAGGATAGACAAGTTTTCCAACGGTTCAAACCACGTGCAAATCGGAGTACAGGATTGCCCGTGACAAGACCGCAAAGTTTGGTTAGTTTTGAAATTGCAAGGTCGCGCCTGGGCGCAATAGAATGCGCCTGGGGCGCATGCGTTTGCGCATACGATCACACCATGTTTTACTTTTTCGAATACCCCTTCTATCAATATAAAGTAGTTTTCGTTCTGGTTTAATGTTGGTGTGATTCAATGATTTTCCCAATAAAAATTATTTTTCAACTTGATGTGTGTTTTTTTGTCAACATACAAAGTTGATTTCCGAAGCCAAAATTTCGTTTGTTATCGTTGCATACAGATGGCTTTATTTTATCAAATGTATGTTGGGCTAGGATTGGTTATATGGACAGAGCTTCTTCTCTGCATTCGGCTTTTCAAGTTGCATTTGGTGGGAGCGTCGGACCAATTCTACGCGTTTAGTGGCTCCGACGATCTTTGATTTGATATAATATCGACCAATTTTTTTGAAATCAAAATATATTATTTATGTGATTCAATCCCACAATCTTTTAGTACTTTGAGTTGGTCTAATATCGACTAATTTTTCATTAATCACACAATCTTTTAGTACTTTGAGTTGGTCTAATATCGACTAATTTTTCATTAACAAAAAAAATTATTTTTATGATACGATCACACCATGTTTTACTTCTTTGAATACCCTTTCTATCGATATAAAGTAGGTTTTTTTCTGGTTTAATGTTGGTGTGATTCAATAATTTTCCCAATATAAGTTACTTTTCGACCTGATGAGTGTTTTTTTTTTCAACATACAGAATTGCTTTCCAAAGCCAAAATGTCGTTTGTTATCATTGCATACAGATGGCTTTATTTTATCAAATGTAAGTAGGGATAGGATTGGTTATATGGACATAGCTTCTTCTCTGCATTTGGCTTTTCCAGTTGCATTTGGTGGGAGCGTCGGACCACTTCTATGCGTTTATTGGCTCCGACGATCTTTGCGCCTGAGGCGCATTGAAACTCGAAACTTTGCGTGTTTATTTCGGATATTCCCGAACTCCGATTTTCGCAAGGTCTGAACCGTTGTAAAGCCGGTTGAGTTCAATTTCTAACCCAATTAGTTTAAATCTTAAACTATTTGTACATTAAAAAAGTATGACCAATTTAACCTCAGAGAGTTGAAAAGTAAATTGTTTCGGTAAAAAACTCGCATCTCCCTCATTTTTAATTGCATGAAGACCTATTGTATATCGATAACGAGGATTTTGAAAGTACTAAAAGTTGGTGAAATCCAATCATAAAAATAATTTTTTTTTCTTTTATGAAAATTGGGTAGTAAGAAGACTACAAACCCCATCGGAGCACTACCACTACTCCACCACCAACATTGTCACCATAATACAACCCCTCCACCTCCATCCCTTCCCCACTTGCACCAACATCCCTTCACCAACACTAGCACCGCACTTCAACTCTGCTTACACCATTGGCACTGCATCTGAACCCTACCACCCCTGTTTTCATTTAACCATTGTTACAAACACGCGCGGCCACGACTTCACTGCTACGATGATCACACCACCCCATGCAACACCACCACTACTAATAAACTTCCACTTCATCATCATTTTAGGACCACATAACCACAGGCCTCCACGCCACCATCGGAACCCTTATTTATTTCACCACTACAATTGACATTAATTATTCTACCGGCATTACCAATTCAACGTAAATTGAGGATAACGATTGAGAATATTATTGATGTTTTCAATCCACAGCCACCACATTTCAAGTGTGACTTTGATCAGTGCCAACACAACGAATTGAGACCTTAGTAGGAAACAAATCGAACAAAACCAGGGAGATGCGAGTTTTTTATCGGAAAGTCAGAAGGAGAACAAGTGTAGGGATAGGGTTAGTTATATGGACAGAGCTTCTTGTCTGCATTCGATTTTCCCAGTTGCGTCGTGCATTTGGTGGGAGCATCGGACCAATTCTATGCATTTAGTGGGTCCGACGATCTTTGAGTTGGTCTAATATCGACCAATTTTTCATTAACAAAAAGAATTATTTTTATGATACGATCACACCATGTTTTACTTCTTTGAATACCCTTTCTATCAATATAAAGTAGGTTTTGTTCTGGTTTAATGTTGGTGTGATTCAATAATTTTCCCAATATAAGTTATTTTTCGACCTGATGTGCGTTTTTTTTTCAACATACAGAGTCGCTTTCCAAAGCAAAAATGTCGTTTGTTATCATTGCATACAGATGGCTTTATTTTATCAAATGTAAGTAGGGATAGGATTGGTTATACGGACATTGCTTCTTCTCTAAATTTGGCTTTTCCAGTTGTATTTGGTGGGAGCGTCGGACCACTTCTATGCGTTTAGTGGCTCTGACTGTAGAGACCCGTAATTTTGAGGCTATATTTTTTTTTTTTTTCCTTTTGTTAACGTACGGCCCGTCGAGATAGACGGTACGGATATTCAGTGTGACGTCTTCGTGGGAGGATATAAGGGTAATTGTGTGAGAGGTGCACGTGTGAGTGTGTGGTGCGAGAAGCGGGGGATTGCTCCCCACTTCTATAATTCTCCCCCGGAGAATTACTTCTCCATTCTTCTTCTTTTTTTTCTCTCACTCCCTCGGCAGTCTCTCTCTCCTCCGAAAACTCCCTCCTCTCTTCGATTTCATCTACCTAGGGTGTGATTCCGGACAAGGCCCGAGAATTAGAGTTGCTATACGGAGCACGGGCTTTCCGAATATCCAAGAAAAATCTTGATCGGGCCGCGTGGAAGCTCGGTTGACTTGGTCAAAGGTTCGGGTTTTGCTCAAAACCCATGAGGTAGGGATTTCTTACTCTTGTTATGCGTTTATACGGTGTTTATGTACTTAGATCGTGCCTTGTTTCGTTATTCGATGTTGTTTCTGCCATTTCCGAGAATCTGCAGAATTGGGTCTCAGTTTTTGGGGGTTTTCGTCTTCTTAAACTTGAAATTGAATTTGGTTCCTTCGTGTGAAATAGAGTAGACTTAGAGCTCGTTTTAATGCCACAAGAATCACCCGAAACCGTTGAGAATTGAATTTATGGTGATTTTTAGAAAACTGGTCTGCAATCTGTCTCGTGTTCTGGATTTCAGCCCACTTCGAACGGACATAACTTTCTCGTCCGATGTCCGTTTTACGCAAACTTTATATCGATTCGAAGGTCTTGAAGTCAGCTTTCATTTGCCACCGGAATCGTCTTAAAACTCTTAGTACACAGAAAGTTATGATCATTTGAGTGGAGGTGTGTCAATCTGTCATGCTGCGTGACAGATTCGTGTAGCCTCGGTAAACCCCTGTTTAACCACCCATGGAGTGCAGATTTGACAAGAGTTCCTTCGTAACTTTTAAGCTTCGTTCAATCGCGCAACTTTTGGGACTAGAATCGTTCAAAAGTATTAAGAACTCTATTTATAGTGATTTATAGAAGATTGAGCTGTAATCTGGAAATCCGGGCAGCAAACAGAACTGCATTTTTTCCATCGTTTGTTGTGGTTAAACGACCCTATTGGTTACGGGTCCTTATGGGTTTGAAAGATTGGTAAGTTGGTGACGTTTTGGCGTTGGAATCATTGAAAAATATTGAGTATGCAATTTTTAATGAATCGTCGAACGCTGACTGCTATCTGGGACAGTTTTGGTCCGTTAGTTCTCGTTCGTCTGTTTTGATTCCCGATCACTTTTAATCCCTATTAAACATCGTTAAACTATCCCTAAGCTTGATTACTCGAGTTCCAATGAATCGTTGATCATTTGAATCCCTTTAAACTCTTTTAGCGCTCATTCCATAAGGTCTAAGTATTAATGTTAGCGGGTAGTATATTGTAGGGTCACTATGTGGTTGGTACTATATTGTGATACATTAAGAGAAAAAGGCGTGTACTCTTTTATCAGTTGATGTTTTGTTATGATTGATTGTTTGGAATACATTGAAATGTGATTGTCGATGTGTGTTTAACCTATAAGTCGGTTTGACTGACAAGCTTTATTGTGTCATGAGATTATGTGAAGTGTTTGTTGAAGGGGTTGGGTGATTGTTGGGTTTCGAGTGGTTGTAATTGAGAATTGGAATGAGGATGTGGATGCAACGCAAGGGGTGGTAATGCAAAATGCAACGCAAGGGGTGGTAATGCTATGACCCAGATAATGAGTGATGTTGACTGTAACGCAAGGGGTGGTAATGCAGACTGCAACGCAAGGGGTGGAAATGCAGAGTGTTGAGATTATGAGGAATATCGAAATGGTTGCAAACCTATTATGAGTACGTTTTCATTGATGTGAGTTTATTAATACTTCTACATGACAGGCGAATTGTTAGGAATACTTACAAGGTGTTTGGAACCCTTAGGCCGTAGTCTGCCTTCCGTTGTGATAAACCCATGTTTCTTATGTTTGCTCTTCGAATTCTTTCACTCTTTGTGCATACTTCATCGCATTTTCATATAGCTTGAGTATAGATTTCTCTACTGGGCTAGTTTAGCTCAACCTATTATTTTCAGGTACACTACAGGGACATAGTCTTGAAGGGTGTGAAGTGCATACAGACATCACAGGATAAGGTTATTTTCTGAAGTGCTTGTCTTCCTTCGTAAATCAAACTGTATTGTACTATTTTCTCTATTTTTGGATTACTGTACCAGTTTAACACATTTGTGGTATTTGGGGACTGTATTGTAATTTAGGGTATCGTATGTACTATGGTGAGGATTTGTAATTAAAATGGTATTGTTATTTATGTTGAAAATCGAGGGCGTGACACCGACGATCTTTGAGTTGATATAATATCGACCAATTTTTTAGAAATCAAAATATATTATTTATGTGATTCAATCCCACAATCTTTTAGTACTTTGAATACCCTTTCCATCAAGATAAGTAGGTTTCATTCTGGTTTTAATGTCGGTGTGATTCAAATATTTTCCAAAAGTAAGTTTCTTTTTCGACCTTTTGTGGGTAAAATTATCATATCTTTTCACTTATAAGCAATTTGTGAGTCAAACTAATTTGGTCAATTATAAAGTAGGATAGACAAGCTTTCCAACGGTTCAAACCGCGTGCATATCGGAGTTTGGGAGTGCCCGTGACAAGGACGCAAAGATTGGTTTGTTTTGAAACTAAAAGGTCGCGCCTGGGCGCAATTGAATGCGCTGGGGCGCATGCATTTGCGCCTGAGGCGCATTGAAACTCGAAACTTTGCGTGTTTATTCCGGATACTCCGATTTTCGCAAGGTCTGAACCGTTGTAAAGCTGGTTGAGTTCAATTTCTAACCCAATTAGTTTAAATATTAAAATTTTTGTACATTAAAAAGTATGACCAATTTACCCTCAGAGAGTTGAAAAGTAAATTATTTCGGTGAATAACTCGCCTATCACTCATTTTTAATTGGATGAAGACCTATTGTATATCTATAACGAGGATTTTGAAAGTACTAAAAGTTGGTGAAATCCAATCATAAAAATAATTTTTTTTTGTTTTATTAAAATTGGGTAGTATGAAGACTACAAAACCCATCGGAGTACTACCACTACTCCACCACCAACATTGTCACCATAATACAACCCCTCCACCTCCATCCCTTCACCACCTACACCAACATCCCTTCACCATCACTAGCACTACTACGACGATCACACCACCCCATGCAACACCACCCCGACTACTAAACTTCCACATCATCATCATTTTAGGACCACATAACCACATGCCTCCACGCCCCCATCGGAACCCTTATTTATTTCACCACTACAATTGACATTAATTATTCTACCGGCATTACCAATTCAACGTAAATTGAGGATAACGATTGAGAATATTCTTGATGTTTTCAATCCACAGCCACCACATTTCAAGTGTGACTTTGATCAGTGCCAACACAACGAATTGAGACCTTAGTAGGAAACAAATCGAATAAAACCAGGGAGATGCGAGTTTTTTACCGGAAAGTCAGAAGGAGAACAAGTGTAGTGATAGGGTTAGTTAAATGGACAGAGCTTCTTGTCTGCATTCGATTTTCCCAGTTGCGTCGTGCATTTTTTCGACCTGATGTGCGTTTTTTTTCCAACATACAGAGTCGCTTTCCAAAGCAAAAATGTCGTTTGTTATCATTGCATACAGATGGCTTTATTTTATCAAATGTAAGTAGGGATAGGATTGGTTATACGGACATTGCTTCTTCTCTAAATTTGGCTTTTCCAGTTGTATTTGGTGGGAGCGTCGGACCACTTCTATGCGTTTAGTGGCTCCGACGATCTTTGAGTTGATATAATATCGACCAATTTTTTAGAAATCAAAATATATTATTTATGTGATTCAATCCCACAATCTTCTTTTAGTACTTTGAATACCCTTTCCATCAAGATAAGTAGGTTTCATTCTGGTTTTAATGTCGGTGTGATTCAAATAGTTTCCAAAAGTAAGTTTCTTTTTCGACCTTTTGTGGGTAAAATTATCATATCTTTTCACTTATAAGCAATTTGTGAGTCAAACTAATTTGGTCAATTATAAAGTAGGATAGACAAGCTTTCCAACGGTTCAAACCACGTGCATATCAGAGTTCGGGAGTATCCGGAATAAACACGCAAAGTTTCGAGTTTCAATGCGCCTATGGCGCAAGTGCATGCTCCCCAGGCACATTCTATTGGGCCCAAGCGCGACCATGTAATGTCAAAACAAACTAAACTTTGCGACCTTGACACTGGAGAGTTTAAAAGTAAATTATTTCGGTAAAAAACTCACATCTCCCTCATTTTTAATGGGATGTAGACCTATTGTATATCGATAACGAGGATTTTGAAAGTACTAAAAATTGCTTAAATCCAATCATAAAAATATATATTTTTTTGTTTTATGAAAATTGGATAGTAAGAAGACTACAACACCTCCACCACCAACATTGTCACCATAATACAACACCTCCACCTCCATCCCTTCACCTCCTGCACCAACATCCCTTCACCATCACTAGCACCGCACTTCAACTCTGCATCCACCATTGGCCCTGCTTCTGAACCCTACCACCTCTGTTTTCATTGCACCACTATCACAAACACGCGCGGCCACGACTTCACTGCTACAACGAACACACCACCCCATGCAACACCACCACGACTACTAAACTTCAACATCACCATCATTTTAGAACCACATAACCACAGGCCTCCACACCACCATCGGAACCCTTATTTACTTCACCACTTCAATTGACATTAATTATTCTACCGGCATTACCAATTCAACGTAAATTGAGAATAACGATTGAGAATATTCTTGATGTTTCCAATCCACAGCCACCACATTTCAAGTGTGACTTTGATCAGTGCCACCACAACGAATTGAGACCTTAGTAGGAAACAAATCGAATAAAATGAGGGAGATGCGAGTTTTTTACCGGAAAGTCAAAAGGAGAACAAGTGTAGTGATAGGGTTAGTTATATGGACAGAGCTTCTTGTCTGCATTGGATTTTCCCTGTTGCGTCGTGCATTTGGTGAGAGCATCGAACCAATTCTATGCATTTAGTGGGTCCGACGATCTTTGAGTTGTTCAAATATCGATTAATTTTTCATTAACAAAAAAAATTATTTTTATGATACAATCACACCATGTTTTACTTCTTTGAATACCCTTTCTATCAATATAAAGTAGGTTTTGTTCTGGTTTAATGTTGGTGTGATTCAATAATTTTCCCAATATAAGTTATTTTTCTACCTGATGAGTGTTTTTTTTTTAACATACAGAGTTGCTTTCCAAAGCAAAAATGTCGTTTGTTATCATTGCATACAGATGGCTTTATTTTATCAAATGTAAGTAGGAATAGGATTGGTTATACAGACATAGCTTCTTCTCTAAATTTCGCTTTTCCAGTTGCTTTTGGTGGGAGCGTCGGACTACTTCTATGCGTTTAGTGGCTCCGACGATATTTGAGTGGATATAATATCGACCAATTTTTTAGAAATTAAAATATATTATTTATGTGATACAATCCCACAATCTTTTAATACTTTGAATACCCTTTCCATCAATATAAGAAGGTTTCATTCTGGTTTAATGTCGGTGTGATTCAAATATTTTCCAAATGTAAAAAAAAATTCCGCCCATTTGAGGGTAAAATTATCATATCTTTTCACGTATAAGCAATTTGTGAGTCAAACTAATTTGGTCAATTATAAAGTAGGATAGACAAGCTTTGCAACGGTTCAAACCACGTGCATATTGGAGTTCAGGAGTGCCCATGACAAGGCTGCAAAGTTTGGTTAGTTTTGAAATTACAAGGTTGTGCCTGGGCGCAATAGAATGCGCCTGGGGTGCATGCATTTGCCCCTCAGGCGCATTGAAACTCGAAACTTTGCGTGTTTATTCCGGATACTCCCGAACTCCGATCTTCGCAAGGTCTGAACCGTTGTAAAGCTGGTTGAGTTCAATTTCTAACCCAATTAATTTAAATCTTAAACTGTGTGTACGTTAAAAAATATGACCAATTTTCCCTCAGAGAGTTGAAAAGTAAATTATTTCGGTAAAAAACTCGCATCTCCCTCATTTTTAATTGGATGAAGACCTATTGTATATCGATAACGTGGATTTTGAAAGTACTAAAAGTTGGTGAAATCCAATCATAAAAATAATTTTTTTCGTTTTATGAAAATTGGGTAGTAAGAAGACTACAAACCCCATCGGAGTACTACCACTACTCCACCACCAATATTGTCACCATAATACAACCCCTCCACCTCCATCCCTTCACCATCACTAGCACCGCACTTCAACTCTTATTCCACCATTGGCACTGCATCTGAACCCTACCACCTCTGTTTTCTTTTAACCACTGTCACAAACACGCGCGACCACAACTTCACTGCTACAACGATCACACCACCCCATGCAACACCACCAAGACTACTAAACTTCCACATCATCATCATTTTAGGACCACATAACCACAGGCCTCCACGCCACCATCGGAACCCTTATTTACTTCACCACTACAATTGACATTAATTATTCTACCGGCATTACCAATTCAACGTAAATTGAAAATAACGATTGAGAATATTCTTGATGTTTTCAATCCACAGCCACCACATTTCAAGTGTGACTTTGATCAGTGCCACCACAACGATTTGAGACCTTAGTAGGAAACAAATCGAATAAAATGAGGGAGATGCGAGTTTTTTACGAGAAAGTCAAAAGGAGAACAAGTGTAGTGATAGGGTTACTTATATGGACAGAGCTTCTTGTCTGCATTCGATTTTCCCAATTGCATCATGCATTTGGTGGGAGCATCGAACCAATTCTATGCATTTAGTGGGTTCGACGATCTTTGAGTTGGACTAATATCAACTAATTTTTCATAATCAAAAAAAATTATTTTTATGATACGATCACACCATGTTTTACTTTTTTGAATACCCTTTCTATCAATATAAAGTAGGTTTTGTTCTGGTTTAATATTGGTGTGATGCAATAATTTTCCCAATATAAGTTATTTTTCGACCTGATGAGTGTTTTTTTTTTCAACATACAGAGTCACTTTCCAAAGCCAAAATGTTGTTTGTTATCATTGTGATAATTTTACCCTCAAAAGGTTTGAAAAAAAACTTATTTTTGGAAAATCTTTGAATCACACCGACATAAAACCAGAATAAAACCTACTTCTATTGATGGAAAGAGTATTCAAAGTATTAAAAGATTGTGGGATTGAATCACATAAATAATATATTTTGATTTCTAAAAAATTGGTCGATATTATATCAACTCAAAGATCGTCGGAACCACTAAACAGATAGAAGTGGTCCGATGCTCGCACCAAATGCAACTGAAAAAGCCAAATGCAGAGAAGAAGCTATGTCCATATAACCAATCCTAGCCCTACTTACATTTGATAAAATAAAGTAAATTTTTCAGAAATAAACTTCATTATTTTAATTGTTTGTTTCCATCAACTTTTAATATTGTGAAAATCTTATTCATCATTATATAATTGGTTTTAATTTGATTTAAAATGAATACGATACGAGTGTTTTATTGAAATAATGTGTTTTTCGATCAATTGAGGGTAAAATGGTCATGTATTTGGATGTACAAATTAATTTACATCGAAACCAATTCGGTAGGAAAGTATACTGGACAAGCTTTCTAACGGTGCAAACCATGAGCAAATTGGAGTTCGGGAGTGTTTGGAGCAAGTCTGCAAAGTTGGACTTGTTATGCAACGTGATGCGCCCAGGGCGCTTTGCAGTGCATTGATGCTGCATAACATGTTAAACTTTGCGAATTTGCCCCGGACACCCCTGAACTCCAATTTTCACGTGGTTTGGACTGTTAGAAAGCTTGTCCAATTCACTTTCTAGTCCAAGTAGTTTGGATAAAAATTATTTGTACATCCAAGGAAGTGACCATTTTACCCTTGATGGGTCAAAATATGATTCATTATGGTAACACGCGTGTATGTTTTTCATTTTAAATTGGATAAAGGCCCATTGTATATCAATAAATAGAGTTTTGAAAGTACTAAAAGATGGCGGAATCCAGCCATAAAAATATATGCATTTTGTTCATGAAAACTGGATAGAAACAAGACAACTACAAAAATTGTTGAAGCCGCTAAGGCTAAAACATGTTGTACATTCGATTTGGTAATCAAATTACTATTTTAAGGTATTTCTTATTTCCTTAAGTGTTTCATAGTGTTCATAGGGTATCCACACTTCATCAAAGGGTCGGAAAAACCGTTTCATCATTGCGGAAAATATTCTGCGTGTTCTACTTCTAAACACTCTTTGCATTGGTAATGATTCTCTAACAATGAATACTATTTATTTCAACCCATTCCTCTTTAAATCTCTATAAATTGAGAAATTTTTCAGCGTCGGGTGGGTATAACGTGGTACCTGCTCAGCACTAAATTTTTTCCCCTATAAATTATGTATGGGTATGCAAATAGGTGGGAATATGGGATGGAAAACGACTTTGAGAATAAATAGCTCCTTCATTTCCTTTTGAGAACAACACAAAAAGAAAAGAAAACACTGACTCAAACTTCTTCAAGGTTTGGTTCTGTAATTATCTACACATCGTGATCATATATTTCTCAGAGTATTTGGGTGTTCGGCAATAATCGGTTCGTAAAGTTTTGCTTCACTGTTAAAAAAGTAGAGTTAAAGATCGTTGTATTTTTTAGGAAATAACATCATCCAACCCGGTTTAGAAGGAGGTGTATGGTTCATAAGGGAGAGCACGGTTCCGCTTGCCTCAACCACCCCACAAACGTTTCTAATATAGTTTGGTTGACTATTTGATTACTTTTACTGGGGTCATTATGCAATTCTTCTAGCATAAAATCCTACATAATCTCGCATAGAATGTAAAAATTTTCAACTGTACCAAATTGGACATGACATGTTGATGCGCCTGGGGCGTACTCGAATGGAGCTAATACTTTGAATTTGTTTTTTCACTAAGTTTTTCTAGTCCGAATTGACAGGAGACTAAAAAAAGGCAATCCTTTAAACATTATAAGGATTGTTAAAGGGCATAAGAGAGGCACAAGAAGCCCGTACCAAGTGATTCCATGAGTTCCATCCATGAAGATTTCATTGAAATATGTTTTGATTTTCAGGTATATATGATTCAAAAGTTAGAAATGGTTGAAATTATGCAAGTAATATGTGGTTCTTGGACCTGGGGGCACTGTGTGCTCGTGATTCTCATGGAGCTCCGCGTTCAATTGCTCCTGAGGCACATTACAAAAGGACAAAAAATGTGGATGTGCCTGGGGCGCACTCGAATTGCGCTTGAGGCGCATGTGATGCAGCAAAGTGAATGCTCCCGAGGAGCAATTCAAATGCGCCTAAGGCACATAATGAAATGATAGAAAATAGGATGCGCCCGGGGCACATTCAATTGCGCCGAAGGCACATTACAAAAAGAGAGAAAATGTGGATGGACCCGGGCAAGAGACTAAAAAAAGGCAATCCTTTGAACATAATAAGGATTGTTAAAGCATAAGAGAGGCACAAGAAGTCCGTACAAAGTGATTCTGTGAGTTCCATCCATGAAGAATTCATTGACATAATATTTTGATTTGCAGGTATATATAAGTGATTTAAAAGTTTAGAAATGGTTGAAAAATGCAAGTAAAATGCGGTTCTTGGACCTAGGGGTACTGTGCTCGTGATTCTCATGGAGCTCTCATTCGTATTTTTGGGGTCAGTTTGTATTTTTTGCTTTGGGTAAGTTAAGTTCATGAAAACCAAAACCAAGTTACGAAAACTACAGAGTTCACAAAGCAGACCCGCCAATAAACTGATAGGGAAAAAAGACCTTAGCCCCGCAATTAAACTGTTGACAATACTACTACTCCTCATTTACACACATCTGTCCGCATATGTCAAGCCAACTAATTTGGTTCTAGATCCGAAGTAGCAAAAACCTTTGAACTTGGTTTGGGTGGGTGACTCAGGCCAAGGCAATAGTGCAACACCAAGGCGACGCATGAGAGACCCCAGTAGCTTGCTACTGTAGTGGGCCCTCTTAAAAAAAAATAATTTAATAAAGAGTGAGCCGATGACCCACATATCAGATATTAAACTAATAAGAACAAATACTACACTTGATCTTAGCCAGAAGGCCGAGAATGGCATGTCTTCTCTTCTCTTGGGCTGCTTATTTTATAGTCGCGCTTTCTCTCCTCGTTTTCCTGCTTAGTCGAGGTGAGAAACAAACCCCAAAGTAACAAACTGGGTTTTGCTGCTTTTGCACATATTTTGCTTGGTTTGTGCCATCAGTTCGACTCTGTTGTTTGAAGCCTCTGAGCACCTCACGAGTCCGTGTGTCCCAATTACATTGTAACTACTGAATTTATTGAGGATCAGATTGCCAAATTAGACTTGTAGATAGCTACAGGTTTTCCATCCTTTATTCGGGTCAAGGTTGAACGTCTTGCTACTCTCTTTTTTCTTCCTTCCCTTAAAACATGATGATCAATGCTTGCGACCTTAATGTGTGCCGAAATAATAATGCCCCAAGCGTAAAGCTAGGTCGGTTGAAAGCATAATACCCGGAAGTCCGGGGTCGAATCCACAGAGAGCGCACCCTTAACTTGATTGGAAATTCACTTTGCGTAGAGTTTTAGCGTTAGGACCACTAACAAAGCTTCGGCATTGAGATGACCAACTGAAAGATTTAGTTAAATGGCTACTTAACCTAACTACGGCTTTTAACTGGAGATTAAAACTAAAGGCTAGGTTTAGGGATAATTAACACCCATAACACAAAGGTAAACTTGATTCTTCTCTTTTTTAACAAAAGTGTTAAACATGTCTAGGGTTCTTTTGAGACATTTAAACAAACACATGGAGGGACATAGCTCCAAGCATCAAATGTGGCAAGTAGTTTAACCCTTGCCTACATTTGATCAAAGAGATTAGCACCTCTAAGTTTTGATACATAAAATTAACCCTAACACATGCTTAAGCTAGAAAATGGAGTTTTACAAGAGAAGAGCAAGCAACACCCATTGTTACGGGATGCTAACCATCCCACAACCTAGCCTTACTACACTACTCACACATATCAAAAGAAGACATGAAATGAGCAAGGGTAAAGATAAGAAAAATACTAAACATTGATTAAATTCGAAATAAACACAAGATCCTCGAAGGGAAAGAGATTCCTTACAACTTTAATGAAGACCAAAAGCTTCGAAAGTAAATGGATCGTACCTAAACACCCTCCTCAAAGCATGAATGAGAAGAGAGGTGAGAGCTCCTTTAATGGAGGGTAGGGAGAGAAAGTGCAATAGTAAAGATAACCTAGTGGAATGAGGCTTGAAAGTATTTATAGTCCCTTAAAAATGAGTTACAAAAGTCCTAAATACCCCTAAGTTGTTGCTTGGTCGGGTACAAAATTCTGCAGAAAATTCCAGTTGGTACAGGTACTACATTTTTGTGGTACCGGTACCAGTCCAGTTTGGAGCTTTTTGCACCGCTACTGGTCACTGGGTACAAGTACTGAGATTTTCAAGTACCGATACCACCTAGACAATTTTGATCTTTCTTTGATTCTTCACCCTATGCATGTCCCTTGGCCTTCTGACGTCCGGCACACCTTCCAATGCTACTTTCCATCATTTTTAGGGCTCGGTGGCTGGGTGCCACGTGGCTACCCTCAGAGTTAATCCACGGTGTCAAAAACACGTCTTTTTCATGTGATTTGCCTGAAACTTGTAAACACCACACCCTCGCACAAAATCAACGAATTTAGCAATTAAATGCATGGATGTGTGACAAAAAATGAGAGAGATAAGCCCTGATATCAACACTTTTTAGGGCTTATCAATCAAGATATTTCTATAATGAGCGCTATATCATTCCTCGGATGAGAAGCCTGGCTAGGTCTTTGACAATGGCTAAATACTTTCTCAAGTTCTCTCTTTCAGCAACCGTATGTCTACCACATATGGTATGAGAGGAACAAAATAATTTCCTGAAAAGTCTCTGGACATAGAGAGCCTAACCTGCATAATCCTTGTTGACATCAAATCCTCTATGTCTCATGGTCGTGTAGTGCGTCGAGGATCAAAACCAAACACTCACACAACGAATTGAGAGAAACTTAACTAGTATAGGATCATACGCAATAACATTACAAAAAACTCACACATGAATAGAATGTGTTGCAGTTTTTTGCAGGGGTTTTTGGGGGGTTTTGAGGTGGTGTTGATGGTGGTGAGGGTGGGGCAGCTGCAGTGCGACGGAGGCGATGATGGCGGTACCTCGGGCAGTGGGTTCACGGCATGGTTGCAGCAGTAGTTTCAGTGGTAGCAGCAAGTTCAAAGGTGCACGGCGGCGGCATCGGGTGGTGGAGCCTTGTTGGGTTGCGAGATGTTTGCGGCTAAAGTCTCTCGGGGCATTTTTGGAATTGGCGACATACGGAGGATTCACGACATTCCTCGCGGCGGAGGCAGCGGCATTTTGGATTCAATTAGGTGTAGGGCTCTGGTTGGCAGATGGCTGTGGGGTTGGTTTTGGGTTTTGTTGGTCTTTGACTGATTGGGTCTCGGGTAGCTGTGAAGAATAAGTAATTTTCATTTGCCCTTGTCCTTTTAATCTTTGTAATTTTCGAATTCGGATATTAATAAAAAAAATGCTGATAAAAAAAATTACAAAAAACTCTCTTGAGGGTGCTTTGAGGAGCACCCCTCTGGCCTCTGAGCTCGACTCCCTCAGGTTATCTCTCACCCTCACCACAATTCTTGCCTTGGGTGAATCCTAATGATGAAACAGTTTCTGATTATTTAATGAAGTGTGGAGAGCCCAATGAATCTTGTGGGCACTCTTACAGAATTAATGAACGAGTACCCTAAAACTGGGGATGTGTGCCTCAAATGGAACTTAGAATGTATAAATGGGCCCGACATCATACTTTAGCCTTTGTCGCTCTAATGATCTTTGAATCGCTCTCCCTTCAACCAACTTTGCATAAATAAAACTTCATTATTTTAATTGTTCGTTTCCATTGTCTTTTAATACAGTGAAAGTCTTATTTATTATTATATAATTGGTATTAATCTAGTTTAAAATGAAAACAATACGAGTGTTTTATTGAAATAATTTTTTTCCCGACCAATTGGGGGTAAAATGGTCATGTACACATTATTTTTCATCGAACCAATTCAGTAGGAAAATAGATTGGACAAGATTTTTAATGGTTCAAACCACGAGCGAATTGGAGATCAAGAGTGTATGGGACAAGTCCGCGAAGTTGGGACTTGTTTCAAGATGCGCCCAGGGCGCATTGAAATGTGCCTGGGCGCGAAGGATTGCTCCTGAGACGCATTAATGCTGCTCAAACTTTGCGGACTTGCCCCGGACACCCCCGAACTCCAATTTGCACGTGGTTTGAATCGTTAGAAAGCTTGTCCAATTTACTTTCTATCCCAAATAGTTTGGATAAAAAATCATTTGTACATCAAAAGAAGTGACCATTTTACCCTCGATGGGTCAAAATATGATTCATTCTGGTAAAACGCGTGTATGTATCTCATTTTAAATTGGATAAAGACCCATTGTATATCAATAAATAGAGTTTTTAAAGTACTGAAAGATGGCGGAATCCAGCCATAGAAATATTTGCATTTCGTTCATGAAAACTTGATCGAAACAAGACAACTACAAAAATCATCGAAGCCACTAAGGCTAAAACATGTTCTACGTTCGATTTGGTAATCAAATTACTATTCTAAGGTATTTCTTATTTGCTTAAGTTTTTCACAGTGATCATAGAGTATCCAAACTTCATCAAAGCATAGGAAAAACACAAAAAGAAAAACAAAAAACTTTCTCGAACTTCTTCAAGGTTTGGTTCTATACGTAATTATCTACAGGTCGTGATCATATATTTCTCAGAGTATTTGAGTGTTGGGCAATAATCAGTTTGTAAAGTTTTGCTCCACTGTAAAAAAAAGTGGACTTAAAGATGTGTATTTTGAGGAAATAACATCATCCGACCCGATTTAGAAGGAGGTGTATCATTCATAAGGGAGAGACCCACCAAAACAAACTGATAAGGAAAGAGATCTTAGCCCCTCAATTAAACAGTTTACAAAATACTTCTCAATTACACACATCTGCATATGTCAAGCCAACTAATTTGTCTTTGAACTTGGTTTGGGTGAGGTGCGCCAGGCCAAGGCAATAGTGCAACACCAAGGCAACACATGAGAGGCTCAGGCAAGCTACTGTAGTGTGCCCTCGCCCTCAAAAAATTAATTTAATAAGGAGATCGAGTGAGCCGATGGCCCACATATTAGATATTAAACTAATAAGAACAAATACTACACTTGATCTTAGCCAGAAGACCGAGAAAGGTATGTCTTCTCTTCTCTTGGGCTACTTATTTTATAGTCACGTTTGTGGGAAACAAACACCAAAGTAACAAACTGGGTTTTGCTGCTTAGTCGATGTGGGAAACAAACACCCAAGTAACAAATTGGGTTTTGCTGCTTTTGCACATATTCTGCTTGGTTTGTGCCGTCAATTCGATTCGGTTGTTTGAAGCCTCTTGGCACCTCGCGAGTCCGTGTGTCCCAATTACATTGTAACTGCTGAATTTATTGAGTATCAGATTGCTAAATTAGCCTTGTAGATAGCTGCAGGTTTCCCATCCTTTATTAGGGCTCATGGTGATCAAGATATTCCGATAATGAGTGCTATAGTTTGCACAGATTGTACTAATCTGATGTTTTTTAGACTACATAATAGTGGAGAGATTTATGAACGAGAGAAAAGGGCAAGAAAAATTGATTTATTTGAAGTGTGAGCAGTGAGCACGGATTTGAATTATGTAGGTAAACTATTCACAATTCTACAATTTGTTATCCAAAGGTACGTACCCATTATTAACAATTACTAAAATTTATTTTCCATATCTCATCTTCTTATTACCGTCGGAAGGATTGGATTCTATGAATTACAGAAAACTGAGTGATCCAAACTATCCAAAGCTGTTTGAAATTACCTATTATTGAGAAATGGTTTGGGATTCTCTCCTATGATTCTGGAGAATATCATTCCTCGGATAAAAAGCCTCTATGTCCACTTGGAGAAGACTACCCAATAATGAGTTCAATAAGCAACTCAGTATAGCTTGAAATGTCATTGAGTTGGTTCTAGCTTCAGCAAGTCTTTGCTACCCCTTGAGTTTTCTTTGTTCTGCTTTTATAGCCCTGTAATTCCTTTCTTCTTTTTGTTTTGGTTTGGGCCTTATCTTGTACTTGACAGGTTTTTGTGTTGGACTCTCAAGGGTATCCAATATCCCCTTGGTCCATGTTTTTTGGTTTGTTTTTTTCTTAATGAAAAGCAACTTACCAAAACGAACTTGTACTAAAGTGTTGGAGAAAATATATGCGATAGGAATTTTCTGATAGAATAATAATTCTAAACAATATTCATCAATCAAATTCACAAAGTTAAATAGATAGAGAAAGGAATAAGAATAGCCTGTGGGGTGCGCTCTCCTAAGGAATGATATACCCTCTTTTGCACTGGGTTGAATGGTACTCCTTCCCCAAGACACATCAACCTTCAAGTTCTCTATTGTGCAGTGAATTGAACTCATGAACCATGTAGTTTCCCGACACTCGAAATCCAAATAAAATGTTGTAGCAAATATAATCTACATCGGAAAAGGATAGCTGAATGTATTTAATCTGAACAAAATCTGTGTATGTACGTAGGAAATATGTCATAATCTGTGTATGTTTGTAAAGCAAGGTAGAGACAGAGATATTGATAAGAGTTTTTCACCAGTGTATTAAAAAAGGGATTAGATTTTTTATGCAGTTTAAGCAACTAACTTCTCTGATATATAGGAGAAGAAATAGGAGATAATCAAGCTAAAGTGGGTTTTCCTGCCGATAGTATGCAAGAACATGCTACTAATAATTAGGAGTAAAACAAGGAGACCAATTCAAAAGGT
This sequence comes from Rhododendron griersonianum, assembly GCA_018127125.1. Classification (NCBI taxonomy): domain Eukaryota; kingdom Viridiplantae; phylum Streptophyta; class Magnoliopsida; order Ericales; family Ericaceae; genus Rhododendron; species Rhododendron griersonianum. The sequence goes on along the minus strand of CM030798.1, from coordinate 48,322,322 downwards.
ATGTCCACTCCTTTAGCTCTAACTGTATATTTTACCTCATTTACAAAAACCCATGTGATTAAAATTAAATTAAAGTAAAATATTAAATTAGGAACAACATAAAGTTCATTACTCTTAGCCGCGATAAATTACTCCTGGCCACAAAAAACTACTTCTAGCTGCGAAGAATTACTCATGGCCGTGATGAATTACTCGTGGTCGCGAAGAATCTCTCCTGCCGCCAAGAATTACTCGTGGAATTCTCGTGGCCGCGAAGAACTACTCTTGGTCGCGAATAAGAGTAATTTTTCGCGGCGATGAGTAATTCTTCCGTTTGAAGAAACAATTAAACACCAGTTTCCAGTCTGCCTTTGCAACTACAAACCAGTCGGTGGAGAATCCATCTAAAGCCTCAACCATCCATTGAGGAAGCATAATTGGTCTTTGGAACCAGAATTATGGAGTTCACAGTTAAAACATTTTGAACTTTTGAGCATGTTGACATGGAATTCAGTGGTTCATTACATCAAAAGAGAAAAAGTGAATGCTCCCGAGGAGCAATTCAAATGCGCTTGAGGCGCATTACGAAATGAGAGAAAATACAAAAAGAAAGAAAATGTGGACCAGGCACAACTTAAATGCGCCGGGGGCACATTCTAATTGCGCATGAGGCGCATGTGATGCAGTAAATATTTTTAATTTGTTTTTTACCGAGTTTTTCTAGTCCGAATTGGCTGGAGACTAAAAACGGCAATCCTTTAAACATTATAAGGATTGTTAAAGCATAAGAGAGGCAGAAGAAGCCCGTACGAAGTGATTCCATGAGTTCCATTCATGAAGATAGAAACCTTGCTCCAATGCATGTTTAGACAAATTCCCTTTGAGAATAGAATTACTTGGAGTGCTATTATATAAGTTCTTATTGATGAAGGGCATTTTGACGATGCCATAGAACTGTTCCGGCAAATGGACTATGAAAGCGTAGAACCTATGGCTGAAGTCCCTTTTCTTTTTTTTTTTCTTTTTTCTTTTTGACAAGTCCTGTGGCTGAAATATTTAAACACCTCGTCGTTGCCCATACCCTTTGGGCGCCTTGAAACATGTATGCATGATGCGGAAGCATTTCTTACGCTAGACTATGTTGTGATAGAGTGATAAATAGAGAACTCGTGATATGGAAATCGATAATTGAGGGCTGTGGAGCCCATGGGCTAGGTTTTGAAGCCCTGCAATTGTGTCGTCAAAATGGTGGAAGAGGAATGGAGCCGGATAGTATGACCTTCTTGAGCTTATTATCTGTTTGTAGCCGCTCTGGCCTTCTAGGTGAAGGCTGTAGAGTTGTTTATGCCATAAAATGGAGATTCGGAATGGGAAGCTCAACGAGGATCTGTTGGGCCAGCCTGGGAATGGGGATTTGGTATGATTCTGAAACTAGTGACTTTTCCATATGGTAGGATTTTGAGAGCGCTATTGGCAGCCTGTAGAGTTCATTGGAACCAAAAAATGAGGGGAATATATGTAGCAAAATGGCTCTTATATTTGGAACCTACAAATGCTGGCTACTACACTGAGTAAAGTTCAAGCTGCTGCTGAAAGGTGAAAGATGGGATAGAGTTGAAGAAGTACGGAGAGTAGCCGAGGTGGAGCTGCATTTAAGCCTAATGATCGATCCATGGGTTTGTTTCTGGAAATCAATCGCACCTTCAAAATCTTGAAATCTATGAGTCACTGAATGTTATATGTAGGAATGAAATTACACCAACAGAGAAAAACAGAATGCTCCCGACGGGGAACTCAAATGCACCTGAGACGCCCTACAAAATGAGAGAAAATGTGGATGCGCTAGGGCACAACTTAAATGCGCCTGGGGCGTATGTGATGTAGCAAATTTTTTAATTTTTTTAACTGAGTTTTTCTAGTCTGAATTGGCAGGAGACTAAAAAAAGGCAAACTGGATTCGAAACTGCTCAGTTCGCCCTTATGAATCCAAAAGTAATACTTACTGATGTCCGTTGGAGCTGATTTTTTATAAGGTCCCATAAAATAATGTTTTAAAAATTTATGAATATTTTTCTAGATTTTTGTGGGACCCAGAATGAGCCCAAACACGTTTTTCCTTGCGTGGTTTCCTGCAAAACTTCCCTGTGAATAGCAGGGCTCCTATTTTAATTCGCAATACATAAGTACAATTAAGGGAAAAATTCAAAATACCCCCAACCTTTTAAAAATTTCAATTTTACTCCCAACGTTATCTTCCGTTAATCAAAATGCCCCATTCCGTCCGAATGACTAACAGATTTCGTTAAAGACTCCGTTAAATATTGTCCCGATAGAATTTTGATGATCCGAGCCGCTCAATGTGTTCAAAACGTGATTTTAAGGGTATCCACAAAAAATCAGCAAAAAAAAAGACCAGAAAGAGCTTCATCTGAACAGTTTTTTATTAAACTATTCAATAAAAAACTGTTCAGATGAATCCCTTTCCGATCGTTTTTTTTGTTAATTTCTAGCGGGTATCCTTAAAATCACGTTTTGAACACATTGAGCGGCTCGGATCATGGAAATTCGATCGAAAAGGGGAGGTGCAGACCGAAGCAAAATCTGGATGTCCGGACTTGAACAAAATCCGGATCGATCTGCACCTCCTCTTTTCCAATCGAATTTCGATGATCCGAGCTGTTCAATGTGTTCAAAACTTGATTTTAAGGGTACCCACGAGAAATCAACAAAAAAATGATCGGAAATGGCTTCATCTGAACAATTTTTTATTGAATAGTTTAATAAAAAACTGTTCAGATGAAGCCCTTCTGGGTCTTTTTTTTTTGCTGACTTCTCACGAGTACCCTTAAAATCACGTTTTGAACATATTGAACGGCTCGGATTATCGAAATTCGATTGGGACGCTATTTAACGGAGCTTTTAACGAAATCTGTTAGTCATTCGGACGGAAGGGGGGCATTTTGATTAACGGAAGATAACGTTGGGAGTAAAATTGAAGTTTTTAAAAGGTTGGGAGTCTAATTAAATTTTGGTGTAAAGGTTGGGGGGTATTTTGAAATTTTCCCTACAATTAATGATGTTTTTCCGATATTTCTACTTGTAGCACAAGGGTTGTCAAATCACTCAATATGTATTTAGTTTTACCGAGGCAAATTTAAATTAGGATAAAATATAGCACTTCGAGCTACTAACAATTTTCATCAAAGGATATCACAAGGAAATATTGAATAAATTATTGGCCAATCAATTTTCTTTCAACCCAATAAAAGAATCTTATAATTTATTCAATCAATTCATGTGGCTTAACGATAATCCGGGCTAGCTTAGAGCCACTCTTGTAGACTTCCATAAGTGGTCCGGGGTCAATCCTTAATTTAATTTTATTTTTAAAAAAACAATGATTAATTATTTCTTCTTTTTTTATACGAAAAAACGCCTCAAAGACTTTCATTGAAATCAGAAACAGTCCAAAGGCTAAACAAGAACCGAATCTGGAGCCGTAGGTTGGGTAGAGACCTCAACATTCGGGTTATCCATAGGGACCGGGTAGACGTCCACTGAAAACGGAAAAACAAACCTTTGAAGGATAACGAGCAATCCGCACAGGGACAACCAAACATCATCATACCAGCACCGTGGGAAAAAAAAGACGAGAAAAAAAAAAGTGCCACCCACCTCAAGTTATGGAAATTCAATGCAATAAATAATCGCATAGAACATTTTTTTAATCGGCGATTGCTTATCAAAATTATACGAATAGTTCCACAAATCTTGACAGTAACTCCATATACATACGTGCAATCTGAAAAGTTAATTCACTGAATGAAATAGTTGGACCACGGAAGTTGGGCTATTATCTCATTCAGGTTTCTATTAAGACTACGTAGAGCTTGAATGTGAGGCTCATCCTCCTCTACCGGTATAATTCTAGCAAAAGTTCCTTCTTCCAGATAGTCCACCACCCTATTTGCAGCTTCAAGCCCCGTGACAAAAGACTTCTCCTGACATTGAACAACAGAGTTGCATATGCACATATAAAGCAACCGACTATACCTAAAGGAGTTAACAAAAAGAAAGTTTTCTGAAAGAAGAGTTCAATGATTTTAATTAACCTGTGACCATGAGCCGTGTCGGGTTATTATCCAGTCTCCAGCCATGAACAAGTTCGGAAAAGATGTAGATCCCCGCATCATAGACTTGTATGAACCTTTGGAAGAAATAAAGGAAAAGAATCCAGAGAATGCAACAACAAAGTGGTACTTGGACAACAGAGTTACATTTACATACTAATACTATGTATATACTAGTTTACATATCCACTATTTTCTTTTCCCGAACCTGGTAAATCATGGGGTGATTTTAATTTTCAGCTTATTAGACAGATAATCTTGTAGGCTAACTTGAAAGTTTGACTTCCCTTTTAAATGAGAACCCCGTATTATAGTCTGTATCTCATGTGCAACAACCGAGGAAACCATTTCGGTCATTTTCCTTGGTTCCATACATGAGGTTGATTGAATAATGCAGCTTATGTCAGGGCAATCCATATCACTACGTACAAGCATGTTTTTGTAAGAGAAATTTGAAAAAATTAATTAGCAAAACAACAATTACTGAGTGTCACCTGGAAAAAAATGAGTCAAGGACTTTGGAAATCTTGCAATCTCTTTATCAATCACTGTTGCATCCTCAAAGTCCTTAATGCACTTTGAAAGGCATGACATAGCTTTTGCAACTACATCCTCATCCTTCAGGGGCAACAACTCATTTGCGTGAAACTGTGCACAGAAGAAACAGAATTCCAACTCAGAACTGAGCTTTTTTATGAATAATCCTGTTTGCGGGAGGAAAAAAACAGATGCGTACTTACAAAATCAGCTTGAATGACTGTTTCTGGATCATCTTTATGCTCATCATATATCGTGTTCAAGTCGAAGAAAGTCCAACCATTTGAATTATCAATTCCAGAGCAGGCGTTGCTTGCAAATGGAATGTTAACCTGGAATCACCCATATTCTCCAAGATTTGATGCATACTACTACCGAAGAGGCAATGCCAGCAAACAAGAACGAAAAACAAAAACCTATTCATTTCCTGGGTTTGAATTAAATCTATTTTTTGTTATTTTTGTTTGTTATTAGTATCGTGTAGTTTTATGAAAGGGAAGGCACACAAATTGGGCCTCTTAGCAGTTCAACCAACGAATTTGTTTAGGAGACACCAAAACGAATGCTTCTGCTACGTGCAAAAACCAATGACCATTCCATTCTTCAAAGGGAGAAAAGAAATGAGATCACTGCACACACCTTCTTATCAAGCTTCAGCTTTACAGAGAGCAGATCAATGCTAGACAAGTTCAAAACCTTCAGAAACTCCTCCCTTGTACATAATGCTGCACTAAAGAACTAAATACCAGTTAAAGAATAGAACAAGAATTAAGTAGAACTAAATCTCTTATATACTGATCGTAGAAGATATCGATAGAAGTTAGATGGATTTTGTTCCATAAAAAGGAAAAAATTCTACCAGTTTATATTAAGGCAAGAATAATGAAATTCTATACAAACCGACCTGTTCTGGATTATTTCCTGCAGAGTGGAGATTCCGACAGCCAAAATTACAGCATCAGCTTTTAGACTCTCTTTTCCACAAATTAATTCAGAGATGCGCCCAGTTTCCTCATCAAAGTAGAAATCCGTCACTCTTCTGCCCTCAAGAAATTTACAACCTTGGTTTCTCATGGAATCCATCCATGGCTCAAAAATCTTTTCTCTCACTGTCCCACGACACCAGACCAAATCAAAATCTTTCTGTTGCCATCCATAAAATTGAAATCTATAAATTCCTGTAGAACAGACCCACTAACAAGAGAAATGGTGGAATGAAACGGCTATATGCTGGTCAAAGTACCTCAAACTTCAACTAGTTTCAATACAAATTACACCAGTGTGTTAACTCACCAGTGGCATAAATGCTGGCTTGTGATGTTGACGCCAAATTTTGTTATTTGGTTCTTTCAATGCGCTTTAACTCAGCTGATGAGTGTATCTTATATTGAATGTTCTAATCTGATTTGATGACAACAAATAGTTATGACTAGACTTTTCCTTGAGTTGCATTGAGTTGGTAAGCACGCATGTCACTATTATATTCTTCTTTTTCCCTCATAAGTCTGGTAAACAAGGAATTATCCCATTATCATTTCACTACTCCTAAACTTATTTTCTTTTACAAACAGTAGAAAGTAAACTCAATATGGCTGTTCATAATTAAAACAACATAATAACTAAAGATATAAGAAGAAGATCGTCCTTGGATTGTATAGACGAATCGTCTTTCCCTATCCCTATACAACAATCTGCACTGCCAATTCATATGCTGCTATGTCCAATTCAAAAGAGAAATCTACTCGTACAATACGCTATTAAGGACAAATGAGTAAACCTGTAGTATATGTTCGAAAAGAATAAAATTAAATCCACTCAAACCTGGTGAGCCAGAACAAAATAGTATAGCATTCCCAGAGTGGCAGCTGCACTACATCGCTCTGCTGGTGCAAACAATCCCACTTGAAGCAGTGGATTAAGAACATTCTCAAAAAGCCTCTCTGAGCAGCGAAATTGTCTGAAAAGCTCCCTTGCAGTAACTACGAAGTGAAATTCACACTAATGAAATAACAATATCTCATCTAAAGAAGGAAGTCCCCAAGGAATATCAGAGAAACTCCAATTACTCTTACTTGCATCATATTTTCTCCAAGATGTGTCGGTGTTGTTGAAGTCCACCACTACAAACAGAATGCCAATATACACGTAATTAAAGCTTTTTTTTGGGTGGAAAAAGAGAGTATATCGTAGTTCCTTAACTATCATTTCTGAATTCTAACAGAACTAAAGGAGAGTACACCTGCAGCCATTAATGGAAGTGATGTCAATCGATCTACCAAAGGGAGTCGAGCGAACTGCAAAGAATTAAACCAAGAGTAGAAGCACTTATCAGATGGGTAATAACTTTTTCGCTTAGGAAGTTCCTCATATCTTTTAAAGCATACCTCCGTGTAGAAGAGTGTCCCAAATGGAGTTGGCCATTGAGGTAAATCTTGGAATATTGGAAATTCAACCTGCAGAATGAAGCCTCTATCAACATATTGCAAAGCAGCACAACTTCAAGTAATATGAGACACGAATAACACGGCGTACTAAATTTCAGCACCACAACAAAGACAGTGATTATAACCATTGCAATTGGGGTATTGAAAAGCACAAAGATACAAAGTTACCTCCAATCCTTCTCCTGAATATTGTGCAGATTTTATCCAGTTCGTGAATGGTTTAATACCAAGCTCGTCAACAAGATTAAAAATATTTCGATAGGGATACCAGAAACCTAAAGATGAAGTATAGATTAGAGCTGGAATTCAAATCACGGCAACCAAAAAAAAATATTTTGATCATGTAACCAACAAACGGATTACATTAAGAAAAGCTATAGTGGCGCCAAGTTGTCAATTATGTAGTGAACTGCTCTGGACTTAACAATATCCACATCCGACCATATAATATCAAAAAATTTACTTCCTCCACCTGAACAACAAATATGAAGAGAATATTGGCATTTGAACACCAAGATTATAATTAAACCTTGGAAGCACTGGGGAACTTTTACTTTAACAGAAAACTCAACAGGGAAAATGATATCACGGTCATATCATTCTACTGGAGTTTTCTTCTTAAATTTTCTGCAAGATACGAACTTTTCTATATGAAAAAGTCCCGCTGCCATCCGTTTCTTGTAATTGCTATTGCGAAGAACATCTGCTAGAACTGTCTAAAACTCCATTTTGGCGAATCTAAGCATACTAAAGCTTTTCCGGCCCATGAATCCTGAAATTGGTTTGCATACAGTCCTGATGATTCCTTTAAGCAACAAATTCTTATTGAAAGCAAAAGCCTCCACTTAGCTTAAGTACCTGAAGCACACAAGGTGTTTGATTAATTACCTCTGATTCCAAAATCATCTGGACTACTGGCCAATCTAGTCAGTCCAGAGTCGTAACCGCCTTCAAGAACGGTTACATCAAATCCCTGATTATCAGATTACCCAGAATAAAATCATTTGTTACCATCCAAAGTTGAACTTAGCTTATATATATTCTCATACATATGTATATAGATGTGTATATGGAGAGAGAGAGAGAGAGTGGTGGGGGACCTGTTTACAGAGGTGGTAAGCAGCGCCAAGACCAGCCCAACCGGAGCCAACGACCAATACTTTTTTCTTCTTCTTATTTTGCACAATTAATCCAGTGGAATTTTGGGTTTGTTGGTCCTCTGCTCTACAAGAAAACCTACTTCGGTACCCACTTGTGCAGGTTGGAGTGACCCTCGAACAAGCCAGCATTTTTTCCCCTCCCTCCCTTTCTCTCTCTCTCTGATTCATACACAGGACTGCTAATAAACTCCCCAACGTGGCCAGGTCACAGATGGTATAGGTGTGCCAACATTCTGGCCACAAAGAAAAGGGATGTATTTTGAATTTGTATTTTGTCTTGTTTGATTATCCTGTGGTGGGGAAGTACCATTTCTCTCTCTAGCTTTCTGAAGACTTTCTTGCCATAAAATATGTTCAAGTAGACATTCAAAGTAGAGTACACTTTTTAGGGATTTTGAGTACCTCAAAGGTACCTCAAACAAAGAGGATTTTCGAATTTCTACTTTCATTATTTTTCCTTGCTTTCCAAAATTGTACCCACAAGATTTGATCAGCAGAGACGTGATCTCATCGAACGGTGGATAGTTAACAGATGTCCCTTGTACGGTACTCCAATACCAGACATCAGCAAAATTAACAGCTTTTTGTATTTCTCGTCTACGCAACAGAACAGACCCAATAAAGTAACCAAATCAACCTCTCAATTCCCACCCTACACAACAAATGGCCACCACTTTCCCAGCGCGGGCCATCCTCTGCGGCGGCGGCACAACCACAACAGTCTGCGCACGGCTGCCGGAGACGGCTCAGATTGGCATGACGATGACGGCGGCGAACGGCCAGCGGCGGTGGTGGAGGGCTGTTTCCGCCCCCTCCCGCCGCTCATTATCGACGACGGTTCTCCTCGCGGGGTCTCGAGCCGACGACTCGGCCCCGTTGGAGATGTCGGTAGAGAACGCGCTGAAGCTGCTGGGTTTATCAGAAGGAGCCTCTTTCGATGATGTACTTCGAGCTAAGAATTCGATTCTAGCCACGTGTAAGGACGACCTAGAGGCAATTGCACGGGTGCGTTGCGTTTTCATCCACCCACTCACAACTGGTTTTATTCTTGTGAACTTCTTTGTAGTTTGTTCTTAATAAGAATAAAGTCCGAATCTTGCACTGGAAGCTAATTGCGCGGACGGTGGATTTGGGGGGTACTGCCTGCTGGGTACTCAATTGGGTTCTTGTTTAGGGAAATTTGCAATTGGGAACTGAATTTTGATTTTTGTTAATGGGTTTCAACAGTAATAATACTGGCTAGTGGCTTCTTCAGTATAGTTCTTTGTCTTTTCATTTCCTTTGGCAAGTACTTGAAGAAAGTAAAAACACCTAAAGTAGGGAGCAGAATTCTGACCTAAAAAAATCTTCCTTTCTTTGTTGGATTTGATTATTGGGCTTTGTAATTTAGGTGGAGCAATAGTTTTTGAACTTGAGCTTGAGCTTGATTGAAAAAGCTGATTTCTATCTGGGTACTGAAGTTTAGCTCTTGCCTATGTTGGCCATTGAAAGACTGGCTTTGGTATTACTGAAAAGAAGTCAAGGAATTAAATGAAGATGCGATGTGGCATCTTTCTTCCCTTCTTTAACCCAAGGGGTCAAGTGCAACTGCAATTAGGAATGCCCAACAAGGACCACGGCATATGCGATTTAGGCATGAGCCTTGGTGCGTTTAAGCTTGGTAAGTTGTGATGCATTGTGGAGACCTTCATTGTCACTGACGATGAGTGAACATGACGAGCTAACAATGACTTTTATGCATTTTTTTAATTTTCTTTCCTGTGTGTTTACTTCTGGTGGTGGAGGCAAACTCTGGCCCTGTAGTCTGTGTTTGTTGAGAGGTGAGGTGACAAAAAATGTGTCCAATGCCCTATTATTCTTGTTGATCTTTGTTAAGGTTGCTACATTACGTGATACTATTTTACCTCTTTAGTTACATTGAATTGATTCCGTCAAAAAGCTATTGTCATCTTGACTTTAGGATCATCTACTACTGAAAGCCTGACGGTGGCTTACATATTCACAAGACATAAATGCAGGGATTGTGACCCAACATTTGATGTTAGCATAGTATTCTGTTTTCCATTAGAAGACACGTGCTTCTTTATAGTTCTTTCAGAAATCTAATAAAATGTTCAGTTGTGGAGTTCCCTTTAGCAATACCTTGTTACTTATATTTGTTGCCACGGGTTCTCTGAAAGTTCCATGGTTATAATGTTTTCAGGTAGAGACTGCATATGACATGTTGCTTATGCAAAGCTTTTCACAGCGCCGAGCTGGTAAAGTTGTAGATAGTAATATTCGTTATGCTGATGTCAAACCTGTAAATGCCCCTGGGATGGGATCAATGCCTCGGTGGCTGCAGTCAACGGTTAGGAACTCACCCATTTCAATTGAAACACCATCTAGTGGTGACTTGGGAATACAAGCAGGTGTATATGGAGCTTTAATGGTCTTAAACTATGTCAACGGAGCCTCTACATTTTCCTCGGCAGCTGCAGCTGATGTTCCTGGGCTGATCTTGGCTTCTAGTTTTGGAGCATCCTTATACTTCATGACCAAAAAGAATGTAAAGTTAGGTGAGTAAACTTTCTGAAATGTTGGAGGAAGAGAACATCTGATCTGCATGAAAACTCTTGAAATAATTGTGACATTGTGTAAACCCAAGTAGCTTCCATTTCTATTAAATTTCTTGGTTATGGAATGGAAGATGTAAAAGAAAATGTCGCAGTAGCCTATACAAGGATTGTACTATTTTAGCTGTTGGAGAATAGTTTTTGATTATATCTGCAGTAGGGCTAAACTGAACTATGTGAAAAGTTGAAATGGTTGTGATCTGGTTTTTGCTTATTTTTTCCAGGGAAGGCAACTTTAATTACCATAGGGGGCCTTGTAGCCGGTGCTGTGGTGGGATCAGCTGTTGAGAACTGGTTGCAGGTGGACATTGTCCCGTTCTTCGGCATACACTCCCCTGCTGTGGTAGTCAGTGAATTTATACTCTTCTCCCAATTTTTGGTTTCCTTGTACTTGAGATAGGATGCAATTAAACGCAATCATTGACTAAAATGCTAGACGTGTAATCACTCATTTGCACGATTGTAAATGTACATCTTTAAAATGGTTTATTTCCTTACATTGTACAAAGGGAGTGTTGAAGAAGTAAAACAATTTAAGAAAGTTGCTTTTACGTTTTGATTTACACCTATAGCTTTTATTCTTGTTCTTTCGGCGATTCCATCTCTGCGTAGTGCGGCTAGTGCCTTCCAGTGTTGGAATTCGCGGCTTCCCCCATTTGACATGTTCAATTTGCACTGGAAAAAGAAAAAAAAACAGATCCATATAGTCTATCCCAATTGATCGGGACTTTAAGGCTCTGTTTAGGCTTGGTCATCTATTTCCTGAATATAGGCCGATCAGGCCAACTCCAAGGATTCCCCTCCCCCCGCTTTTTGGTGTCTGTATTTTTGCAATCAGAGTTTTTGTTGATTCTGGGATGTTGCTGCTATATTGCTATGCTATTGAATCCTGAACTTATGACGCACAAGTTCAATCTCATCTCCCCAAAACCATGGTTATTTACAAACTATTTTCCAGTCATTTCCGAATAAATAAATAACGGACGGAAACAAAGAAAATAGAACTAAAGTTGCAACTCTGAGAAACTAGGCCACGAGATGTGACTCTTCTTGTTATGGCAAGTCTACCATAATCTCCAAGATAGTGTCACGCCCCAAAATGAGAAGTGACCGGCCGTGAACCATGAGGCTAATCCATGGAACCCATAGCCTGAATAAGTCAAAGTAATTGAAAATCAAATGATCGCTTTTACGTTATTAATCAAATCAAAGCCAAATGTGTCTCATCATAAACATGGGGCACAACCATCCCATGAACCAAACAATATCCAATGATCCAACAATAATAAATAGAATTTGTTATCTGACAATTGTTTTCAATGCGGAAGCGTTTATTAAAATAAAATTAGAATGAGACACCCTAAGGAGGTCAACCAAAATAAATCCCCGAGATGCCGCCAGAGTCCTTGCCTAACTCTCCAACTAGCCTGAAAGAGAAGTTGAAATAAATCCGTCAGCTGACGAGCTTAGTGAATAGCAAGTATGTATAATAAATAAAGTTGAAAGCGGGGATTAAAATAATTTACCATTAAACATAATTTGGCATACGAGGTGTCCGGCAGAATAATAAATTAATCAATGAAGTATTTAACCAATAAATATTCTTGGTGGTGATCACAACATTAACTCCATCAACAATGGGGAACCACAATCAAATAGTACCATGGCCAAAATAAATCTCATCAAAATTGGATCCAATATCGAACTTAGAGTCACCAGGATTGGCAGCCCATGGTACTTTTCCCTAAGACGATCTGGCGAAAGAAGGCCGTTGAGCATTAGGGTCACCGGCCTAACACGGTCTTTTCCCCAATGGCCAGGGTCACCGTCACGAGAAGGAATAAGTTCCCTGGACTTCCGAAATAAATGTTCCCATTAACATCCACCAAGATCTCACCAAAAAGAATATTATCAATTGATCTCAGAAAATTCATCGCATGCCAATTTATAGAACAACTTATAAATAGTTTTGAGTCTCCGAATAATATTCATATAAATTTCTGAAGGAAATACTTTTAAAGGACACAGGGAACTTTCGAATATACGTAACATACTTAACTACTCACCTGGGTCCAAAGCTAAAGCAATCGAACAACGCAAAACGAATCTAACCTGAACATAGAATCATATAGAATATAATTATCACTAACTGGGTCAACATATCAATAGCAATGAAAGACTACCTAAAAGAATATTTTACTAACCTAGACTAACTACACAAGTCACTAGACAACTAGCAACCCAAAACTCTAATTTACTGTACCCATAGCAGCCACCAAAATCCATCCACGGAAACTCCAACGTTTTCCAAGAACAATACCATATCACCACCTGTTACAGTGTTACTCCTCTAAAATACTCACCTTGTTCACCAATAATCTCATGTATAAAGAACATGTAAATTTGAAAGGCTAGACAGGGGTTGGTGTAACATAAGCTGGCTAGACTTGTTCCCTAGAGCCTTCATGACCAACCTAGGTATCTCACGCTCTGACCATGCCCCAATTTTCTTTGTCACCTCCCCACCTTCAAATTTTTTCCCTTTCCCTTCTAGGTTTGAAGCTTGGTGGCTCAAAAATCCAACAGCTCTTCAAATCATTTCGTTCGTTTGGAACATGAATATTCCTGGTTCTCCTCTTTTTAGAATCATGAGTTTTAATAAGATTTTGGTCAAAGTACTGAAACTTTGGGCCAAAGAAAGAGTTGACTCCATCCCTCTCAAAATAAAAAAGATTCAATCCCATCTTTGTAATATTCAGGAGAACCTTTCCCCTTCAAATGTTCCTCTTGAAAGATCTCTGAGAGCTGAATTGGATTCTCTTTTACAACAAGAAGAGATTTATTGGGCACAAAGAGCTAAGCAACACTGGCTGGTTCTAGGTGACTCTAACACAAAGTTTTTTCACTCAATGACCAAAGCCAGAAAAGCTAGAAATCACATTTGGCAGATTACATGTTCCTCTGGGACTACTTTGTCTGATGAAATCTCCATTAGGAATGAATTCTTCCAACACTTTAAATCCTTTTATTCTTCTGCTCCTTTTTCCCCTCTAGATGCTCTTCACTCCTTGGTTCCATTCTCCACCCTCTCAGAAGACCAGCTTTCTCATTTAAACCTTCCCTTTCAAGCTTGGGAGGTTAAGCAAGCCCTCTTCCAAATGGCTCCTTTGAAGGCCCCAGGCCCTGACGGTATTCCTCCTGTTTTCTATCAAAAATGTTGGCCTGAATTTTCTGTTAAGATTACCTCTGCTGTCCTTTCTTTTCTCAACTCTGGAAGAATTCTTAGAGAAGTAAACAAGACCTTTATTGCCCTCATCCCAAAAATCAATAACCCTTCTTCTGTTGATCACTTTAGACCTATAAGTCTCTGCAATGTTCTGTATAAACTCATTTCCAAGGTCCTAGCTAACAGAATTAAATTGGTTATTGGTTCACTGGTTTCTCCCTTTCAAAATGGTTTCCTCCCTGGCAGATTAATTTATGATAACATCTCCATTGCCCAGGAGCTTACTCATTTTGTTAGCAATAAAAAACAAGGCTCTGATTACTTTGCTGCTATCAAGTTAGATATGAGTAAAGCCTTTGACAGAATAAGATGGGATTTTTTGGAGCATGTTCTTTACCTTTATGGTTTCCCATCTCATTGGGTTCACTTGATCTTGCAATGTGTTACCACTGTATCCTATTCTGTTCTTGTCAATGGTTCATATACTTCTTTCTTTCACCCCTCTCAAGGCTTACGTCAAGGAGATCCCCTCTCCCCATATCTGTTTGTCCTCTGTGTTGACATTCTCTCTTCTATGATTGGTACAGCAAAAGATCAAGGTTTAATTGATGGCATCCAGATATCCAGATTGGGTCCCTCAATCACTCACCTTCTCTTTGCTGATGATAGTTTCCTTTTCCTTAAAGTGTCTGATTCTGGTATTTCTACCATTCACTCTATCTTGAATTCCTACTGTCAACTCTCAGGCCAGGTGGTAAATTTCCAGAAATCAAGCATTTTCCTCAGTCCTAACTCTCCTCCCTCCCTCTACTCCTCCATTTCCTCCTCCCTCCACATTTCTTTCTCCCCGTTCTTTGGGAAATACCTGGGAATTAACCTAGACTTGACCTCAAAAAAGAAAGAGATCTTTCAGGATATTGTTAATAAAATTGATGATAAGTGCCAAGGTTGGGTTTCTTTGCTCCTTAATAAAGCTGGGAGGCTTTCTTTGATTAAGTATATCCTCACCTCAATGCTAGTTTTTCATATGTCCAGCCTTAAATTCCCTGTCTATGTCACCAAGAAGATATCCTCCATCCTCTCCAATTTTCTATGGTCTGGGACTTCCAACAAAAAAACCTTCCACTGGAAAAAATGGGACTCTCTCTGCTTATCCAAATCTAATGGAGGTCTGGGAATCAAAGATTTACAGCTTTTCAATCAATCTCTCCTAGCTAAACAAAGTTGGAGAATTCTTGACCAGCCATCTTGTCTCTTCTCTTCATTTTTTCTCTCAAAATACTGCCATTCTACCCCTTTTCTTGAGACTAAAGCTCCTTCTTCTTGCTCTTGGACTTGGAAAAGCATTTTATATGGTAAAGAAGCCCTTATTAAGGGCATCAGATGGCAAGTTGGTAATGGAGCCAAGATCTCCATTTGGAATGATTTTTGGTTGCCATCTCCCATTCCCTTAGCTTTGAAGGAATACCTCTCTGATAATACTCCTCTTAGCTCTTTCCTTTCACCTAGCCATGCCACTGTTGACAAACTACTACTCCCAGAGAAACAAGAGTGGAATGCTCATCTTGTGTCAACCCTTTTTCCCCCTGATATTGCATCTAACATCTTGTCCATACCTCTCTCACAATTTGGTTTTGAAGACAGGCTCATATGGGGATTCACAAAAAATGGGGACTTTTCAGTTAGCTCTGCTTACTCCCTTCTTCTTGCTATTAAATCCCATCATAACCTCTCCCCCTCTCCATCTCTGGTTCATAATTTTTGGCCCAACCTCACTTGGAACTTCATTTGGTCACTTCCTCTTCCCCATAAGATTCAGTTTTTCCTATGGCAGTTAAGTCAAGAAAGTTTACATATAGGGGACCTCTTAGTCAGTCGGGGTTGGCAAGGTGATTCTGTTTGCACTCTTTGCAAAAACCACACAGAAAGCCTCGCCCATCTTTTCCTCCAATGTGACTTTGTAAGACCTCTTTGGTTTGGATCAGATTTTGGGTTTCTCATTCCATCAACTCCAAATCACTCTATTTCCTTCTGGTTAGGCTGGTTACACCATATAAGTCACATTTTGTCTCTTCACAGTAGGAGTTTTTTCTCAAAAATTTCGTGTATCCTTTGGTGTATTTGGCTGGAAAGGAACAAGGCTGTTTTTTATTCTATTTCCCCATCCCCCTATCATGTTCTCTCTCATGCAAACCAACTCTCCCAATCCATCAACCATGCTTTTACTTCCCTGAAATCTTCGACATTTCCATCTCATAATCCCTTCTTTAGAGAGCTTCCTCCTCAAACTTCTGATCCTTCCCATTTTGAAATGCATGCTTTTCATGTCACTCCATGTTTATGCAATTGTGATGCTCCAATTTTGGATATTTTTTGTGCCCATGCTTATAACATGCAGCGCAACAAATCTGGTGTGGGTATAACTTTTAAGGTTCGGTTCAGGACCGTGGGCTTCCTTTTCCGAAGCGTTTCCTCTCCAAAAGAATGCGCCTCTATTCTCCCTTTAATTGAGGCAGTGAGTTGGGCTTTAGCTAGAAATATGTTGCATATTCACATTCATACTAATGATTCTTCTCTTTTTTACCGGTTGAGAAGCATTAAGGAGCTACCAGCCACTGCAGCTCCCTTGTTTTTTTGATTTCTGCTTCCTTGTGCAGTCTGTTCACTTCTGCAGCTTATCTTTATGTGACCATAGCAGATTACATCAAGCATTTTTTTTGGCTAAGTTTGCGGCATCTTCCAGGATCCATTCAGAAGTGGATATTTCTTATCCTTTTGACACCGGATGAGCTCTCTCTTTTGTTTCTTTTGCCATGGAAGATTGTACTTTTGATATGTTTGATGTTTATTTTGGTTTTTTCTTTGAGCCTTGTGCTTAATGTTGTAATGAACTTTGGGATGTTATGACTCTTTTATCTATGAAGTTCTTTTTATTGTCAAAAAAAAAAAAGAACATGTACTAATAACAGCCCAAAACCAATATTTATTCCGAAATCAATATTGCAATTGGTATCAAAATTATTAAACTAAGAACTCTCTCCAATACTTAGAACAACTTCAAAATCCCAACGCACAACACTAGATCACTACAACACTAGATCACCACGCGCTACCACCACAAAGGCCAAAGCCACGCAGAGTACTCTGCAACCCAAGTTTTCCATGACTGTGCCGACCCATAGAAAAGAAAGAAACAAATTAAGAATTTAGCAATTACCTCTGAAGATCACCTTAGATTCGACGAGTGCGGCTCTCCCAAGAAAGTCAAAAGTTCTCTCAAGCTTCTCATCTCACACGTTCTCTCAAACAAAAACCCTAATAACCTTTTGAATATCTGACTAAGTACAACTCTTATAACTACCCCCTAATAACGTGGTACCCTAAACTATAGCTAATTAGTATTGGATAGAATATAACACAATTTATAAAATTACTATTCTGTTCCACTATTTTACCCAACATCAATCTCATACCCCAAATATTACAATCGTGTCAACAATATCCATAGCGCGCACAAAATAATTAGTTGAGACCCAATCATAACACCAATTAATAATGACAATATAAATAATTAAAATAAACGAAAATGCTAGGCCGTAACAGATATAGTCTGAGAGGAAGCTATTAAAATACCTCTCCTAGTATTCTTACAAGATTACCCACTTCAGTCCCCCACCTTTACAAACTCTTATGGAATTATTGCCAGGTGAGGTGTTAGAAATCAGGAAACCTACAGCTCTCTCACCAACAAAATTGTGGGCAACCATTACAATCCATTTAGCTACCTACCAATTTAGCAGTGAGTCCACGGCTTCAACGAAATTCAACTACAAATGTGAATAAATATACAAATAACTGCTTCGACACAATCTAATGTACAACAACAGCCGAACCCAAAAACCCTAAAAAACCTTGACCAGCTTTTGAATGTCATGTGCTGCAATCTTCTTCATGTTTGGAGCCCTCTATATATCCGGGATTCCCAACCTTTTTCTCAACACTCTCTTTGTGACTCAAAAGGTCATTGTACATTTTCAGAGCAGCCTTCGAAAACTCTGTCAATGAATCAAAGACTCCACCAAAACCAGTCTGAAATCCGTTAAGTGTGATCCTTTGTGTTTCTTGCACGCAGTTATGGTGTTTTTCCTTCTCTAAATCGACCCTCCTTCTGAAGCCCTCCAGAATATCCTTCTTCTCTTCCAATAACTCAGCACGGTGCTCCATGACTAGCTCCAAGTTATGTTCCGAAAGCTTTGATTCAAAAGCCCTATTGTCCGCCTTCTGGAATGCAAGAATCTTTCTGTCAAGTTCTTTCGCCAAGATCTCAACTTTCCTCATTCGATGTTGTTCATCGCCTTGCTGTACCCATAATGCCCTTATATCCTTTCCAAAGCTTTTCATAGAAAATGCAACTGCTTTATCCGGCAACTTCTCCATTGAATTCAACCAATCGCGACAGATCACAAGCAACGTGGGCCCTTTGACCCGACAAGGTGGGGCCGAATTTGAACTCCTGCCCTTGGAGTAGAATTCAACTTCAGGGACGACAAACTTTGATAGCCATCCATGGAGAGCCTCGATGTATGCCTTTTGTGCTGCAATGTAGTCGATGAACCGTGCTCTCCAATTCTGAAGCTCCGCATCGAGTTGTAGTGTGGCAATTCGGTGGGAGTTGTTGCAGAATTTTGCATAAGAGGGACATGTATAAGATTTCACTTCAAACATAATCTTGTTTTGGATCTCATGCGATTCCAACATAACCTTCCAGGTTCCCATCAGGCTGCATAAAGGGCAAGGGTAAATTAATGAAGGAAGACCGGGCTTTTCAAGAAAGCAAAATTGTTGCCCTGTTTGGTAGATGGTTTCAAAATCAGTTTCAATAAAAACATTCACAAAATTGTTTTTGAGTACAAAAGCATAAACGTTTTCATGTGTATTTCTCCTCGAGTATCTGGAAACATTCTTTGATATTTTCCTAAAGTGATGTTTCTCCCAAAAAGATTTCCAGAAAATGGTTGAAAATGTTGAAACATCCTTAAATGATAGGAAACCGATAAGCCAAACAAAATCTCTTCAAATTTTCTGCAAAAACTGATTCTGGAAACAACAAACAATGCTTGCTTCTGAAATTTCCCTACCCTTGTAACAATTCAAGAATTTGGGGCTGCAATTCTTCATCCCTCAGTTTCTCAATTTGTTCTGAAATCGATTCAGCACTTCGAATTGCAACCAAGATCCTGCTATATAAATCTTTAACTGCAGCCCTGGTTTTGTCCACTGCAAGTCCATCTCCTCTCGCATCCTGATTTCTTAGTTGAATGCATTTCTTTTCATAAATTTTCCAGGTGCTATCTCCAGCCTGATGAGCAAATCTAAATTTCAGTTCTACTAGAAGAATTAGTATAAAGGAATGTATTTTATAAACAAAATAAAAAAGAAGATTCAAAGAAACCTCCAGCCTTTTGTTTACACAGTGGACAATGTAAACACAAAGATCAACTTCTGAAAGCAAATACGCTGAACAGGGGAAAGAACAAGGAAGGCATTGTCAGCCTTTTAAACTTCTTTGTTGTGCAATAAGGAGGTACTCGGTACTCCTAATCTATATGCCTATATGCAATAAATATCACAGATGCGTACTGATCGCTTGGACACTGTAACCTAAAAAACACTGCAAGCATGATGCCTATCAAAAGAACATGTTGTAAAACTTAATATTACAAGGTAGTGGACAACTGGCTTGGCAAGGAGACAACGTCAAAATCAACAATGTTTTGTCAAGAGACAAAGGCATCGTGTTCAGTTCTTTCCAACCAACAAAGCAGTCTAAAACATATAGATGTTATCGGCTTTCATACTTTCAGTTCACATTTTGTTGTTCTGGTAAGATAAAATCAAGTAGCATGGCATAAATTAATACCTAAATGACAAGAAGGAAGAATCAAGCTGAGCAACTACACAGACAGTATGGCCTCTACTCGATTATACTGTTCTTAGAACAATTCAACTTCCCATGTCCCACTACATGAACTTCTACCTTTGTAATGATGATGCACTTGTCAAATGTTATGCTAATTATAAATATGGGTCCAGGAATCCAAACATGTCCAGCTTGAAAAGGGTTTGTTCTGCTACATGATGGCAGCCTGCAAAAGGCCACATCTTTGGTGCATTCGATAAGATATTGTGGAGAAGTGCTTGAACTTTACTGTTTCAAGTGATACGGATTACAATTTACTCTATGTTATTAGGGTTGGGCTACAAGAAACATCTTCTTTTGCGTTACTTGAGATAGATAGGTATCAGTCATAACGATCTCATTTGGCCTTTATTCTCAATCAGAATGGGCGTCTCATTGCCATAAATATAATCATATCCAAGGGAAACATATATTACATAACAATACTGAACTACATTAATTGACTATTTTTAACACGGTTAGCAACAATACATGTTCCTCATTCTATATATCCCTGGTGTCTCATTGCCAAGTTGTAAAACTGGTACTATTAACGTGATGTTTGGTTTGCTTGTGAAGTTACTTCAAGTATTTCACAAAGAGGAACTAGGATGAAGTCATGATAACTGAGTTTCATTGAACAGTTTACGCCTTCACGGTAACAGCGATTTACCTTAACCTCTTCGTAAAGTTTCTTCTCCCAAGCATATAGCCTTCCCAATGTCAGAGAATGGCTTCCTGATTCCATTCCTCCATAATCGTCAAAGAGATCGTTGTTAAACTCTGTCCACGTTGAAGAGCTTTTGGAACTAGATGCTACAAGACTTTTACAGGATGAAGATCGAGATGAAGTGGACCGCCATGCGATGGCTTGGATGAGTTTTGTTGAATTCTCTGCATCCAAATAAGATGTTGAAAACGTGATTAAGCATAAAGGCACCCAAGGGTAGGATTTTATGGGGGAAGTAGAGGGGAACTATGTAAGAAGGGCACAAAAGTGTGTGTGTGTGTGTGTGAGAGAGAGAGAGAGAGAGAGAGAGAGAGAGGGAGTGAGGGAGGGAGGGAGGGATCAAAGGTTGATCTCTCTCTCTATCATCAGTGTGAAACGAACAAGGTTTATGGTATACGCCTTCAAGGTAAACCCAATACCTGTAACCACCAATAAGGTTTATGGTATATGATGTTGTGTCAACAAAAAAACCTCTCCTCCAGTTTAAGATTCTAAAAAGGGGAATTTTGGAGCCTTTTAACATCATTAGATACAATCCAATGCAATGTTAAGGCAGAAGAAGCACATTATGCAAAGCTTAACAAAAAGTTACCAACTTTCTCAGAAAGACAATTGGGTAAGTCCCACCTTATCAGATCCTTTTTCAAAAAAGATGTCACAGTGGAGCAACAACAACCAGACCTCAAGGGAAAACAAAGGATTCTTAATAGGAGAAAACTTTTGATAGCAAGGTCCACATAAGTTGCTTAAAAGCCACAACAGCAAAAAGCTAGAGGAAGGAAATTCAAGCTCAATTAGAAGAAATTCTCTTTCAAGTTTTAAGCAAAAACGATAGACATAAGGCCCACAAATATCCTAATTACGACTGTAAATGGATCAAGGTTTGTGGAGGGAAAAGAAAATGTAGGCCCACAAATATCCTAATTACGACTGTAAATGGATCAAGGTTTGTGGAGGGAAAAGAAAATGTAAGGTATTGCTCTTCACAAATTTAGAATATTTTCTAGTTTTCTCTTAACAAATCTCTCTACAAATCCCCCACTCAAACACACCGACACCGTAAAGATGGATACCAGAAATTACCAGTAATGGAAGCTATTCAAAGTGAGAACCAAGATCTAGAGCCACAATTAAAGAAACTCTTATTCAGCTTTATTGTATTGTATATTAAATGGAAGTGAAGTCATGTGGAGTCAATAGAAAAATACAGGAATTCAAAGGCAACTGAAGATCATTTTCAAGAGAGCAGAAGTTTTATATCCAGAAAATAGCATGCAGACAAGTACAAAGACAGAATCCAAATATTAAAATCTGGATAGCTCTATGTTATCATATGAAAAGAGACAAGAACAATGCTAACCTTTTATTTCCTCCAGGCCAGAATGCAAATGCACCCTATTAGCCTCCAACATTCTGGACACATCCTTGCCAGAATCAAAAGCCCTAATGAAATGGTCCTCAATATCCCTCAATGCTTCCAACAACTCCCTCCCTTTCACTGGTGTATCAATTACTGTTAAGC
Source organism: Rhododendron griersonianum (assembly GCA_018127125.1). NCBI lineage: Eukaryota > Viridiplantae > Streptophyta > Magnoliopsida > Ericales > Ericaceae > Rhododendron > Rhododendron griersonianum. Next base: position 48,300,020 of record CM030798.1, on the reverse strand, counting down.
CCTTCTGCTCCTCCCCATTTCCCACAACATCCACTGATCTAACAACTTCAACCCCACCACTCTCTACATGCCCTCCTCTCGCATTCTCACTTTCTTCAGCCACCACCACATTTTTTACTTCTTCCTCCACCCTACCCCCTTCCTCTTCCAACTCTGGAATCCCTTCCTCTTCCCTCACTACCCTCAAATCGTCGTCCGAATTACGATTGTACCCGCCTATTACCTCTGGCCTTACACCATCAAAAGGGTTAAAGAAATCCCAGCCAAAATCCCTCTGTGGTGAAGGCATTGATGGAGGCATTTGCATGTAGAAATACCCAAAACTCTCTTGTTGTTGTCTCTCCATTTTTTCTTCTCTCTCATCTTCTTCCTCTGAAGATGTTGAAGACCCACATGATTCACAGCCGTTAATGGCTGATTGGGTGGGTTCAGAAGGTGTTTGTTGAAGGAATAATGGGTTTGAGACCACATTTTCTTTGGGGGGAGATTTTGGTGGGAAAGTGATGAGAAATGGGGAAGAAGGGGAAGAATGGCGAGCAACAAATAGCTTTATACCAGCTGAGACTCCATAAAGAGCTTGACAATACCTAGCGTGTGCATCAGCAAGTGCATATCTTCTCTCTACGGCTAGCTTCAGCTGATGTTTTCTCTCTCTACAAATAGACACTACTTCTTCTTCTTCCTGTAGTTTGGAGGCAACACACCCCATTCTCTTCTGTTTTTTTTTTTTTTTTGCAATGTAAAGTAGGAGTGAAAGCTCTGCTTTTGAAGAAGGGCAAGAGGAGACTCTAAAAAATGGGATTTTTTTTTTTGTGTGTGGCCCTTTTTGAGGAACGCGTGGAGTGGTGGGGTTTTGTGTAAAAATGGGTGCTTTTGTTGGGCTTTGACTGAGATTTTAGAGAGAAAGAGTGAAATGGGCAGATTTCAGAGAAGTCTTGGACCAACCCATTCCTTGTTTCTGATCAGAAGAACAACCCTTTCCCTGTTTTGACTCAAATCTAAGTGGGTTTCTAGTAAAATGGCAGTTTTTTGGGCAGAGATTTAGAGAAACCCATTTGGCCATCTCATCTCTTGGGAAAAGAAGATGTGTTCATGCCATAAATGGAGTTGGTCAGAGAGAGAGAGAGAGTAAAGTTGGGTTTATGCTAAAATGGAGGTGGTCAAATGGAGATGCTTTCACATAGAGGAGAGAGGGTGAGGGAGATAGAGGGAAAGGTCTGTTCTGTTCTGAGTTCTCTGTTTCTTTCTCTCCTTTTTCCTCGTTTTTCGGTTTTCTTGTCCAAACAAGACTTGAAAATAACAGAAGCTCTGTTGGTAATTTTGAGGCTACGTAATGGCCAAATCAGAGATAAGATTGGAATTTTTTTTTTTTTTGATTGGGAAGATTGAATTAATTAGACCATTTTTCGGGTAATTGAGTATAAAATAACTATTGATAGAAAAATTACAAAGATAATCATAGTTGACTGTAGTTTCTTATGAATAATCTTCTGAGTTTGGTTTTTCAAATAGAAAAAATACGGAGTACTTCAATAATAGGAGTAGTAATCCAAAAAAGTGGTATATTATTTATTTATTGGGTGAACGAGAGAGAGAGAATGGGCGATGGAGAGAGAGATAGAGTGGCAGAGGAATCAAATGGAGGTGAGACCGTGAGAGGGGCTCGAGGAAGAGATTATGGTATTGGTGCCTTGTGTCTGGTAATTTGGTACGTAGTTAATACCGCTGAATAATACAGCCCTGGGCAATTCATTTGAGTAGACAAGGGGTTTATTTCTCTGTGGTGAAAAGGGTCCTGCTATTCGCAGGGAAGGTTTACAGGGATTCACGCAAGGAAAATTGCGTTTGGGCCTATTTCGAGTCCCAAAAAAATCTAGAAAAATATCTATAAATTTTTGAATATTATTTTATGGAGCCCTGTAAAAAATCAACTCCAACGAATATCGGTAAGTATTACTTTTGGATTCGTAGGGCGAAACTGCTCAGTTCGCCCCTACGAATCCAAAAGTAATACTTACCGATATCCGCTGGAACTGATTTTTTACAGGGCTCCATAAAATAATATTCAAAAATTTATGGATATTTTTCTAGATTTTTTTGGGATCCGGAATGGGCTCAAACGCAATTTTCCTTGCGGGATCCTTGCGAATCCTTCCTTGCGATTAGAATTTCCGGTGGTGAAAGAGTTGAAAATATAAAAAGTTGCTGCTACATTAGGAGCACTGAAAATTATACAATGCCCTAGGGCACCACCACTTGATGTTTCAGGCCAGTCTTTAACCATATATTTTTGTGGGGTCAAGACCAAGTGCGAGGACCTCACAATAATGTGTGTTGCGAGGAGACTTGGGGCACCACCAAGGGCACTGAATAATCTCTCATCGCATCTCAACAATCTTATCTATCCCAAGAATGAGATTTACAAACTCCACATGTGTGGTGAATAAATGTGACGGGCACCACGTAGCGATGCTCTAAAATCATTGGATAATTACTCGGTGAGGTTAAGCCATCAAATTTTTACTCTTTTGATCAAATTCCGGACCTCGTTCGTTTAAGGGTTTTAAATTTTGGATTTTAATCATTATTTTATTTTCCTCCAATTATTACTCTTATTTTTAATTATTATTCTATTTCTCTCTGAATTGGGGATTCCTGCAGTGCGGCCGGCATTGCAGGGCATGTAGGGCGGCCGATCCAGCCGTTCATTTTTGCACCGACGGCTCGGATTTAATCCGAAACTCCTATTGATCCGAGCAGTCCATTGTTTGGATTAAAATCCAAGCCGTCAATTGCCGAGATGTACGGTCCGGATGCGCCCTACTGGATCCTCGAATCCATGTCTCTCTACACTCATTATCTACAAATTCAAATCCAAAATTCCAAAACCAACGGGTCCCGGAGTTGCAAAATAAATCATCAATAACCCATTAAATCTTACTCTGTTGATCAAATTCCAGAGTTGCAAAATAGAGTCGATCTGTTCATCTTATAATTCCGCATTCACAATGGAGGAATAGTAGTGTATATGACAAGTAAACATGAAAGCATCCATGAAACTGGAATGAATGGTTCATTCACTACATTGGTAATATACTTTTTTAAATCCCGTTTTTGTTTTCAGCATTTCAAGCTCCTCACTTGTCAAGCCCCCCTATGTAGGTCTTGTCGCGGAAACCACTCACACTTTTGGTTGGTGTCGGCCCACTGAAGCATGCCTAGCTCACTCACACTTTTGGTTGGTGTCGACCCACTTAAGCACGCCTAGCTCGTCTCATGTGAGACATGTCTAAGCACGCCTAGCATCTCAAACTCCTCACTTGTCAGGCCCACCTAAGCAGGTCTCATCGTGGTACCCACTCATACTTCTGGTTGGTGTCAACTCTGATACCACCTATAATGACCCTGTGAAACTAACTTGCTTATCTTTATAAGAAATCTAATTACATAGTTCAAAAGATTAACATCAAGTTATATAGTAGCTCATCACGAATCTCTATTATAAAACAGAAGGGTGTGGGGACAAGTTGTTGGAACGGCTTAGATTCATTTGATCCAAAGGCTGTAGTGCATCCTCCCACTTCCTGGTTAAGTGCCCATGGTTTTCAACTAAATCACACAACTGCCTTCCCCTTCCAACCGGGATGCGTAGTGCCGTAGGCACGGGCTAGCACTAGTGACCTAATAATTGAAGTTGCATATGTTGATTTGTGGGGAACATAATATTGCGATAATCGATGTGCCAATCGTACGTGTTGTAATCAGAACGTGATTTTAAGGGTACTCATGAGAAATCAGCAAAAAAAAAATGACTGGGAAGGGCTTCATCCGAATAGTTTTTTATTGAACGGTTTAATAAAAAACTGCTCAAATCAAGCCCTTCCCGGTTAAAATAAATGAGGATTGAGTGGCTCGAATCATCAAAATTTGATCGAAAACTATGAGATTAAGATTTGGGGGGGTTTTTTAAAGATTTTTTTAAGGGTCTCCGGAACCGCCCCGATATATATATATAGATATATCTATATAATAAAACAGAAGGGTGTAATATCCCTTTTCAATGGCTCAGATTTCTCCCTTACACAAGTTTTATCTACTCATACAAACAAATTCAACGGTCCAGATACCAATTACAACTTTCCATAATAAGTTGACATCGCATTAATGAAGCCATATCAAGCGACAGATTTCCGAATCAAAAAAAAAAAGCGGCAAATTTTTTTTCTGCTCCAAACGGCAAATTAACACCCCTGTTTGCGGCGTTCTACGGCGACTACGATTCACTCTGGTTCTTCATCTCGGTAACTTAATTCATTGATCTCTCGGCTTTGTGGTTGATTTGGTTTTTTTTTTTGTAAATTGTATTTTAGGGTTTTGTTGATTTGGTTTCGTTATTTTTTTTTTTTTAACTGTATTTGGTTTTGTTTGGTTGGTTCGTAATTGCAAGGAGGGAGTTGGTTGGTTGATCGGGGCAAGCCTTATTCATTACTTGCAAAGTTGCAGTATACAAACCCACGAGGCGATGAATTTTTTTCCCACTGGTCAACCAAGAAATAATGATTATTGTGTTCCACTGGCCAAAACTTTTTTTGATATTCGATCCCATATATTCAGCTTATTGTATTCTTTTGTCATGATCATCCTGAATTGTTGTCCCTTTATGACCTTTTTTTTAAACTTTATTATTTATATACCTTCAATACACGTGTAGACACACTCTCCTTCATAAGGTAGGCGGTGAGGTTTGAAGTGGGTTAAATTGTTAAACTGTATTAAAAAAATTTTACCAAGTATTTGATGCTTCCTAAGATTGTACAATCGTGGTGCTCAAATCCTCCAAATTGTGATGTTTCTATGCTTTATTGATTGTTTAAGTCAAATTTTGCTCGTAAGGTATTTTGTTGAGCCTTGTAGGTGAAACGTGCCAACAACGTGGTTTTGAGTGCCAAAGGAAGTTCCGGATTGTAAGCAAGAGACCAATTGCCCGCCGGTACTAATTTCATTGTCACCGCGGCTTAACGGCGTCATACGAAGCCGTGAAAGTCATTTAGTGGCCAAGTTGTCGAGGGTCGTGCTAAGCTTAGCAAGCAAGCCAAATTGCATCGAGAAAGACCCTCAAGGATATCGGAGTGCTCGAGGCCACCATGTGTTGCTCTTTCAAGTCCCTCGAGTCAAAGAACGATGGCCCGGAAGATGCCCGAAGGTGCCAAGGCAGGGCTGGCAGCTTGAGTGCCTGAAATCTGCAATTCAGCAGAATGTTATCGATAACATACTCTTAGTTATCGATACCTCTTGTCTCATCTTGGTCTAGAAGCTCTCCAGCCTGTAGGGTATCGATAACTCCAACTCAAGTTATCGATACCAGTCTGTTCCGGGGGAAGATTTTGAAGAGTGTTATCGATACCTTTACCTTAGGTATCGATAACTTTGGTCTCCAGCAGATATTTTTACTTCTTTTCAGACTTTTCACTAATGGAAAGTTTCTTTTAATGGCTGGTTTTGTGGGATATTTTCAGACTTTTGAGGAGAGAGAAAGGCCCTTTTGTATAAATAGGGACCTTCTCTCTCTCTCTTTTGGTATCTAGTTTATTATTTACTTTTAAGTCTTTTAATTGCTAGAGCTCCATTAATGGTTTTAAGCTTTCCAAGTGTATTTTCCAAAGAACTCAAGTAAGTACTTGTCGTACGATCTTTTCCCGTTTATTATTGTTGTAGCCTCGGACTAGATCCTTATATAAATCAAGTTTATTTTCGATTCTATCGGTTAACTATGTTTTCTTTCTTAAGCATGTTTTCTAGTCGCTTTTTAATGTGTGAGTAGTCGATTAGGCTAGGCCGTGGGGTGATTATCGCCTCGTGACTTACGTTTATCTTACCTTTCTCAACTCGTGACTCGAAGTTTAGTATGGAAAATGAGGTAGTTCGCTTTTATGTAACAAAACTTGTCAATGTTAACCTCCGGTGATCATATGCTCGCTCATATGGTTCCGTGAGCTATGTCTCGCCTTGTGTTTGCCAAAAGAACAAAAAGAGTTCACTTGTTTTCCGTACTACGTTTCTAGTTTTCAATGATTTCATAGCTAAATCCTCCGGTTGATAGCCTAAGCCGTGCGATTCAACCAAGTTTTCGTTGAGAATGACTCGATGGCCTAAGTTGCGGGCGTTAGTGGCCCCGTTGCCTTGCCGCTTGTTTAATCTCGTAAAAACCGTTTTTCTAGTCTTTTACTTAAGAGTTTTATTATCATTCAAAGCAAATCGATAGTTGGCCGTCTTAATGCCGGAAACACTTGCATCTACAAATCCTAATTAGCTATCGAGATTCTCTCTGTGGGAACGATTCCGGATTTCCTGTATCTATGCTGACAGCGACTTAGCCCTACACTCGGGGTAATTCAATCTCATTCGAAGGCGAGGTTGTGGTCGAAGAAGTATTTACTGGAATTCCATAAGCAAATTAATAGTTCTTTGTAGCTAGCTTAAATGTATAGTTGGAGGAGTGCCATAAGCACGGGTAATTCTTTTTCATGCCAGAGGATGACATACTGCACACTAATGTTCAAGCCATTAGCTAGCAAGTGCCGTAGGCACGGACAATTTTAACCGGGGTGCGTAGTGCCGTAGGCACGGGCAAGCACTAGTCCTTATATATTATACATTCATTTTCCCAATTTTCCGGATGTGGGACAACTTTTTGGGTTCTCACACTAATGCTCCCAATTCTGTTACGGAGTATTTCATCAGCAGCTTACTAGAATTCTAGTAGTAACCAACTTGTGTCTTCCCAATATGGTGCTGTCACGCAATCTAGAGCTGCGGTTGATGTGATGCGTTTCGGATTATCACTCCATTTTACGAAAAAAGTTATCCTCTTATAATACATCATCTTTAATTCAAAAAATAAATACTTATTTTCCTTAGCAGAATCGGGAATTGGTGTACTCTTTCTTGTTGGATTTTATAGCTCAAAGTACACACACTAAAACTTCATAAAGAAAACTTATTACCGAGCATAATGACTAATGAGGAGTGCTTTCATATGGTTTTTTTTTTTGGCAGACGCTTTCATATGATTAGGAAGAGTTAAAATGATGGGTTTGTTGTTTCGAAAGAAGATTGGTGCATAATGGGAATGGGCAAGGCCTATTGGAGGTTGATCGAATGCCTATTTCCAGGACTGATAAAAATTTGTTGCCGGGATAGTGCCAATTTCATGCACCGGAGTAAGAATATTTATGTCGTGCATTGAGGTCTTAGCTACATGTCATTTCGAGGAAGAAATTTTGCAGCAGAGATCTCAGAGCCCGTTTAGACACCACTTGTACATGTGCCCGTTATGTTCTTTTGTTTCCTAGATAAATTTGAAATTGGTCAATCTTGGAAAATAAGTACCGAAAAGATGGCGTAGAGTGTCTAATATATTCCCTACTCGTAACAGTAAAAATCTCTCCGAATCATCTTTTGTTTTGCAAACCAAGATTGTAAAGGAGTCATTTTAACAAAATCAAAGCAAACAAATTTCAAATGTTTTTCTATGAGTAGGGGTGACGTGACATGCCTAAACTACATGTTAGTGGTGACTCTAATTTTTAAACACAAGTCACAGCGCCCAACTCATTTTATTTCCATTGCATTTAGTCAAGAATTTTCCCTCACCGTTTCTCAAGGAGAATGAGTAGCAAAAAAATTCAGGGCGCGACAATCGGATCCCCCTAAGTCTGGCTCATGCTAACCGTGATTATATTACCACCGGGCTACAGATCAATCGTCTCTCCCCTAGCACATCATAGATCGGGTTTAGTTGGAAGATCCTATTTCCCCAAGTTTGTTGGGCCATTTGGACTAATAGGAACGAAAGAAATAATGTCCTGACAAAATAAACCACGAAAAAAAACCCCCAAAAAAAACAACCCAAATCATTTGTCGGGATATCCTTGCAAGGAGAAATTTTTCAGTGTCGGGTGGGTACAGCCACATGGTGCCCGTGCGCACATCTTAACCGTCCAAACACGTTTAGTGCAAAATTACCAAAACATTCCCTCAAACCCAAACACGTTTGGGCCGTCCAAAACACGTTTGGGCGGCCACGTGGCCTTTTGAATGGCAACATGTGATGGCAAAACAAAGAACGTATGATAGTTAATAGATGGATACAAGTTCATGAGCCCATTCACATTATGCATTCGATCAACAACTGCATACAAGTTCAATACAAATGGAGCTCTCCTTCTCTCCCCCCTCTCTCTCTCAAAAATCATGAGCAGTGACGCCATCATCTGACCTCGATCAAAATTGCAATTTCCATGTTTTCTTCACGTCTTCAACTCTGACAGCTCCTTAGTCATTTCTCAGGAATGGGTAATGTGGGTCCCTCCCCCACACCTAAAAGTCAAATCAAAATCAATATATGAATACCCCAATAAACAATTTAAATCAAATCAAATCAAATGGAGCAGAGGAAAGCTTAATTTACCGGTGCTATGAAGGAGGATGAAATGGGGATAAGAGGAATTGGAGCATATAATGGCTTGTTCTTGACGACGATCAGGTCTGCCATGGTCATTTTGGATTGTAGGATCGTGAGAACAGTTAGTCCCTTCGTCATCTCGGACATCCCGTACAACGCACAGTGGTTCACGACGTAGGTAACAAAGGTGCTTGAGATGAACTGTACAACGAGCTTCCCACCGCTCATTGATTAGCCCATAATAGTGTAAAATAACGGGGCTTTTCTCTCTCATTTTTGTCACGCACACGTGCATAACTCTGTGGTTTTGAATGATATTGCGCAAAAGGTGCGTTTTGGGTGTTTACAGGTTTTTCATATGAATAAGGCGTATTTGATGCCATTGATTTGCTCCAAAATTGACCAAAGACTCAAGGAGTCTAAACAGAGTGATGTCTGAGCCTGGAGGAGCATTGTTGAAGTTTCGGGAAGCATGAACAAGGCCTGAAGTGAAGCTGGGCAAGAAGTGTCCCACCCTAAAATCCTATCGGTAGGAAAATGGTCCTATCAGTACAAACCGAGATCAAGCCATTAATTTGCATCGAAGAAGTTCTACCGGTAGGACTCATTGTATGCAAAATTGCAAACCATACAGGATGCCGATGGAAAGCAATTCAAACTGAATACCCTGCTCCGCATAGATGGCCGCCAGCCGCCAATCCAGTGTGCAGTCAGTCGCCAAAGCACTGTGATAACCACATTACACCCCACTGATGCAGGTACTGGCGGCGGCTGTGCAAAAGAACATCTGCCATTGTGCCTAGGTCTGATAGTTGCATCCAGCTGCTTCCTCACATTGATCATCTATCATTCTTGATTTGCATACATGCCTAAGGGGAGTCCACTCCTATTTATATATAATAATGGATAGCTCTAGAAGTATACATAACTCAATACTTTTGAATCCTTCTGAAGAAGCCTGTACGCTGCTATCATATTCCAAGTAGTTCCAACAAGCTATTATAATACGTAACTTTATTTTTTTCTTTTCATTTTCGTGAATAATATACTTTGTCAATCTAATAAGATAAACAATTTAAATCAGTCAAAAGTCATGTAGGAATGAACCCTAACTTTTTGTAGCCATGCAATAATGAGTCATATGAACCCAAGTTATGCACATGTAACTAGAGAATTATATATAGAGCCATGGATTCTCCCTACACTTCCAACCCACTGCCGCAAACCACTAGAAATATATATATATATATATTTCTAAAATTGAGAAAGTTAGTTGTTGCTTGTGCTTTTGATACAACAAGGGACCATACATCATGTAAATGAAAACTGTATTCTGCCGGATGAATAATGTAATATCAAATTATCAATATGTGATAAACTCATAAAAGTACGTTATACATATAAGGAAAAATACAATCTCCATATAGGTCATAATTGACAATTGATGTGTAGGAAGCAGAAAATGAACACAAAAAACGATATGCATAACCAAAAGATCAAAGGAAAGAGATTGAGCGGGGGGAATAGGATAAGGTGGATAAATCAAATCAAGTTAGATGCACATAAATGTGATAATTGAACACAAAAACCAGGAAAATGACCAAAAGTACTAGACAACCCAAGTCGTTTTGGAAATAGAATAGCATAGCCTGAATACGTGACTAATCCACTAGATAGTGAACTCTATGATAATGACAATTTATTAGTGTAAAAAATCCCAATAATGATGACAGGAATCACTAGTCAAACAACATTCCGGAGTGATATTCTTGTGATGCGTACCTTTCACTGCAAAGTACTAGGTGGAGTAGTTTTTTTCATTAAAGCAATACAGTGATACGTAGTTCTCTCTCTCTCTCTCTCTCTCTCTCTCTCTCTCTCTCTCTCTCTCTGTAAGAGTATATGTGACAATTTATGCACACCTCAACCGATCATTGGAGACTCAATTTCACCGTACACTAATATGGAGCCCAATTAAAGTTAGGGCAATACTTTGTAAGGACTAACCCAAAAAGTTTCGAATCTGAGATCTTAAGAAGGAACAATGCACATAGTATTTTGTTAGAAAGAAGCAAGAAAGTTTCATCGCCTTGAAATTATTTGTGTAAAGAAAAATTAGATTTTGAATTGACAAGGCATCTGAAACTAAATTTATTTTTTCAACACTACAAGAGTACGTAAAGCTATCGAGATCGATCTCGCATTCCGATTTACTCTTTTAAGACCTATTTAATCATTTAGCACATTATTTGAGAGGTTTATTTTTTTCCGCTGGTCAAGAGGTAATTTAGAATGTAATTGTTTGAAGAAAACTTTAAAAATTTGATGGACCTAAGATAAGTAACCGATTTTAGACGTTGGTTGATTGTAATTCAAATTTGAGAAAATTTTCAATCCCATAAAATAATAATAATTCTGGAGTCGCCCCTGGTCTCAACTCTAAGCGTTACAAGGTAGGGCTGTACAAAAAATCCGGTGAACTGTGAAACCGGTCCGGACCAAACCGATCCGTACCATTTGGATTTTGTCCGTGGATAAATAGTCCGGACACGGATTCGAAAATTAAAAAACCGTGAGATACGAATTATGATTAGATTTTTATTTGAAAACCGTTGATTATCTGAACCGGACCGTGAGATATTTAAGAGAAAAAAAATGATATGCATGCGTATGTAACATATAGTAAATAATTACTCCAATGTTACACCTATTTCCATATTATACATAATATCATACAATAGCTTATATATGCATGCGTATATACAAATATGTATTTATTTTCGTTAAATTTGATTGTCGTCTCTCCGACTCCCAAGCTGCCAAGCTTGCAACTCCTATTGAATCTCCGTTATTGGATAGTGGATGTGCATGTATTTACTGTCGCTCTAGTTTATGGGGTAATGTGTTTGGTAACTTGGAATACTTGCTAAGTGCTTATTGTAATAATCTTTTTGGGTAAATTTCTTTTATATTCCTTCGACTTTGAATAAAAATTCATTTTGGTCATTCGACTTTCAATTTCGGCATAAAAATATTTCGACTTTCCAATTTTTTTCAATGTGGTCCTTTAGATGAAATCTTTTTCTATTTGGACGGAAAAAATGACGTTGACTCCTTTTGAGGGGCATTATTGTCCTTTCCCCTCCTCCTTCCCCCCTCCCTTACCCTAGATCCAATTTGTACACTGTTTTTTTGTTTTTTATTTTGGCAAAACCGTGAAACTGTTTTTTTGTTTGGCCAATGCGTAGACTTTTTTGTTGAAACTGTTTTTTTTTTGTTTTTTATTTTGGCAAAAAGCTGACCAAGATTTTGGGGGAAGGAAGTGGGTTTGGATTAAAAAGTTAAGTGACTTTGTATTTTATTGTCCTTATTCAAAAAAAAATTGCATTCTTAATTTTGTGTGACTTTTGTTACTTATCGATTCGTCTTGACGAGAGGAATTAAAAAAGTAAAAATTTTGGATCAAAACTCATAACTTTTTTAATAAAGACAAAAATAAGTCAATAAGATGTTTATTTTTACTTATTTGTCTTTTTGAAAAAAATTATGAGTTTCGATTCAATTTTTTTACTTTTCCGATTCCTCTCGTCGAGACGAATCAATAAATCACAAAAGTTTCACATAAAATTAACAAATGACTTTTAATTTGAAGGGGGGACCATTTTTATAAACAGGGGGGCCATTTCTATACATAGGGGGGGACCATTTTTTGCGGCAAATTTTCCCTCCAATGGACCAAGGGTAAGGGAGGGGAGAGGGAGGAGGGGAAAGGACAATAATGCCCCTCAAAAGGAGTCAACAACATTTTTTCCGTCCAAATAGAAAATAGATTTCATCTAAAGGGCCACATTGAAAAAAATTGGAAAGTCGAAGTATTTTTATGCCGAAATTGAAAGTCGAAGGACTAAAATGAATTTTTGGTCAAAGTCGAAGGGATATAAAAGAAAATTTCTCTCCATCTTTTTCATTTTGGGAGTATAGAATCATGTAGTACTTGGAAAATGTAATCCATAGATAAAATCGGGATCGAACCGTGACTTACGGTTTGGATTAGAATCGAACCTCGAGACTTTTGGTCTTTATTTTCAAAAAACCGTGACTTGCAAATTAAGATTGGATTCCGAATCCAATCCGATCTGGACTGTGCGCAGCCCTATTACGAGGTTTCCATTCCCGACCCGAGTACCTGTGAATTGAAAATTTTCTCGTCCCGGTGGGCTTTAGCCCCTTCTTTTAAAACCCGACCATCAGGGGGCCTGGACTAGCCCGAATATTAATTGTGTGGGCGGGCCAAGCGAGTCGGGACCGTAGCCCGGTGCCCATACCCGTCTACTACAAAGTGTGGAATTTCCCCAAATCTTTCGCAGTCAGTGTTTTGCCCTAGTGATCCAAAAGATTCAACAATTTGCTTCGGACACGCTCTTTCTTCAACTTTCCAACATTCGGAGCGTCGTGATATTCAGAGGTAAATCTCAGAGACTCGAACAGGAAGCCGCGACTAATGTGCAAATTCCAATTTTGGTCGACATAAATTATGCCTTGTGCTGTTTCGTCGTTTGTTAATTACCGTCCTTAATACGTTTCGACAAGTGTTGTTAACTTGATGCTGTAATTGAAGTTGGTACTGTGTGTACTCGCTATGGAGTTAGAGCTCTTTTTGTTTTGTTTTAGTCACATAATTTTCCAGTAAACATAAGTCAGTCCAATTTTTTTTTTTTCCCGCGAATAAGGTTTCTTATGGCAACTTTGCCGTTAGTGTGGAGTTTTAGGGTATTAGTATTGCTGGAATTGGATAAAGGAATATCTTGAATACAGATTTTACTACAAGCTCCCCTTCACCTCGTTTTGGGCTAATGATGGTTGCATCTCGATTGCAAGTTTGTGTCTGCGTGGTGTTCATGTTTGTACCTAAGCTTTTTTTTTTTTTGTATTTCACATGTCAATGTCAATCTTCCTTGGGGAGTACTTATGTCTAGTTTTCATATTCAGTGGCCACAGGCTGTGTCTGAGTTGTTTGATTTAGAGATTGGTCGATGGAGTTTGATGAGTATGATTATTTGGAGAACGCGGTGGAAAATCGGGAGCCTCAAAAAGTGAAGGAAGCGGTTGATGGTGGGGAAGAAATACTTGAATCCGAAGAGAAAGGACGTAGCCGGAGTTCAAAGCACAAAAGTGATAGGAATGATGATGATTCAAATCGCCGGTCAAAGCGATCAAAGTCTGGAGAGGAATCTCGCGACCGTGACAGGGAGAGAGGCTCATCACGGCACCGTTCGTCCCCTAGAGATGGTGAAAGGACTGATAGAAACCGACCCAGAAGTAGCCGAGAACATAGAGACGGGAGGGACAGGGACATGGATAGGGATAGGAATAGGGAAAGAGGCAGAGAAAAGGATAGCGATAGAGATAGGGAGGAGAGGAATGGGAAGGATCGACACCGGGGCCCAGACAGGAATAAAGATAGGGACCGAGACAGAGATGGTGGCCGTGACAAGGATAGAAGAGAGGGTAATCGTGATAATGAGAAGGAGACTGATAGAGAGCCCGAGCAATCACATCGAAGTAGAAGTCATTCAGAAAGACAGCACGACGAGCAAGTTGGAGAGAGAAGTCGGGATAGGGCGGAGAACAAGGAAATGGAAAGGGAACATAGAGAAAACAGGTATTGCACATATTTACATCTTTATTTCAAGTTTGTAGATATCAAAGTCAGCTGGTGTTCTCTTCCGAAAATAAAAAAAAGTCAGCTAGTGTTTAAACTGTAAACTGTTCATTCAGAAACATGCAGAAAGTCCAATTGTTTCTATGTAGACTCTTCATTGAATGAAATCCTACAAGTCATGAATTTGGACTTGCATGACGATTTTGAGTGTACAATAACAATAGCAGTACCCATGTCATCCCAATTGACTTGTGTTTGCTACATCAAAAATTGCAACGTGGATTAATTTTCTTAACAAGTCTTCTGTAGGTTCATTTTTGTAATGATGATTGATGAGTGACTGATAATATAAGATGACACATAAAGGGAATGCCAACCGAGTATAAAAGTAAGGCGAATAACGAAAAGTGTCCTCTGAAGTCTGAACTCTCTGTGTATCAAAAAGATCTATCAAATCAAGAAATTGGTCAAAGGGGGATTACATTATCCCTTAACCATACACAAGATAATTTTCCGCACAAAATGGCGTCGATTCTCACCATATCTCGGAGCACCAAAAGTTTGGAATACAAAGAGGAAGACAACTTTATTATTTGTTGCACTTATATGAAGGCCTTAGATTAACCCTCAAATAAGCAAAATGGGGAAGTGTCTACATAGACTTAAGCACAAGTGTTGGGTGCATTTTGCATCAAGTGTAATTATGCTCACGCTTTGTGGAACTCTAACTATGTTTTACTTTACATGGACTTAAGTACAAGTGTTTGGTGCATTTTGCATCAAGTGTCCGATTTAATGTTTCTCTTGTCCAATGACACGGGAAAGTGGTAAGTAATTGTATTGTTAAATACGCTTTTGGCCCTTTTCTTGGGCAGAATGATGTCTACAAAGTGTTATTTACACAAAAGGGCGGAAGTTCTATGCATATCTATATGAGTGTGAATTGCTAAATGTCTGCTTGGTGGATATCCAACCACACATGGTGGAGTCTGGACACATTTTCCACTTTCTGTAATAGTGTCCAGTGTTCAACATGGATCCTAACTCCTAAGTACAGTGGGAAGAGCTATGTAACATACACCATATTTGATGCTAAAAAATACCAATTTCTTGAAATGTAAGTAGTTTTTAGACCTAGCCTTGTGCATTTTTTTACTTCCCTGTTTTCAAGGTATCGTATGACTTTTCTAATGGTTAGTAGCTTTTTTTTGATTGTTTTGTATAGTAACTTTTCTCGGAGACCTCTAAAATTACCTTTCCCATCTCCTAGTTGAAGTTCAAATTAGGAGATATTTCATGCTGTTTATGCTTGAAATGTTTTTGAACTCAGGTTTTCAGACTATAGGTTTAAGGTTGCTTAGCTGGTTGTAGATGGTTCGCTTGACATGTTTTGCGCAATGATCCAAAGGGCTTTTGTCCCTGATAGTTTTCGAGTCACATGTAGTTAGTTGTGTTATTTAATGCTAAAAAATCTGAATATTGAACAATAGATTTTGGGGACTCGCAGATATGCTAGAGAAATCTTCGGGTGGTGATTCTGGCAACTGAGCCAGGCTCAGGTCACGGGTTAAAATGTTCCTTTCTAGACTCTCTGGAGGTCTTAACTGGGGTGTGGTATCAGTTTTATGATTTTGGTTGTCCTCCACCTCTGATCTTAGTTGTTAATTATATTCATTCTGTTGCAGAAATGCTGGTGAGGGATTGATGGGCTTTGCTTAACAGAAGCACTTCATAATCCGATGCTTGTGGAAAATCATTATTCAGTTGGCTGCATGATTGGCCATATATATATATTTTTTGCAGGCCATGTAAACAATAGAAAGATGGTGTCTGAATACATGTTATAAAGTTATTTGATTCTTTGTACCAAGTGTTGTCTCCATGGGAGGTCTTTTGTACAGTTCAAGTTTAACCATTTCTATGGTCCTTTTTATACTGCCGTCTATTTCGACTCTTATGAGCAACATTGCAACTGAGTGGAAATTTTTATAAAGGAGCTTTTGTTTCAGCCCATGTTTTTATGTCCTATAGAATTCCTTGTTTTCCTGGTATAACCTTCTTCAACAGTTATATTGGCAAAGGGGTTGGAAATCTAACTTCCAAATATCAACTTGAATTGCGACCTTGCATCTGTCTCATACTCAAATTGATTTGTCATCCTAGAGGTCTAACGTTAAAACTAATATACTTTGATCATGATTTTTGGGGTAGAATAATTGTCTTTTCTTTACTTTGCGACTTAAGTTTGATAAGCCTTAACTGGTTATTATTATCACATTGAATTTGTAATAGTTCCATTCTGCAGTATATTTCAGAGGTGAGATTTTTTCCTCGGTTCATAGCGGTTTGCTTTCGACAAAGTAGTCCATGCATTTTTCAAGTCTTATAGTCAGTATGTTGTTTTGTTTTTTTCATCGTGTCTGTGTTGTTATTTTTTTTTGGCTGCTCAATGCTTATTCCTTTTTCTGCTGAGCTGCGTTTTGTGACTTCCTTCTGTGTAATGGTGATGAGAAGTCAAGTACATTAAGTTATGTTTGGTCCTTAAGAAAAAAAGAAAATTTTGTTTCAGATTTTTGTTGGTTTTTTGGTCTTCTTAGGCCTGCTAAGCATGTGTCTCTTTTCTAATGGGTATAAACTTTTAGCAGGTGCCGCACCTTATTTGCTTTCAACTAATTATGTTATCCTCCTAGTGCCTTTATATGACTCTATGATGTTGTTCCATTTGAAGATTAGGTTGTTTGTAGAAGGGGCAAATCAGTTAGTAAATCATTGCCTGAAGTTGGATTACATATTTCACTACTTGGTCCAATCTTCCACTTTCTTTTAATTGTTTTCCAGGTTGGTTCTCACTAAATTTCTGAAAAAGATGTTATAATTCCAGCTGGCATAGATTGGTCCCATCATATGAACAATTGGTGCACTTGCCTGCAGGATTATGTTAGATGGGTTCGGCAAGTCATTATAAACCTACTGGAGAAAATTTCCTGTCCTTTTGGAATAAATGTTTTGTTTGTTTCTTTTCTTTCTTCCTTTATTCTTTCTCTTTTGCTTAATAACATGAGGAATTTCAGTGTCGAAGTAGTTTCATTTTAGAGGAGCAAATGAATTTTACAAAGTTGTGGTTCATCTTGATCATTTTGATACACCCTTCTCTAACAAACAGAGAGTATGGGTGAAGAAAGGTGGATAGTATTTGAGGTTATTATTTTCTGCAGGCGGCATAAAGAGAAAAAGGAAGAAGTGGCTCAGCCGGAGGCTGATCCTGAACGAGATCAGCGGACTGTTTTTGCTTATCAGGTATTGTAATCCTATGGACACCCATTTTCATTGCTTTGACTTCTTTCTTACTTGCACTTTGCCAACTAATGAAATTTTGCCACTTTTGCAGATATCTCTGAAGGCAGATGAAAGAGATGTGTACGATTTCTTCTCAAGAGCTGGCAAGGTGTACTCTTAGTCCTCATTGCCCTATAAGACTTTAGATTTTAACTGATGTCTGCAATCACTATGTATGTTTCACTCTACAACAAAGTTGTGTTTCTCTGTATACAGTGCAAATTGTGAGATACGAGGGCCTTAGTGGGTTGGTCCCATATTTTAAATAGTTGTTGAATAGCTTGATATACATTGTTGGGCTTATTTTCTAAGATCTTACGCTTTTGGGATAATTGGTAACATAACATGGTATCAAGCTCAACTTGAGACTTGAGAGAGGTTTGTGTTCAAGTGTCTCCATTTGCATTTGTTTCTTGTTTGCATCATGCTTCTCCCCTTCGTATTTTGTTTCGATGTATCTATGAATATTTGTATCTCCACATGCAAGACATAGTTGCACGTTAGGGTGAGGGAGGGTGTTGAATAGCAGGATATACATTTTTGGGTAAATAGCAGGATATACATTGTTGGGCCCATTTCTCAAAAGCTTAATGCAAATGGAGAGACTTGTACCCAAGACCTCTCTCAATGTAAGCTCTGATACCATGTTAAGATACCCCTTGTCTCCTCTGCCAACCGCCAAATTTTCCCTATAAAGCTGCACTTTGATGCTATCCAAACTTCAGCATGTTGTGTCAAGTCTTTTCTTGATCAAACCTGCTGGAAATTTAAAATCGAAACAAAAATTATGTGGAACTTAAGTGATAAGAAACTGGAAGTTTCCATATTGGTTTATAGAGAATCAAATGAGTGATTGAAGTTTTTCCTTGATCTTTCCACCTAAGAAGCATGAGCATGCTCTACACATTCTCGACATGTGAAAATGTGTCTGAATATTTAATTATTATTTTTCCTGTCTTACACGTTTTGGACATGCTACGACACGTATTCGACACGCGTGAGGAGACGTTTGGGGCCGTATTATAATTTTTAAAGCTTGAAACTTGGTAAAATTAAGAAATATTCTAGATAAAATTAAGCAATATGAAAGTTAGAATCTTTATGAAGAAAACGCAATATGGAATTCTCATTTTTTTCATTGAATTTTTTTTTATCTTTAATGTGTAAAAAATAACATCTTTATGTATTATATGAATTTTAACAAACGACGTGTCCGTGTCCTAGTTTTTGGAAAAATCACGTGTCCGCGTATCCGTGTCGTGTTGTGTCTGTGTCCCGTATCCGTATACATGCTTCTTAGCTTTCCACGTTTGAAGCTTTGTAAAATGTATCAGTTTTAAAGCTGGGTAAAATGTATTTGTTTCTCATTGATTTTACGTATTGAAATAATGTGTAGAATGCAAGTTTTTCTCATTGAAGCTGGGTAAAATGTATCAGTTTTTCTCATTGATTTTACGTATTGAAATCATGAGTAGAATGCAAGTTGTTGGATTTGGACTATTTGGTCAACGACCAGCGGCACCTCTTGGAGACCTATATACTCCATGCATGCATGCCTGGATGGCTGCATCTTGTGGTGCACTGGTGTTGTAACTTGTAACCAATGAATGGTATGGTGTGTTTCATGGATAATATTTATCCCTAATATCTTTGATCTGCATTCTAGGTGAGAGATGTACGGCTTATTATGGACCGTAATGCAAGGCGTTCCAAGGGAGTTGGGTAAGTTTAATTGTTCTTCCATATCTTTTTCCTTCTCCAACTGTTGTTCATTTCCCCTTTTTGGTACAATCTTGATTCTAATGCAGCTCATTGGCAGGTATATTGAATTTTTTGATGCTATGTCAGTGCCAATGGGAATAGCACTGTCTGGCCAGCCCCTTCTTGGTCAGCCAGTGATGGTTAAACCATCAGAAGCTGAAAAAAATCTGGTTCAGTCTACCACGGCCACAGCTGGGGCAACAGGTGGGGGTATAGGCCCATATTCAGGGGGTGCCAGAAGGCTTTATGTTGGCAATCTGCATATTAACATGAAAGAAGATCAACTTCGTCAGGTAGAAATTATTGTCCCTTTCTTAGGACAAACTGCCTACTCTTGTGCTAGAGTTATCATTGTTGCTAGGAAGACTGTTGATATATACTCTCTTCCTAAGATGTTATACTCATATAGGCCATTAGTTTTTTAGTTTCTCTTCCCCCCTCCCTTTTGCAATATGTATGCTGTCCATTGTCCAGGTTTTCGAACCATTTGGTGCCGTGGAGCTGGTGCAGTTGCCTACTGATGAGTCTGGGAATTGCAAAGGTTTTGGTTTTGTTCAGGTGAGTGGCTGTATTTATAAAGTAACTTCCTGCAGCAATCAGCGATGCTGTTGCATTTATTGGTGAAGTAGCAGTGCGACACATGATATTGGATACAGGCTGATAAGTTTAATGGTTTTTGTTGTAGTTTGCACGTCTTGAAGATGCTAGAGCTGCACAGAGTTTAGATCAACTGGAAATTGGTGGTCGGGCAATAAAGGTGATTCCAGTTCTGATTTCTTTTCAAACATGTACCTCATCTTGGCGCGTACATTAAAAGTCGAAATCTCATGCTTCGTTGGATATCCTGTACTAAGCCAATTTTTTACATCTATTGAACTTAAATTTGTATCATCGATTCATCAGAACAAGGTTGTATTCAAAGTTCAGCTCTCCTACTAACTTGAGGTTTTGAAAATATGTGGGAAACATGTAATTTGTTGAGGGAAGCTTTAGTAATTCAGATGTATCATATAGAATTGAAAATTTGAGAACCTAAGAAATAACAGTTATGCTTGCTTGAGTATGAGCTGTTTTCTTGAAATTTCAGAATACAACTGTTCGAAATCTATTACCAGTCTTTGTTTTTTCTCTTGATTTCATATTTTCTGTTTTCAAGAATGGGTAACGGTGTCAACAAATGACACCAAATGAGGTCCGAGTATGCTTAATTGCTAACTAATAGGAGGAAAGATGAATTTTCTGGTGATTGTAGTTAAACCTCTGTCATATTTCTGAACTATACTTCTCTTTCATTCTAGGTTACATTTTTCTTTCATTTGTGTAATTTCATGTATGGGTACACGCCATCAAGTGAGTTGATTATACCAAGAATCCTTAGCTAGATTCTCCTCTTCGATTCTCACTTTTATATTCTGTACCTGTCTTTGTAGGTTTCAGCTGTTACTGATCAACCTGGAATGCAAGATTTTGGAACTAATGCTGGTGATTTTGATGATGATGAAGGCGGTGGTTTGGTTAGTATTGACATTAGGAATACGATTAGTTTTTGCCTTTCCCTTTCATATACTCACTCTGCAGAGGTTGCGTTTCATCCTTAAAAGTCTGTGGAGTTAATAATGCACAAAGTTATTGTTTTTTTGGAGGATCTACCCTTGTTTGGGGAGTTCTCTTAGAAACTTGCATATATCATCAGAGAAGATACATGCCATCAAGGACTCAGGATTTTAATATTCGACGGACGAATATTAAGTATTGTTATCACACATAAAAAGGGGTTGAATTTGGACACATAAAAAATATTCTTTATTGGTCCAACAACCACTTGTAGTTTACACAAATGCACACTCACAAAGGAGCACATTCTAGAACTCTATGCATATAGTAGACTTTTCAAAATCTTGTAGAATATTTATCAGAATCCTGAAGAATTTTTCGAAACTCTCTAACTTCTAGGACCTTCCAGAAAGATGTAGAACATTCTCCAACATTTTAGACCATTCTAAAATAGTTTAGTTACTCTCCATTCCTCTTGGGAGTTCTATACCGTTTTAGAATACTCTATAACACTTCAAACCTTCGAACTTCTCTAGCACTCTCTGGTCTATTATGTTGACTCTCAACAAGAGGTGCATATCACAGAAAGTGTACTAAAATAACAATCATATATACTTCCGATCAACCTATGCAATTATAGAAATGTAAACATATATAATTGTAGATGCATACAATATTGTACACCACAACTATTTCAGAAGATAAAATATCAAACCTAATATTAAATTTTTTATAGATGCATACAATCTTAAGAGGACGCTTGTGGAACTTTTGAAAGAAATCTTGAACGGGCGGATGGTAGATTTTCTTTTGAAAACGTTGGGCGGGCAAACTAATATAATTTGAATATTTTAAAGACAAAAACTACTATGATTCTAAAGAAGTTTTGAAACTTGGGTGGGGCGATCGCCCAATTTCATCCGCCCCTTGGTCCGTCACTGCTGATGCCATCTGTCCACCACGAATTTTGTTTGGTGGGCAAAGGGGTCAGGGGAAGATGGTACCGGCACAATTACACTTATTTGTCAAGAAGGAAGAAAAAGCTTTGTGAGCTTCTACTGTTCTTAGTGCCAGTGAGCTCATTTGTGTTGTCATAAGTTGACCGAGAAGGAATCAACATCATTCTAACCACTTCGTGTCAGATGATGGGCGTGAAATGGGATGTGCATGGATAACAACCACAATTTCATATTCTCTGATGCACACTTAGCTTGATTTTGCTTCTCGAGAGTTTGTATCAGATTGCATGTACTTTTCATAATTGTGACTTAACGTTATTTTACTCATCTTGACTCGTGGGTCTGGTGGGCTCCTTGATTTAAATGACTTACAGGCTTTAAATGCACGCTCACGGGCACTCCTTATGCAGAAGTTGGATCGTAGTGGTTCTACTGCAAGGTTTGCTTTTACCAAAATTTTAGTTTCTTTCGTATCCATCTGCTTGATCTTACATCTTGCATCTCCCGTCATTGCAGCGCTGCTGGTTCTCTAGGCAACCCTGTTGTTAACAGCCCTGGTTTTGCGTTGCCTACAGGGCCAATTCTTGTTGCCACACCCACAGTTCCTCCACTTGCAGGATTGCCTGGTGGAGGTCTTTCAGTTCCTCCTATTACTGTTCCTTCTGTTGATATTCTTGGTGTCCCTAGTGAGTGTCTATTGTTGAAGAACATGTTTGACCCGAAATTAGAGGTTTGTACGCTAAGTACTTCTGAGGATTTATTTTTTATTGCTGCTATTACTGGCTATGCCTAACTCATTTTGCATTTGACAGACGGAACCAGACTTTGATCTGGATATTGAAGAAGATGTTCGAGATGAATGCTCAAAGTTCGGAGCACTTAAACATATCTATGTCGACAAGTTAGTATCCATGTGTATTTTCTCATATCCAACTTCAATTATTATTATTTTTTTACATGTGATCAGTCCTCTCGTTTATTGTTAGTGTTCTCTTTTGCGATTCATAACTTGCACCTGGATTTGGCAATGTTCTGATATGGAACCAAGCTAATCTCTGGAAATACATAAGATTGCCCGTTTCACATGATGCCTTCTACGACAGTTCTAGCTTTCTTAGTTGTTTTCTGTCTTGGCTCTTCCTTAACTGGTTAAAAATCTTTTATAGCGTAGGCAGGTAGGTTTGCTTTTCTTTCACATATGTAAGTATAGATGAAGGGTTTATTCTGTAGCAATGAGCGCCTCTTTCTTTGGCAAACAGGAATACTGCTGGGTTTGTATACTTGCATTTTGAAAAGACACAATCTGCAATAGGTGCACAGCGTTCTCTCCATGGGAGATGGTTTGCTGGCAAGATGATCACTGCAACATTCATGGTACTTTTTCTTTGTTCATTCTATCTTTATGCTTTTAACCAAAGTATATTTGTTTTTCTTTCCTCTATTCGTCAATTATACCAGCAAAAGCTAATTTTGCTTACGTTTTTGCAGGTGCCCCAGAACTATGAGGCCAAATTTCCTGACAGTAGATAGTATGGCGGATTGTAATAATGTTTTCCTCGTTGCGTTCCATTTTTTTCCAGGGTAGAGCAACCCTTGTGTACTTTATTTGAAGGCGCGACTGTCACTTGCAGCAGAAATATGGCTGGCTGCCTATTTGGACACAGAAATGAGTCGTTATAAGTTTTCAAAAAATTAAGGATACTGTTTGAGATTGGGATTTCTTAGATATCGATATCAATCATGATTGTAGTTGTGTATAGTTATTTTTGGTTAATGTGTTTCCTAGTTCTCCAAAGACGTAACTGTGAGATTATTTGTTTGCTAAGCACGTCCAAAGACACAACTGTGAGATTATTTGTTTGCTAACCTCATTCCTCCTATTTTGTGGTACTTCCAACTTATTGGCGTGACCGGTCGGGATGAGGATTTCGGCTCTTAAAAGTAAAGACACTATTTTTATTGACACAAAATTAACCAATGTAATTTTTTTTAAATAAAGACAAAAATAATAATATACCCAATTGGCTTGTTTAGCCAAACTGGGTGCATATACTTTTGGTCCTAAATGTGCCAAAATATTGGGTTGGTATAATTTGTTTTGTTTATCTTGTGGGTCCTCAAGTTAACTTTAATGGAGTGAATTAATGTACTTATGTGGAAATATGTAAACTTGTGAAGCTGGGTCCGAATAGGCATCGGAAAATGTATTTCACATTGTTCAAGCCTAATGTTTGTTTACCTGATCAAACGATTAAAATGAGTGAATACTGTTAAACTTATGCTTTGGACGTCTAAAATGTGAGAAGTTATTCAGTGCCGATCGGGTATTGCCGACTTGGCATCCTCTCGGCGCATCTGAGCCGTACGATTCACTTTTGGATGGCTCGGATTGAAACTCTCTCTCTCCTCTCACCCTAACACTTTCTCTCCCTTTTTCTCTTTCTAAATCTGAGCCGTTCAAACACGAAATGGACGGCTCGGATGCACAAGCGGGCACCACGTGGTACCCGCTCAACATTGAAATTTTCCCTAAAATGTAAGTAATTTTTGTTCTTTTATCTTTTGGGCTTTTTGAAAAGAAAGTATTGGTAAAATACTAAACTGTCTGAGATAAACTAAAAACAAACTGTTTTTTTTTTGGAATTACCCTCTTGCCCTTTGCTAAAATAATCCAATTCCTTGGCCAACTTCAACCATAGAAAGGGGGCCAATCGTTCCACAACGTTGGGCCTGCCCGAAGGATGGTGAGGCTTTCAGGCCTACGTCATGGGTTGGCTCTCCACATCGAGAAGTTTGGATTTTTGTGTCTCTGTGTTAAAAGGGAAAATACGGTCCAAGACGTATTTTGATAATTAATATCCGCCAAGGACATGCTGAGAACATTTGTTAATGCTAAAAATGTCATTGGCACCCCTTATTAATTATCAAAACACATCAGGATTTTGATTCCAGAGATATAACCTCAAAGATATATTTTGGGAGCGACTATTCGCAACCCTGTTTTTTCTCCCTTAGCCCATTACTCCATGCAGTCCTTTTAAAACAGAAAATTTTCTCCAGAGAGCCCAATAAATGTCCCTGATCTTCCAATTATACCCTTTCTCTAAAAAATTACACTTTTAACCCACCCACCCATCAAAACCCTAAACTCCCCACCCCTGGTCCCCCCACCCCATTTACGTCGGCAGACCACTCCCACGCCATTTCCGCCTCCCACCTCCATAGCCACCACCGCAGCCCCGCCACTCCTCCCGCTGCACCACCGCCACACCATCGCCTCAGGTGCCATTCTCTCTCTCTCTCTCTCTCTGTTCTTCTCTCTCATTCTGTTCTCTCTCTCTCTCTCTCTCTGTGTTCTTCACCACCGCCACACCGCAGCCCCGCCACTTATATGTCAGATGCTAGGGTTTTTTTTTGTATCCTGTATTGGTGAATTGGCTTTTGAATTGTTCATGGAGATTAAAAGGGTTTCCGAAAAAATCTGGTTTTCTTGATCGTTTGTGAGTAAAGAAATAGGACGAATCCGCAATAGAAGCACCCATTAACTCGTACCAAAATTAAAGTAGTTATTTTTCTTCCCTAGCCCTTCCTCTGCCGCTGCTCTTGTACGTTCCGAGAAGCTGCTCTTCTTCGAAAGCCGAATTCTCTCCTCCCCCTCTAGCCGAACCCTTTTGTTTCCTTTATAATGTGTCCGAGTAATTCAGTTAATGGAAAGAGAATCATTTTTTGGTCTTCAAACTTTCCTAATACACTGAGGCCTTGATTTCTTCCCACGTTGCTAGACCTTGGCCTCTTGTAATGCTTACCAAAAAAGTTGTATGGTGATAAATAGGAAATGTACTATAGCAAATTAATTTCCTTGTTTGCTCTTGATCTCGGACCCACCAGTTAAAATAACTCAGCCGGCACCATGAGGTTGTTTGAATCCAACAGCTGAAATATAAGTCGTATATCATTTTTTTCTCTGCAAGTTAATAATTTAAAGTAAGTGACAAAAAATATAATAATCGTTGGCAATTAAGCGCATTTAGGAACTAAGAACATGTGATATGAGACTTCTATATTGTCAATAATTTGTGCTCATCAACACACTACACTAAAAACAGATTGTTATCCTTCCCTGCATATTGCGCTTATGCAGCTTTCTAAGTTAATGCACTGGTAGGCTGGTAGCCTGTAGTTGTAGAGCTACATATAATTTTATGAGAGAAAGCTTCTTACTTAACTATGGTCATGTTTCATTGGTCGAATTAATAGTGTAGTTGTAGAGCTACGTATAATTTTATGAGAGAAAGCTTCTTACTTAACTATGGTCATGTTTCATTGGTCGAATTAATAGTGTGGATGTGCAGTTCAATAGGACGAATGGACTAATGGTGGGTTAGCAAGGGGATTACTAACATCAAATTCCTTTGGTATTGTATTCCCGACGAATTATTAATCTCTCGACTAGTTGTTGCATCTTGATGCCAGAAATGCGGTCCTCACGTATTCTTAATTTGATCTCATGTCTAATCTGGCCAATCTATGGGGCTCTAGCGTAAGTTTGTGCTTTCACGCAATTGTCAAAGGTAATGTCAGGAATACTATCATATGAATGGGTGCAAGTTATGGACTTCAGCCGATGGTTTGGCTTGTTCATAAGAAAGTTCAGCCTATGGTTTTGCTTGTTCATAACTCATAAGAAACTTGCTAGCTGGTAAGTAGCAGTTTTTTTGTCACTCAATGACGTCTTATGTTTAGTTAAAAGGCCTGTGGGGAAACATTTTTTGTTGCATTAATCAGTGTTAGGTGTGGCCTTTAAACAGTTAAGTTAGTTGATTCCTACTTGAATATTATACGGTTTATTTGTTTCTCATAATCTTTTAGTCCAAGAACTATTAGTCTACACTTCAATCATGCATTTCCCATTCACGTTGCAAGTGCAACAGAATCACACAACTTGATTGAGGTAAATCATTCAGAGCAAAGGTGCAAAGTGCCTTTACCAATATCAGTAAGTTCTAATATACAAACAGGGAGTACTTTGTAAGTCCCAATTCTATGGATTCAAGTCTTACGTTTACTGTAAATAGCAAGACAAAGCAATGACAAAGACGTGAATTGAACAAGACGCATTTAGGTTTTTATCACAGAAGGTAGGTCGATGCCTTCGATATTTTTATTTATGGAGAGTCCCTACCACATAGAGAGCTAGAAGTTAAGGTAGCATGAATAATATAATTGCCATATATTAGTATAGGATAACTAATGCACACCTTAATGTTATCAACAAGTTGATGATTGAAGTAGATGGGATAATTGTTATAGCTGCCACCCTGGAATCGAATTAGATGGGATAATTGCTATAGCTGCCACACTGGAATCGATTGTTTCACCAGTGAGGCACAAGAATATTAGTGGCATCAGGTAATCGATGGCTTGTGCATTGTCATGTGTGTTTCGTTGTCTCCGTCACCATGGATAGCATCGGTTATCAAGTGTTAACCCTAGTGACTAGTGCTGGTATCTAGATGAAGAACACAAATTTTATTTGCACTCTTGATTTCCGCATAGTATTCGAAGGAAAGAACTCCCCACCTCTCCATTTATTAGAGGAAATTGTATGAGTGTACCAAGAAAATTTTATTCCCATAAGTCCACCTTAACCTGTCCGCAAAAGCTCAGTCTTATGACTCTTATCCTATAGGTGATCTTGTTGGATTGTTTGTCACTTTGTCTTATTTGAAAGAACTGCGACTGAATATCGTTTTGAGCTCGTTTGCTAATTGTGCAAAGCTTTAATAGTTCTCAGCTCAACTAGGTTGGCAAAAATGGTGTATATTTGGGTTTTTTCACTAGAGGTAATGTTTTGATAGTTGTTTCATACTCTTAATATCGGAATATGTGAAAAACGAAGGAACATAATGCTCCTTATATTCTATGTGATATTAACTTTCCACTATTCTCCTTATATTCTATTCTTTTCCCCCGAAGTAGTCTCCCCCTTTTGTTTTTTCCTTCTTTTGAAGGAACTGATTATGATCCATATGGTATTAGTATTGTGACGCGTGTCTATCCACTAGTACATATTTAGAATTTGATTATGTGCTATGTTTTGAGTTAATTATGTGATTTTGGTCTTGTTTTGCTAGTTTATTAGGAAATGGAATATAAGTGGTTATAGGACACACACGCAAGATGAATTTGGCTTGGGATAGAACTCTACTTGTTTCTTTGAATTGGGTGTTTAAAACTTGTTTTGATGCATGAATTAGGTGTTCTTGAAGTAGCTCTTCTATATCTATGAGGTTGAGCATGATTAGTGAGGTTTGATGTGAGTTAGAAGTAGTTTGGACGGGTTTAAGAGTTTAAAATCGCAGGAAGAACAGGAGATGAAATTTCTGGAAAATCTGCAGGGTTGAGAAACCTTTTGTCTGACCTATTTTTGGGGAATTTTTTTGAGGCAGTTCCTGAACTCCAAAAATTACGAGATTTTTATTAAGAGTTCCTCTATGAGTCTTTTATCTATGGTAAAAATTTCGGGATCAGATTTGAAGTATTAAATTCTGTAGAAATTCGTAACCTAGAAGCACGCAATTTCGGACTGTGCTGACTGCACAGACACATGTTGGGGAAACGGCCATAATTTTTAGCTCGTGCAATGAAATTGCGATCCGATTTCTGATTTTGAAACTAGACTCATAAACCTAAAAAAAATGCATGAAGATTGTGTCTTAATTATTCCTGTGCAAAGTCAGATTTTAAGTTGAAATTAGAGCTGCATGATATGTTCTCTCAAGGTTAGCTATGTAACTTCATAATTTTACCCTAGGACCTTATGTGCATTAAAAATAGGCTTGTTTGACATCCTCTAAATTCATAATCCGTAGATATTGGTTTGGTTCTTGATTTCCTATAAAACTGAACCAATCCGAACCATGCTTACCCCTAAATTTGAGTGTGTTTTGTCTCTTGGTTTTTAGAATGCAGTGTTTGGAAGATATCGATGTAGCCTCACAATTACCATCTTTTTTTTTTTTTTTGATCCGTCACAATTACCATCTCAACCATGTGAACTATCTGCTAATTCTTCTCAAATACCTTACCTTGTAGTGTTTGGCAGATATCGATGGTGGAAGCTGTGGCTTTTCTTGATGCTTTGCGCTGGGCTCATGGGAAAAGATTCAGCAAATTGGAAGTGCTAACGGACTGTGTAGTGCTAGTTTAGGCTTTGCGGAGTATGGAGCATGCTGATATTTTGTTAAACCTGTAATTAGGGATATTCTAGATTTGGTGCAGGAATTTGATTATGTGGCAATCACTAACGTTCCTAGGAATGTTGTAAGAATTGCCCATAATCTTGCTAAGTCTGTAATGCATTAGTAGTTCTTATATATATAATCATGTTTCCGTTTCCTCGAAAAAAAAAGCTACAGAGCTGATTCTAGTTTTTCGGGTTTGCAAAATTTGTTTCGTATTTCCGTTTGTTGTTATAAGGTGATGAAACTTGCTTCTGTTATGTTGGGCATGGTTTTGGCAAAAAAATACGCCATTAGAAAGTTTCAAAGTGCAGATTCAGAGTGCTAAAAACCTATTTCCATTTCCCCTGTTTTCCAGATTACGCCTTCTCTCCTCCCCTATTTTCCAGATTTTCCCTTGTCGGCTACACAACTAATTTTCCAGATTAATTAGTGAACTGATCGGTCCTAGCGTAAACACCCATCAGTGCATTGTAAACATGGACAGTGTTACCCAGCTAAGGCCTCTTGTTTGGCCTTCCCAAGAACACTCAATATAGTTGCCAGATTAATTAGTAACGTTCAAGAAATACAAAACAAACCAGATTCTACTCCATTGTTTTCCAAATTCCAGATTGTATCTTCTTTACAAAATTTCCACTAACTTTCAACAATACAAAAAAAAAAATCAGAGTACAAGCACAATACATCAATCCATGTGGAAGGCACAAATCCATGTGGAAGCACCAATACATCCTACATAAGAACCTAAAACAGTCAATCGCTGCGCATAATGCTGCTAATAAAATGCTCCCCGCCTGTAGCTGATGCGTTAGAGCCGTTTCATATGATAGCTGCACTTCTTTTTGGTGCAGAAAGGTGCCAACTATTGAACCACAAAGGGTTAATGAGTGAGAAGAAACATCACTATACACCAGAATTCTTCTGTTTATAAGGAAATCCTCAATGAGTGTAAGTAGCTCCCAGAGACAAATAATTCTGCAAGTATACATCTTGTCCGCATATCAGACCCCGCTGCCATGCGCACTCACATTCTCTGTCGTAAACTCCTGTGCTATGGTCACTGGACCTATGTGGCTGCCGTGCGTTGAAGCATCACCTTGAAGAAAGTAACAAAAATTCAAAAGTCCATAAAACAAGTTTTCGGCCTCTCTGGATCTGTTTCGGTAAGTGAATGTCGAAAATACATATAATTCGGTATATAACTGTTGAACATAAGTATCAATTTCGGTAACAACATGTCGAACATATGTACAAAATTTGATAACCAACTGCCGAACCATGTATAAGAAAATCATACATAACATTTCGGTAAATAGCTGTTGAAACAATAATTATATTTCGGTAACTACACGTCGAAAATATGTTCAAACTTCGGTAAACAACTGCCGAACCACTATATACAAAATTCATATATACATTTCGGTAAATAGCTGTTGAAACAATAATTATATTTCGGTAACTACACGTCGAAAATATGTTCAAATTTCGGTAAACAACTGTCGAACTATCTATATAGGGGAATCATACATACATTTCAGTAAATAGCTGTTGAAAACAAGATTATATTTTGGAACTACACGTCGAAAATATGTTCAAGCTTCGGTAAACAACTGCCGAAACCACTACAAAATTCATATACATACATTTCGGTAAATATCTGTTGCAAACAAGATTATATTTCGGTAACTGCACGTCGAAAATATGTTCATACTTCGGTAAACAACTACCGAAATCACTATATACAAAATTCATATATATACATTTCGGTAAATAGCTGTTGAAAAAAATATTATATTTCATTAACTACACGTCGAAAATATGTTCAGACTTCGGTAAAAAGCTGAACCACTATTTTCGGTAAATAGTTGAAACAATACTTATATTTCAGTAACTACACGTCGAAAATATATTCATACTTCAGTAAACAATTGTCGAACTATATATATAGGAAAAATCATACATACATTTCGGTAAATATCTGCGTTGCAAACAAGATTATATTTCAGTAATTTAACTGTCGAAAATGTATCTAAATTTCGGTAACTAACTGTCGAGTATGGTAATATTTTACAGTGGTTAGCTACCGAAATTACCTACTTTATTCTGTTCATTCTCTTCGAACCAGAAACATCGACAAAACCCTCGAAAAACTGGGTTTACAAAACCCACACGCCACAACAACAAAACAGAGGCATTGTAGATGGAAAAACTTACCTCCTCACGCGGCTTCCAACATACAATGTCCATCACAGTATCTTTCTTCTCCTCTGCCATCGTATGGTTGCCAATAGAATTTGATTCAATTTCAAAATCTAAACCTACAAGTGGGTCAAAAAATGGATCAATGGAAGGACTTAAACCTTTCATTGATACATTATTTGGTCCTTGTTCCTCCTCCATTGAAAAATTTGAGAGAGAGGAGAAAAGAAAATGATGAAGAGAGAGGAGAAGAGAAGAAGATGAACAGGAAGAACACCTGTGTGTTTTTTTCTTTAAAAACGTGATGGATGATTTTGAGGGGGAAGGGGGAAAACGTGAATGATGATTTTGAGGGGGAAGTGGATAATTTAGGGGTTTTGGTCATTAGGACATATAGGTAATTTCACGTTTAATTATAAGGGTAAGTAGGTCATTTTGTATTAGGGGGTCATGTTGTAATTAGTTGGCAATTTTTAAAGGGCTATGGGAGAAAAAACAGGGTTGCGAATAGTCGCTCCCGTAAGCAATTACCTAGTTGAGCGGGTTAAATGAAATTACCCTCTTGCCCTCTACTAAAAAAATTATTTTCTTTGTCCCAATAAAGTGAGGGTAAAATTGTACTAGTTTCATTACTTCCATTAACGTCGTTTGGCTCATGGTTATTTCCAGTAGGTCGAACTAGAATTGGGTTAAGGTGGTAGCCTGGATGGCTCAGCTCACCACCCCCTAGCGGAGACTTGGGTTCGAGTCTCACAAATGATGGAGGTGGAGTCTAAGCCATATTGTACCTAGGTGGTGAGTGTTTGTCCTCACGAATAGTAGCTATGGCTCAAATCGGACATTCCACTGGTGGGTAGGGACCCCCAATGGTCACCCCCACATGGGTTTGCTACGCTGGTCGCCCCCTCCCATCCTTTTGATTAAAAGAAGAAGAAAAAAAACTCGAATTGGTACATATTGGCGATTATTAGGAGATGAGTGGACAATGGGGAAAGATTGAGGGGGTAGATGTAATTAACTCTTTTGGAACTGGAGCCGTCGTTTGTTCCGAAGGTAAAATTTCTCTTACTACGCAATTGTTGGGAAAATAGCAAGAGAGGAGAGCCCACTATAAATCTAGGGTTTCCCATTCCGCAATCAAGGAATCTCAATTTCTCAGGTTTGATTCTGAACTCGTTTCTCTCCTTTTAAATAGCTGTATGTACAGTAGTACCAATCAATTATTCTGTCCGATTGTACGTGTGAAAGATTTCAATTTTTTGACTTGCAGTGAAAGAAAGCAAGCGAAACCCTATCTTCTCCTTCTCCCATCGTTTCAGATCCAGACGAGTTCGATTAATTTTTCATTCTGATAGTTTGAGGTGATTTGATCTGAAATTTAATTCCTTTACCACATTGGCAATTTCTATACGCCTATTTGGTGATGCTTTTGTTGTTTGTTAGGGTTTTTGCAAGATGACTCAAGATGTGGAAATGAAAGAGCAACAAGCTGCTCCCTCCAATTCTGTTACTTCAACTGGCCCTTCTACTTTGCAGCGTAAGGAACCAAAACATTAGTAAATTTTACATCTTTTATATATGCCTAAACTACAGTATAGACAATTATGCAGTAGTAATTTCGCTACTTTTGTATGTCTGTGAGGAACAAAACCACACTATAGCAATTTAAGCATTGGGTTTTCAGAATTGAAGGAGATTGCATCTTTAATCGAGACCGGTGCATATGCCCGGGAGGTTCGTCGGATTGTGCGTGCTATTCGCCTAACCATTGCGTTGAGGCGGAAGCTGAAGGCTTCTGTGCTACATTGGTTCTTGAATTTTGCTCTTGTGCCAGGATCTGAGGCTCACAGTCGGCTATCGTCTTATCTTCCCAAGGTAGTGCTCCAGCATCTTCTTATGAATGGTTGTCTTGAATTACTTGTGGTCGAACTTGGAGAACTTTTGACACGCCAAATTCAATTGTTTGAATGAAGATAATCAGGGAACGCTTTATCCTCCTAATCTTTTGGATTTTGCCTTAACTTTTTTTGAACTTCTAGTATTTTAGAAATGGTCCTAGGAGCTAGAAATGCCAAGGCTAACTCAATCCAGCATAAAAAATCTCATGTTTACTGGTTTTTGAGACAGTATTCCTCTCTCTATTAGCTCCAGAAAGAGCAGGATTGTCTGTTCATGCTGGGTATGGTAGGATGCTACATTGATGGCTCTTTCCTTGTTTATTACAAGAACTTAGTCAGGGCACTAATGTAGGGGAGGTCTAGTCTATTTCACACAGGTAGAATTTTTATGAGGAAATCTAAACGTAAAAATTGATGATATAGGAATGTAAATCGGCTAACCGTTTTTTGTTATTCTTTTTCTGTCTTTCTTACTTCGTATATCTGCCAACGTCTTTTTATATTTGTAATCCTAATTTTGCAAGTTTGATGTTATTGTAGGAGGACGAGCTTGATATGGAAGTTGATACCGCAACATCTGCGACCCCAGCTCCTGTGAAGCACTCCTTGCCTGAGTTTGAGATTTATTGCTATTTGCTTGTTCTAATATTTTTAATTGATCAGAAGCGATACAATGAGGTACACAATAGTATGTTGCAGTCAAGTCATGGGTGTTCTTCTTTCTGGATAATATTTTGTGTAATCACTTTCTTGCTTATTGCTGGTGTCCTACAGGCTAAAGCATGCTCCTCTGCAAGTATTGCCCGTCTCAAGAATGTGAATAGGCGGACCGTTGATGTTCTAGCTGCTAGACTCTACTTCTATTACTCTCTCAGCTATGAACTCACTGGTGATCTTGCTGAAATTCGGGGGTAAGTTTCTTGAAATCATCTGATATTATTTATGTCCCAGCCTCGCGGGGCACTCGTTTTTTCTTGTCTGATTCTCTTTCATTAACAGTAATCTGCTTGCTTTGCACCGGATTGCTACATTGCGCCATGATGAGCTGGGTCAGGTTTGTTTCGACATGAAATAAGCAATTAATTGATATTTGATGCCATAATAGTGTCGGCCCATCCTTATACAATGGCATTATGCAGGAAACACTCCTCAACCTGCTACTTCGAAATTACCTCCATTACAACTTGTTTGATCAGGCAGAGAAGCTGAGGTCAAAGGCACCCCGTTTTGAAGCACATTCAAATCAGCAGGTAACTACTATTATGACCCTTACAAATTTAGGCAAACTAGTCTGTATGGAAAAAGATTTAGTATTGCAAGGGGGGATACATTTTTTCCATAGGAGTGCAGACGTTGAACAAAACCCAATACATTGGCATTGGGGTTGTCAGAATGACTCTGGGTCTTCAAGGATCACAGTTGGAGCTGGTTAGAATTTGAGATAATAATTGAAAGCTTTGGAAAAACAGACACAAATGAGGCTTGTTAGCCTAAAGATTATGAATTTGGTGAAATGTCTTCAAGTACAAGTTCCATGAATTTTAGGCAAGGGAAACACATGATAACAAAATGTTTCAATAATGCTAAAGCTATGTTTAAGGCAATAAGTAAAAATAATTCTTGAACTTGCAAAATCCCCTTCAAGTGTGCGTGAATGTGAAAGAAGCCTTCTGGCTCTGGCATCTTATCTTCTCATACTGAATCTTATGTTTTGCTTGGCTCTTTTATCAACTATCATTTCGTATGAGTTTTTATAGGAGTATGAACTTAGGACACTTTTGTTGAACATCTTAGTTAAAGAATTATGGGTTTGGACAGTCTTGAGTACTCTGTAAGGGACCGTGTCTCAATCCTACTGTGGTCCTTGTTTGGTACGTCTCTTTTCGTGTGGTTCTTTAGATTTTAAAGTATGGTTACTCCCATGTCCACCCAGTTTCTGCATCGTGATTCGTGAAATGTCTATGCTCTTTGATATCCTTGTTCTCACACTGACTATTTCCTCTTGCAGTTCTGCCGCTATCTCTTTTATCTTGGAAAGATTAGGACCATACAGTTAGAGTATACAGATGCAAAAGAGTCACTACTGCAAGCTGCTCGGAAGGCCCCTGTTGCAGCTCTTGGTTTCCGGGTACAATGCAATAAGTGGGCAGTGATAGTCCGCCTTCTGCTTGGAGAAATTCCCGAGAGGACTGTTTTTATGCAGAAGGGCATGGAGAAGGCTTTGAGGCCTTACTTTGAGCTTACAAATGTGAGTCCTGGTTCCTCGAATGTTTTGTTATTTGCCTTCACAGTTAGTTTCCCCCAGGATCAAGGCTTGGAAAGTTGTAAAAGACTAACAAAAAAAAGAAAAAGAAAAGGCACAGGCTTTTTGCTTTAGTCGGGATCTATGAAAAGCTAGTTTTTGGGGAGTTTTTGTCTTTAGTGAACAATTTCGAGTTCTGATTAAGTCTTTTTACTAATCAGGTTCGTTTTGAATGTCAAGAGCGAAAGAATCTCTAAAAATGGGGATATTTTCTCTCTTTCTTGGATTTGTTCCAAATACATTCCATCTTTTTTTTCGTCTGGCTTTTTGGACGTTCCAAGTGTAGCTTTCTAAAGCACAATTGAGTGGTTGAGGTCAATAGATTTGAATAATGGCCTCTAAGGCTCAAAAGTCTCATGTTAACTGCAAATCTTTTGCCGCTGATTAACACGATGTGTCGGCTTTTCAGGCTGTTCGAGTTGGAGATCTGGAACTGTTCAAAGCTGTTGCTGAGAAGTTCTCCACTACTTTTAGCTCTGACGGGACCCAGAACTTAATTGTTAGGCTGCGGCACAATGTTATAAGGACTGGCTTACGCAACATCAGCATTTCGTATTCGCGGATCTCACTGACTGATGTTGCCAAAAAGCTGAGACTGGACTCTGAAAATCCTGTTGCTGATGCTGAGAGTATTGTAGCCAAAGCAATCCGAGATGGCGCCATTGATGCCACACTGGATCATGCAAGTGGGTGGATGGTTTCGAAAGAGACTGGGGATATCTACTCTACGAATGAGCCTCAAATTGCTTTCAACTCTAGGATTGCTTTCTGCCTCAATATGCATAATGAAGCTGTCCGTGCTCTTCGATTTCCTCCAAACTCCGACAAGGAGAAGGAAAGTGCTGAGAAGAGGAGGGAGAGACAACAACAAGAGCAAGAGCTTGCGAAGCACATAGCTGAGGAAGATGACGATGAGTTCTGAATTACTATTTAGCTGCTGCTGCGTAGCCTCTGCTTTCGTTTTTAAACTTTGCAAACTGCTTTCGGGCTTGGTGTTATTGTTGTTCAACTGTTTCCTGATTTATGTTGTGGGGCGCTTATCGTGAGACCCCGCGCTTGAATTTATGCTATCATTTGGCTGATGACTACTCCATTCTCCTATCAATTCTGTTGAACAATGACATAATCTCTTTTTTTAAGTTTGATTAAAGCTCCACAGTTTTGTTAAAGCTGGCTTTTGTGTTTTCATTATTCTGTGCCTAAAGGCATTACCAAACAATCGCTTGATCAGAGCAATTTTAGTCAGTCGGTCTAGTATATTTTGCTTGGATAGACATATAGATGAACACACAGAAAACATCTTATGAAAGGGCAAGACTTCATATAAGAATACAGAGGAAGAGAAAAACAAATATGATTAGAAAATACTCTCGCACAGTACAACTTAAATTCCAAGATCTCAACAAGGCAATGTGAGCTACAAATTGTATCCAAAAGTATTCTTGAATATATGTTTGTTGATCTAGATTAGGACCAACACCGAAGCTTTGCAACAACTCCAGCAAGGTTTGAGAGTTTAATCCCCTCCAGCAGCAGTAATTCACCCAGCTGAACTCAACCCAAACGACTTGACAATGCCACTGACCCTTTCAGCGAAAGTCCTGGAGGTTATCTTTTTACCCGGGACGTGAAATGGGTTTGAAACTGCATCCACATATGCTGAATGGAACCTCCTGAAAAACTTTTCCATAGATTTCACCAAAACACTACAAGTCAGATATCTGGAAGATAAAATACCATCAGCAAAAGAAAAGGCACACCACTCTTTGATAGTGGCCAGAGAGTAAAACAAGCTTATAAGCTGAAAGTGGATGGTAAGCTTGACAAGATGGCAAGAAACTCCAATCATTTTGCATTTTTTTAGGTATGCTTCGACTCCTAGAGAGTAGGGTAAATTGAATCCAAATGTGAAGAATTCAATAGAACGATGACAAGATGGTTTTGCAGGCTGGACCTAGATTACAAGATTGCTAACAGCAATTGGAAAACACTTCTTCTTGAAACCAAATGGTAGCTTTACTGTCATAAATGGCAAGTACATGACTTTCCTAAATTGATATTACAATCCTTTCGACCTTTCCTCCCAGTCCCCATCTTCTTCTTCTTCAAATGCAGTCAAAGAGAAATATGTGAAGGCACTCGCCCCATCTAAAGTACAATTATAAAGGACTATAAAGCCTGCCAAGTGCTACAGCTTAGGGATACACATTTGTACAGCATGAGGTTTGTCAATCATCAGCATTATGTCACCATAGTTGTTCGGCATCTTGTGCCAATCATAGCGGACATGCATATACACAGTTCATGGCTTCAGAAAGCAACAACACTCAGATCCTTCAACTTTGAAGGGAAATACTTACATTTCTCACGTCTGCATCTCGGACGTCAAGGTCTGTGGTCACCAAGATGAATTTCACCTTAGTATTTGTCAAATACCCATACCTGTAGATGGAATAACGTATTTATAGTGCATCATATGGACCCGAGTAGTAAATTGCGAACAATCATAATTCATAAGCGTTTTCTCATCTGTCATATAAAGCAGAATATGCTTACACTTTGTAGTTTTCAGTTGGATAAAGCAAACCAAGGAATGTCTCATTCAGTGTCGGTCCTGACTTTTTCGGATTATTTACTGTAATAACAAACAAAATCAGTCTTTTTGTGAGACAAAAAGTTGCATGCTAACCCCATATTTAAGCAAATAGGTTAGGATGTTATCCAAAAACTGATACACAAAGCTAAAGAACCAAAGAGGTATCAAATGCAGTGCAAGTCCTCTACTTATTGTCTTCAAGAAGCTGGAATATGTGTTAGGTAACATTAAGATAGCAAGGTCAGAAGCACATGGTCACAAAAAATAGGGTCAACTGCACACTAAAAGGTCATCACCCGCAGCACTCCACACATTACCCAACATA
Source organism: Rhododendron griersonianum (assembly GCA_018127125.1). Lineage (NCBI taxonomy): Eukaryota > Viridiplantae > Streptophyta > Magnoliopsida > Ericales > Ericaceae > Rhododendron > Rhododendron griersonianum. Next base: position 48,261,720 of record CM030798.1, on the reverse strand, counting down.
TAACTTCAAACACGCAATTAAATACATCGAATAGATTAGAGCCATCTTCAGTCCCTAACAAATTTTCCAAAGCCCACACCAATAATCTTTCCTAAAAATTTGTGAATCACCCTTTACTCCTCCCACCACAAAAGCAAAGATAAAGGGAAAGTAAAACCATAAAATGGGCCGAAGTCATCCAACATACAATTCAAAATCGAGTCCAAAAACACGCAAGGGGAGACTAGAGACATGGCTCATCCTAGAGTTTCAGAGGTTCAACTAATCTCTCTCAAAAAGGAGAGTAAGTCCCATAGTAGCTAACCAAGTGCATATAACAAGTTAGTACAAGACCAACATCCTCATATTGTTATGTAATCCTTGCGGCAGCTCAAAAAAAAAGAGTCATACTTTAGACTGAGGAGCTTAAGGAAATTCATCAAGGAGATGGCTTGGTTGTTTTATTCTAAAAGGAACACGGGATCAGCCAAAAAACAAAATGAAGGGGCTCCATTTTACTGTCCTTCCAGAGGCAACATCCTTCTAACAAATGCGAGACTTGACTTCTGTGACAATCAAAGTACGAATGTCCGATAATCCACACATACACATCTATATGCACACACAGTCACACACAATTCATTTGATATGTATAGTCTTTCAAAATGAACACTTATCAGTGGCACTGGATCATATTGGGGAAGTTGGTTAAGCCTCCCAAATCCCTACTACAGGGAAGTAGCTAGTCAACAAATTATTTTAACCAGACTACAGGCATATAACCTTAGTCACATAATCCTGCAGTAGACCTTTCGCTCTCGGTTTCAATCCTTCTGCTCTTGGTTTCAATTCTCGCTCTAAGCTCGATCTCGCGAATTCTATTAGTTTGGGATGTTTTGAAAGACACTTTCGCGCTCGCGCAAGCGCATTATGTGACTTAGGGAATAACAATACAATGACAGCAGCCATCTCAAAACTCAAAAGATGGTCCAATCGGGCACATCATTTGTTGTTCCAGTACCTAGACAATGGCTCTCATTCTAAATTGCTAAATTCAAGTGATAGATCTAAGGCTTCTGTTCTCCTAGGAGAAAATTGACTTGGTTGCTAGCTCGAATACGATTTAAGGGCCAAAATCCAAATATAACGAGATTAAGTTGGGAAATTATGCATTCAGAAACATGGAAGCATTGAGTGATGGAAAACTAAATTCTGATATCGAGAGAGAGAGAGAGAGACCTCTTTCGTCAACGACGTCCAGGGAGCAATGAACTATGTGATGAAGTTTTAGGGCATCATCAGCCTCAGTGAAGCTCTGTATGTATAGTGGGTTGTTCTGTTCGCCACGAATCGCGTTAATTTTGTCAGATCTCGATATTAGATACATATATACGTAGATAGATATTCAGAGAGAGAGAGAGAGAGATAGAGACTAGAGAGAGATGTAAGCAGACCTGGTGGCCGACGACGGCGACGCATACGATCATCTTCTCCGGTCTACTCTAAACCCCTTTGATCGATCACACGGCAGATGGCAGCGTAGAGGAACTAGGTCCCCCGGTTGGAGGAAATAAACTTGCGTGCTCTTGTCGAATGGACATAGGACGACGTCGTTTATAAAGGACCTCCCGCCTTCAAAATGCGAGTTTTTTTTTGGACCTACAAAACGACGTTCTTGTTAAAAACCTCGCGCGAGTTTGTTGTCAGAGAGAGAGAGAGAGAGAGCTCGCGAGCTTCAAATGGAGAAGTCGATCAATCGAAATGGAAAATTCCTAAACCCAACAGGTATTGTTCTTCTCTCTCTCTCTAAAGATTTTATCTGTTCTTCGCAAATCAACAGGTATTTATGCAGTTCAAGTGTTTGCAAGCATTTTGGTTTAGGTTTTTAACTTTTTAGTTATTGCTCTTGAAATTTTTTGCTCCGCTATTGCATTGAAGTTTTGGCTTCCCCAGTTCTTATAGATTTATGGTGTACTTAAAATTTAAAATACATATTAACAACTTGACAACCACGACCTGGAGTGGAGATTACGATTGTTGTGTACTTTAGGTTTATGCCCATCCTCATTTACTGTCCATTTCATGAGTGTGTTTCGTGCTTGGGCGGCTAATAATCATCAACCAATGGTGGAATCCGTATAAAAACACCCAAATGACCAAACCAAACCCTCAACAATCAACATACATATAAGTGATATCTCATTATTATCTAATAAAACTGACTAAGGCCCAGTAAAAGATATGGGAAAAAATACAAGAAAAAGATTGAGTGGTCAGTGATATGGTGAGGTGCTGAAGAAAGTTCCTGAATCAAGAAAATGATCAATTGAGCAAATGGGAGTGCTTGGTTAGTGAACCTTAACTCAGTCTCTAAACTTGCACTGATATCCCGGATTACTTTCTTCAGACACTCAGAGCAGTATGGAGGGAGAAAAACACGAGTGAAGCAGCAAGATTGCACCCAAATTGCAGCAATTCATCGAAATCCTTATCGTGATTGTAGTGATCAATCAAGAAAATCGAGTACTTATGTTATATTTCCTGTATATAGTTCTATAACTAAGAGAAAGCGTCCGTTTACGGAAGTTTTTTGTTCTAGTTTTCATAGTTGCTTGTAGTTTGATTTTTTGGGTCGAGATTACGTTAGTGTTCATTCCCCTCCCGAATGAATTCTTTGAGGAAAGGCAAAAAGGGAGATACGGACAAACATAGAGATCGGCCCTTGGTGTTAAGTTCATTCTCTTGAAACAAATGGTAAGTTCTTTTTCCGTGGATTTTTGTTAGCTCTATTCATTTACGCAAATTTATATCCAACAGAATTTAAACATGAGTTCTTGTTTTCATTAGAATTTTTTTTTTTTGCTTTCTCTTGTCACCTACTTCTTCCATGTGCTTTTAATTACTGACATGTAAGTTCTTTTTCCGTGGATTTTTGTTAGCTCTATTCATTTACGCAAATTTATATCCAACAGAATTTAAACATGAGTTCTTGTTTTCATTAGAATTTTTTTTTTTTGCTTTCTCTTGTCACCTACTTCTTCCATGTACTGACATGTACTGCACGGTTGAAACACTCCATCAGTAGTGCCTGCACCTATGTTATCACCCAAAAGTTTGGAGTTTGAGCTCTTCTCCGTGCTTACGCTAAGTTGTTTTGGAGTTTTTTTTTTTTCTTTATCCGATAACTCAGAGTATCTTGGTCTGCTTATACGCGTTTCGACTGCTGATCAATCCCACCGTCCACTTTCTTTTCAAGTATCTAGTTGGTGCTTGGGTGGAGAGATAAGTCTTTCCAGTGTTACCACACAAGAAAAGAAGATCTCTTTAGGATCTGTTGACTCAGTTTTGGGGTTCTTATTTGTGCTTCTATCGTCAGTAACTCCTGGAAAAGGAGCAATGCTGGACATGCTGTAGCCTCAGTCTTGGGATTAGTTCTTGTTAGTATTGTTGTTGTCACTGATATGTTGCTCTCATGCTCTGTACTGATGTAGACTTGTTTCTGCCTAATAAAAACATATGACATGTAGGCACTTCATCCACGCTCTGTGATGTGCTCATAGACCTTTTTCTGCCTAAATAGACTATATGAAATGCAGGCACTTCATCCAAAATCGATCAAAGTTTAAACATAGTACAACCAAAAAACGATTTTGTTGATATAATTGGAAGTGTGGACTACCACCACTTTTATGCAATTACCGTTATTTTTGTTCCCTGCAGTTATTGTCTGATCTAGTTCCTAATAGAACGCGCTGAAGAAACTTTGAAAAATTATCATAAGACTTTTTCTGTCAATGTGACATAGTGAGCCGCAAAAGTTCCTTTAATCAAGTTTCCTTGAAAAATCAACATGGATCTTTGTGTGCATGACACCGGGCAATTTGTGAGATCCAAAAAGCATGAATTTGCCTAGATACTAATGTCACCTTAACAAAACTTGGAATGCTAACTTCTAAGTGTTGGATGTATGTTTTCTTGTGTTTAATTGAGAACTATTTATGTTACTCACCGAGCTAATGTATCATTGTGTCGATGTCCTTAAAGCTTCTGTACTTTGTTCCTTTATTTGGAAAATGGTTTAGTGGAAGAACTTACAATAGTGTGGCACTGTCGTAGCCTGTCCCATGATTCGTATTCTGCTCCTGGATTGTGGTTTTGTTCCATTGGAGGTTGGTATACGCCAAGGCTAGCTAGTAGCTCCTCTTGAGTTGATCTATTACTACTTAACTCAAAATATGTGCATTGATTTTATTCTTATCATCCCGTTGCTACTTGTAATGCAAGCGACAACTACACATTGCTACATTTTACTTATTCTTTAACACATTCAGTAGGAGTAGTTTAATTCAGTTTGTCCTGGATTGTGGTGAGGCAAAAGTGCACTTGTTAAATCTCACTTTCAAACCCAACCCTTTCTTCTACTTATGTTGCAGTGTTAAGTACTTATATTTTTTTGTAAAGTGCCACAAATACCAGCTGATGTACCGACATAATAGTAATACAGTATGTGATTTATTACATTTTCTATGTGCTACAACTCGAAAGCACTACAAGATTAGGGAGGGAATGCCACGTAGTCTTCGGTCTGCTCTCCTATGTGTCACAAGTACATGGGCATTGCCTTATGTTGGCTCTAAGAAGACACATTTAACTATCAAACTAGATGTGAAAATTATTCCAAATGTGATTTGTTGTTTGTTGAAGAATATGCGTTAGGATTGTGTATATAGCTCGTTGTAAGCTGGGGGTAAGTATTGATTAGCAGCAGAGTTGAAGATAGGCATGCAAATGGTGACACTCAAAAACCTTCATAGAATACTTTGTTGTGACTTCTGAGTAGTTTTTATATTTGGCATGTTTTACAAATCCGCATGGTCATTCTAGTCATGGTGTGGATTTAAATTTCTTGCATTCGTTTTGGTTAAAGTTACTCAAGTTTGAACTTGCACCCTTCGCAGGACTAAATCTGTTAATTGCCTTTAGCTGAGCGCACGAGGAGTGAGGCTGAAGTCACCGATGCACAGAGCATGAGTTGGAGACCCTTCTGTAAACATTTTAAGATAAATTTAGGGGGTGTGTTCTTTAGTGAATTTTCTCCTGCCAATAGTGTACACGCATTTAAAGAACCAAGAATGTTTTCCTTAATCATAAGAAAAGACCAAGAACGCATTTTCTTTATACTTCGCGTACTGATAATTAAACAAGAAGGACTACTGCTCCAATTGTTGTCCAGGTTTTGTGAATCCTACCACTGGTCCACTACCCGTGTTGGATTTTTCTAGAAGGAACATAAAATCGAAGCTTTGGAATACTTTTGACATTCAAGTGAAATATGTAAGGTTGTAAGACCATTTCCGGCCCTTGCTCTATTTTAAACTCATAATCAAAATCTAAGCATAATATCTTAAATATCATTCCAGTCAGTGACTCAAATTCATATCAAATTGAATTTTACTCATTTTTTTAACCGGGGAGACTCAAATCTTATTCAAATTTTACAGGTCATTTTCTCCATCTTAAATATACAATTATGTCATTAATGAACCTTTTACTTGAATTTATACTTAAATTGAAACTTGACCATCGAAGTGCTTCATACCAAATACATCTTGAATAAAAAAATTGAGTTAAGTGATGGAAATGCTCAAAGGTGATTTATTCAAGTTATAGAGGGTGAGATTGGTAGGTTGAGAGTGGAGGGAAAAAGGGAGGGAGGGAGGGACCACAACTATGGTTTGGCAGAGGCCCATACGTCTTGTTCTCATCGTCCTAACATTGGATTCCTCTTAGAGTCCCTTCAAAATGTGTGGGTTACTATTAATTTTAGTCCCAAAATCCTTTGCAATTTAAAAAAAAGTAGTGCCGAACGAAAAGTTGTAAACTTTTGTTAAAATAGTAGATTGTGTTAAAATAGTACTCCATTATTTTTGCTTTTGTGCACAACGTTGTTAATGGAGTATGTTGGTGTTGGTATTGCGGCCCTACCCACTATGCCTTTCACAAATTTTTTTCTAGTAGAATTTTTTAATCAACTTGCGCGCTCCTCGACCCAGTCACCCACGTGATCTCATGGCTGTGCTATCATATGTACTCCGTAAAGCATAAGTAATTTGGTTCAAAAATAGCATTAACACCGAGTTGAGTTTTATTCAATCCTCCTCCACTTCAAAAGGTGAACATTACTCTCTTTTATATTGGTTGAAAAAGTGTAGATCTCATCCCACCACAAAGTGATATCATGCTTACCCAGAAGTGTATTGCAGAAATGAAACCTACACCATTTCAATCAATGAAAGTAAAGGTAATATCCACTCTCTTTTTTTAAGAAAGGTGAACAAAAATGCACTGATTAACACCTGCTTTTACCCTTTGGGTTTGGAGAGTCGTATTGGTTGTTTTCTAGTCCAAAAATGAGACTGACTGACTCCTCTTTCTGCTTTTCTCGGTCTGTAAGCCACCAGATTCCTCCTTTCAATGTACCAGCCAACCAGCCTTTCAGACCTAACTTTGGTTTGGGTTTTGGCCAGTTCCCCAGCCCGAAGGTCATCTTTTGGCCCCCTCCCCCACCAGGCAACACGTGTCACCCTTACATAGGTCGCTTGACCCATGAACCAATGGGGCTTGGGCTCGTGGCTCAAGTTTTGCCAAACCCAACAACACGGGTCGCAAACATTTCCAAAGAAGACCTAACTTTGGTTTGGGTTTTGGCCAGTTCCCCAGCCCGAAGGTCATCTTTTGGGCCCCCTTCCCCACCAGGCAACACGTGTCACCCTTTCATAGGTCGCTTGACCCATGAACCAATGGGGCTTGGGCTCTTGGCTCCAAACCCAACAACACGGGTGGCAAACATTTCCAAAGAAGAATTGCGTACTTAATTGAGCAAAGTTCGGATCAAAAAAAAAATAAAAACTGAGCATAGTCAAGTGGCCCTGGCGGACCTCTATTTGAAATGTCACGTGGCCATGCTCCGAGAGTACTCTACAATTACACTCCCAAAACACATGGTTCATTCATTGGACACCGGCCTAATCAAAGTCTATGAAGGTATCTACTGTATATATGATGGGCGAGCTGGTATTATCCGTGGCCGTGACACGGGACCGTCTTAGTCCCTTGGCTATGGGCCCTATAAAACCACGTTTGGTCCCCTCATCAACATCTTTTTTACCAATGCGTCTTGAGGAATTTTTCGCTGCTGCTGGATGGGTATATCTCATACCCGTTCGACACGTCTAGGTCGTTCAATACATTTTTGAACTACTCGGATTGAAATTCTCCCTCTTCTCTCACCCCAAAACTTTCTCTTTTTTTCTCTCTCCAAATCTGAGCCATCAAAAAATGCAATGAACAGCTCGGATACACCAAGCGAGCACCACGTGGCACCCACCAGACACTAGGAATTTGGTTCTGATCCAGGCCTTTTATGTCAACCACAGCCTGGGGGTGGCTACTCGAAGGAAGGAGACAAGAAATCGAAAGCCACTAGAGAGAGAGAGAGAGAGAGAGAGAGTGAGAGAAACACCAACACCACCACCACTACTTGGACAGAAAGTAAATACACAATACAATCTAACGACAAAATACTGAATAATTTTAGGTGGAAAAAGACACAAAAGAAATGAAAAGCAAAACAGCATCCTCTCATACACACGTACACAATTCACAAACAAATAGTGCTGAGAAATGGATCGGAAGAGGAGATCAACAAGATCGATCCAAATTAAAAGGGGGTTTTAGTTTTAGTTGGTTGGGTTGCTGCGGAATGATCCCAAAGCTTTAATAGCCGCAGCTCTCAAGATGTACTGGTGGTACGCCGCTGCTGCCAACGCTCCCACGAATGGTCCAACCCAGAAGATCCACTGTCCATCAACAAGCATTCATTCAAAACCATACATCAGCCAAAATCCCATATAGATCATGACACACACGTTCACATACATAAACAAAAATTCAAAAACAGTTTTGGAAAAGAAGAAGATGAAAACTCACTTGGTCATCCCAGATTTTTTCCTTGTTGTAGATAACGGCAGCTCCAAAGCTCCTAGCAGGGTTAATACCAGTCCCGGTAATGGGGATAGTGGCCAAGTGAACCATGAACACGGCAAACCCAATAGGCAGAGGAGCCAAAACCTGTCCCCAAAATAAATAAAAACAAGTTCCAAAATCAAAATCTAGGCGCATGTTAGCAGCTTTAAAAAAAAGAGTTCAATATGGGGATACTTACAGGGACGTGAGAGTCACGGGCACTGCGCTTGGGGTCAGTGGCGGAGAAGACGGTGTAGACGAGCACAAAGGTTCCGATGATCTCAGCACCAAGAGCAGTGCCCTTGCTGTACCCAAAGGCAATGGAGTTGGCCCCACCTCCCAGCGTGTTGTAGTCGTGCTTCATGAAGGCCTTCACCAACCCAACTCCACAGATCGCACCCAGGCACTGCGCTATCATGTACGACACCGCCCTGATCAGCGAAACCTTCCTAGCCAGAAACAGCCCGAACGTCACCGCCGGATTTATGTGACCACCTGCACAAAGATGAAACAGATGAAATTAATTTATATTTTACATAAACAGACTAGATGTGTTAAGGGAGTAAATGGGAGGTTTGAGTGTGTACCGGAGATGCCGGCGGTGCAGTAGACGAGGACGAAGATCATGCCGCCGAAGGCCCAGGCGATGCCGAGGAGGCCAACGCCTCCGCAGGGGTCGGTCGCGCTCTGCTTCTTGTAGCCGATGACGGTGGCGACGGTGAAGTAGAGGAAGAGGAGGGTGGCGATGAACTCGGCTATGAGGGCTCTGTAGAAGGACCAGAGCTTGAGCTCCGCCATGTCGAGGAGTGGTGCAGGTGGTGGGTCGACGTAGTCCTTTCCATGGTGGTGGGCGTGTCCTTCCTCGCTCACTTCCTTCGACATCTTCTTACTTTTCTTCTCTCTTTCTCTCTAGAACTCTCTCTCTCTCTCTCTCTCTCTCTCTCTCTTTGTGAATGTGAGTGAGCTCACTGTGAAGCTTGGGAATGCAGTGGGGTGACTGAAGTGCAGGGGGTTGGCAAATCCTGGGGGAGCCTTTTTATTGATAAAGCTGAGGGCTTTTTTGGGAATCCAATAGAAATATATACGTATACAAACGGTTATTTAGAGAGAGAAATGCATGCCCTTTTTCTTTTAGGAGAGAGATGAAGTGCGGGGGTGGGACATAGATACAGCCAAGGCCATGTGGTGATGGTGGTTTGGGTCACTTTTGCTGCATCGTCAGCCTGCCTGGCATCCAATCCAACATTATCATCATCCATGGAAAAATTATTGGGTGGTCTCGTGTTACCATGCCATAACATTCTTTGTGAGACTCAAGACTAATGTATAAACCTCACGTAAATGTGTAGCGAAAGATTATATTCGGACACTACGTAGGAGTGCCAAAGACCGCCCAATTCCACACAACGGCTACATATATGTCGTTATCTCCGTCTTTTAATTTTTTTCACTCTCTCTTTAAGGTTAAGTTCCGTTAAAATTTTTGGATTTTTTTTTAATTTTGTTTTTATTCAAAAAAAATCACGTTTATTAGTTTTGCGCTTAATTTTTGTGAATTATTGATTCGTCTCTCATCAAGACAATTCAAGAAAGTAAAAAATTGTACTCAAATATTTTTTAAAATACTTAAGATAAAGCCTAAAAAACTACCATTTTTGAGCTTTTTAAAAATATTTTAAAAAAAATTGGCTGTGTGGGGCGAATTGCCGCCACTCCGGTTTCGGTTTCATGATCGGAAACGTTTACTTCGTAGAGCTCGTCAAGTAGAACAATTATACCAAAAATCAGCTCGTTCGGATATCATTAAGTGCCTCATCCGAACATTATTATCTTGAAATTATTAAATGTACCAAAAAACATTGGATTTTAATCTAGTGTTTCAGATCCATTTGTTTCAAGATAATAATGTTCAGATGAGGCACTTAATGAGCTCTACTCGATGAGCTCTACAAAGTGAACGTTTCCGATAATCAAAAACTGAGACTAGAGCGACGGCGATTCACCTCGCACAGCACGCTGCGCAGCACAATCCCTCGTCCGTTCGGGCACACACACGTAGGAGTGCTAGAGACAGCACAATATATAAGTAAGTAATTACTACACACAACGGCTACATATTTGTCTTTATCTCCCTCCCCCTTTAACCTTTTTCATTCTCTCTCTCTAAAATAAATTACGGAGTAAATGTGATTGTACTTCCATTTATGTCCCCAAGTGTTGTTCGAATTAAATATGACGTCCCTCTAGCTGTTAGTGATTTGAGCTACTAGCATGCACCCCGTTACTGGGATGCTTCTCGTTGTCAGCGTCACGTCACGTCACGTCGCGTCACGCAACGCAGCAAGTTCGCAATTCATGTCCGCTGAGGTAGGTAATTGAATGCATTCATCATTTTCTTGTTGGCTATGCCCACTGGATAGATACTAGTAATTCGGTTTTGTTTTACGGAGTAATGAGTTTAAATTTGAACTTAAACTCACCTCAATACTACTACTGTAGTACAAAAACATTAAACTAATTAATTAATTGGAGTATTACTGGTAATAGAGGCTAGCTTAACAATATCTTACCAGAAAGAACCCCAAGGGCTTTTTGTTTACTAATAATAAAAAGTGGGCATGAGAAAGTAACAAAAATTTGTCTATCATGATGAGATCGCATTTTTGAATTTCACTAAGGCCAAAACATTCCGAATGTTGAGGCCGCTGAAGTGTTTGCTCGGTCTTTAACTTTTTTTTATTTTTTTGAGGAGATCGATCGGTCTTTAACTTCAAGACTCCAAAATTAGTCATGGTACGCGTAAACTGGTTTAGACATTCGGTTATTAAAAAAAACATCTTACCAGAAAGACATAACACTCCTGTGTAGTGATTAAAGTAACTTTAATCATGAACAATTATGGTGGATGCTTGCAAAAGACATACGTACTTTCTTCATTAATTACGTTAATCGGTAGAACAATGGTGAAAGTAGTCCTTTAATTTATTTTAATCAAGCTGGGATTGTTCTTATCCGTTAAGTTCTGGTTGTACTACAACCCTTCTTTGGTTAAGAGGAGCACAACCCCACTGATATGGAGTACTATTGAACTTTTTTGGCACGCTGCACATTTGGTACTACAAATGTTTAAAGAAATGGGGAGTGATTTTGCCACTTTTTTTTTTTTTTTTTTTTTTGTTAATGACACTCCCTTTTGTGTCTTTATTAGATGATTTATTTTGTTAAAAAATGGGAGTGACATTAATAAAAAGGGGAGTGGAAAAATTAATTCCCAGAGAAATTTGCTCAATTCAATTAAAAATCCAAGCACATTCCTCAAGCCTGGCTTTATCTCTGCACTTTGTATTCCCACTAGCAAAGTTTAACCTCATGGCAATGAATTAGGGCGAGATAGGATGAAGTTTTTTATATTTACTCCCCCACCTTTTATTAAGCTAATCTCTTTTTATTCGAAACTAATCTTGTTCTTGTCTGCGCCGCTATGTTTTGTCACTTAGGTCAAGTAGAAATTATTCACTTCTCAATATTTTTTTACGTAGTTTCTATAATAATAAAATGTGCAATAATACATCGAGACAGAATGTGCAAAATCATGTTTGTATGCAAATTTAGTTACATATTCACTATTAGTAATTCCCACCTTAACTCCGGCCAAAATTTTTTTTTGGGTAATGAAGAGTGATCCCTCAGCCAACTTGCGCACACCACAGGATTAATTTCTCCAGTCCCCCACCAGCCGTTGCTAACGGGGTGCCCTCCAAGGGCTTTTCGCAGTGCATGAGAGTCGAACATGGGACCTCGGGAAATAACTCCGGCTAATTTGATACTCCCTCCGTCCCTTTATTACAGTCCAGTATTCCATTTTGGGCTGTCCCTTAATAAGTGTCCATTTTGTAAAGTTAGTGGGTAAAAGTTGGTGAATTGTCTATTTTGTCCCTAAAAGTAGATTCCATTTTGAAAAGTTAGTGAGTAAAAGTGTAATGATGATGGGTAAGTAGGGAAAGTGAAGGAAAAAATTGATGTGAAAGGTATAATGATGATGTCTTTTTAATAAGTTGGAGTTACGAAGCAGGACATTTAAAAAGGGACGGAGGGAGTAACATATACTCTCTTTGTCTCATAATTTTAATCTATTTTTTAAAATTCAACTATGGGAGAAATTATTATTACTTCAATTTAAAGAGCAAAGACAAAAAGGGTAAAGTCGTTAACTTCTAATCTTTTAGTGCTGTTTTGGCTAAATAATTTACGAGGATTATCTCATGTTTTGGCTATAAAAACACCAAAAATAAAAGAATGGACTACAATTGTCTCATGGGACGGGGAGTATACGCTTGTAGACTTGTATGGTGTGGGGAAATTGAGCAGAATAGAACAAAAATGAATTTCCGTTTGATCGGAAAAAAAAAAACCTAACAAAATTACTTGGAAATGTGGGAAAAGAGTTCTTAAAAGTTTAGTTTAATCAAATTCTGCGTCAGCTTAATCCAGCCAAGTCGTGACACGTCTCATGAAGGGAAAAGTTAAACGACTGGATGGTTCCAGAGTTTTCATCTCAAAACCGTTGGAGCAGGGTGTTAATTTCCGAAAAGTCTGTGGGCACATACGTGTGCACGTTTGGTTACGATTGGACTCATTTTGGCAATTAATTTATAACCATATACACTTACACTTATAATTACACAAACTCCTCTCACATGAGAAGTGAGGCAAACACATACCGTGTGTATGAGCCCCACTCCTCATATGAGAGGAGTTTGTGTGTTTGTATGTGTGGACGTTGTAGAAAAATTGCTCATTTTGGGTTTTAAAAAACGATGGAAGCCTTTTTATTAAATGTTGAAAAAAAATTACTAGATTGGTTTCGCAAAAAATCAGTTCAATAGGATCAGAAATTTGAATGAAAAAAATTTCAAGATTGACCTAAATACTTACAATTATACGATTGAACTAATTTTTTTACGGAGTCACTCGAAAATATAGTTTAAATTTAATGAATGACTCAAATCGTTTTTGTGGGATATGGAGCGAGCTCCACACAAAGATCTATGCACAATATATGCACAGAAATCTGTGTCCATAGTCGATAACTATGCTACTTATAGTATTACACAAATAAGGATCAAAAAATAGTGTATTACACAAATACACTCACAAACCATGTGGAGCCAACACACATGAATATCTCCATTGTGTGTGGAACCAATATGACTTGTGAGTGTTTTTAAAAGTATTTGTCAGTGTTTTGAGTTTTAGAAAGGGAAGTGATTTTGTCACTCAATTTTTTTTTTCTCTAACGCATACTTCCCTTCTCTCGAGTGCCATTAAAAAAAAATAAGAATGAGAAAATCAATTTCCTTTGGATTACTTTTTCCTTTAAACGACGAAAGCAAGAGACTACAACACTCTACTTTTATTCTTTGAACGGATTGATCTTTCTGTTTGGCCAATAGGCAACGGTCATATTTAAAGTTTCGGATTCGGGTTTTGGATGAGTGGAATGAGCAAGGGGCTAACGGACATAACGCGGGGTGGGTGTGGCTTCGAGAGCGCAAATGTAAAAGCGTTTTTCAAAAATTTACTACTCCATAATCAACTACTAAAATTTGTTAGTGCGAGAAATGTGAACGAGAGCGAAGTCCATATTAAAGGATTATCTATGTCGAAAAAGGGGTCTCAACAAACGGGAGGGGTATCCCTTGGCTTAAAATGGAAGATTTCTGACCCACCCCATTGAAAGCGATGGCACATTTTCAGAAGAGAGTCGGGTCGTAATGATGAAGGCCTTGGTGGTTGTTTTACAGAATTACTGGATCTTGGGTCTGAACCCGACTGCACTGTGTCCAGAATAAAACCTAAAATAAATACTCCGTAAGTAAATACTGTTAGAAACAATAAGGGAAATGCTACTGTGTCCACCCGCCGTTTGGGGACACCGTAAAAAAATGGCATAACTGGCCATTCCCAAATAGCGGGTGGACACCGTAGCATCATCCAAAAAATTATACTCCAAAAAGACGTGCAAACCAAACAGATTCTGAGGTTCCTAATTGTGCTTACGATAATAACCTCATTTTTAACTCACTTCCCGCAAGTAGGTAGTACTCCGTATTTGTTAAAGATGCGGTGTCTTGTGCTTTTGTGAGCTAATTTTATTTCTATTTAAAAATACACTTCCAAGATAATTTTGAGGCGTGGTTCTCAATATCCGATCAATTTGATTTGTTGTAAAATGATTTTACACGCCGAATTCTGCGAATGAATGACTTGGATTATATTTTCAAAGTCGAGATGAAGCCCGTTGGAAGAGCAAAACATCTTGTTTTGCCTAGAGATTGTAAGGTCCGATTTTCGTGCTTTATTTTAACTAAAATAGTCAAACGACTCCAAGCTACTTTAAATCGACTCGCACTTGACTTCATTAAAATACGTTTAATATCAACTTGAATAAATTATCAAATCCAAGACATTTCTTTCATTACCGAACACCACTTTTTATGAATGTAGTTTCTATCTAAAACACTACTATTGGCTTTGCACATGTAGAGAGGTGCACTAGCAATTGGGGGGTGTTTGGCCGACCTTGTTCTGCATTTTGTGTTGTGTTTGCATATTGAGTGTTAGGTAGTCAATTCTAGATTCATTCTGCTAAAAATGCATTTCAAAAAATGAATTGGAAAATGCTAAGTCCAAAATCATCTTTGGAAGAGTTTTTTTAATTTGATTTTTATTATGCTTTCACTAGTTCATTTCTGCAACATAACATATTCTGCATATACTATCATTTAAACAATCCTCCCGGTTCAGATCACAACTTAAAAATCTATAATTTCTTATTTTTTTAATAATTGAATGTCCAGGCCAGCTTACGTACATTTCAATTAATGTCGGGGGCTTGAAGTTAATGACTAAGCAAATCCTCTAGTAGCCCACCGGTATGGATTGTTTGCCTTTCGTGAAATTCGAACATGCGACCTCGCGAAGAACAAGCATAAAAAAAATTCTATAGTCACCTGCCCTTGTTTCTACTGAGAATAGAGTGTAAGGATTGATGGATTAGCAAATAACCCAAAGAAACCGGACCCCATGTTCGTCTTTACACGAAGAGGATGGAAGCAGGACCCATATATACTTCAGTAAAGGTCCAGAAAGAGAATGTAAATAATAATGAAACTTTAAGTACAAGCTCTTGCTTGATCAAATTAACGTATGCAATCATAAGTCATGACCTCAAACCCTAGCTCCCATATTTTATTTCGTATTTCTGACTGGGCTGTAAGTTTTTCTAAACGAAAATAATAGTTCGAACCTCCGAGAAAATAATAGTTCGAACCTCCGATTAAGACCGTAAAGTTTGCAATGCCCAACCCCAACATACACCATGTGTAACACTACTTTTTTTTTTTGGGGGGGGGGTAATGCAGGGTGTTTCGGGTCAATTTTTGCGCACTTCAAATTAATTTCTATAGTCTCTCTCACATCAGTCCACACGATCAAAGGGTGACACATATGCTTGGACTTGGACCCGTGTGGTGGAGTGCCCCTAGCATAGTTTTTCCTTGGTTTAGGGACTTATCCAAAAGCTTTCAATGACAATGAAGTTTTTCTGTCGAATAATGGAAGAGAATATAAGTATCGATTTCCTAGCAAAAGCGAGAATGATCTATCTGGAATGTCCGGTCCCCACCCCCACCACACACACACACACACACACACAAGAAAAGAAAAGAAAAGAAAAGAAAAAGAGAATCTATCTGGAATGTTCCCTGCCAAACACGTCACAATTAACCCAACTGCTTAATTGTTAAGGAAAATTCTAAAATCAGCCCAATGGGCTGACAATAGTAAGTGTGTGAATGTGTATTAAAGGGTGTGAAAAATACACAAAAATACGTGTTTTTCTTGTCTTCTAGTGTCCCTATCGTCAGCCCAGTGGGCTGACAATAGCAAGACCGAATTATTAATGCCAGAATTTCAAAGATAAGCGGACCCCTCTTAATCATTGAACATCACTAGACGGTACAGCAATGCATAAACCAGAACTATTTGGATACTGAAAACAATGTTTACAAGTGGACATTAACGGTCGGTTTGGCCTCTCCTAAATGGCGGTAATATCAATTTCATTTTTCTAACGTTTGAACAAATCCAAGATCCAAGCCTACGTAAATGACAAAACTGCCAACAGTTGCCTAAACTCTAAACCATGTGGCCTCAACCCAAAAAAAATAGGTTGGAAGACAAACAATATGTTTCTAGGACATGGATACTTACCTAATGACTGCAACATCAAGAGTGTCGTAAACGTGTTACAATCCAGTGAACCTGTTGAACAAGAGAGTAATTCATAGTCATTTGGTTTTCCATATTTCATTACAGGATGATTTTGCTTGCAATGAAAAGTAGCCATTGATATGAACACTTACAATGTTGTTCTCAGGGGCTTTCCAGTAGAATCCTTGGATTGCTATAACAGCTAAGTTTGAACTTACCAGAATAAAAATACTTAGAGCATGTTTCCCCATCCACTCCAGAGGACATGTCAAATATCTGTAACCATAAATATCTACCTGCAAGAGAAACAAATAGGGAGCAAGCATGAGGCATAGGAAGTACGCAGTACAATTGAAAGGCCAAACACTTGTTCGTTCGACATTCACATAGTTCATTATGAACATTTGTAATCATTCAAGTGCATAATGGAGTTCATCTTCCCTATTTTGTTAATTGTTCAAAATCTTTTAGGTTCAAAAAATTACAATGCACAAATCTACGACTTCATCTCATTTGAAAGATAACACCTAGGATTACGAGTCAGACAAAGTACTGGTCTTGAGGACAAATGCCTGACCTTTGCAATTTTAATTTTAATTTTGAAATATACAGCTGATATATGATACCAACTCTTCTTTCGAAAAGGCGAGAGTTCCAGAAGTTTCTATGCTCAAACAGCAAATATAAAATTCAAAAAATTGTGCCCATAAGTATTGAGCCATCCAATGTTATGTCTTAACTCACCAATATGTATAGAGCAGAAAATGTGATTCCTGCACTAGCAGATGTAACCAGCATGTAACTGATTGTGAAGAGAGGTTTGTTCACAGGAATGCCTGAAAGGAAAGGAAATAAAGAAATAAATATCAGTATCTTGGCAATTGGAGCTACGCAAATTCTGGACTTGTATCCATCTCTCAATTTGCCAGCATCATCAGTCTCAACAAAATTAGGAACAGATTTCAAAAGTTGGAGAATCATGATACATGCTTAACTTTGCCACTACAGAATATCCATGTCGCCATCATCATTATTTCCTCAACTGTCTAAATTTTCTTCGGTAGTGACTTAGTTGGTGGCTTCTAATCAGTAACAACAAGAAGTTATATCCTAAAATGGGCAATCATCAACAACCATACCTACAAAGGCAAGGAACAAACCAAGGCCCAACAGAGAAAACGAAAATATTAACCAATTGTGTAACCGCTCTTTATGGTCCTGCAACACAATAAGAAACATCAGATCCCTCCATGTGTAAATGAAAGAAATGCGACAGATCATTTGCAGTAAATGGATAAGCGGGAGGGGAAGACTTATATTCACATGGGATGCCATGGTAAAAAAACAGCATGAATTTGATTATTTAACTAGATATAGGATATAGCCCTTACAAGAGGAGTATATGTAGCCCTCTCTAATGGTTTGAGACATGCAGCTTCTCGGCGCAAACCCCAGACATAAAATTGAAACCCTGATTTCATAATTGGTTATCCAAATGAATGAAAACTAGAGCCCATTCGGATTCGCCATCAGGGTCTACTGTACATTTTCTGTTCCTTTCTTTCGTTTGTGTACTTGAGATTTTCGAAAGCCTACATGGCCAATAAGTTGGGGTCACCACGTCGAAGTTATTACCTGAAGCAAATATCAAGATTCTAGTAACGTAACATAATGTATTAAGCAATTATTTTCTCGAACACTGCTTAAATGGTGATTGGTGACATTCAACTTCATCAATGGTGTCCACTGAAGTATAACGAAAAAGCAATATATAGGGACAATATTGATCTAGAAATATAGGGTCATCGATCCAGCAATCGTTTCACCATTTACCTTTCTGGATTCAATTTCCTAGAAATACTCAAACTACAGGCAAAGCAAGATATATCCTACAGCTTCTGTTCCTTTGTTTTTCCCTCCGTAGGAAAAGACCCATATTCACGAAAAAATGAAAAGAACAGAACTAGCAATCGATCTGTTGGTGCAAAGATCGCTTACCTGTAATTTTGCAAGAATATGGCCATACTGAAGACCAATTATGCACGTCACAGCAGCCGTCAAGGAGCTTCAAAATACAAGGTGCCAATGGTACAAATTAACTCTTGCATTCTCTTCCACGTATCTAATGCATGTCTAATTTAATGCACTAAACAAATGTGCTTGAATCATTTGTAAGCTATTAAGCTGTAAGTCTAAAATAGGCTTCAATGAGATATCCAACTTAATTTTATGCTACAAATGACATCATGTAACAACTGTTCCAAATGCCAATATTGTAGGTATCTTGCAGGTTCATGTGAAAATAATGTTAAACTATGATATAGCAAAAAGATACAAAATAGAACAATAAAACAACCCCAGAAACAATGATAACAAAATGTAAAGGATCAAGGCAAGCTATATCATATTATGAAATATCATGAAGGATTAAGGGTCTAGAGAGGAGACCATAATGTATTAAAATGAGAAAGATATGAATCACTCGGCCATTGAGACGGAGTGAGTGAAGAGGACACTCCCACCCACCTTAGGAAAGTTGATTAGAGTTGTATTAGAACGTTTTGCACTTTTGAGTGCATAAAAAAACTTCGATGACCATGCCTTTCTAGTTTCTAGACATAGAGTAATAGATTGAACAGCCACGACACAGCAATTGGAGTGCAGTGTAGTTGATGCCTCCCTTGTACTCCCATACACATGGGCAGGGTTCGATTCCCATAAGCACCCATCCCCCTCCCCAAGTTCCCTAGGATAGAGTGGTTTAACGAATGGCAAAAAAACAAAAAAAGAACAGCCACAACACCAACAAGGGGCGGAACCAGCTGTACATAACAATTAACAAATTGAGGGTTTTTGTGGATTCATTTTCCTCTGATATAGTAGGATAGTCTACCAAGGGATAATCCAATTGCAAGTTATGCCATGGTATAATAGTCAGTTTGTTTTGTTTTCATCTGCGCTGTTTTTTAAAAGCGAATAGGAATGGATTTTTCATTCCAAGCTCGACAACTGTATATTTTGAAACTCTCCACATCGACTGTAGAAGCCTAAGTTGGTACCTTTCTTCTTGTTGGCATCCAACCATTAAGATCTGAAGTTGTATTAATATCATATTTAGTGTTTGAACAATTGAACCTGCAGTGTGAAACAGCTTTACAAAGAAGACCAGATTTAATCTTCACATAACACTCAAATTCCAAGGATTGGGTCATCGAAAATTCAGATTTTTGATAGCAGCCACCACTTGAAGGCCATAGCAAATCAGAGGACTGTAAGAGAAGAAGTTACAAAATTCTCCAAAACGTTTAGGGTGGGAGGGTGTTCCCTTTGGCCCTGGCGCCAACCATGCACATCTCATCCAGACTTTGCCTGAGCTCCAAAATTATAAGGCTAAATGACCAACCACGCTTGGTAAACAAATTTGGGCAGCAAAAAGATCTGTCTAAAATGTGTTACTGAATCAGAGATGCTGTGACAATGTATGGAAGGAAATGATAAGAAATTGAATACGACCCTATATCATGAACTAAAACCATGATGAAAGCACCAACATATAACTGGTTTTTAAATCAATGGATAACCCTCCAAAAACTAAAAATCTTTTTTTCTAGGGTTGGAGCACTTGGTTTCAGATTTAAGCAGTCAAAGGAGGCCAAGAAAACTAGAGAGCTGGCTGAAATAATTCGATTAAATAAAGCCAAAATACAGCACAGTAGGATTATGTTCACAGTGAAGAAAGCTAAGGATCAAGAGGAAGGCCAGAAAGACAGAGAGAAATTATCCGGAATCAAATTACGAGGAAAAGAAAATTGGTAAAAGAGGTTCCACAAACCAAAACTGAATGGTAGACAAGGTACATCAACTATTGGATGAAACTATCAGCAACAGCAACGGTACTAGGTGTGGTACAAAAGAACAGCAATATACTCCCCACTTACAAATTCAAAACCTAAAACTGGCATAGCTTAAAGTACAATTGGAGATTGAAATACAAGTCCCTAAACTATTTACTGAACACGAAGCAAGTGGCAAAAATTGAACTAACCAACGTCTAAAGAAGAAGAAAAAGAAGAGGCTCCAAAGTATCATCGAAAAAAGAAAAAGAAAAGATCAGATTGGTTACCTTAATATACCTTCAGGATCAAATGGAGCATGACACCAAGAAGGCAAATCCTCGGAAACTTGGCCATTGCTGGAAATTTGGCACTCCTGTGAAGATGATATCCGTATGAGTTGATTGCAAATTGTTGGCAAGAATTCACACACATTTCAACTTCCAAGTAAAAGTTACCTTCAGGTTTCTGTAGCCAGGTTTTGTATACAAGTGACCAATACCAAGAACATAACGATCTATCATTCCAGCAGCATTGCAGGCAGGTCCAAGGTCCCCTCTTGTAGAACATGTCAACTGATCTCATCATTCCCACAGAGATGGAGATTATTGGTTAGCTAACTAGATTTTAAATTATGGATGACAATCTTATCTTATGATTCTTATCCATAAATTGCCTACATATGAGCAAAAATTATGCTCCTATGACCCAATATCACATAGAGACGAAAGAATAGAAGCAAGATCTGATATTTGATGCTGTTCAAAAACAAAACAAAAAAAAGATGTGATATTTGAGATTTACAGCCATGGCACAAACATCCTTTTTTGAACAGTGGCTCAACAAAAAAAACTTTTCCATATCAAATTAAATGCTCGGAAACATGAAGCTTGTAATGATCACACTCAACATTATGCTTATGCAGCTTGATGGTGTTTACAATAACCAATATGCACTTCATACAATTTCTCCCAATGTATTCTCTCTTGTTGTAAAAATGACCGAACTCTATGTTTCTTCATATGTCAAAAGGAAACAAAGGGTCTAGCAGTGAAAAGCGTATTTAAAGTGTGTCCTCAAACACATCCGACCAAACAACAAAATTCCACCCCACCCAAAAAAAGAGGAAAAAACGTACACAGAAAGGGGAAAAAGGGAAAAAAGAAAAGAAAAGAGAAGCCCTAATGCCCTAACAATATCCCTAAACTCTTTTAGATGGAGTCAACTTAACATATCAGAAGTTGCAAAAGTTGAGAATAGAGCATAGTCATACATTGTAAACAACACTGCTGTTTGTCAGAAGCGAAGAAGACATTGGAGTCAATATATCAAATTGCCAATCTGGAACATACAAACAGTATGTCAATCCCAAGTATACAACCAACAATGCACCTGCAATGTACCTGAAGAATAGCACTCTCATAGTCACCAACTATTAACTATTAAAAGGAATATACTGAACAAGGGAGAAAATAAAAAGGGATATCGTCACTTTGAGTAAGAGGCACTACTTTCTGTTCATTTTCATTCTCCTGTGTTAAGTTACACAATCATGAACCTTAGAAATCAGCTCTTTACTGCTTTTTGACTTTGTTATACTAATGCAGCTACTACTTACTCTAAAAGTTAAAAACACTTTTCATCACACTGCTTTAACCAATTAACCTTGTTCATGAGAATATGTGCTCTGACAATTTCGTGTATCTTGAATGAATGGGGCAAAACATGCAAGAATTCGTCTTCATGATTCAGATGTGTCTTAACTTTTTGTTTGTCTGATAAAACTTTTAAAAGACATATGCTATTACATGTTACGGCTTGCAATTGAAGTTTCTAATTCCAATCATTTCAAAAGGTACTTGCATCAGTCCTGGCTTTATTGCAAAAT
The DNA here is from genome assembly GCA_018127125.1 of Rhododendron griersonianum. Lineage (NCBI taxonomy): Eukaryota > Viridiplantae > Streptophyta > Magnoliopsida > Ericales > Ericaceae > Rhododendron > Rhododendron griersonianum. The sequence continues at coordinate 48,239,721 of CM030798.1, read as the reverse complement.
ATGGTAACTTACCAGTGACGAGAATAATTCCTGAAAATTCCTACTTCCCTCCACCTTTGACATGGAAGCCATATCTCGCACAAAGCTGCGACAATATATCCAATAGATATCCTCTGGATTGAGTGACAAGTGACAACATACATCAGAATTTAATGTCCAATAAAAAATGCATGGTTGCAAAGAAAACACCTTCTCAACTATTAGCAGAGCTAAATAAGTTGAATAAGGCAAAGTCCAGAGTGGTTTTCACAGATTGACAACATTGCCAAAGTTCACGGGTTTTTACACAGATTGACAACATTGCCAAAGTTCACGGGTGTGTATCTTTACTTTTACATGAAAATAAGTTTAATGAATAAAGACATTTCCATTCCAATAAAAGCTCTCGTTTGAGGTCAGATAAATGAGCAGCCAGTAGCTCTGATATGAGTTGCTTTGACTGCCCCCAGTACAGCAGAATATGTTGAGATTTTAATGAGCAACACACATTCTGAATTCCAAGGGTCCTAAAATAAAAAATAAAAAATAAGTGACCACCATGCTGCGCTTTCGGATCTGATACTAAAAGATAGCTAGAAGACGCCTTGATTTGGCCACTAAGTACCTTGAACTAGAAAAAGATAAGAAATGAAAGTACACCAAACAAACTGAGAAGAAGAGACTTAAGAAAATCCAGAAAAAAACAAGCATGCAAGATTGTTTTGTCGGGATCCTTGTGTGATAGATTTCTGCCCACCCCAAGATAACATCCATGAAAACTGTGAAACCAGCAATATAAACTCCAGTCTTTCTTTTCCTTTCCATCTTCACTTAGCTGATAAAAAATGTGTGAGAAGAATTTGAAGGATCATTGACTGTCATTTCGTGCAACAAAAAAAAAAATGGCTTGTCACTTCCCAGAAAACATGATATTTGGATTGTGAAACCTGACTGCAAGAAGGCAGGTTGTTGGCAGTTTCAGCAATCTTTCTTCGTTCCTACCTCTTTACAAAATGCAACCACTTTCAATGCCATTACTGGATGAAGAATAGGACACTGTCCATGCCCAAAATTCAACAGGTTGACCTTCTAGATTGTGGCTAATCGGTCCCAAAACTGAAGGGGTTATTGAAACTTGAAAGACAATTTTAAAATTTTTTATTTTTGAAGTACAATTATAAATCTTTTTTGAAATTGTGAACTTGCATATGGATTTCAATAGAATGTGTGAAATTCTCAAAGGGCTTGAAGCGGTCCCATGAATCTATCACAATAGGGTTGTCATCTGTCAAATGCGCATGAACAAGCTAGCGGCGGAGATGGAAATTCTACTTTCTACCATGAGATGTCCTTGGCACTTAAAGATAAGTTCTGTCAAATGAACAGTCAATACAAAAAATTAAGAGAGTGAGATGAAACAGACCTGCAAGATGCCCATCCAACGTATTCTTTCAATGTCAACGCCATAGGTCAAAGAAGTTATTCCATGCAGATAACCACCTGAAATGAAGTAACACAAGTTCATAATGTCTCCCAATACCTGGAAATCATGTGGTCAAGACTCAATAACAGAACAACCGCATGAATAGGAGTCCACGTAACTTATAAAAACCAGCACATCATGGGAAAGGTAAAAGCAGCATATGTTTTACATGGAAAAGAACATTCAGATCATCAAGGAAGAAAATGTGTCCGACAAACATGGACTATCAGAATTGCTCACACCAATTCATGTCAGCCACAAAAACAAATTGTTTGTTTGACACTCTCTTGCCCGTATTTTGACCTACTCCATCGCAATGATTCCGTCATCCCTCACCATCTAAGTTGATTTGCCAGTCCTACAAATGAAGGCTGAGTGTCTATGAAAGAGACCCACTCTACCTGTTTTAGCCTCTCTCTCTCTCTCAAAAAAAAATAAAGAAAGAAAGGAACTATAAAAGATAAGATCAATTTTAATTTGCCGATGGCATTAAGGAGAAAATCCCATCTTGTTGCACAAAGTGTCTTGGATTTACCCAATTGACGAGTTCATCTTACAAAAAGGGACGAAGATGAAATATGGGTACAATATTACCTTGAAGAATAACACCAAGGAAGAAAAGTTTCAATGCCTTTATCAGTGCCTTTTGTGTCGCATCTACTCTGTCTGAAACTTTCTGAAATTGGAAACAGAAAGGGAGGCTTTACGGTTGAATGCAATAATCAATTAACAGTCTAAATAATGGAAAATAGCATCAGACCACTATGTGATCACTGATGTAGTATCCAAATTGATTATCACATGATAAAAGATATGGATCCTGTACAGATCCCTTTACAGAAAGATGTTTTCCTTGTACAATTGTACTGCCCCTACCTTATAAACAAGTGCAAGAGAAACTCCAGCGACAAAAAGAAAGAAAGGCATCACAAAGTCTGCCAAGTGTACCCCATGCCACGGGGAATGACCAATGATTGGAAAAAAGTAGCCACCATAATCCACGAGCATCATAAGCTGAAAGCAAACAATAAACTATACTCATTAGCATCGCCATAGCAACTATACAAAGTTGCTACCCTGTATGTAAAGACCCATGTTCATGCTTTAAAGCTTATTTCAATTTCTCCTAGTTGCAATAACACTCTAACTGATACTAGCTTCACCATCCAAAACCAAAACCTCTTGTCTTCAGTATATAAAAATGAATCCTTTACATCAACCGGAGAAACTAATCTTTACATAACTTCCAATCTTGACTTATTCAAGAATGCAAGAACCTAACTTAAAAGTCTGCTTTCTGTTTTAATATCCTTTCACTTACAGGCGGACTAAGAGCTGATCATAACTATTTATACAGGATTGATCAATTCTACGGTTAGACTTGGAACGATCACATTACAAGTCTATCGAAAGTATGTGATCCAATAAACATTTGTCCCGTAATATGTCATTATTTGTAGACTCACACGTAGTAGTTTGACTTACTACTGGTGCTGCACAATAACGTCAATGTAGAAACCATATGCATGCACCGATTTGGAGGCATAAACAGAAATTCCAAATTTTCTGGGTGCTTAATCCTTTAATTCGCCTTAAAATTTGCTTAAAAGTAGCAGTAGTTCCAATAAGAACTTCACATTGATCGTCAACTTGACGATTAAATAAATAAACAAAAAAAATGCGCTTTTTCGATTGCAAAACAAATCAAAAAACGAAAGCGAAGAGGAGAGCTTTACGAAGACGCAGAGGCCGCGAAACACGTCAAGAGACGCGATGCGAGTTGTAGCGGTTCCTTTTCCTCCGCTGGCGACGACGTCGTCCTGCTCCTGCGGTGGTTCTTCGTCTTGTTCACGGTTCAGCAAGGGCTCAGAGTTTATTTCGGCCATTGGCGTGAGAAATTTGGAGGTCACTCTCTCAAGATTTCTCCGACGTTTCGATTTGGACGCGGGCGCCTTTTTGTGTGTGTGTGTGTGTGTGTGTGTTGAGAGAGAGAGAGAGAGAGACGAAAGTATATTCGGTGTGGGTCCATCTGCGCTTTTGTCGCGTAGGAGTGCAAAATTGCATAGGTGGTGGGATTTCATTGTCCGCTGAAGGTTGAAGGAAGTGGAAAACATTTTGATATTCCGTTGACCGGTAGATTTCTGTCCCAATTAACCGGTAGTGGGGAAATATTAGTATAAAATAAAAAATAAAAAAATGGTGTTGGTTCTAATTGGAAAATCGGAATAAGATGTTCTCAAAATTTTTAGCTACAAGTAGACTATAATAAATTCAAAAAGAGCCCAAAAACATACTATTCCATCCAACCCAAGGTTTTTTAGCTCCTAAAAACATTGCACGATCTTTTAGATACGAAAAATATGTACTTTCTTGTTACCTCACGAGTTCTTGAATTTGGTGTAACTAATTTCAAAAAATAATTTCGCGAGGGACCAATAATTTGATACAAACGGATTTCTAGATTTACTCAATTTGAAAATTGTAAGCACTTTCCTAATTTAGACAAACATTACTATTACTTTTCAAGAATCTTTGTTCGTTAACTAAGAGGAAGTAGCCGGTGGTCAAGACTTGAGACATAAGACTCAGGTTCGAAACCTATCAGATGCTATCAACATCTTTGAGTCAATCTATACCCATCTTCGGTGAGGTAAGAGCTGTCAACAATCAGACGCCTCATACCTCGAAGGATGAGAGAGGAAAGCAAAAGGAATGGGGGAATACTTGCAACTTGTGACAGATTATACAATAATCTCTTTGCAAAATCAGCTTTAGCGAGACACAGAGGTCTCTTTGCAAAACCTTTATTCTTTAGCCCCATGCCACCAGATTCCTTGCGTGCCCCTTATGGGCATCGTCATAGCCTTTCTCAATATTTGTAACCAAGCCTCAAATTAAAGGTCTATTGGGTTGGGTCCTGTCAAATAAACGGAATGAACACTCAATATAAGGAACTCGGTTTCGGCCTCCGTATGGCACTTTTTTTTTTATAGGCGTCCGTATGGCACTTGCCCACATGTTCAAGTGAGTCGTAATCTGCTCTCTTGCCACAGGGTGTTCTTAAGGCACTGATTGCCGTTTTGCTCAAAACTTTGGAACCCTCGTAGGTACTCACAAGTATTACGGTCTATCGCTACCGGGGCACTATCTAGAGAGTCGATCCCACCATGATCGATCAAGCAACACCGACGGGTACGAAAATAAAGGACCAGCATGCATAAAAAACTCTGAGTGCTAGTGGCACTCCCAGAAAACACAGCTGCAGTTTACAAACGTAATTTCGTGCCATAGTTTAATGATTACTTGACTTGCTAAGCCAACATATCAGGCCCATTTCTTTCAAGAGTTGTCAGTCATCCTTTCGGTACGCAACTATATATGCATCCTATAACTCTCTATTGTACTGCACTCTCCAAGTGCCCCTGTTCCTCCTTTCTTGCCATGGCAAGTGTTAGTGAAATCACTCCCAAAAGAAGAGAAAACAAGGCATCAAGAGAGCCTACAGATGAATTCATGCATAAGGATACTAGACTACCAAGTCAACAAAATTTAAGAATTCATGCATAAGGATATGCAATAGAAAGTATCAGATCAAACAAATCTACGATGAATGTTGAAATGGAAGCAAGCGAATTCAAAAAGAGAGAGAGAGAGCTTTACGAAGATGGCAAGGCCGCGAAACACATCAATAGACGCAATGCGAGTAGTTCTATTCCTTCCACCTGGAACGACGTCCTGTGGTTGTTCTTCCACAGCTTCGTAGTTCCTTAAAGGCTCGTAGTTGGGTTCAGCCATCAGCGGCCGAATTATGGAAGTCTGATCGATTAGCTCCACGACGCTATGATTGGAATGCCGCAAGAACAGAGCCGTATTATTTTGATGAGAGAGAGGCAGTGGTTTTGGATCCATTTGAGTTTTGTCCGGTTGGAGTACGGAAGTGGCAAAGTGGTGAGAGAGATTTCATAGCGGATGTAGGAAGGAAGTTGGAACCTTTTCGTATACTAATAGTACCAGTTAGATGGCTAATTATTAGGTACTTCCCGGAGTACCATGTGGCATTGATATATGGTTTCTCTTGTAAATAAAAGATCGTCGACTCACCACATGATACATATTGTGAGTCACTTCTTGTCTCCTAACCACCCAATAAAATTGAATGATAATGTCCCTACCGCATAGCGTAATTGATGTGTAATGGTTAGGCATCGCCACGTGATACTCTTGAAACGTTGAATTAATTACTCTAGTTTTAGATGGAGATTGGCTTTCTTCTTACGTTTTAGCTAGAATTTAAAAAAAAAAAAAAAAACCTACAAGTTGAGACAAACACGCCCAATAACCTTCTTTTTTTTTTAAAAGTAATTTTCATACAAGAAGCTCAAAATGCGCACAACCTCGAAAGGGCATTCCCCAGTAAAACAAGAAGGAAAAGCTAACAAACAACTCAAGCTAAGCACTATTACAAACCAACACAACCAGACAAAAGGCTTCTAGGAAAATATACACATAGGCAGGTTCCAGCTAGCCCCCAAGGCTTTATTCTGGGCTGGGGTTTCGCACCCCTTCTTGAACTCAGCGACTCTCTTATAGAGTTGACCAATTGGAGAGAGAGAGAGAGAGAGAGAGAGAATGAATCAGCAGCAGTAGCCTTCCCTTGAAAAACTCTGAAATTCCTTTCCCTCCAAAGCATATAGCTAGACAAATTTAAATAATAACGTCCTTGCCGCATAGTGCAATCGCTATGTAAATGGTTAGACATTGTCACGTGTTACTCTTGGAACGTTGAATAAATTACTCCAATGTTAGATGGAGATTGGCGTATTGATCAATCATTGAAGGCAATTTCTTGTTTCCTTGCGTTTCAGCTGGAAGTAAACAAAACTACAAGTCGAGACACCCATGCCCAATAACTTAATTTAGAAAGTGATGCGATGTGCTAACTTTAAACGTCAATAGCACTTTCCTAGCTACCAAAAACCACTAATCCCGTTTTTAGTGATTTTCTTTTGATGGTTGTTAATATTTCAGGGTCAGCACTCCGTACGTAGAAGCAAGGAGCTAGGTGACTACTGAAATGATCCATACACGAAATTTTATTTTATACCAAAAAGAAGCAAGTTCATTCTGCTTTTGTAAAAATGATGAGTCATAATGGTGGTTATTATATTGTCTTTAAGCAGAAAATGCTCCTTGTGGCTTGTGTGGCCTCCATTATAGTACTAGTGATTAGGTAGAACCAATGCAATAAATGATACTTATTTTAGTTAAAAAATGATAGCAGTTAGCTTACTTAATTACTAGTACTGTACAAAAGGATTATAGGTAGAACCAATGTTTTGTTCTCTCTTTCTTTCGGATAATCAATGTTAATTTTCAAGGCAATTACTGTATCGAATTTACCTCCTATCAATAAATTCAAGAGAATCAACTGGGGTATCTCTATGCCGATAAAAAAAAAAAAAAAAATTAATTGGCCGAGATTCTTGCATCTCTTAGGACTCTTGCATCTCACTAGGAGATCAAGAGTTCGAATCTCCCCAACTACTTGTGGTGGCTAGCACTTGGGTTGGGCTTATAATAATTGTGGAATTGTTTGAGATTATTTCTCCTCTTAATGGGGCTAGTAATTGGGTTAGGCTTCTAGTAATTGAGGATTGTTTCCAGTTTCATGTAAGAGTACATGTATTCTTCTACCGCTTGACGAAAATAAATAAATAAATAAATTCAAGAGATTGATTTTGGAAAATATGTTGCCTATGGTTTTAATGACTTTGTGACTTTTGGTAAAATCAATTTGAACTGTTAATAATGCTAGTAATTGATTTTGTAACGGTGAAAACCAATTGTGTACCGCAAATTAATTACTCCCTCTCAAAAACATCCCTTACTGTGTGCATCAGCAGTGGAAAATTCATGCGTGTCATCTGTTTTTAGACGGCGTTCCACTTAACTTTTTTAGCCATAGCAAATGCATGAGCCGTGTGAATAATACATGTTTCGAGAAATCATTCCTAGTGAATTGGTTGTCTCACCCTTCCTTCATAGTGGAGGCGAAGGTTCGAGCTCCACGGGAGGCGAATTTGGGATTCAAGGCTATAGATAGCCTTTGGACCCCATGTTAACTAACATACTAACCCCTTGCTAACCCCGTTGATGTATACAATATTGGAAAAAAAAAAAAAAGAATAATACATATATGTTTCATGTGTCATGCAGAAAATCTACGGTCATACATGAAAACCAATCTATACTGATATTGTGGTGATTAACCCTTAGGAGGTTTGGCCAGGTGATTATTACTAAAAAGGCTAATAAGTGTTTGTCTTGAATACCTTGAATGCCAAAAAAAAATTAATTTTGGGGCCACTGAAGGGTTTGTCTAGTCGTTAACTTCAAGACCCCGAAATTGTTGCGCTGTGTACAAACTGGCCTTATTATGATGATTCATAGAGATATTTTTGCCCGTTTGGTATGCTTACAAATGGAAGTGTATCTATTCTCGATTATATACACCGTCCATTTGGAATGTCTAAGAGGTACTAGTATCCTTTAATTCATGTTGAATTCCAATGTTTGATTAGATTTATTTTGTATGAAATTTAGTTGGATAGGCTAACATAATTTATACTTTCTTGACTGTTTGGATTAAACAAATACAGAATAATTAAGCCATAACCAATTAATTTTCCTTGAAAAATAAGTACTTAGTGCCATCAGCCATGTGCTAGGCACATATATTATCAAAGCTGTTTGAAGCATTCGACAAAAAATAAGGGCGGTTGTAGAAGACTACGATGGCTTAATCGATCTTATGCTACAAGGAATATAAATCATCCATCTCAGATTGGATAATTATAGCAATCACCTAATCTTGCAATGTTTTAATAGGACAATTGAGATCTTGCAATGTTTTAATAGGACATTCGAGTCACCATGACAATGTTATGTCTACTATGCGTGAACAAAATCATACTCTATTAAGAAAAAACTACAATTGACCATAGTGACAGTTGTGCTAAACGTTGATTGATCAAAAGAATCTTCATACCTTTTAAAAAGTGCAAATTGAGAGATAATTTGTTGAATTTATATTCCCATATGTTGTTTGGTAGATGTGAATGATATATTTCTAGTCAATTACGTCAAGGCGTAAATATCAAATGATTATCAATACATTACATCAAGGCGAATATATCAAACGATTATCAACACACATAACAGAGCACACAAAATCTCGACTTGAAAATAGGACGGGTATTCTTAGAAGTTAGAACGACAAAAGTATGAAAAAGAGGAGGTTGATAGGGTTCTTGAAACATGTCCAAATTCACAAACCATCCGATTGCTTTTCATGGACACTTTCATTGACACGTGTGAATCTGAACCATCCAATTGCTTTTCATGGACACTTTCATTGACATGTTTAATGTGCCTTAACATTTCTGAAAAGAAAAGAGTACGACCATATACCAATTCCTCCAAACCACCTCCAGACCACACAAGGATGAAAGCAAACTCGGACATCTCATCACCCTGAAACAAGTCATTACATACCACAAGTGCCGTAGATTTTGATGAAGCTAAACTTGGGTGGTTCATTACCCGTGCAAGAAACCCATCCACAGGTCTGAAAATGAACCAATGGAGTATATGGTACACTCATTCACATCTCGATAACTACCCTATTCCTAAGCACCGACAAAACAACATCAACATTACCGGATTATCAAAACCAATTAAAGAAGAAAGCTACTTGCTAATATAAAAACCAACATGCCACAGATAAAGGCTCGCAATCACAAAGACAACATACATACCATAATATAGAAGGTCCAAATCTGCTAAATCCCATGCAGGGAACACAAAGTTTCTTCGATTCCCCAGAGCAATCAAATACCACAAAACCATTAACCCAAGGGAAATGAACAAAGCAACAGAGTCATTACATAGATATCCTATCATACTATCGACATAATTGCATATCCGCTTCCTGTTTCACTCGAAGGCCCAAGCATTCTCCCTCCTAACCTCCTCTTCTTCCTCTGGAGTGAAGTCATTCTTGATGTTGAACGTCTTGCGGATCTCCTCTGGTGTTTTCCCCTTGATCATGTCTGCCACTGTCTGACACGTCAAATCCAGCAGGCTCTTGATGTTCAGATAATTTGCAGCCTGTAAACAAGATTAAAAACAAACTCAAGCATATCACAACAAGCTTAGGCTTAAGACAGGACAACATTATTTGCCTGAACCCTCATCTTGGCAAAGACCCAGGTGCAAATCGGTGGCAATTTTACAGAAACAAATAATGAACTACGCTTTCAGAGCTCCTTCACACAGTTTCACATGTCAGGTACGCAGATGAATATTCTGCAGGAGACAGCTTAAACAACTGCCGCCAAGCCAGCCTATAACTAACACAGCAATATGTGTATGCCATAGCAGTCACAAGTTGTTCCATCAATCACTTTGAAAATGGCATTGTGTTTTATCAAAAGTCTACATGATGAGAAGTCAATATGCACAAATCAACACGGTGTTTGTTCTATTTTCTATCACTGTATTCCAAGTAACTTTTTCCTAACCTGTATTGTCCAACATGTGGCGATGTACATGTTCCCCAACTATCCAAAATGTGCCCAGTTCCAAAAGAAAATTGAAAACATAATGACACAAGGGCGACAAGGTGTGAATTGTCCGACGATTGCCCACATTCTTCCACACATTCATACTTCTTTGAGTACAGGAGGACTGTATATTTTACATAATTCACCTTTCTGCACTAAAACCAAATAGCATGCACAATCACAATAGCAACACTTAAACTGCACAAACAAAAATTGGCGATACAACAGGACCAATAGAGTGGAATAACAATCCATAAAAACGTTACACATATTAGAAAGCATAAGAGATATAGCTTGTATGGGACAATTGCCTTTTAGTTAGTCCAAAACTCATAAGCAAAACCATCCTACCTGAATTATGACACTATTCCACATGTTTCGCTGAAGAAGGAAACAAACATCGCAATACAGAATGGAAAGCTCTAGTTTCAAGCTGATGTTAACACATGCACAAAGAGTACAACAACAATGCCTCCCACACGTCCCCAAAACTATTTATTACTCCTGTAGGTGATGTTTCCAATACAAAAACAGCTTACACGGTTGCATTGCTATGTTAAGCTCAAACTTCAGAGTCAATGGAATCACATATAAACAGGAAAAAAAATATCATCAAAACACAAGAAAACAAAATCACAATCTACACAAAACCCAGGTCAAGATTTCAGCATCAGGAAATGAAAAGGAAGAACGAAATGCACAATATGCAGGACTATAAAAACCCTTATTCTATTTCACCCTAATAGGAGTCAAACAAAACCCTAATCCGAGGTGTCAATAACAAGAGCGAAACGCACAAGGTAAAAATCAAACCGTAAACAGATAAATAAGCAACGAGATCAAAGACTGAAGGCCGAACCAGAATGAGATCGAAGAGGACGGCCTGGTCGACGTTGACGAACTCGGTGTCAAACGTCTTGAGTTCGTCGTCAACGGCCTTGTCCTCAGATTTGGCGGCGGATTCGACGTGCCTCTTGCAGTACTCGATGACCTTGGCCAGGATCTTGCTGGTGACGTTGGGGAGGGGGATGCTGGTGTCCGCGCAGTTGTCCTCGATCATGTGCTTGATGGTCTGCGACTCCACGGCCACAGCCTCCTCCACCTCGAAGGTTTCTCCGTCGGAGCTCTTGAGCACGATGGTCTTTGAGGTCGACATGGTTTGTTATGGAACCCTAACCCTAAGAGAGAGAAAGAGATGAAGATATCGAGAGAGAGAGAGAGGATAAAGATAGAAAGAACAAAAGCCCAAAAGGAAGTACGGAGTAATGAGGTTTGGAAAGGAGGGACGGTTATTTATAGGAGGCCCAATTTTAAAATACTCCAATTTTGTCTAAAATTGTTCTATACACATGGACTCACTTACATTGATACATTCAATTTAGAATTATGTTTTAAAATTGTATTTTTAGACTTATATTTAGGATAAAACATGATTTTTGTAGCTATTTTGCACAATATACTCTATCTATTTTATTAATTGATGAAATTAAAATAATTTTCTATCTAATATATATTTGTGAACCTTTTCACAAATGATTTTTTTTTTGTAATTTACTTAATTAAAAACTATTGTATATTGCATTTGTAAAAAGAGTGTTAAAATCACTCCTAATAAAACTTATTGTATGCACAATATTTTAATTTTATGTTTGTGCATAAATAATATTGAAATATAAGACCTTTTTTTTTTTTTGTAAAACTTTTACTACTACGATAACTTTAGAACATTTTCATTCACCATAAGATTTACATGCTTTCCAAAGAAGTACTTCTCCTTCCCAAAAAAAACTTACTTTTACATATCAAATCTTATTTTGTTTCTTATTTCAAGAAATAAAACAATTTTCGAAAATGATCCCAAAGCCAAAGGCAGATTCTCTCTCTCTCTCTCTCTCTCTTCTGCGCGATAGTATATATTTTACAATTGGAGTCCGGAAAATCTCACGCAGAGGGGGAAGAAAGGGACGATGGATAGGCTTATCCACTATTCAAGCACAATCTTCCCCTCCAAAATCCATCTTAACTCCTCTCCTCCTCTCCCTCGACTCGCCAGAATCGACGCCGCAGTTTTTCAGCCACACTCGCCCGTTACCGACTCCCGGCGAGTGGTCAGCTCACTCTTCCGCAATTATGAAGTTTCATCTTCTTCTCCTTTCGCTAAATTCCCCACTATGTATTCGATCAAACCGTCGTCAGTCTCATACTCCACGCCCGAGGATTCACCAGATGGATCGAAACCCACAACCCATTTTGTCAAGAAAGGCGTGGAAAGATATTCTGAGTGGAGAAAGGTACGAATTTATGTGGCATTGTTCGTGTGAATCAGTTCTTTGACTAAGATATCTTGTATAGTTTGTTTGATAGACTACTGAGGCATTGAGATTGCTGTTTGTCTAGTTGTTATGCTTTGCTTCAATGTAAATTTGTGGCTTTTTTTCTCGTGCAATCTGCCGACTTTCAAATAGTTTGTTCACCGGTCATTGGAAAGTCCTGGTTTCAGAAGTCTGGGTTCACAAATCAAAAGGCTTTCTTTCTTTTTTTTTCTTTTGAATTTTTCTTTGATGCCCCATAGTGGTATTGGGGCACGATGCCCCCATAAATATGAACCTTTAGATTGAAAAATGGATAAATCTCAGTCATTAGATCAAAACCACTCACAAAAACAAGTTGGTTTTATGATTTTTCCGCAGGCCACACTTACCACAACGTATGGCTATGCTTACCACAATGTATAATCACACTTACCACAATGTATAGCCATACTTACCACAATGTATGGCCACAATCTCTACTCACACTTGCCACAATGTATGGCCTCAATCTATACTCCAAGGGTTGACGGAAAATGGGGCATGGATGCCCCAAAACCGGACTGGGGCATCATAGCCAGATCCGTTCATTGCATGTGGTAAACTTGGATGTTTAATGATGCTAGCTTTAATTGAACTGAGCATGGGATCAAATGTTAATGGTGGGAGGTTCTCTCTATGTATGTGTTTAAGCTTTGCTAAAAAAAGGCTAATGGAGGACTTAGTTCGTATGGAAGGCGCATTTCAGTATTCTTCTTTATATACCTGCATGAGGTTTACATGAGGTTTTGAGTTGAGGAAGCTGGTTAAAGCTGGTGTGATTGGTGTCTTTGGATTTTAATTTTAAAACTTAAGAAGCCCATCTTTTTATTTGTCTTTCATCTTTTGTAGTAACTTGTAAGCAACATCTTCCATGATCTCCTTGTACCTACGCGTTGTTCAATTATATATAGTACTAGATTGTATGAAGGTATTTCATTACTGGAAAACCGCTATTTTCAGTTACCACTTTCCTTTTGGTTTGGTTTTTCCTTTCTGGAGAGCTGCATTGAGTACTCTTATAATGGCCCTGGCCCCTGTCCTATATCTTTGAATTCAAACCTGTATACAGAATTTGTGTTTCTGCACTGTCATCAATCACCTGATCACATTGCATTATTGGTATCTGAATTATTTTAACTACCTACATACTATGGCCATAACTTCGGGAAATACCAATACAGCCTTCATGGTGTCTGTCAAATGAGCTCTATCCTTAAGGAGAATGAATAGTATTATGTGTTCTGTAAGAAATAAGCTTCAATTATAGTAAATCAAATGGAAGGGACAAGCCAAGCAGATAGAAAAGAAGAAAAGAGAAGTAGCCAGTCATAATGAGATCACCTAACCAAGCAATGCCAAAACCAAGTCTAACGAAAACAGACTATCAAAAGAGGCCAGAGTCCAAAACATCTACAAAACTTTCACAATATGATCCAATGTAGGAAAACCCCTACTCATAGTCCAGCCATACAATATAGACAAGAAGGCACTTTTAATTCAGGGAAACTTTCTTCGAAAGCTGCAATTTCAATTTCGCTGAGGGGTACATGAAACTTTCTTCACCAATCAGCTCTAATGGAGTACCATGGCTCCCATGGCATCAAACCCTCGACCATGCTCATTTGTATCTTTAAGGAAAATGATCACATCATCTTTTGTATATGCCCGAATAACCTTTCGCTGTCTTCAATGCCGAATATGCTTAGTTGTTACCAGCTGTGTACAATTCAGGTAGTTTGTTCGGGGTTCTTTTCAGAATAGATACCATAAAGCCCATTCTTGGGGTTATGGTAAAAGAAAGAAAGGTTTACTAGCCATCATAAAAGAGAGAGAGAGAGAGAGAGAGAGAGAGAGGTTTACTAGCCTAATTGTTTGCGCCCTTGCAATGAGTAGGAATTTTTCTTTACTCAACTAGTAGCAAACAAAATCATATGCATATAGCGGTTTAAGGGTTCATGCTAGCTCAAGCTGCTATTTGGGTGGTCGGAGTACTATCAGTTTCCTTCATTTTTATCTTTTTTGCAGTTAACAGTCTTATCACTCTTACCTGACTGTAATGTCAAATGGCTTGGCCTGGGGACTTGAACAAGAAGTAAATTTCTCGAACTTTAGTAGATGTGAAAACTTGTCCATAGGCCACTAGGAAGAGGATGGACAAATGGAAAGGTGCAGGCATGGTGTCATGTGCTACACCGCCGTAATATTGAAGATTTATGCTGTCTTTCTCTCTTTTTTAATAGGTTCTTTTGTTTGATGAGTTGATTTATTACTTGGGAGTTTTGAGAACTTTCTCTGCAGTCTTGACAAGCTCTATTCATCATTGATGCTGTTTAATTTGAGGTGATTAGCATTCCCCTGCTCAAATATACCTGATGCCTTCTATCTAAGTGTTTTCTGGATTCACTTGAATGTTTCAGGCAGCCACTGCTGGAACAGTTGTTCTACTCTCAGCTCTTCTTGTGATATCAATCAATCCAGTCATTGTGTCACCAGCTTTTGCATTGTTTCCAAATGCAGCCAACACCGGGGCTCCTATTGCAGCTGCAGCAGGGGGAAAACTCCTCCGCGCAGAATTACTAACTAGTGCTTGGACTGGTTTCTTTGCCGGTTGCTTACACACACTATCAGGGCCTGACCACCTAGCTGCTTTGGCTCCACTCTCAATTGGGCGCACTCGAATGGAGAGCGCTGCAGTTGGAGCATTGTGGGGCTGTGGTCACGACGCTGGGCAATTGCTATTTGGGTTACTTTTCTTATTACTGAAAGATCGGCTCCATATCGAAATCATCCGAACTTGGGGAACAAGAGTGGTGGGCTTTACTCTGCTTGTTATCGGTGCTATGGGAATAAGAGAAGCTTCAGAGGTCCATGTCCCATGTGTTGTTTTGGAAAACGGCGAGTGTGATGTTAGTAACTATGAAACTTTCGTAAACCGAACTACTGGGAAGAAGAAGAAGAAGAAGATTGGGTTTGCAACTTTTGCCACGGGGATTGTCCACGGGCTTCAACCCGATGCGCTGATGATGGTCTTGCCTGCACTTGCTTTGCCTTCTCGCTTGGCGGGGGCCGCATTTCTAGGAATGTTCTTGGTGGGGACAGTAATAGCGATGGGAAGTTATACTGTGTTTATCGGCTCGTGTAGTGAGGCTTTGAAAGAGAGGGTGCCAAGGATAACTGAGAAGCTCACATGGGCTTCCTCTCTTGTAGCAATTGCTCTTGGACTAGCAATCATTATTACCCAGTTTTTTGGGTTTAGCCTGTATTGAGTCATAATTTGGCACTTCACACGTCTCCATCCATAGCATTAGGAAAGATTTTGAGAGAGAGATTAGCAGTTCAGCGGCGGGATTGGATCATTCTTACAGGAGTACGAGAGTTATGTTTCTTGTTATTAGTTATTTACCTTCTGACGGTTGTAAGTTAACACCATGGAGCTTTTTGACTTTGAGGAACTCTTCGCTGTTGTCTTGATAACCTGGATTTGTTTAGACAGTTGCTTTTATTTTCTCTGAACTCGCTTTTGCCTGATCTGTTTTTTGGTTATCGTTTTCGACTGGCATACGCTTGCCGGTGTTGTTGGCAAAGCATACTCTCTTATCACTAGCATTCTCTCCTACTTATATGGTCTATACAAGACAGTACAATGATGCTTCCACCGTAAAATCACCATATCACTAAAAGAAAAGCAACAAAACTTCACTCATTTTGCCATACACAATATCCATATGCAATCTTTCCAGTAGCAAGTAGAATTCATAGCTGAAATTTGAAAAAACGCATGGACACTGCTTCAAGCATGTCCACTAGGTAATTCTTTGAGAACTCGATGAGCTGCGAAGGATATAGAGAGGTGTAAGAAATGTGGATGAAGAGGTGTAAGAAATGTGGATGAAGTAATGTCGCCTCGGAGACCTTTCCCTTTTTGACGTTATGGCTTTTGCTTTTTGTTGATGTCGTAATCCACGCAAAGATCTGCTGCTGTCTTCATCTGAGACCATAGAAACGATTTCCTCAATAATTTGGACAAATGCCAATAGTTAAATACTAGTTCAATTTTATCCAAAAGAAGAACCAGAGATAAACACACTTGGAATCCGAAACGAACGTTCTCTATGTCGTCGTAATGTCACTAGTGAAAATCATCATGGTGAGAACTAAGTTATGTTTTGCAGCATCCATTAAAAGTTAAAACCTATAAAGACCAGCATGAAACCTAACCGGAAAAATCCTGACATAAGGCCCTTAAGTTTAACACTCTCAACTAATTGAAGCGTTACATTGGTCAACTTGTCGTTTTAGTCCTTTGCAAGAAGAAATAGAGATATGTGAAGAACCTGCAGAAGCAAACTACCTGGCCTTAGGGTGTGTTTGGGCTTAGTCCCAACAGGTTTTTCTTCTTTTTCCATCTAACCCTTGGTTGGATTCCCCTCCTCCTCCTCCTCCCCCTCCCCCTCCCCTCCCCTACATCAAACTTTTTTCTGCCTATCAAAAATATTCACTACTCAGTTCAAGAAAAAAGAAGAATAACCACCCAACAAACTGTCTTAAAGGCAAATTCAAAGTATGCCTTGGACATTGAACAACCAATTGGTGCTGTCTTTTACGTTTTTATGACTAACTGTATTAACGATCGATCCTTATTTTTGAAACCATTTTATAACTTCGTTTTTGTAGCATTTTATGTAGTAGTGGATTTTATTTTTATTCACATTTTTGTAGTTTGAGTGTGTGTTCGAGAGAGAGAAGAAGAAAGCAGATGAAGAAGAAGAAGGGAGAAGAGGAACAAGAAAGAGGAAGGCCAGCCACCATAACCACAAATATATACAGAAATCATTGGCATGCAGTTGATACAAACAGGTTATAATAAATGCAAAGATAACTGATGATTCCTGGGGGGGAACATTCTGACATTCTCAGAGACACAAAGATCAATGACCAACTTGCAATCACTCTCTATCACCACATTCGATACATTATAGGCAGCGACCATTTGACAAGCCATATAAGCCCTATGCCCTCCTTTGAAACTAGCATCGCAGTTGATTTTTGCGGTGTCCTTCAGCCGGTGGACACCACCTGGGACTTTCATGTGAGAGGGAAGGGGTGTGATGGAAGCGCTAGGATGAGGAGTGTAAGAGGATGAAAACTCTGCCCAAGAAAAGGACGCCCTCTTGATTGTATCAACAGGAGAGGACATGGACGTGGTTGAAAACTGATTCGTTCCTTGATTTCCAAATAGCCCAACCCAACATAGTGCAGAAACTAACCAATTCTGTCACCTGAGTTGATAGATTAGGATGGACCTTATGTTGAGGATTTTTTTTTCTTGAACTAGCAGTATATTGAAGATTACACCCAAACCAAACAGCAGACACCCAAGAGCAACCAAACAGAAGATGCTCAACTGACTCTGATTCTTCATGGCAAATGGGACAGGAAGGGAAGAAGGCTAGGTTGCGCTTACTCGGATTATCATTCGCCACATGAAATGTCAGAGTTTTTGGAGGGACTTTGAGGTTCCAAATTAAAGGCAAAATGGCTAATCCAATATGCTCATTACGGAGAGAAAATGGTAAATATCTTACATTGCAGTTTACGAAGACAAATTGGCTAATCCAATATGCTCATTAGGGAGAGAATTTTTTTGGTCTGGATCTCAAGAATACCTCTACTAGAACGCTCGGGTCAAGTCCTACTTTCTCACTCACGAGCAATCCTTCAGAAAAAGATGCCATCATACTGCAAATTGGTGGAAGACACTTTAAAAAATTGAGTCACGAATTGCAAGCACCACCACCCACCCACACGTGCGCACGCGCGTGCACACACACATACAGGGAGAGAGCAGAACCTTCCCATGATCACATTGATAACAAGTTTCATTGCAGCTCCATTCCCCAAGGAAATACCTTGACCGGGGTGATAGCAAGGAGATGTTATAAGAGGAGATAATTAAATAAGACAGTGAAATAAGGCAAACAAAACACCAGCTATCTAGCTGTGTGTGGTATCTCCTGTTCCTCCAAAGTTCGAAAGTCTCACAATATAGATAGGTGGGGCCATATGGATACAGGGAGCAGCTAACCCAGGTTAAGAAGTCTGATCTGTGGGATGAATGGAGGGGAAAGAGGTGGAAGAAGACTATACACGAAAACAATGTACCTTCCCTCCTATATTTGAGAGTGGAGCCACCGTATCAATCAGAGATCGATGTATCACCTGAAAATAAAATTAGCAACAGTTTCAGTTCATGGACAGCTCCTTTGTCGGGCAACATAGCTTCTGAAGAAGTAAAGGTCAACATGTGAACGTGTGCCCAACAAGAGCTTAAAAGGACCTATGCTTGTGCAAAAGACTTGATATACTTACAAGATGCATAGAAGACTTGCATTTGCATACTTGCACTGCGAAAAAGAAAATCTTTTTATTTAGAAATCCTTGCTCGAGAGTGAACCGTTTGAAATAGAAAATCAAGATCACTTAAAAAATGGCTAGAAAGGTTGATACCTGCGGTCAGAAGTATCAGCTGGCCATCTTCTGCCGGCTTTTTGGAGCTTTGAAACTGGTGCCTGCAGGAGAAGTCAATGTACAACAATTTGGCACTATAGAAGCATAATTGGATAGCTAGAACAGAAATATCTTACCGATTCACCTGCAGAAAAAAGCGCCCTTGTTGCTTTGATCTGTCTACCAATAAATTTAGAACAGGAACCATCAACTGTGGAAATATCTACATACCTTCAAATATCCATCGAAAGCACTGACTTAGACAGACAAACCATACATCACAAAAAGGTAATAAAACATCTGTATTAATGAGAAGTTTCTGTTACATGCATGCATATATAAAGTGTACCATAAAAAATTGTGAAATAACAAGGCCCTACCTAGTTCAGAAACCTAACCATTTCCCAGTACCAGTAGCAGTGGAGTAAAAAGGATGGCAGAGCAATTGAAAGACATGCAATAAGCCCATAATATCTCAGCTACCTCATCCAACAATTCTGTTCAAATGGCCTCACCCAACTCTATTTGGGTTGTTTCAGACAGCAAAAGGAGAAAACGGATTCTGTAGCAGGCCGAACACAATGTTCGCGTGGTGCGGACCTGGCCTGCCATGAACCCGTCGAAAGCTTCGTGCACGGCGTGCCGACGGTGACTCGTCGTGGATATTCGGTTTGCCTCAGGCTCGGCAGCGGTCAAATCCACGCTCGGATTGTGCCGACGGCAGGGCCTCCAGCGATGTTACTCCCTCATTAAACGCGTAGCCATGCTCGGCGTTGCCCACGTTCGGCTATCTTCGGAGTACGGCGTGCGGCCGACGGTGGCTAGTTGCAAAGCCACGCGTTCTGCCACGTGCAGAAGCGGTTATAACAGAAGATGATCACGGGCACACATGGGTGTGCCAGCTCAGCCCTGGAGACGGTTATCAGATCTACTCTTTCACGTCACTATGATGTCACTTGGCCCGTGGAAAGCACGCGATCGTACTTGGAGAGCAAGCCAGAAGGCGCTATAAATACCTAGTGATAGTAACCCTAACAGGTACACGCTACTCAATACTCACATTTACTCTCTCTAGCTTTCTGCTTCCTCTCTCTGCACTATACTCATCCTCTCGCCGGAGGGCCTTGCCGGGACAACCCGGCCAGGTCTTAGTCGTGCGTTCCTTGTGCAGGCTAGGAGAAGAAAGCTAACCCATCATCGAACCACCAACGAGGGATCGAGGACTAAAGGATCACGGGCCACACAGATTCATATTGCCGAACCCAATGGATTCAGATTTCAGACTGAAGGCTCGTTTGGTTTGCAATTCAGATGGTTCTATAAAACAAAAATGAACAAGTCTTTACCAAGAATAACCGAACACGCCCATTGAGGGAAATAAATGGGAGAACCGCCTATCCATGTGTCAAATTGTCTTCTTCTTTGCTTATTATTGCAACTGTGAACGTGGCGAGCACTTCTGCAGTATCGATTCTCGATATTACTTCATCCGAGCCTCAAATTAGGCCTATCCGACGTTAGTGAACAAACAGAAGGTGCCTGGTTTTTCTAGGTAACTACCAGTAGTTAGACTTAGACGGTAAACTGGCAACCTAAAAATAAGTTGATACAGTATGTTGTCAATAGTTCTGACAATATAAAGAAAGGCAAGGAAATAATCCCTTTTCCCGGAATCATTCCTTTTGCAGCTCCATGCTCTCCACAAGCAACATCAATCCAACTGAGAAATCACAAAAATCGATTATAACTAGCAAAATTGACATCATGCAAATAATATTAAAGAAAACATATTCACAGCACTTTCAGGATCAACAAGCATGTAAAATGTGACATCACAAGATGCAGCTACTTCTTTGGGAGATGATTTAAGCTGGATACTATCAATCAAAGATATCTGCAATAACACCTTATAAAACAATGAAAGAGTAAAAATCAATTATATAATAAGGGTTCAACATCAAACATACAATAAATGATTAAAAAAAAAAAACTTAAAACATAAAATTAACTAGAATCTATATGTAGATAATGTGTCATTTTGTAAAACCATTAAGTTAAGAGAACCATTAATTTTTGGAATACAATTTGTCATGACTTCTATAATTTAGGTGTAAAATTGAAATTACTGGAAAATGTAGTGGGATCCGTGCCCCCACTGGTATTAAACTTGACAAAGGTTTAGCAAAGCCAAACTTATTGCCAAATTTGACACCAAAAATAACTTTGCAAAAGTTGCGCATCAAGTTTGGCTACCTAGTGCAGAACCTTTGCATAAGAGTTGCGCTAAAATACAAGGAATGAAGTGCATTTATAAATTAAAAAAAGGACATTTTTTCTTTTTTTGACAAATCCACTCCATTTTTTGCACATAAAAGTTGCACTAAAAGATAAAAGAATGGAGTGCATTCATTAAAAAAGGAGTGTGAAAATCATTTACCTATTTTTAAACTGGTAGTAATAAATTTTATATCCAATTGATCTTATTTAATAGATTTCAATTAGTTTATCAGACAATATTTTTGAAATCACATAAAATGGTATAAATCACAAGATTTAAATAATTGAAGAGTGGCATGATGTCCCATAAAAGACTATTAAATGGAGACAGAGGTAGTAACATAGGAGTAGAATAAAGGGAGAATTTTTCCCAAGTCCACTATACCACTTTCCAAACCCACTAAGTCCACTTCTAAATTCTATAACCTCCTAAGTCCACCCCTAAATTCTATAACCTGGGAAGTCTAATATACCCCTGCTTTCAAAAAATTCTTTGACCCGTAATTTCCTCCATTTCCGTTTTCAAACAAATCCAAACCCACTAATTCCTCCATATCCTTTTTCAAACAAATCCAAATCCACTAATTCCTCCATTTCACCCATTTTTTACTCCCTGTCAAACATATCCATTTCATCCCCTTATAAAACCCCTCCCCCCCTCCCCCCCGTTTCCAAAACAAATCAGATTGAGAGGAAAAAAACGGAGACGACGATCTCGTTGTCTCGTCAGCCCTTCTTCGTAGTCTTCAGACGATCTCGTCGTCGGCCCTTCTTCGTCTTCTTCGTCGTCGACCTTCTTCGTCATCGGCGTCAATCGCGTTCGTTCACCAACTGTACCAACGGTCGCACCCGTTCACCAACGTTCGTCTCCGTCGCCCTAGTCGCCTTTGATTCGCCCCTGTTTCAGTCGAACGCCGTCGCCGTGGCGCTAGTTGCCATTCTTCGCCTTCGTTTCTCCATCGCCGTCAGATCCTACGTCGCAATCGATACACTAGGTATGTTTCTCTTCGTATATATGGTTATATGAATGGTTTGGCTAAGTTATTTAGGGTTTTGATTGAGAGTATATAAGGTTATATCCCTAAGTTATTTGCCCCTGTGATTGAGGGTTTCGTACACAGACCCTGCTCTGAGCAGTTTGTATTTTCCATCGTATTTATGGTTATATAAATGGTTTGTCTAAGTTAAGTTAGGGTTTTGATTGCGAGTAGATATGGTTATATCAAACTCTGATCGGTTAGGTATTGGTTAAGTTAAGATAGAGTTTTGATTGTGAGTATATGTGCTTATATCAATCTTTGATCCGTTAGGATATGGTTGAATTAAGTTATGGATTTGATTGCTTGTATATATGGTTATATAAAGGTTGGTTATATTCGATTTTTGTTATAGTTTGCGAATGTAAACTGTATGTGATCCTACGTTGCTATTGATACACTACGTATGTTTCTCCTCGTATATATGGTTATATGAATGGTTTGGCTAGATTAAGTTAGGGTTTCGATTGCAAGTATAGATGGTTATATCAAACTCTAATCGGTTACGTATTGGTTTAGTTAAGATAGGGTTTTGATTGCAAGTATATGTGGTTATATCAATCAAAGATCCGGTATGGTATGGTTGAATTAAGTTATGGATTCGATTGATAGTATATATGGTTATATTAATGTTGGTTATATACTAATTTTGTTAAAGGCAGTTATTTGTGCAGTTGTTCAAGGGGTGAAGAGTATTAAGTTACATGTGAAATCGACTGTGAAGAAGGCGACGGCGGGAAAGAAGTTACGAGATCTCCTCTTTTTATTTTTATAAAGTTAGAAAGGACAAAATCTCATGTATAACGATTATTTGTGTGTATTATTGTTACTAGAAGCAAGTCATTGAGGCCGCTGCGCGGACCAATTCAATAAAGTGAAAATATAATGGAAAGAAGTTACGAGATCTCCTCTTTTTCTTTTTTTAGAGTTAGAAATGCCAAAATCTCATGTATAACGTTATAAGGTTATATGATTATTTTTTGTCACATGTATTACGTTTTTTTGTGTGTATTATTGTTACTAGAAGCAAGTCATTGAGGCCGCTGCGCGGACCAATTTAATAAAGTGAAAATATAATGGAAAGAAGTTACGAGATCTCCTCTTTTTCTTTTTTTAGAGTTAGAGAGGACAAAATCTCATGTATAACGTTATAAGGTTATATGATTATTTTTTGTCACATGTATTATGTTTTTTTGTGTGTATTATTGTTAGTAGAAGCAAGTCATTGAGGCCGCTGCGCGGACCAATTCAATAAAGTAAAAATATAATGTTATATGAGAGTTTTTGTGCAGTGAAACTCAAAAAAAAATCAACAAAGCAGTTGAGATCAAGATGTAACTCTACAAAGCAGAATATACAATGTTATATAACGTTATATAAGTACAATAACGTTAGATACGAAACTGATCCAACATAACTGTTATTTCCCGAGAATTTTGCGTGATTTCAAACGTATAAGGGATAATGAGGGATAATGGGCTAAACGGATGGGATTTGAATAGAAGGGTAAATTTGTCAGGCACTATTTCCCTTTTTAAATGCAGTGGACTTTATGCCTTACCAAATACATATTAGTGGACTTAGTGGGTTAGAAATATGCTATAGTGGACCCTAAACCAATTTTTTATTGAATAAATGTCATTCCTTGGAGGGGGAAAAGGGAAATTTTCTCATGAAACATAGGAGTACTATACGGAAGGAACACAATTTGCGGCCAGAAAGATCAAATTTCGCGGCTACTGGAGAAGGCGTTATTGACGAACACGCTTTCCTCGTAAAAATGGGACCAGGAACAAAAGTTTGCGGCCAAGAGCCAAAAAGAAGCGGCCAAGTGTAAATAAACGCGGCCAGAGGATTAGAATGCGTGGATGACAAACACGATTTCCTCATAAACTTAAAAAAGTACGCGTTTAGTTCGGTTAATTAGAGCATCCATCGTCGTCCTCCCATGGCAGGGAGAGGCTCGAAAAACAACCCCTCTCTCACCTCCTTCCTCTTACTCTCTCTCTTCAAAACCTCCTCCTCCTCCACCGACGCCTCTCTCTCCCCACCACCATCAAAACCTCGACTTCTACCCCGCAGAATACTCGGCTACGATTGCTCGGATGGAGAGTGGATCTACGATCCTACTACGATACGACTACAAGTACGAGGAGATCTACAAGGGCTGGAATTGCATTGGGAGTCAAAAACGCTCTTGAATCGTTAAGTGGCGGTGGAAGCCCCGGCACTGTGATCTCCCGCAGTTCGATCCTCTGAAATTTCTCAAAAGCTTCAGAGACACCAATATTGGTACTCTCTCTCTCTACAATCTTTGTCTACTTAGTTTGTGAGTGTTGCTTGATTTGATAGCTTCGGTAAAGACTGAGCTTTGTTTGTTTAGTGAGAGAATATTGTGGGAAATTGGGGGGGAAAATAAGGAAATGCTTAGGAAAGGATTATACGCCATTTCTCTCTATTATTTTCTTCTTGATGTAGGCAAAGTATTGAGAAAATAATTATTGTATTTGTTGCTGACAACTGCATCCTCATGTTATGTAATCAAAGCCATAATTCCTAGAAGTTTAGCTAAGCTACCTTTGCGACCTGAATCTGACATTCAGAGGTATGAAAAATTATTTTCTAATTCTGGATATGTTGCGGAAGTTTGGATGCAGGATGCAATTCCAGTATCATAGAAGTTTTGGGCTTCAGTGGTTTGGATTTTTGGTTTTTCATTGCTGGCTAAACATAGAACCCAACGTAGAAAAGACCAAGAAAACTGTGTAACTCTGTGCAAAATGACACCAATCGGACCCTGTTTATCATGAAGTTACGTCCACAGCTGGCATTTTGTAATTTTCAACAGCAAGCTTGTCAAATCAGATTTAATTGTTTATTTGATAAGATGTAGAATGAGGTTTGAATTTGTTGGTTGTTGATAATGAAACAGTGGATCATATGATCCTCAGTCTTGATTCTTATATTTTCTCTGTAAACAACAGTTCCGAAAATATGCACGTATAAACTCATTGCATGGTCTGATTTCAAGATTTCTATGTACCTTTGTCGTC
Organism: Rhododendron griersonianum; assembly: GCA_018127125.1. Lineage (NCBI taxonomy): Eukaryota > Viridiplantae > Streptophyta > Magnoliopsida > Ericales > Ericaceae > Rhododendron > Rhododendron griersonianum. The sequence continues at coordinate 48,214,410 of CM030798.1, read as the reverse complement.
CTTTTGTTCATCTATTTATTATGTGTTTTTGTTTCACAGGTTTATCACCCTGTTATTGAGCTTATCCATGTTACCAGTGCAGGGTTTGTAGGTGACTCCCTGAATATGAATATGTCTTTTTTGCACATTGAAACGAGTCCCAGGTGAAGCGAGAAAGTGGCATCCTGCTGGAGCGGACCATGAATTTACGTTTCTTGAGTACAACCTTACCATGGCATATCATCGGACGAATCTTTTGGTGCGATATGGTAGGTAAGCTATGTTTGAGCTGATACCATATTTAATATTTTCTAGTTTATAGAAGATTGGTTGTCCGTCTATGGTGTTGCATGGACTTCGCAAGGCCCATAACGAGAAATTGAATAGTGTACCCGCACTTAGAGTTCTTAGAGGTATCAGCTTGTAGAAGCAGTGGTTTCCAAGTTTCATGAATAAGGTTTGATTGTTGTACCCAAAAAAAGAAAAGAATAAGGTTTGATTGAAGGTTAAACAATTTCAATATTTTCAGGATTGAAGATATAGCAATGGGAAAAACTTATTTTCTATTGAAGTTACTTTGTTATAATTAATCAATCTGCTAAGCACCGTGATGAAAGGGATATTGGCAGATGGCGGTTTCTCATGGAAGTGGTGCATTATAGCACTTGACCTGTTTAATGAACTTCAATGTTGGGTTGTCCTGTTTGAGACAAAATTAATCACTTTGGATGTATGCTACTTCCACTCAGTCAATATCAATGAGCATCAAATTGTGCCTGTGTACCCCCATTTATCAACTTTTTGTTACATATTTAAGTTGATATGACGCAAAGTAGATTTAGATATAGACTGTTCCATGTTTTCATTAATTTCTCACCTAAGTTTACATGGATTCTTCAAAGTGTATAAAGTGTCCGTGTCGGCCACTCGGCACTTGGATAATGTTATGGGATCCGTGTTGGACCTTACCTTAACCAGCATATTTTCGAATTCAATTTCTGCACAAGCTATTTATCGAACCTCTACAAATATGCATTGAAGGGTCTAAGACAACAAGCAAATGCCATTTAAGTCAGGAAATATATGTTATATATTGAGGATTTTTAATATTCCAGTGTGTCCTTGTATCCTTGAATTGAAAATTAATGATCCTTGAGCTTACACTTACCCGCACCCAACATTCGTATCTGAATCCATGTGACTTGGTTTCTCGCAGATCTCCTTAAAGTTTCAATTGCTTGCCTGACAGCACCTACACGAATATTTAGCTCATAAAGTTTTTTTTAAAGGCTTTTAGTACGTTATTCCCGTTGGAAATCCCCACTCAAAAACCTGAAATCTCAATCAAACCTACTTTTGGCTTTCTACATCTCCACCACGACCGCAGCTCGTGATGAGTTGCATCCTCGTCAACCTTCACCACCACCTAAACTGGCTATCTGAGTTCCTCTCGCCGAGTCAGCTGGTAGAGGTGCGTTCGCTCGGTGATCGGTGCTGGTGAACTCATCCACACGGCCAAACCCATTGTCTCTCACCGTTCTCTCTCTACAAGCACAAGTGTCTGCTATTTGTGCCTTTAGAAGTCTTAGAAACAGAACCACATCTGAAGCTACAATGGGTTTTTGTTACACGACTACTTTCTCTCTCCAGAAATTCATAAATTCGATTTACTTTTGACTTATAATCCAATACATTTGTTAGTTTTGATTCTTGATGGCTTATTAGAGCATTAGAGTTTGGTGCAATGTAGATGCCCTACCACGTGTTTGTGACATTTGGCTTCCAAAGGAAGTCGGTTTTTGGCATATGTTTCTTGTGATGTCTTCATTCGAAAATACGTAAGCAATCGGTGTCCGTATTCAAGAATAAGTAGCACAATACGGTCCTCTAGTAAACGATACTGTACTATCTTTCCAAACACCCACTTAGTCGCCAAACCTTAGTAGGAGTATTATATAGAGTGAGTTACACATCTTCCAAATTTTAGGGGACATGCCTTTGTTCTCGTCCACTATATTGATGATAAATGCATGCTAATTGCTGCTTTGGTTTGGTGATAGTAATATCAATTTCGTGATTTATACTACAATCTTGGTGATAATATTGGCTGTCATGAAATTAACAGGAGAAATAGAGTTTATTGCAGAATTGTTGACTATCGCTTGTTTGAGGCAAATGGGAGCGTTGTAAAGCCCTGCTTATGAGTTTATGCCAAATGGGAGTCTTGTACCAAGAATATGAAGGGGGGAATCCCCTGAAATGGTTGCATGGTTAGTTACAATATTGCAGTTGGGTTGGCCTTTGTTTTGACCTACCTGCATCAAGAACGTGAGCAGGAAGTGATTCACCGAGACATAAAGACCAGCAACATATTTCTAGATGCGAGTTTCAATTTGAAATCACCATTTCGCATTGGCTAGGCTTATGGATCATGATAAAGCCCTGTGTTGACTCTAATGACAGGAACCGCGAGGTATTTGGCGCCAGAGTACCTTCATAACCGAGAAAACTGATGTTTTTAGCTATAGATTCTTGAACTGGCCGGCGCGGCGGAAGGAGGCTGATTGATAGAGAAAGTTGTAGCCAAAAGATGGTGAATTTGGTTGATTGGGTGTGAGGGTTGTACTCCGAAGGGAAGGTCATTGAGGTGGCGTATGGGAGGTTGAGGGGAAGTGTTAGGTGGGGGAAACGGAGAAGCTTTTGCTTCGCTTGGTGAGGCCTTCTGTGAAGAGGGTTTTGCAGATTTTGAACAATGAAGCAGAGGTGGTTGATGTGCCAAGAGATTGAAGCTGAGTCTCAGTTTCTGTGGAGTGCCTTTGAGCCTTGAGGAAATTCAGACACCAGCAACCCAAAACAGTAGCAGTAGCAACCCCCAAGTGCAGAACAGCAGCATGAAACAGTAGCACTGACTTCCTCTTCCAGGTTCAAAACAGTATTCTAAACTTACCAAGGGATCACCATCTTTGTCACCTCTCAACGAAGGCACCTGTTGAATTGAACTAACTGATGCATATTCAGAGAGGGTTGAACTTGCGAGAAATTGCAGACGTACCAACCATGCACAAAGTAAAAAAAGTACTGCTAACTTGTGATGAGTCTGATTCCCAAGTTCATTCTCAGTCATGTTGATTCAATTGTGAAGATGCAAACGTGTCATAAGAAACTTCTTCCACGACCTCCCCATCTTTACGCATCATTTCATAGGTGTACACCCCCAAGTATGGATGGGTCGTCGAAGAGGTTGCTCTTAACATGGCTTGTTGTGAGTTCAATAAAATAAAAAAGCAATGCAAACATATCTCCAGCTCATGCATCGTTCACCATAGATGTCATGAAGGCAATGCTAATCCTGAGATGCAGAACATTGTTAATTTGTTATTGATTAAACATGTGAGTAATTAGTGAAAACCATACCAAAAAACACTCCAGCAGATGTCAGGAAATTATGTTCTTTTTTTTTCCGTTTTCTTGGTAGAAAATCAACCTCAAGTCTTCTTCTTCTTTTTTTCTTTTGAACATCACCTCTCAGTGACCATTTTGAAAATAGCTCTGAAGTTCGAAACTGAACATAAAAAATAGAAAAAAAAAAAGATACATGGTATAACAAGCCATCATTTCAGTATTTTGTCACAAAAAAAGAGCGGGATTTCTATTAGTAATTTTTGTCAAGATTATAGATCTGAAGTGTAACCAGAGTGGGCAATAATTTGCTCCCATAGATAGTGAGCAGACACACACTCAAAAGTCACAAGTTTTGAGGGGTGCAGAAGAGATGCCCCTCATGTCTTCCCCTCTTGCAAGTCCGTTTATGATCCGCTAGTCCTTAATGGAGTGGTAGAAGCCTATGGGTGATTGGTCTCTCACGAATCTAGAGTCCCTAAGATCACACCTAATGGAGTTGATAAAGCTGGTGGCACCCTCCTTCACCCTTTTTGCTTAGCCAAATTTAAACACATGGATTTTGCATTGGAGTCTGGAGATGAAGCATTGTTGCGTTCCATTTTAGTTATTGTTCAGTCATGCATCTTATATGCTCATAAAGAAAGCCATGAGTCCATCACTTGCATTATCAGCAAGCCAATCCCTTCTACAATTGAGAGCAACCTAAAGAAATGTATTGTACGTGGAGCCAAACAATAACTAAAATAACAATTGGTTTCTTTAGTCTCAAAGTATTGTTAGGATGAGTTTGGATTTTGAAGAAAGAAAGAAAAGAAGGGAAAATAACTACATCCCCTCTTCTTCTTTTTGGGTGCTTTGTAGGAAAGGGAAAAGAAAAGTTGCAAGAAAGAATAAGGGGAAGTTATTTTTCCTTTTTTTTTCCCCTCATTCATTCGAATCATTCCTCTCTTTTTTCTGTTACTCTCGTAGCATCTTCTTTTCTTCTACTTTTCTCTTCCCTAGACTTGGTGAATCCCTAATTCATTCCACCAGGATTGGACGCAAGCCCATTCCATGATGGGTTATGGGTGCTCTGGGGGTCTCCTTTATGGACCCAACCCAGTAAAAATCATGCCGTACAAAACCCTCATTATGTAATCCTTAAAATTTGTGCTCTCGGAGCACTGTCACGAGATGTTCAAGACACTCCAACACTATTCATTTTCGTGGGATCTACAAGTAAGTGTAGGAGGAACCCGACACGAATGTATAATGTTAGAATGATTCAGAACACTACATGACTGTGCTCCTAAACTACTGAATGATACTAACTAAGATAACTAACCCTCGTAACCCAACAAAGTTAGAACCATGAAACTAGATCCCATAATTTCTGGAATCAAGGTCAGTCCATTATTAGTACTACTAACAAGACAAAGGAGTACTATTTATGACGAAGAAATCAATTCCCAAGTCTCAAGAAACTTGTACAAACTGGTGTATTTCTTACTCGTACTTTATGCCAAGGCAAAGAAGAGATCCATCACTATCACTGTCTCTTTCCAAAACCAAAGCTTAATCAGCCTCCGAAATTGCTTTCAATCCCTTGTGTCACTGTTTAATTTAGCACTGCCAAATGCAAGAAATAAATAAAATGAAACTGGAAGTATCGGATGAATGGATAATCAAATCAATCCCAGAGACTGACAGAGTGAAAGGAAAATATGGAACGAAATGAATCCGCAAAAGCAAAAGCAATCACTAGCGATGAAACCAACCAGGAAAAGGAAAAGATGCTTTTGTCCTGTAATTTTCTGTTCAGTCGTCTAAAAAGTACACGAATCAAATCTAAAAACAGAAGACCCCAAATAGGAAAATAAATAAAATAATGACAGATACTGCATCATGATTGAGATGGGTATTGTTCATTCACCATCATCCAACATTTTCTCTACATTTTCCCGGAAAATATGTGATTTTTCTTGGTAAGATCAAATCAGAGCCTCAATGCTAGCTTTCTTTACCATCCCACAGACTGGGCAAGAATCCAAAGAAACTTGGCAATCTTTGCACGAACAGAGGTGCCTACAGGGTAGGAATACAACACACGAATTCCTAAAATTGCAGCTTTTGCAGACCATCTTTTCTTGATTCTCTCTCTCCCCAAGTCCCTGTCCTCTGTTTTCCCCTGTTCCTTCATCCCACTCTCCTCTGAAGCATGACCCTGTATCTTCAACCTCATTGGTGAAACACCCGTTTTCTTTGAGCTGTTCGATTGTGTTGTTCAAATTTGCCACCATCGCTTCGTTTTCTGTGGCCAATCGGTACCATGTTTGGCTCTCAATCTCAACTTTTCTCAAGAAGTCTTCAAGCTCCATTGTTCTGTTCATAGCTTTTGCTATTTCTTCCTCTTTTTGCTTCAGTAAAACCACTGTTTTCTCTTCGTATTTCCTCAAAAGTAATGCCATCTGTTGCCTTCGTTGCTCTTGCAAGAGCAATCTCAATCTCTCGTTCTGTTTCCCGAAACAATTACACCAACGGTTAAGATCATTTATAAAAAACACTAAAATCACAACCAAAAAAAACTTTATCGTGTATATGTGAATGCTTTGATTTCTGACCTGTAAACTGATGAATCGATCAATCTGTTGCCCCTGCTTCTCAACCTGAGCCGCTGTGCTCTGAGAAAAAGCCGTGGATTGTTGATAATTGTTGTTTTTAGAAAGCAACCCCATGGTTTCACAGCACGGATTTTGGGTTTTCTGTTGAAGGTTCTGCAACAGCTGCTGTTGTTGTTTCTGCTGAAGATTGAAACAGAACTCATTGAACCCATAAGAATTCTCCATCCAATTTTGTGAACCACCCAAGGGAAAACCAAAACTATCCGGGTATAGCTGCGCTTGAATGGCCATCATAAATATATATCTACACGGGAGACTTTAGGTATAAAACTACAGAGCACCAGAACTGTAACAACACAAGACCAGCCCTTTTGGCAGATTTTCGTCGGCCTTTTTGGACTCGAACCAACAAAACAAGAACAGAATCGAAATGGGTTTGGCTTCAAAACGGGAGCAGTTGGATCAGAACATATGCATGATGTTTTCTCTCTCTCTCTCTCTCTCTCTCTCTTTATAACTCTGTTTTGGCAGAACCTCTGCTTTTGAGAGACGTTTTAGTTTTGGACGTGCTGCTAGGATTTCAAGGAACACAAAAAACAAAGGGAGGTAGGGGGAGTGTATAAATAATATTGGAAGGGGTGTGAATTAATTAATTGGATAATACAGTAGATTGTTTGATTGAATTAAAGTAACTGACAAACTGAAAAGAAAAACAGAGAGAGAGAGAGGTGGAAGGGGGCCCTAGGATTCTCTCTCTCTCTCCTCTTGGCCTTGGGAAGCATTTAAAGAGAGAGAGAGAGAGAGAGATGGTGGAAAGCAAAGGACGTAAACATGCAGATTTTGTGAGTAAACTATGGGGTCAGAGATTTCAGAGGCGTTTGTTTGAATGGGGAAATTCAATTCCAAGTGGGAGGTGGAGAGGTAAAGGTGAGGAGGCCTTTATGTGTGATTGTGATTTGTATGCATGTGGGAACAAGTCAGTTTCTTTTTTTTTGGAGTATATATTTTTAGTGAGAGAAAGGGTCAGTTTTTTCCTTTTAGAGGGAGAAAGAGAGGGAATCAAGGATATGTCAGTTTTGTCAATTTGCAAAGGCTGAAGAATAGGATTCCTAGTAGGAGTATTACCATCAGATTTATTAGTCTCTGAAAAGAAAAAAACAGAGCCAATGTGAAACAAATTTCTTACACAAGTATTCCTTTTGTTAACAAGAAGAATAAATAATGACACGTGAAAGATTTAAATTTATATCGATATCTAATTATTTAAATTGTCCGGGATAGTTTACGCATGCCTTGAAAAATTTTGGAGTCAATTTTAGCATCTTCTAACAGGGCAATAAATGGTTCTTATTATGTCAGGTGCGGCCGAACAGGGAGCGAATCTTATGGACTGACGCACAAGAATTGATAACACTTGAAAATTTTATAGTAACCTAAGGTCAAGAACGAAGTAAATTTGCAAGTCTAGAGGCCAGCCCCTTTGAGGTAAGAATTCAAAAAAATATCTTCATAATTACCCCAGTACGTAGTAGTGTTATCTTCTGGTCAAATTTTGAAAATTCTTTTTGCATTGAACTTATCAAGATTAAAAGTGTTCTAGAATGCGGGAAGTTAGCAAATTCATCGCATAATTTACTCCACATAAATCTCCAGCTATTTAATCTTTAATTTATCAAGATTAAAAGTGTTCTTATCTAGTACTGTTTCGTGGGAACCAAGAGTGGTGATTCCCATGTTAAATTTAAATTTGTTTTTTTAAAACTTGGGACAGCTTACGCGCACCTCAACTGATTTGGGGGTTTATCTCACCGGCCACTTTCGGAGGCCCAATTACAGCTACGGTTTTGCTCTGTATGAATTGGTTTCACAAGAGTTGATAACACTTAGAGATTTCAAACGTTAGAGCTTAAGAGAGAACCGAGTTTAATTTTGATCTTGAACGTGTTCTTATAATTTACCTTTTTAGTGCTATGAGCTTGCCAAAATCCGTAAAGATTATCTGTACGTAGTTCCATTTTATATGTACGATTATTGTAGTGAATTCATCCTTCTTTCTTTTTTCATTAGTTTACGGTTTGATTATCTCAAAAGGAAAAATAAAAAATAAAAATCCTTGCAATAGTGCACTCCGTTACGGCTACGTCAAACCATTACTTTTCTACAACAAAAGATTTCAAAAAAATCTCATTTTGATTATTTTCTTTTATATTTTTAGATCTGAATTATCATGGAAGTTTAAATAGCGACACTTTTCTATGTGTATAATAGTAAATTAACGTTCTCTTTATTTTGAAATAACGAAATGTTCAGGCCTGCTTATTTATACCTCGATTAATTCCAGGGCTCTGAAGTTAACGACCGGACAAATCCTCCAATAACCCCAAAATTTAAAATATTTGGCATTCGCTAAATTCAAACCCACGCTCTCATGAATTCTAAGCGTATGGGCTGATCTCACCATGCATGTATATATACTTTAGTTGCAGGCCGGCCGATACTCAATGGCACTATTTGAAGAGTGGTCGAATAATCTTCCATTATTGGACTCGATCTCTTTCTCAGTACACGCTACGTACCTCTCTCTCTCTCTCTCCAGTACAAGTTTACTTGGAAATAAAATCACCAAGGACAAAAATATCCTCTTCAACATACAGTTCGATCCACCGGAAAATTCCATATGGAGTAGTAGTATTATTTTTCTTCTTCCACCTAATTAATGGCTTTTTGTATCTTTCTTAAGAGCCACCGATAACGACTTATTAATAGTATTATAAGCCGGTGTCCCAGACAGACTCCTGGCCTACTAGTGTTTTCTCCAATATTGATTTGAGCCAAAAAAGAAAAAAGATGACAATGACTGCATCTATATTCATTGTATATATATAGTATTTTCTTTCAAAGTGGGTTTGATGGAGGCATCATGATTGAACTTCTAAGAAGACTAAAATCCAATTCAACTTATGCTAGCTAGCTTTTAAATTCATGTGTAAGCTTAGCTACCTTCCAAGAAGATTCATCCAACTAGCTTATTATGCTTTTCACTTGTATCTTGCACTCTTTATATCTTATAGTACTACGTAGTACTAGTTAATTTCTGTATGCATGTCCAACATTTGCAGTACATATATAATGTCATGTTTCACTTGAGTATTACTACTTTTGATAATGGAATTTCTTTTGGCGATTTTTTTTAAAAATAAAAATAAAAAAATAGTGGAAGTGATTGTTAGTGATCTCATTGCAAAGTGCGATTTTGGTGCTATGGTCACTTTAAATTTTGCAATTTCTGATCAGCTGCATCGCTTGGTTTATAATTACTGCAAAATTGTTGAACAATAATATACCAAAATTAATTGCGGGCATCGATACGGATTTTATTTTTTAGTGTTGAACTTTTATAGACTGGTATATGTAGTGTGAAAGTTTACCCCTTCAATCCTCTCTCGTTAGATTAAGGTACCATTTGAAAAGAATTTTAACAAGTTGTTAATTAGCTAGCACAATTACACAATTATAATTGATTCTTGCTATTGGTAGGATGATAGTTCGTAAACTTCATGATAGAAACTTTCTCGTATATTCACATACATGTTCGATTTGAATTTTGATGGATGTTTTTTTAGAGTAATGAGTGGAGAGAGATAGAAAAAATTTATTAAAGATTGTGTCAAGTGATATTGAAACCCCAAACGAACAAGGCTACTTGAAACGTAGTGTACAATTTTACGACATTCACAAAAGTTTTTCCCTTACTGATGTACCAATCAAATCATTCTGAAAGCATAGTTATCGATCTCAAATCAACTTCTGCTGTGTTTGGTTTGGTTTTTGAAATTTTTTTTGAAAAATAGTAGGAATAATAAGGTCATGTTTGGTAGCCATTCTATTTTCTGTTTTCTGTTTTCATTTTCATAATTTTCAAAAGTTAACTTTGAAAGTTTGTTTGGTGTACTACTTCCACTTTCAAATTTTTAAAATCACTTTCACTATTTTCATAATTTGAGGAAGTAACAAAACTCAACTTTCACTATTTTCAGAAACAAAAAACAGGTTGCTCCGCTACAATTCCTTGGGAGGTCTTTTTTCATTTCCTCTTCCTCTCTCTCTCTCTCTCTCAAGCAATGGCCATTGAAGATACTTATCGAAGGAGAAAAACCTTATAGTCAATAAAGGACCGACTTTGGAATTAGAAAATTTCATATATATATTTCATCTACATATATACTCACTTAACTTAGAGATGAGAGGAGGCCGGAAGGGATACGTTGGGCTTATGAAGCCATCATTTTATGAAAGTTGATACTATAACTTTGGCCTAGGAAAGAAGAACCCAATCACCTGGATTCAGTGCCGGTTCAAAGATATTTGGTTCTGAAGCGAAAGTCGTAATGGGCCATTTATCTCCTCATCTTTGAACAAAATTTTGTAAAATGTTGAGGAAAACTAAGGGGTGGAGATTCAAACCCAGTTTTTAAAGCATCCAAAGAGGCTAAGCTGCCACATGACCATAAAGATGTTACTCAAAGCAAGGCAATTGAAACTTATTATTTAAAACTAAAAAACTGTATTTTTTGGAGCCCTCTTCAGGCTTAAAAATTGGGGGCCAGAAGCAACAGCTTCTTCGGCTTCCTATCTAAGCCGGCAATGCCTGATCTATCTACCCGGCCCTTTCTTTCAGAATATCAAGTATGGAATTTGTTTCTAACATGATTGCAAATGCTAGGATGATTCTCTCTCTCTCCCCCCCCTATATATTTGGGAACTAGTGGAGAAATTGCAAGAAAGACCATTTTAGAGAAGAAAGTAAAAACTGGTTTGATTTTCTTTTTAAAAAACAGGTTGACACAAACATGTTTTCTGCTTTCACTTTTTTTTTAGGAAAAGTAAAAACTGATTTCAGCAAATAGAAAACAGGAAACAGAAAAGTGACAGTGTTGCCAAACATAGCCTAAGTGGATAGAGATAGAGAGAGAAATGTTAAAAGTATGGGGAATTTTTTGAAAAATTTCTTTTTGAAAAGTAAAGAGAACACAGCATTCAACTTTTACAAACTGAACGGTTCAAATAAAAAAAGAGAGTAACAAATTGAGGGGGACCCCACAATGAGTGCGTGCCAATGCACTGTGCAAAATTGTCCCACATTTGCCTACATCCTTAACTAGAGGTCCCATCTCCTGATCTCCATCACCGAGTGCTAGCTCCTCCTCAGTCCTCACCTATGAAAGTAGAAGTCCATGTTTCTATCCTTTTCTAATGGTTCACCTTAAGATATACCTATGGGCCGGAGAGAGAACCTCTATTATTATGGCAGTAATTATGGCCATGCATATTGCACCTATATTTCCCCTGCCTAGCAAGGAGTTTAATTAGCTAGCTAGCTAGCAATAGCTAGCCTAATAGATTAGCGTTTCTGCCGTTTCAGATGGGAAATTGCAGCTTGTCTCCATCTTGTTTTGCCTAAGAGTGTCCCATATTAATTGAGAAAGTGGAAAGTGATTTGATTCAAGCTGTGGCCTAACCCTATAGCTAGCTATGGTATAACAATTGCAACAAGTTAATTAATTTACTCGATCAATCGGAAGCTATAGTATTTGCTTTAATTTCCTATATACATGTTCGTTCGGTCTCCAATTTATTACGGTATGCCTTTTAAACCTACTAGCAAGCCGGCATGTGGGCTACAGCAGTACAATGGGGTAAAATTGCTAGCTAGATAAGTGACCTTGAACTACAATTACCCTTACTCCTTTTTCTTTTCTTTTTTTTTTTTCCAATTTAAAAGATAAAGAACCCATTTGTTTATGACTTTGCCAATTGTTTATTTTCTTATCAGTTTATTTTCCATTTAAAAGATAAAGACTCATTTGTCTAAATCTTCAGAAAATACATTCTTTGGGGAAAAAAAAAGGGAGATTATGTTGGATAAATGATTAAATGCATAACACTCTGTAGGATTAAACAAACAAGAGTAACCAATATTCGAATCCTACCTCTATATTATCCGCAATTAAACAAACATGTCCAAAAGACAAAATCTTTGAAAAGTGGATGTGTGTGTTGTGAAGCAAAGAACCCACTACATCTTTTAATTTTTTTTGTTTCGAAGATCAGGTCGTCTGGACCAGTTTACCCGTACCTCAACTATTTTCTTTTTCGATCCGGTCTAATACAGACCATCTTCGTCGGAAACTAGGAAATTCACAAGTAATTTCTCTTTTACGACTTAGCCCCAAGATAATGTAACATTTCGAACTCCAGTTGTCACGATTTACATTGATCCCTTTTGCCACTTGAGTTACCGTAGGGACTAGGGTTGAACCCACTACACATCTACATGCATGCTTTTTACGGTGGAATTGGGAATCAAAATCAAAACAGCTCCCCAACTCAACTGTGCCCAAATCAAAAGGTGAACAGATAATTTAATGTTTTATAGGAGTAGTACGTACACAATACCTACACATAATAATGCTTGTCTCTTTCCTTGTTTACATAATCCCCCAAGTCTCTGAATTCTTGTTGTAAATGTAAAAGTCTTTTTTGACACTGCACATGCATCAATTCGTGGGACAAAAAGGCCAGCACACCACATTACTACAGTCCCCCTCCACCCCCAATTTGGACGGTACGTAACAAAACTAACCACTGACCAGGCCAGGCTTTGAATGAGAAAAAGAAAGATTGTCCAATTCCATTAATATATACTATTCATTTCATAACGTCCTTTCATACATTTTGCATGAATATGTGAGTGGGTGAATTTCACTCTGCACGCGCAGAATTTTACTATTACCCAATGTTCACATTGACCCTTAAACTTTTATTGATGCGCGCCATGTGACAAACTTTAGTCGGGTCAAAATGAGAGAAGTGGAATGATTAGAGGTTGAAAGTGGAAAAAATCGCAACAAGTGGCAACCTCTACTATGAGACTATGCTATCAGAATGTTAAGTTTTATTTCGTGTTAATTTCCCCTTTTTAACAAAATTTATAAGAGATTAAATACTTGATTTTGTTTGATAAACTGACTCCAAACTAGTAAATAGTATTATGAGTTTCAGGTATAAAAAAGTCATGTTCAAACAAGGTTAAGCAATAATCTATATTCCAAACTAGTAAATAATATTGCGGATCAAAAAAAAAACTAGTAAATAATATTATGAGTTTCAGGTATGAAAAAGTCCTGTTCAAACAAGGTTAAGCAATAATCTATATATTCTCACCAATTCAATTTAGAGGGGTCAAATTAATTTACTCAAGAATCGAAAATGTAATACTTTACAATTGATTAAAATTGGTGAGGTCAATTGATCTGGCATCTCCGAAAATAGCAATGCCATGTGACATATTTCGCAAGTGGACCAACAATAGTATTAATTAGGTTGAAAAAAATATCTCAATGTTACTCTCTGCCCTTATTTGTTTGTCTGTACACACGATTCTGAATGTCTCAAGAAGTCGTTTCACATGTTGTAACTACAATATTTTTTATTGGTAAAAATAATGCTGATTCTTATGCATAAATATATTGTTCGTTGACTTGATTAAGGTAGACATGACTACGAACAAAGAGACATGCAAATAAATTTTGATGGAGAAATTACTATTTTTTGAGTATTTTTTTCAGCCCCTACACAAGTTGTTATGCTTTACCACCCAAAACCTAATCTCAGTTAATTAGAACGTTGTACCAAACCTAGTGATACTACAGTAAATTGGAAATCGTTAAGTGCTCCAAAGTGTTATTTTACCTAATGCACCATCGATTCAGACAGAGAGGTGGCGTTAATTGGGAGTGGAGATCAAGTAGGGGGAGGAAAGGCAAAGGCAAACTGGCAAAGGCAATGGGGACCCATGTGCTGGCCACCTACCAGGGACCCATGAGTGATTTTCGTGCTTGGGCGGCTAATCAGCAACCAATGGTGGAATCCATGACACTCCCAAACGAGACCAAACATTACTGATTCAACAAATACAACGTAGGAGTATGACACAATATCTATCCATCCATCAGTGTGATATCGATCTCATTTATCTAATCAAATTGACTAAGTCGACAGACAACCCGAACCCGGTAAAGAAAGAAAGATATGGAAAACAAAAGAAAAAGTTGTAGTCGTGATGATGAGGTGGTTGCTACCTACTGGTGATCAATAAAGTCCAGAAACCCCCAACTCAGTTCTCGTGTTTGATGAAGTTCCCTAGGCACCACTGCAACTTCCCAACTACTTCTCTCTCTCTCTCTCTCTCTCTCTTTGTTTTTTTAGCCTTTTCGCAAAGTGATATGGAGAGTCTCACAGTGACCCCACTTTCGATTTTGTAGTTGCATCATCTGTTTGTGCTTGCTTAATTTGTTGATGTTAAAGTAAAGGTTATTAGGCTGGAGTAATTATGCTTTGCTAGTAGTGGTAGTACAGTACTAAATAAGATTATCATTCCAAGACTAAAAAAATCTGACATTACAGTGACTGATTCAAAGCATTATCATTGTCATCATAATTCATGCATATATAAAGATCATGCATATTTTCTTGTGCTCCCGACAGCACTGCCCGCATTTGCGTGGAATTTATACACTTAATTTTATGGCTTTCGCGTGAATGCTTTTTGGTAGAGATTCCATTCTTAGAACACCATGTGTGTTGTGTCCGTAAAATTTTGATAAGATGAAAGGACAATAGGCCATGGCTATATCCTATGAACAAACCTGAAAGAGGCTCAGAAGTTGGGCCGAAAAAGGTGGTCTCCATTTAAAGCTGTGATATCTTTGACATTATCACTTATCAGAGGGGGAGAGAGAGATGAAGAAATTGTTGGCCATCCAATCCCATAGAGGAAGGACCACCAGAGGTGACCAGAGCGTGGATAGTGGGAATGGTTGGGTTGTCCAATTAAAAGTCTGTTCTGTTGCATTCGTACGTTGGAGGGAAGCTATAGGGTGAGAGAGTCATTGGAAACCGCTTATATTGGCCACCACTTTAATTAATTAGCTACTTAACTGAAGAAATAGTACTAGTATTAAAATGCCACGTGGATGGCTCTGCGTATAACCAATTGTCGGGTGGTCCGTTGACTACGGGGTTATTATATCTACCACTATTATCAAAACGGGACCTAAGAGAAATTTACCTTTGGAAGGTAATTCCACTTTACCCATAATTGCTGATTAGCGAGTGTAAGAGGACCATTTATATAATAATACACTACAAGAAATTTGAACACCAGCGCTTTGTCTATCAACGCTTGCAAAAAGCGTTACAATAGGAAGTCTACAGCAGCGCTTTTTTTAACCGCTGCTAGAATGGGGATTTCCTAACGCCCAAAGCAAAAGCGCTGGAATAGGCCAACCATTTCCCAGCGCCCAAGTAAAAGCGCTAGAATAGGCCCCCATTTCCCAGCGGCCTTAGGAAAAGCGTTGGAATAGATCCAAAAAAAATAACCACTGATGGAATAATTTCTAATTATATTATATGTCATACATTTGCTAATAATCTTCAGTATAGATCTTAAACATATGTTATATACTATTAAACATTCTCACATATATAACGAAAATTGGAGAAGGTATGCGCGAGCTCTTTGGTGAGCTAAAGGTCAAGAAAATGGCACTCTTGTGCGTTGATTTTTTTGTAAAGAGAGTCTACACCAGCGCTTGCAAGTGCTGGTAAACATCAATCTATACCAACGCCCATAAAAAGTGTTGGTATAAACCTATAGCAGCGCGTCTACTCCAACGCATTGCCCAAGCGCTGGTATAGACCAAGCAAGTCTATAACATCATTTCCGTGACTTTTGAGCGCTGACGTATCCCGACTTTCTTGTAGTAAGTAATTGTTTGCCAAAACCCAGTGTATCACCACTCTCCATTCCCCAATTTTCAAGAAAATTCTATCCCGCCATAACTGAGTTTCTACGTACGGGAAGAAAACAAGAATGAGTCCAAGAGCAGTTGTTGCGTACCTTTTCTACAGATTGACGATGGCGATCAAGACCGGCCCTAAGCTGAAGCCAGAGGTGCGGACGAGTTTAGGCCTCAGAATTTTATGTAAAAAGTAAAAACCATAGCCTCATCGTCCGTATAAATAAATCTATATATTATATATAAAAGTTGTTTCTTTGCACTATACTCAGATTGATGTCATTAAATCGGTCATTTTCGAGCCCATGTGTGGTCTCTGCTTCAGTTTTCCAGTTTTATTCCCTTGGAATGTGTTCTTAATGGAGTTCAATTTTTGTAGATGAACTTTGAACTTCACGAATGTTGGATGAAAGCAGTAGCTAGCCTCGTTATATGTAGGCTTGAACTGTTCGGTTTCTATTTGTTTTTTTTCTCTCTCTGTTGTCAAATGACGTAGTATATTTGTAGTGAGGTAGTTTGTTGGGGTGCAAACTTGGTGTCCTCTGTTGTGTTACAGTATGTTTTTTATTCCCTCGCAATAGATGGTTCATGTGGTTGTTAGTTGGGGAGGAACTTTACGGAGAAACCAAGTAGCGTGGGTTACTATCAGAAATATAGAGACAGATTCATCGATTGATCTTCTTAACAATAGACTAATATTCTCTCGATGTGTAAGTCATTTCAAAGCAAGGTTGGCATATTGGTCAACTCTTGCTCCACTTTGCTAGTATATTGGGCGAAGTGGTGCTCACAATTCCATTAGTGGTGACAAACTCTATTAATTTACCGCGTTTAAGCTGCTTTGTCAAAATTAAAAAGAATGATTGGGGATTACAGGGTTTTGTTGTTGTTGTTGTGTTTAAATCCTCTTGTGAATACCATTGAGCTTTATTGAATGAAATTTGTACTGATAAAAAAAAATGACGTAACTCATTTTGTAGATAAATTTGTGAACTACAAGAGTTTCTAAATTTTGTAGACTCTTGTGAATACCATTGAGCTTTATTGAATTTTTTTGAACATCATTGAGCTTTATTGAACGAAATTTGTGCTCATAAAAAAATGACATAACTCATTTTGTAGATAAATTTGTCAACTACCAAGAGTTTCTAAATTACATAACTCATTTTGTAGATAAATTTGTCAACTACCAAGAGTTTCTAAATTTCGTTTACTTCTGTTTTCCTATTTCTCTCTCTGAGCTTCCATGCATGTAGAGTATCCATTGCAATGAAAGGAGTCTCCGTTCATGTAAAAGAAACCTTAACTCATGATATAGTTAAAAGTTGAATTGACTTTCATACAAATTGAAGGTTGGACTGTACCCCTATCACTTGATAGTAAAAATAAAGATGATTATTTATCTCTCTATCATCCACAGAGAGAGAGGAATTCTAACTTCTAATCTTTCCCACGTCTAGCTAATTATTAGCTAACTAGCTATCACACAAGCTTAATTACCACCTCAATCTCTCATAGCTACTTAAATATGACTTGCAAATAAATCGAGCTGTTTGTGAACAGCTTAAGGCTCAGCTGGGCTCGACTCATTTTGTAATTAAGCCAAATTCGAGGTCAAGTTTTAGAGCATACATCATTCAAAATATTCAAGCTTTTGAACGAGGCACCTATGCATATCAGTTCTTTCTCTTTTTTTTTTAAACCTCTTACATATCACATATCACTGTCTTTCCTTGGATCTTTAATGTGACCGTTGCTTTGTTTGTGGTATTTTTTTTAATACGCTTTTTGTCATCTTAAAAATGTGTCACTGTTATTATAGATACTCGGGTTTCAATTGAGCTGAAATTGATCCCAACTTCTTAAGAAATTAGTGGAAAAAATCAACTTGTACTCGTCCTAGCTTTTTTTTTTTTAATTTTCACGAACGCCCATCATGGCAGATAATTTACTTTAGAAGCGAAGATACAGAAACACATAAATGTATTGGAAGGCGAAACAAAAGAAAGGTCATGTGAAGCGTCTTTGAAGGAGAAATATATTGCTTTCGATCCGTTGGGCCTCTAGATTAAAGTGGTATCCGGTGAAGTTTGACTAATTAATGGAGTCCCATAACTCGATGGCTCCTCATTTTACGTAGAATCGTAGATGTAGATGTACAAACAATTGAACCTTACCCTTTATGTTTGTTTACAAGTCTCGATATATGATAAATGTTCCAAATTAATATTGATTGATTCTCTCAGTTTCTTTTCGTTTTGTAGACCCAACCCAACATCTTCGCTTTCGTCTTTAATCTTGACTTGGCCAACTTTCCAAGAAACTCGCTTACTAAAGCCCCTTTATTCTCTCTCTCTCTCTCTCTCTCTCACACACACACACACACAGGGGAGAGAGAGAGATACGTTGGAAATTTCATGATACATTTGTGTTGACTAAAGTTTCTTCAAGCAATGGGGCCCCATGACCCATAAAAAACAGGCACGAATGGAGGGTACTCACTTTTCATTTCATTTCTATTTTTTTTTTTATTTAATCTCAGAGGGTACTCACTTCGAGTCAGGAAAATTAACAACCGACCATGATGTCAAATTCTATCTTGGAAGGCGAATTTGTTGCATAAAATCTTGTTTAGTGCATGAAATGATGAAAAGCAAAAATGTATGTATATGAGGTGAAGAATTGCATAGTATCCAGATTAATCTTCTTCTTCATTTTTTCCCGAATATCCAGATTAATCTTAAACGCGTCAAATTTTATATTTCCACTAGCAATTCAGATGTCGAGCCTCATAACTCAAACAAACAAATTACCAGAGAAGATACCACAATCACATTTCATACAATAGTGTATGGTTTTTCGAAGTGCATTTCACACAGCCTGACTTTGGGCCTCGCAATTAATTTCACTGGGTTTTGTCTTGGGCTATTGCACTACGTTTGGGCCAAACCCAAACACTGTCCACTGACATTCAAAAACAAGGGGCTAAATCCATAAAGTATTTTTTGAAAGAAAAAAATGAGGACGATATTTTGAAAGGAAAAGTTAACTTCATCTCTTTGGACGGTAATTAACTGAAAATTATTACTTACTCTTGGAGTACTGTCAGTCTGCCATGTGGTGCTCCAATGGCCTCTATCAACACAAATTTACGCGTGGTCCCGAAGCAAGTGTATAGACCTCACGTGAATGTGTGATAGTAGAGATTTTAGGAACACCACGTGACGGTGCTCCAGGAGCATTTAATAACCACTCGTAATTAAGGTTCAACAAATATATATTAAAGAAGGGAAATTACAATACAACGTTTATACATGATGAAGAGTATGAAACATTTTTCATTGGAAAATGATATTAGCACTCCAAAAATTGATGCAGGCACTCCAAAAAACAAAGGAAAGTGGCTTTGGAATTACATTGATTTTGGAGTGCCTGCATCAATTTTTGGAGTGCCAATATCATTTCCCTTTTTATTTTGGCGCTTCGGAAAATCGAAGTTTACGAAACGCGTATTGAAGTTTCAATTTTTCATTGCATATTTTAAGAAAATACCAAATGTGTGTGTGTTTTATTTAGCAATTCCCATTCGAAATGTGTCGCTTATATGTCCTTTATTTTTTTGAATATCTAAAAAAGCAGATAAACAATGTTTGGTCTTGCATTTGAATTTCAAGAAGAAACAAAATAAAATAAAATCGGCTTACAGATACACTTTTGTATGGGTAAAAAATAAAAAAAGGATGAATCTATGAGACAAATACACGGTAAATTTTTGTTCTCATTTTCCTATGGCCCCCTTTTTCTTTTTCTTTTTTTTGGTACGTCGGAAATTCTATGGCCCCTTTTGATCGCGAGAAATGGTGAGATAAAAAAGAGAATTGATGAAACATAGTGAGAAAAGGGAAGGACGATCAAAGACTTTCATTGTGATACTTTTTTGTCTTTTTCATTTCTCATGTTACAAAATGAGTGATTTGAAGAAGGAAGCGGCTCCTCTCTAGTTTGGGGAAAAATTGGATGGGGTGTAGTCTAGCCAATTCAGATCCATTTCGTGTCCATCTCGATAATCGAGATCGTTTATCTTGTAGAGCATGTTGAGACAATAGACCATGAAAGAACTTATGCCTATTGGATGGTACCTTCTTTCTCTTTTTTTTTGATCCGATATTGGATGGTACCTGATTCAAACACATTCAGCAAATGGTAAATGGGTTTCTCATTTTATATCCGATCCATGTCATTTTTTGCATAGTCTAAAGTCTCGACGTGCTCTACAAGATTAACGGTCCAGAATTGGCTGGACTGGACCCCGTCTAGTTTTCCCCGAAACTGGAGAGTAGCCACTTGCAAGAAGGAAAACTCTATTTTTTTTTTTCTCACCTAATCACTCCAACCTAATAAATTGTTAATGCGAAAGAGGAGTATTTTCAATTTCATTTTCCTCTGGTGAATTTGCTCTGAAGACAAAGTCAAAGATGTTCTGTAATTTACAGTAGTACTTTGCTTCTTTATCTTCCTCTCCGCTTTTGTTAATTCTTGGTTTGGTTTGGTTTTATGGGATGAATCATGCATGTGGGGAAGCATCAGTTGGCTTTCTTCCTTCCAACAAAATTCAACCAAATTACTACAGTAATAATTATGAGGAGTATCCCCAACTACCTTGTCGGCTCTGGTCGGTGTGGAGATTCCAACCTTATTAAAATACTACTATATATTATTCCATCGCCCTACTTCTGCACGACACGTGGCTAAAACAACCAGACACGAAGCTACATAGTACATACCAAAAGTATATACATAGTAAGAGAGAGAGAGAGAGATGTATATACTACAGTAGTATATGTAAGAAGGACTTCCCAGCGTCAAATAGGATCGATCAATGTATTGAGTTTATGTAGCTTGAACCCAAGAAACTGCAAAAACAAATTGGAGTATTGTGTTTTTTACAGCTAGCACTGGACTGGTGTTTAAGTGAAAATGGGCGTATTGGATCATCTCTCCCACATGTTCGATTGCTCTAGTGGCAGTTCCAAGCTCAAGAAACGCAAGCAATTTCAGGTACGAACTCCGTAGTAGTAATTAAGTATCAGTCTTCTTGTTTTTGTATATATATATATATATTCTACGTACATCTGCTGATCTGCATTGCTGCTTAACTTAATTAATACGGAGTATTAAAATCAAATACTACTGTGATTGTGTAATCAGACGGTGGATATAAAAGTGAGGATAGACTGCGAAGGATGTGAGAGGAAGGTGAGGAGATCCGTGGAAGGGATGAAAGGAGTGAAGACGGTGGAGGTGGATCCGAAGCAGAACAAGCTGACCGTCGTCGGTTACGTGGAGCCCGCCAAGGTGCTGGCCCGCGTGGCTCATCGGACGGGCAAGAAGGCCGAGCTCTGGCCCTACGTGGCTTACGACAAGGTGGCTCATCCTTACGCTCCCGGTGTTTACGACAAGAAGGCCCCGCCCGGGTACGTCAGGAAATCAGACGATCCACAGGTTCAAAGCCTCGCACGTGCTACCTCTTTTGAAGTCCGGTACACCACGGCCTTCAGTGATGATAATCCTGATGCATGTGTTATCATGTGATGTGAGTAGTATTAGAGGAGTACTACGAACGAGCACTGACCTCCCCTGAGGTTTCTGAAATTTCATTGCCCTCCCTTGCTTTTTCTGAAATTGTTAAGATTCCCCATCCGTTAATTTCTCCTCAAACGGTGTTAACTTTCTTTTTAAAATGACTGACATACCCTTGCCTTTCCATCTCTATACCTCCAAACACTCTCTCGGCCATTTAAAACCTATGCATTTCTTCTCCAGTTCTTTTTCTTCTTCTTCTTTTTTTCATACTTTGAAAATTCACTTCTTCTTTTTTCTCACTAGTTATCATTGTTGTCTTTTTCTTCTTCTTTTTCTCACTAGTAAAAACAGTAAACATTTGGACGGGTTAAAAAAATAAGTGCTCCAATTTTCAATCCGTTTGAACCAATGAGAAAATCTTATTTTTTTGATTACTTTATTCTAAAGGATCATAATTAATTTGACTCTATATGAGAACCCTAAGAGAGTTATAGAATAAAATGAAGAGCAAATACTTAATTATGAGAGCCGTAACGACAAATATTAATTATGACCCTTTAGGATAAAATAATCATAAAAATATGATTTACGCACTTATTCAAACGAATTGAAAATTGGAGCACTTAATTTTTTAGATTGTTTATATATTAAAAAATAAGATTAAAAAATTAAATACTCCAATTTTTAATCCGTTTGAATTGGTGCGAAGATCTTATTTTTTCGATCATTTTATCCTAAAGGATCATTAATTTTTGGTTATAGAGCTCTCATATCAGAGCCCTAAGAGAGTTGTAGAACCAAATAAATTAAAAAGAAGAAGAAAAGGTCAAAAGTTCTGCTGCTGTACCATTTGTCGTGTTGTACTTGGCTAGCTATAAGTGACTAGCGAGAGTGGCCTGAGGTATTTTGCTTAGTTGATTGTCGTGTGGGTTGGATGGGAAAATAAAACAAAGGCTCGTTACTATTACCAACAAGGGCTCAATTATATTGTTGAGTCTGTACCAAAAAGCGGTTTAAGGATATAACATGCTCTATATTAATATAGTGATTTGCAAAATCTAAAATAAGGGAATTAAAAATACAAATTTAAGAAAAAAATAAAAATGCAAACCCAATGCACAAGGCTCCCGCCATTGTGGTTTCTGGAAAAGGGTTAGTGGAACTCTACCTTATAATATAATTATCATCTCAAATTACAAAAATATATATAGTCATCATCGTCAAGTTTTTTTTGGATACAATAATCTTATTTGAAATTGGAATCTCAAATATTAGTTTACTCAAATTTTTATATTACAAGATCGACCAATAAATTTTATTATGGGAGAATAAAAAATCTTGACTGCATCATGATTTGGGAAAAAAGAGGTCCACATGACGAGAGAGGCCAAAAGGGTATTTTGGACACTTTAAAATCATAAAAACATGACATCAGCATTAATCATCTAATCTTGTGAAAATATTTAACAGCCATGTAACGGAAGGGGGCATCTTGATAAAGTCAGAAAAAGCAAGGGAGGGCAGTGAAATTTCAGAAATCTCAGGGGAGGTTAGTGCTTGTGTCAGAAACCTCAGGGGAGGTCAGTGAAATTTACCCTAGCGGGTTTAAAAAATGTAGTACATGTTGTGTGATTTGATTGATACTCCATATTTTTTGTTTGATTCAAGTCACTTCTTATCAATGTTATGAATACCGTACCGGTCAGGGTATTGGTTTTCCTACTGGTACGGTACGTACCGGTACCGGTCAAATACCGGGTACCGTTTCGGATTTACCGCAACTACGATATTTATAATAATTATATATAATTATAATTCAAAAAAATCCCCCATACCATGCAATTCATTATAAAATACCTATGTGTTTGCCTCTTGTCCCACATTGCCTAGTTACAAAACTCTTTTCCATCTTAAATGGTTTTGCACTCTAGTGGGCTTGTGAATGAGAACGCAAGAAGAAGTCTCGCGCGCTTGGGAAAATGGACCATGGCCGAAGGCAATTTGGAAAAACTGATTCTGAAACCAATTAACCGGGTGCGCGTCACGGATTATTCGCGCGCAGGGGGGTGCAAATCCGGGATTTGAGCCTCGTACCATAGTTAAGCCCACGTTTTGCTAAAATTCTGAAACAATGTTTTTTTTGGACCCAGATCACTTTTTTTTTGGACCCAGATCTGCAAAAAAAACAAAAACAAAATTCCGGCCGAAATTCCCGGTAAGCTTGTCTCGTCCGGTACCGGCCGAAATTCCCGGTACCGACCGGTAACGAAGGAATAAGGAACAATACACAATGGAACAAAATATAACGGCCTATTGCTGGGGCTGGATGGTCCATTCTGGATTTTTGGGCCCACATGGAGGCCCATTTTTACGATAAGCTCCCTGGGTGAAGAGAATCATCAAAAACCCAGATTCAAGGCACACCATTGCATCATTCCCTATGTAACGTTAGGGGTGGTTCAGCTTAACAATCCATGGCTTATATTTTTGTCTCTATTCAATTTTGAATAATTCACCAACGAATATATAGATATATAAATCAACATCTCTCGTTTTTCTCATTCCTTTTTTCCAAGAAGGATTGTTTTCATCCCAAAATAATCCGGTGCTTTCCCAATGTACCAGGCAATGTGCTCAATTTCAAAACCCACGATCTAGAAATCTACAAAAACTCAAACTGTCGAGGGCCCGGGATGTTAAACCTACTTCCCTGTGGCCACTAGTAGATTTACTTCCTAAAGGGCAAACCCAGAATTCTACGACAAAAATATGGGAATCACATTAGGGTAGCATTTCATGTGGTGCGCAGTGCCTACTATGTCATCTAGCTCTTTTGTTAACACATGCAATTATTGATGCCACATCATAAGGAAACAATGATGCAAACAAAATAGAACCTAATACCGAACAATTGGACATTGAAATGGCATGATTCACTAGAATTTTGAGTCAAAGAGCTACCAACCATTATCTCTTTTTCGAAACTGAATATAGAGAACATGGGTTATGTTGATCCGTGTACATCAGACACTCGCTCTGAAACCCAAAGTACTAAACTTGAGCTGACCGGAAGGAAAAACAATACTGAACTTGTCTAATAATCTTGTATCCTCCAGAAAAAGAAATCTCTATATTTTGATTAGCTCTTCAAGTAGCTGGTGATGTACAAGTCCTTCCTAACAGCATAAAAACAATGATGATCTAGCTATGATAAATCAAGACATCGGACTGAATTTCAAGTTTCCATCCCTTCACTTAAGAAAAGATTACTCTTCAGTCACATGGTAGTAACTAGTAAGTAATGCAGGGGCACCTAAAAATTCAAGTGCTTTCCTTGATCCTTCAATTATCTTTTTCAGCAGTCAGCAAAATTTCCCATAATCTTTTGAAGAACATAGCGCATGCAAGTAAAGACAAAGAGGCCCTCATGCAATGTAGAAGTTTGTAAGAATAATGGAAAATTTAAACAGATTTGTTATCGATAAGACATGGATTAAGTTGATACCATAGCACATGCAAATCAAAATGCATTCAAAACAGACGAAATAAAAGAGACTGTTGAGCTATGGAAATCTAGTACTAAGCCTGTTATTGGGGAATTCGAATGTCCAATCAAACTATCACACTCCACTTCCGCTAAAACTGTCTCTATGTTAAATCACTCCACGAAACATTTGCATTGCACCAGGAACAACATGCAGGCTGTTAAGGAAGTCATAAAGCATTAACGAATAGAAATCAAGAAAACATGCTCTATGATCAACATGAAAAAATACCAACAAGTGAGACTGCTACAAGTTACGCAAGCCTATATCCTCAAAAGAAATCAAGCTTGAGTTTGGTAAGAAGTATATTAACAACCTATATGAAAATGGAGCAAACATATAAAATACCAGTAAATTTCACCTTTTCTCTTGTTTGCACGAGAATTATCCACTGTTGAGACTACATTCCAAGTCCACAACTAGGAAACTCTGTCAATTCAGCATTTTGGTTCCCAAGACACTGCAGATTCTCAAACTCACAACCACTGAAGTGTTGACCATTTAATGCCTCACCTTCCCCACTTCTTTCCACCACCCCCGGATGAAGGCAGTAAACTTGATTATTACTATATTGCATATTACTACAGGGATTCATCACATATGCACCAGGCAAATTTGGAGTAGCCATGTTTTGATACAAGTAACCACCTTTTCCAGGCTTCTGATAAGGAAAAGACCCGATTTCTCCGTCTATCCTGCCCCGGATATCCACAAGCAAACACTTCAGCCATGCAACCTCAGCTTCCAAAGCCGCCTGCCCTTGTAATCTCTTCATCAGTTGCTGATTCAAAGCTCTCAATCTCACAACTTCATCCTCTAGCGAAGCAGTGCGAGCCTTCTTCTTCTCGCGATACTTCCGCACCGCTTCCCGATTACCCAATGGGTGTTTCTTTGATTTCTTATCAGCGGACTCCGCTGTATTGTCAGGGGAAGCTGAATATTCATTTGGAGGGGAGAGGATTTTGGTGTGCAAGTGAAAACAAGTGTGGGTATGTGGGAAATCAGGGCCTGGTGGGTTACAAGTGTGGGTATGAGTGCAGGCGTGTGTATCATTCAGAATCTCGTTGAAAAAGCTGTCCATAGAACTGCTTGGAAGATCACCAAAGTCTGGACATGAGAACATTTCTTGGTTTGAGAAATCAAGCTCTCCGTCATCCATTGCAACTCAAGATACCACCAAAAGACAAGACAAAGAATCTAGAATCTGTAATCCAATATTTTGGCCTATACCCAGATGACAATTAGCTCTGCTTTCTCAATGTGGATACTGGTTACATATAGGGGCCTTAGAAAACTCAAGTTGGGTGTTCAAAAACACCCAAACCCTGGAAAAAACAGAGACAACATTACAAGAATAGAAAATTTAGAACAGTGAATCTGGAACTGAATGCCCAAATCCAAAGCTGCATTTTTAATTGTACTAGTGTAATTACTTTTGACACTCGGCGAAAAAAAAGAAGACGACTTTATTGATAAGCAGTTGGATGATGATGCTAATGGGGTGAAATGCCCTAGAACAATGTCATTTTAGCTTGTTTTAACTTCGTACCTTAATATTGAAGTAAAATAGAGGAGTAGATATAGGTTACAAATTAAAAAAAAAGAAGAAGAAGAAGAAGTTATAGTACCAAACACATATCCTTATCTAAGCATGAACAACAACGTAAGCAACGTGGTTCAAGTAAGCACACATATTCTCCTACGATCAGTTTGAGATTTAAAATATTAAAAAAGGAAAACTTACGATAGAAACTCTAGAAAGAAGCAAAGGCGCTGGAAACCGAGAGGCGGTTTCAATTGAAACCTCGCTTATCCAGTTAATTCCAGTTCCTCTTCGCAAGGCTGATGCATGAATTTTTGAATTGTGGAACCCTGGAAACCGAGAGGCGGTGTTGAGAGGGAAATTATGAGTTTTATAATGGCAATGAGAAACCCTAAAAAGTGAAAAAGAGCGCCATTTTAGTGGAGAAAAGCTATTGGCGAAGAATGTTCAAAAAGAAGACCTGGAGGAAAACACGTTTTGTCTGCGGCCTCAATTTATAGGTTTTTTTTTAGGGAAAATTTCAAAATGACACCTGAACTTTGCACCAAATGTCACAGAGACACCTGAACTTAAGTTTATTTCAATTAAACACCTGTACTAACAAAATCCTCAAATTTAGACCCCCGCCGTTATTCTCTGTCCCAAAAATTGCTAACATGGCATCTCCAACCCGTTTAAGTTGCCCTATTACACATATTTCCAACAAGGGACGATGCACCCAAGCGAATGTAAAGTACTTATACGTAATGGGTGCATCGTCCCTTGTTGGAAATATGTGTAATAGGACAGCTTAAACGGGTTGGAGATGCCATGTTAGCAATTTTTGGGACAGAGAATAACGGCGGGAGTCTAAATTTGGGGATTTTGTTAGTACAAGTGTTTAATTGAAATAAACTTAAGTTCAGGTGTCTAAATTTGGGGATTTTGTTAGTATAGGTGTTTAATTGAAATAAACTTAAGTTCAGTTGTCTCTGTGACATTTGGTGCAAAGTTCAGGTGTCATTTTGAAATTTTCCCTTTTTTTTAAACTGTCAAGTTAGCACAGTTGGTAAAGTTCATGTCTCTCTTCTTGATGGTCTAAGTTTGAGCCTCACGAATGATGGGATTTGGGATGTCAGGATTATGAATAGCCTTTAAGTCTCTCGTTACTAAATCCCCGCTAATTATACAATATATTGGGAAATAAAAAAATTATAGGCTTTTGAGGGGATAAGGTGTGATTATCAATAAGACAGCTTTGAAGCTTCAGCTTGTTCATTTGGGGATTTTGGGGTAATGAGTGGAGAGAGATAGAGAAAGAGAGAAAATTTATTGAGGACCGTGCACAAAAATAGAGTCCAAAATCTAAATCCTAAAACGAACAAGGCACAGTTTCACAAATTTTTTCTCCATAACTTCTGGGGGCATCTGATAAAATTGAAAAGACACAAAAAAAAATCGGGAACAATATGTAGTTTCAACATGGAGTCTTCTATTCTATTGGAGTACTTGATTTTGGATGAGATCATATGATGACAAACAGAGGAGTATGAATTGTGATGCAATAATGATGCTTACTATTGTAGGTTCAATAGGCTCAACTCACCGTTTTAATGAGAAATTTATTTTTTTTGAACTGTAAAAAGGGTTTGAGGGGACGATCAATGTAGCAACCCTCGGGCATGACCATGAGGTCTCCCTACCCGCTGTAGAATGTCCAGTTGAGCCATAGCTACTGCCCAAAAGAGTAGACCGTCACCACAACACCACTTAGATACATAATTGGCAAAGGACCCTGTCCGTGAAGACTCTTTAGTAATGGGATTGCAACTTTTCTTTTGCTGGTTCAGAGATAGGAATGTATTGTTCAATTTCATATGATCTTGGTTCAGAGAAGAGTAGTTTGTCGTAAAGATATCTTGGAACTTGTAGGCGCGGTCAAAATTATTGACAAGTCATCAGGAAAGACCTTTTGACCAGCCTATCGGCTGTAGACACGTGGCGACCAGGTCCACGCGGAAAGTCCACCTTAGTCAAAACACTATTTCAAGAAGACGTTTGACTGACCAATGGAAAGAAAACACGTAGCACATGAAGATGAACGCCCGCGGAACCAAGCCGCGGAAGTGAAGATCCCGCGGGACCCCCCCCGCGGGCCCCGCCAGGAGGGACTGAAAGATATACTGGAATTGGGATTGATATAGGAGCTGTAAGAAGACCCCGGGATCCTATTCCGGCCTAAAAGGCAGGCCCGGAGGGGATCCCGCGGACGGCAAACGATCGCCGCGGGTCGCGACCTTGCTCTGGCGGGAATCGGGGAAGCTCTTGTGGCTTGGTGGCTTGGGATGGAGGTAACGTCGCGGAGGCTCGGGTCCCGCGGAAGTCTTCCGCGGAGAGACGAGTCTTCCGCGACCTGGAGGTACGGGAGGGACACGTGTTGGGGTCTTATAGGAGCGCCGTCCTGGGCCTGACCTAGGCCCATGTGCCCTATAAATACCCCTGACATTCCCAATGATTGAGAGAGGCTGACTTTTCTGGAAAAGGAGAGAGAGAGAGCACTGATTCTGAGGAAGGAGAACATTCTTCCCCGGAGAGAAGGTGACCTCACTCATCTGATTCCAGAAAGGGCAGACGTCATTCACCCCCGCGGAGAACAAAGGAGACACGTTGCCTTTTGTCTTTTCCGTGCCTCTTGCTCTAGCCCTCACCCCACGAGATTATTCCTCTTTTCCCCTTGGTACTGATTATCGACCAATCGAACCTCTCCAGCTCACTCTTGTACACGTAAGCGACCTCACAGAACCCACTTTCCACCCACATTTAGGCGACTCTGCTGGGGAGGTGTCTTTTGGTTTATGGTTAGTACCCGTTCCACGGAATACGTCGAGCGACCGCTATCACGCCGTAACGCAATGGCGGCGCAGCACGACAACACACCAGTTCTCGAGGAGGTTGAGGAAACCAATAGCGCGGGCATAGCCGCGCAGGCGCTGCGGGCCCTCCAGGACGGCCAGCGGCAGTTCCTCGAGACGCAGCGACAGCTGCTTGCGGCTTTCGCTGGTCTCACCGAGGTCATCTCAGCGGCGCTCCCAAAGGCCGCGGTCGGTCAAAACGATGAACCGCCACAAAACCAAGCGGGGGGCAGCACTAGCCAGACAATGCAGCCCCAGTTTCCCCCAACGGTGCCTCCCCACCTGCGCTTTATACTCGTAGGAGGCATCGCGGGAAATACCACTGGAGACCGCCAGAAGGAAGCAGCCGCTGACGGTGCTAGCACGCCCTCCGCGGGACCCTATATTACCATGGCGGAAGTTCAGGCCCTGTTAGCGCAGCAGAAGGCGAGCGAGGCGAGCAGGAAGGAGCCGGCCATTACTGAAGTTGGGGCCTCGTCCGCGGGACAGTTCATCACCCTGGCGGACGTACAAGCCCTCCTCACTAAGGAGAAAACCAAGATGGTCCTACCCTCTCTCCCTAGCCCGGATATCCGCCCGCCTTACCCCATGACAATCCTGTCGCTGCCATACCCGGAAGGGTATACCCCACCGAAATTTGTAAAGTTTGACGGAAAGGAGGGAAGTGCCCAGGAGCATGTGGTCCGTTTCATGGAGTCGCTGGGGGCCCACGCGTCTGATCATAACTTACGCCTGCGGGAATTCTCAAAGTCCCTCACCTCGCGCGCGTATACTTGGTACGTCAACCTGGAGCCTTTTTCGATCACCACCTGGGAGGAAATGGTGAACAGCTTCTACGCCAAATTCTTCCAGGTTCGCGAGAAAGTGACAGTGATCAGCTTGACGAAGGAGACGCAGGCTAGCGGAGAAGACATAGTGGACTACATCAGGAGGTTTCAGGATCAGGCAGTTGACTGCACCGAGTCCGCGAAGGAGGTACAATTGGTGGAAATTTGTATTGGTGGGATGATGGACGAGTTTAAGATGCTGCTTATCAATTTGAAGCTGGGACCATTCTCGGCCTTACTGGAGTCGGCATACAACATCCGCCACGTGGTGAAACCAGCAAGGAAGGACGCATGGAAAGGCAAGGCCGCCAGCGCCACCGTGGCTGTCGCGGACGTTCCGCGGACTCAGCAGGCCGCGGGAACACGGAAGCGGAGAGAGCGCGAGATGGGGCCAGCACCAGATTTCCCCTGCACGATGGATGAGGTGCGGGCCTTGGTGAACGCATGGGTGCAGGATGGAGAGTTGGCACTCCCCCCTGTCGAGTATGAACCAACGCGGGAGGACCGCGAGCACCCAAGGTACTGCATGTACCATAGGCATACCAAGCATCCAACGAGCGATTGTTGGTCTTTGAAGAGGTTGTTCAAGCGGAAGCAGAACGCGAATGAGCTTAGGATAGGTCGACGCGACGTCCGCGACGAGCCTTATCCAGCTCACGGAAACAACGGGGAGGTCAACATGGCGGAGTGCTACCCGTTCATGTACCATGATGACGATGAGGCCGAAAGCACATACTACATGGGAGGAGAAGATGAAGAGGCAGGGGCCTACATGGTCTCGTGCTACGAAATAACGGAAGAATTCGGGGAAGGTCCAGCACCCGCGGTAATACCAGACCCCAATGCGTCGGCCAAAACATTACAGAACAGTGCGAAGTTCCGCACATTCTTCGACGGTTTCGGGTTCACACCGGCGGCAAGATTGGAAATTACCAAGGCGATCGTCAACATCGCAGAAGTACATCAAGAGTCGTGCATGACCGCGGAGGGGTCGGTCCTGCGGACGATCCGCGATGAGTCCAACTCGGTCACCTTCTCGGACGTGGATCGACGGGTGCCTTACCCCCATAACCGCCCCTTGTATGTTACATCCCGCGTCAACGGGATGGAGCTGAAGAGGACTTTCTTGGATGGCGGGGCCTCCATAAACCTAATGCCGATGTCAACATTCCAGAAAGCGGGAATACAGTCTAACGGAATAGTGGAATCCCCAATAACCATCACGGGGTTTGGAGGAGATAAGAAGCAGTCCTTGGGATACGTAGTGGTGGACCTAGAAGTGGGGGCAATCCGCTCGGCCACCAAATTCCATCTCATCAACGCGGATCCTAATTACCAGATCATTCTCGGAAGAAGTTGGATGCACAAGTACGCGGTTGTACCTTCTAGCTACCATCAGTGCTTGAAGGGAATCTGGGCGGGAAAGAAAGTCACAGTTCGCGCATCGGAAAACCCATTTGATACCAACGAAACACACCTATCAGACGCAGTCTACTTCTCGGAGTTGGGCGAGGTATCTCAGGCGATCACCGCCAAGCCTCGCGCGGTCAAGATCCCAAGGTGGGAGGATATCAGAGATGAAAAGCGAGAGACGCGCCGGAGAGAGCATGCCGCGACAGACACCGCGACCCCCAGGAAGATTACCAAGACGAAGGAGGGGGGTAAAACAGTGTATTATTTGTGACGGTCCACCGGGGCAGCGGATGATCATGAAACCGCTGGCCCCGGTGGTACGTGTGCCGCGGCGGAAGAAGAAGAGATAATAGACAAGCCGGAGCCCGCTCCGGAGTGCATGCAAGACCAGCCCAGGCCGCAGCAAGAGACTCTAGAAGAAGTTGATCTAAGCAACGGCGTAGGCCCCAAAAGGCCGGTGTTTGTAAGTAAGGAGTTGAGCGGAGAGTTCCTCGAGAAACTGATAACACTACTACGTGCTAACTCAGACGTGTTCGCGTGGCATTATGAGGAGATGCCCGGGTTGGATCCAGAGCTGGTTACGCACCACTTGGACACCTTCCCAAATTCTAAGCCCGCGAAACAATCCCAGCGGAAATACCACCCCGATTTGGAAGGACAGATCAAAGAGGAAGTCGAGAAGCTGCGGAAGGCAGGATTCATTCGCCCGATCCAGTACCCGGAGTGGCTGGCAAACATTGTCCCTGTAAAGAAGAAGAATGGCCAAATTCGAGTTTGTGTCGACTTCCGCGACCTCAACAAAGCATGCCCAAAAGACGAGTTCCCGCTGCCACACATCGATACATTGGTGGATGCTACCTCCGGTCACCAGATGTTTTCTTTCATGGACGGTTTCAGCGGGTACAACCAGATCAAGATGGCCCCGGAGGACGCGGAGAAGACAGCATTTCGAACACCATTGGGTAATTTCTACTACATTGTCATGCCTTTTGGGCTCAAGAATGCGGGGGCAACGTACCAGCGGGTCATGACAGCAATTTTCCACGACCTCATGCACAAGATAATTGAAGATTACGTGGATGACTTGGTGGTGAAATCCAAGGAGCGCAAGGACCACCTCGCGGACTTAGCCACTGTCTTCGCGAGATGCAGAAAGTTCAATCTCAAGATGAATCCGCTGAAGTGCGCATTTGGAGTCACCGCGGGAAAATTCTTGGGTTTCCTGGTACATCGCCACGGGATCGACGCGGACGAGGCCAAGATCAGGTCTATCACAGAAATGCCCCCGCCCCACTCACAGAAAACACTCAAGCGATTCCTGGGAAAGGTATCATACCTACGTCGTTTTATTCCCGCGATGGCGGAGATCACGGCACCGTTCGCGGACCTGTTAAAGGGAAATGCAAAGTTTGAATGGAAGGAAGACCACCAGCAGGCGTTCCAGCGGATTAAAGCGGCATTGACCTCTCCTCAGACGATGGTGGCACCAGTCGCGGGAAGCCACTGATCCTTTATCTGACCTCTACCCCGAGATCCATTGGGGCCCTGCTGGTGCAGGAGGTGGATGGGACAGAGCGCCCAGTCTACTACATCAGCAGGAAAGTACACGGGGCGGAGGAAAGATATACCGCCATAGAAAGACATTGCTTGGCCCTCGTCTTTACCGCGCAGAAGCTCCGGCACTATTTCCTCTCTTTTCCCATCCAGATAATCACTAAGTGCGACCCCGTCAGGTTCCTCCTGTCGCGCCCCGCCCTTACGGGACGGGTCGCCCGTTGGTTGCTGGCACTCGCGGAATTCGACATCTCGTGCGTAACTCCAAAAGCAATCAAGTGTCAAGCTCTAGCCGACTTGCTAGCTCAGTTCCCAAGCGGACAGTGCGAGCCGCTAGAAGATTGTCTACCCGGAGATGGTTTCGAAGCTCTCGCGGCCAGCACAGATGAACAGCACTGGACGCTCAGCTTCGATGGGGCCGCGGGTAGTGGATCAGGAGGCGTGGGAATAGTATTACAAGCAGAAGAAGGAGACAGAGTGCACCTGGCGTACAAACTGAATTTCCCATGCTCCAACAATGAAACGGAATACGAGGCGTTAATCCTGGGTCTAATAGCAGCAAAAGAGAGAGGGGTCAAACACCTAAGGATAGCGGGAGACTCAAAGCTGGTAGTTTTGCAAACGGAAGGGATCTACGCGTTGAAGGAACCAACGCTGGCGCCATACCGAACAACAGTGCAGAAATTGATGAAATTCTTCAAAGGTGTCAGTATCATTCACAAACCCAGATCGGAGAACCGTTTCCCGGACGCTCTCGCAACGCTGGGGGCAAAGACGGAATTTAAGGAAGACAGAGCCTACATTGAAATTGTGAAGATGTTTGAACCAGCCGTGGTGGAGGACTTCGCGGAGCCTACCGAAGACTGGCGCGGATCTATTAAAATTCAGTTGGTCACCAGCGTAGGGCATCTGTCCACCGCGGAACTATCGAAGTTTTATAGTTTTGCGCGGAGAATTGTATTATCGCGGCCCACAGGGGTGGCTCGCGCGGTGTATTGGCACGAAGGAGGCAGAAGAAGTATTGGACAGGATCCACATTGACAACTGCGCGGATAACGAGATAGCCCTATACAGGAGAATTCAGAGGCAAGGTTATTACTGGCCTACTATGAAGAAG
This sequence comes from Rhododendron griersonianum, assembly GCA_018127125.1. Taxonomy (NCBI): domain Eukaryota; kingdom Viridiplantae; phylum Streptophyta; class Magnoliopsida; order Ericales; family Ericaceae; genus Rhododendron; species Rhododendron griersonianum. Next base: position 48,180,096 of record CM030798.1, on the reverse strand, counting down.
AGAAAGAGGCCGATTTGATTACGAAAAATTGCACTCGGTGTTCTCTGTACATGGCCCAGCCAGAATGCCTAATGGCAAACACTGACAACCAGGAGGTGGACTGGAGACAAGTCTACATCGATTACTTACGAGAAGGAGCCCTACCCACCGAGCGAGCTGAGTCCGCGAGGGTCGTCCGCGACGCGCGGCGTTTCTTCCTGGAAGAGGGACTACTGTTCAGAAGAACTCTTGATGGAATGCCTCAAGTGTGCGTAGACAAGGAGCAGGCGGAAGAGGTTCTGGCCAAGACCCACGGAACTGAGCACCAAGGGTGGAGGAAGCTTCACGAACAGATGGTTAATCTGGGGTATTTTTGGCCCACCATGGAGAAAGATTCGAGGAGACACGTGCGAAGGTGCCAGGCCTGCCAGAAATTCGGGAACTTGGTTCATGCTCCCTCTGTGGAGTTACACTCCGTCCGCGCCCCTTATCCCTTCCACACTTGGGCAATGGATCTAGTCGGACCGATCAGACCAGCGTCGCGGAAGAACAGATGGATCTTGGCTGCAACGGAGGTTTATACTAAGTGGGTCGAGGCTGTCCCGCTGAAAAAGGCTACAGGAGACGCGGTGGCAGCATTCATCAAAGAAAACATCATTTGCAGATTTGGCATACCCAAGGTGATCCTTTTTGATAACGGTACTCCGTTCATCAATCATCATGTGGGAAGCCTCCTCGATGAATACACGGTTGATCACCGTACATCTAGCGCCTACTACCCGCAGGGAAATGGGCAGGCGGAAGCAACGAACAAGACTCTGATCAGAATTTTGAGCAAACTGTTAGACGAGCGCGAAGGTACTTGGGCGGATCACTTACCAATAGCTCTCTGGGCTTACCGAACTTCGAAAAGGAAATCTACCCGCGCCAGCCCTTTCAGCTTGGTATACGGAGCGGAAACGGTCTTACCCGCAGAACTAAGTGTCCCCTCCGCGCGGATGATACTCGCGATGGAGAATTCCGCGGAAGGAAGGAAAGCAGACCTGAAAGCCTTAGAAGAAAGAAGGGCAACGGCGGCCCTTGCCCACGAAAAATACTGGGAGTCCGTGGCACGCTACTACAACAAGGGCGTGGTGCCGCGGGTATTTGAAGTCGGGGAGTTGGTTTGGAAGGCTACCACGGCAGTAATGAGGGATATGAAAACACCTAAATTCACTTCGAGATGGGAAGGACCCTACGAGGTGATCAGTGCCTCTGCCAGCGGGTACTACCACTTAGTCCGCGTCGAAGATGGTTTCGAGACAGGAGCGGTAAACGCTAAGTATGTCAAGAAATTCTACCCGTGAAGAGAAATGCTGGAAGCGAGCAGGCTGCTCTCCTGCCCTACCGGTCTCCACCCTCCCTTTATTTTAAGAACAGTTTGTTTCTTTCTTCCCTCTTGTAAGCAGTTGATCGGATCTATCGTTAATGAAAAATGGGCACTTGTTCCTAATTCATGTTGTTGTTTAACTTCCCTTTTTTACGATGGGGTGAGGTGATAAAACCCCGCGGAGAGAACATTTCCGCGGTACTACCAACTCCCTTTCGTGACTCTTTCATTTTCTAACTTAACGATTATCGAAAAGAGACGATGCTAAATCGCGAGAGGCCAGAACATGACCCGCGAGATTCATACTTAGTGATTGTCAAAAAGAGATGATGTTAAGCCTTAGGCGGCCAGAACATGGCCCCCGGTCCATTCCTTCAAACTTAACGATTGTCAAAGAGAGATGATGCTAAGTCGCGAGAAGTCAGAACATGACCCGCGAGAATTATACTTAGCGATTGTCAAAAAGAGATGATGTTAAGCCTCGGATGGCCAGAACATGGCCCCCGTTTCGTTTCTCCAAGATTAACGATCATTAAGAAGAGATAATGCTAAGTCGCGAGAGGTTAGAGCATGACCCGCGAGGTTTACACTTAAGTCTTGAGCGGCCAGAGCGAGGCCCTACCCGAGTGGCAGACTTACTATTTGTTGAACGAAAATGATGAACAGGTCACAAGAAGTCAGAGCATGGCTCGCGGACCCCAGCAAAAGTACATCTATCGTGATATCATCAACACAGAGACTGTTTTATTCCAATAAAACAAAAGAAAAATAGTACATGTGTTCAAAAAAAAAAGAGAGAAAGAAAAGGTACAACGGCAGCACTTTCTAAGCCTGCCAATCCAAGAAAACAAGCCCGTCCGGGTCAGGGTCAGCTAGGTTCAGCGAGGCAGCGGCCAGCTCCGCATCATGCTGCAGCACCCGAGCAAAACTGACCTCCAGATTGGCCAAGTGTTGGCGGGTAGACTCCAGCTGCTGGCGAGTGGAGTCCAACTGGGCAGCCAGGCCCTGGATTTCAGGCCTCAGAGCGGCCCTCTCCCCCGCGGCCCTCAGCGCAGAACTCCGCGCGCACAACCAAGCCAGGTCAAACCCGAAGACTTGCATATCCTCGGCAACCTCCAGCAGTTCAGCCTCGGTCCCGGGATTGAAGTCCCTGTAGCGAAGCTGCCCCCCTGGTGTGAGCACGTTGTGGAGGCTTCTGATGTAGATCACCCTGAGCCGGGCAGACCGCGGGTTGAAGGAGCTGAAAGTCTCCGGATGAGACCGGGCTATGGCATTCAGCAGCGGCCAGTACTCCGCGGGCACATCATAGCCCGCGGGAAAGAGGCGGATAGGCTCCGCGGCCTCAGTGTCCATGGGCCCCTTCCCCAGATCTAAGGCAGGTTGCCCGGGCGGCGACTGCTCTCTCGACTCAACCTCCTCCCTCTGCTCGCCCATCTCCAGATTCAAATCGAGCTCGTAATCCCCAAGGGCTTGGCTTCCCTGTCCCCCCAAAACATCGTCAGTTGGCAGGAAGTCCATTTCTTTAAATAAGGAATTGAAATCTGAGTCAGTAATGGAGGTGGGGCCACCAATAAGTTCTTCATTTACCTCCAGCTGTCGGTCTGAAGGTTGAACGGAAGGCTCGGCCGGAGGGGTCGGCGGGCGTCTCGCGGACTGGTGGGGAGAGTGAGTCTGCGAAGTAGAGCACGCCGGGGAATGGGGACTGGCGGCGTCCATGGCCGTATCCCGCTCCGCGTTCGAGTCCGGTCCCTGAAGAAACGAAGCATTGGAAACCCCTGGAGAACCGCCAGCAACCCGGCCCAGATAGCTCTCCGTTGACCGGATGCGGGCACTAGTGGACTGTTGATGGGAACCAGAAGGTGTTGAAGCTGTAGCTACCTCAGGTTGTCCTGCGGCAGATCCCCCAGCGGGAGGGCGAGGAAGCTCCTCGAGGTTATCCTCATCTCCCTCCCTCAGCAATCGTGCAGCCGCCGCATTGAGAGGGTCCGCGGCGATTTCGGCCTGGCCCACAGATTCGAGGGTACCCGTCGATGGCGGAGCTTCGCGAGCCTCTGAAGCTGCTGCATGGGATGGAGAAGGGTCTCGATCAGCAGAATATACTATCACATTGCCGGATTCCTCCGGGGAAGAATACGACTCAGAGGAGACAGTGTTGGGATCTCCCCCGAGGTCGACAACGGAAGGCTCGTCGGGTAACATACCTCCGATAACCGCGGAGGATTCTGGCTCCCGGTGAAGGAAAGGGACCGGCTCCCCCCGAGGTTGAATCACCTCCGTTGCTCTCTGTTCCTCCGGGGAGTCAGAAATCTCCACTATGCTGGCGTCTTCCGCGACAGGGTCCCTCGCGGACGCGGATGCCCGGGCCTGCAAGGCGCTGATGGGAAGGGCGTCTTCATCATCATCATCGTCATCCTCATCCTCATCGCCTGCCTCCTCGCCCTCGCCCGCCTCTTCGTCGGACTCTGTCAGAATCGCTTTAAAAAAATACAAGTCAGGGGGTGAAAGCCACGAAGTGACGGAAACAGCATCCTAGCAAAATAGAGCTTACCATCGAGGCGGCGTTTCTTCGGTTGAGCGTCTGGGGCATCCTCTTCTGCCTCGTCCGCTACCTCTTCCGCCACTGCCGCTACTGCGGCTGCCTCTGGCTCGTAGGCCACGAAGGTGCTAGCATCTCGCTCCCGCTGCTAAAGAAGGGAAAGAAGCAAGACAGAGAGAATAAGTCTCAGAGAGCGAAGGACAAAAGTATTGCGAGGAAATGATTGAGCACATGGGAAGATACTTACATTGTGGAGACGCTTTCGACGGCGGGGCACCACCGCCGCGGGCGCCTGAGAGGAGGACGGTTGAGATGGTCCTGCTGGTGGAGGAGGCGGAAGCTGTGTCCGCCCGCGGGTTCCCCGTGCGCGGTGTGGGCACACGCCCCAAAAATCCCGTTTTTAGTGCATGAAATTCTGGGTGCGCCCTTATCTTGCGGAAAGCGCGGCGAAGTGCTTCGCAGATCAGAGAGTCGCCACTCGGGTTTTGCGGTTAGTACCCAAGAAACCGTTCTTTTGAAAATGTTTGGACCACGTCCGTTTGGTTTTGAAAAAAAGGCTTTTGTAGACTGGGCCGTCGTCACCTTCGATCTTGAGGTTCGGGAGCCAGATTACGAGAGGGGAAGGGTTTTATGGCACCCCCCTCGCCCAGTCCGGAGACCGGTCTCTACTCAGGCGTTTTGTAAAACATTCGCATTTCTCTCTTTATTTGATCATTCTTTTAACCAGTTAGGGCGGGGGAACAGTTAATAGGGATTAAAACTGTAAACAAGTTGCATTTATATACAAAAGATGTAACAAAATGTTTATGGATGATGATGTTTGATCTAAGCAAATATAATAGATTGAGAACAAGCTTCTGTGGTTGTTTTAGACAAGCTAGTGCACGCTGCTTATGCAGTAGTGCACACAGAAGCAAGCCTGCTTGCACTGGCTAAGCCACTGCATGTAGCCATGATCTGCGTGCGCCACCCCACAATTGGCGTGCGCCGGTGAGCCTAAGACCACAGCTTCTGTTCTCAACCCTCATCTGGGCTCTGGAAAGGACCAGTGCACACCCAGGACAAACCACGCAGTTAAATATGGATTACTAAGCTATTACAGACAATGTAAAGGGCTTAAAAGCCACCAAATAGACAGAAAACCCCTTAAACAAAGAGGGGAGGATGATCAGAGGCCTGGATGGAAGATCCATGCAAGGGCCAAGCCATTGGAACAAAGATAACCAGCGCACGCCACTAAGAAAGAGCCGTACGCCAGTTTCTCTCTTGACACCAATGCTTTGGCATTGCACATTCTGGGCTCTGGAAGACCAGAGGGACCCCGAAGGCCAAACTAAGCAATAAATGTAGATGGAATAGAAAGCAGTTGTAAATAGAAAGCAGAAGGTTGATTTTAGCATGCGGCAGGTGATCAAAGCTTAAATAATGCAAGAAAACAATGATCCATGATCCCCACGCCCGTTTTGCACATACCACCATGACTGGCGTACGGTACATAGTTACTGGCGTGCGCCACTGACCATTGCACACGTTTCCTGAAACCTTGCCAGCATTAGGGCCAGGACTGGTATAGATTACCAGCCTTGACCCTGCCAGCCCCCCCTCAGGGGTCAGAACAGAAAGCAGGAGCAAGAGGTATTATACCTTTGCTTGTGAGTTTTGAAAGAGAGCTTGAGCTTTGAGCTTGAAGATGATGATGGATGTGGATGTAGTGAAGGTTATGGACTGTGGAGAGTATGTTCCCTTGCTTGCTCTTTCTATGGAAGAGAAAAGAAGCAAAGGAGAATGAAAAAGAGGACAAAGGGGCTTGAACTCTTTAATGGTGCTAACCAACCCTTTGAACTTGGTAACCCTTTGCAAGAGTGAGAGAGGGAGTATATATAGGCAAAAGGGGCTGAGATCAGTTTGGGCTGTTTGGCTTGGCAAAATATTGGAGAAGCTCCCATGCATTTAATGCATGGGACTTGGCTTGATGGAAGAGAAAGGAACAGCCTGTGAAGTAATGATCAGAGGTGCCACCGACGTCGGCGGCTATGACGCTCCCGCCACCGGGTGAAAAGGTTGATTTGATGGCCGAGTGGCGTGCGCCACTTGTTGAGTGGCGTGCGCCGGTGGAAGTGAGGTCAACGGTTGATGACGGTGGTTCCTGCGCACGCTAGTCCAATCACCAGCGTACTCCAGTAGGGTTTCCGAGGCCATTTGGTTCTGGCTTGAGGTTCGACAAGGGTTTGAAATGGATTTGGACAAGGTTCGAGATGCTCAAAGCTCAAACTCATCAACCAACTTGGTATGTTCTTGACCTTAATCATCATTGGGGAATCAAAAGACCGTAAATAAACTATTCGGAAAGTCCAAAATAGGGTGTCTACAGTAGCCCCCTTTGACGGCACTTGGAGCACCATTGTTTTGGTACAAGTAACGTCAAAGGTTTCTAGACACCCTCTCAAGGCTATCCAGAAGAAATAGAAAATGCGGACATGTATTTAAATGTACCGTCCATTGAGAGATCGAAGATGGGCGGACCATCTGAAGATCGTTGGAAAAGAGTTTGAACTCTGTTGGAAGATAGGGATGGGTGGACCATCATTGAATGTTGAGGCGGACTCTCCTGGGGAATAATCAGTTGCGGATAGATTAATGCCGCTAGGGGCCGAACCTTCTTCGGCATAAGTAACTCCAACAATCACGGGTAGGTCGCGTCGGGTAGGTTAAATTCCATCTGCTGGGAATCAGAGCCAATCTCCTTATCATGGACCATCCGAGACAGAGCAATAAGACTGCTGGAAGATGCGCTAACGGTTGAGTCGGACGGACAGACCGTCATTGATTCGAGATTGGACAGACAGGCCGTCGTTGAATTTGAGATTGGATTGGACGGACAGACCGTCGTTGAATTGAATTTGGGTTAGACGGACGGACCGTTGTTGAATTGAATTTGCTTGGGGAAATGGTTTAATTGCGGAGCGATGAACGTTGCTGGGGACCAAACCTCATTCGGCACACAAGAAGTTCCAACAAATCACGGGCAGGTCGCGTCAGGTAGGTTAAATTCCATCTGCTGGGAATCAGAGCCAATCTCCTTATCATGGACCATCCGAGTCAGAGCAATAAGACTGCTGGAAGATGCGCTAATAGTTGAATTGGACGGACAGGCCGTCGTTGATTTGAAATTGGACAGGAGGACCGTCGTTGATTTTGGACGGTGGGTCATCATTGGGGATGACTCGGGAACCATCGTTGAGTTTGGGACGGTGGGTCATTATTGAGGATGACTCGGGAACCATCGTTGATTTGGGACGGTGGGTCATCATTGAAGATGACTCGTTAACCATCATTGAGTCGGGACGGTGGGTCATCATTGAGGATGACTCGTTAACCATCGTTGATTTGGGACGGTGGGTCATCATTGAGGATGACTCGTTAACCATCGTTGAGTCGGGACGGTGGGTCATCATTGAGGATGACTCGTTAACCATCGTTGAGTGAGTGAACTGACAATATTCTAATCGTCGTTGAAAGATTGAAGAGGATGACATGGCTGATCGTCGTTGATGGATTGAAAGGACGACATGGCTGATCGTCGTTGATGGATTGAAAGGACGACATGGCTGATCGTCGTTGATGACATGGCTGATCGTCGTTGAATGATTGAAAGGACGACATGGCTGATCGTCGTTGATGGATTGAAAGGACGACATGGCTGATCGTCGTTGATGACATGGCTGATCGTCGTTGAATGATTGAAAGGACGACATGGCTGATCGTCGTTGAATTTGGACAGGATTGACTATCGTTGAGGCTGGACAGGATTGACTGTCGTTGAGGTTGAAGCTAACCATGACACAGATAGTTCCAGCAATCACGGGTAGGTCGCGTCAGGCAGGTTGAATTCCATCTGTTGGGAATCAGAGCCAATCTCCTTATCAGGGACCATCCGAGGCAGAGCAATAAGACTGTTGGACGATGCGCTACTTGTTGAATGGGACGGGCAGATCGTCGTTGATTTGAAATTGGACGGACAGACCATCGTTGAGTTGGGATTGGATTGGACGGACAGACCGTCGTTGAATTTGAGATTGGACGGGTAGACCGTCGTTGATTCGAAGATTGGACGGACAGACCGTCGTTGATTTGAAGTGGGATGGACAGACTGTCGTTGATTTGGAAATGGACGGGGTCTGCTTGGGGAAGTAGCAAACCAGGATGGAAACATGGATCAGGGCAACATGGGCTACCTGCCGGGAATGGGCCTCAATGCTGATTTGATTTTGATTTGCCAATGCCACAACACTGATGATAGAAATGCCTCAACGCTGGTTTGATTTGACTTGCCAATGCCACAACATTGACTGTAGAAAATGCCTCACTGCTGGTTTGGCTTGATTTGATTTGAAGCGATCTCCTGCTTTTGACATTTGATATACAATATGCAACGATAATATATGCTAAACACATATGTACAAATTGAAAATGCAAGGGCAGACTAGGGCGGATTCTAGAGAACGGGACGACACAAACGACGACCAAGACAATTTTGACGATCGAGGGCTACCACTGAGCCACACTTTTGCTTTACTGCTTTGATTTGAGTTGCGGGCCTGCAGGTCCAGGTAGGTAACTTTCGAGTGCCTTTTGCTTTACTGCTTTGATTTGAGTTGCGGGCCTGCAGGTCCAGTAGGTAACTTTCGAGTGGGTTAGAGGTTTGCTGCTTTGATTTGAGGTGCGGGCCTGTGTATCCCTCTGTTCTTGACGATTTGCCGCTTGCTTGGACCATGGACGCCGTAGTGGCGTTGTAAAAGTTGCATCATTCTTGGTTCATTGGAGGTAGAGTATAAACCAATTGCTAATATCCAACTTGCATTGACGAGCGAATCGAGTTGACACACGGACATACGCACACGTATAGACTGCCTAGCTCGGAAGAATGGGGAAGAAGAGTCCTAGGATACAATGCAGACTCTCTGACACATGGGCAATAATGAAATTTTGGGCATTAACAGGCCAAAATCCAAAATATCCCTAGATAGGTGAAACTGACACTCACACATAGTCAAATATGTACAAAGGCCTGTGTGAATAACAAAACAGAGAAGAAAGCCCCGGAATGGGCAATAGACCGGAAAACTAGAAAAAACGTCGCAAAGATGGACAAAGTACGCAAATGGAACGACTCATATAGGCCCGGACTGAAACCGACACCCCCGCACAGCCACATTAGGCACATATGACCTGCACGGCATAGAAAACTTGGCAAGAGCCCTTAAAACCAATTTCGAGGCACCAAACCTTGGTTTTAACTTGAAATTCCCACCGGGGGTCAAAATCGTTGTTAGGCGTGATGGCTTCCGACTGCTGCCTGCGGCCCGAATTGAAGAAGCGCGCGCAGGTTTGAGACCACCGCGTGTCACTGTGAGAAAACGTGCGTGAGTCTCAAACTAGCGCGCGTTGAAAAGCCGCGCAAATTAGACTTCACTGAACTTAGAATAAACTGTGAGCCCATTGGGGCCTCAAGCATTTCGTTCTGCTTTTGATGCTTTAAATATATTTTTTTAGGGCTTTTGCTCAGCTTTGAAATTGAAGTAGTAGTTTGAAATAAGATTGAAAGACAAAGGGTTCCCCCTTCTGTTTCTGATGAAGCTTGTTCTGTTCTTGACCCTTCTCGACCCTTGATGTGTACCAAAACGCCAATCCATGGATCCAATTGATAGAATATGACCGAGTCTTAAAGAGAGACTGCCTACGTATCCCACATTTGGGGAATCAGGTCAAAACGTAGTTCAGGCCAAAGTTCACTCATGTGTTTTACCTCTCCTTTTTACGCTCTAACTTTTGCCTAGTGCCGCCTTCTCAGGTTTCCGGCCTAGCGAGCTTTCGACTTTTTACCTATTTATTTTTGCCTAGACCGCCTCCTTAGGTTTTCGGTCTAGCAGGCTGCTCTAACTTTTGCTTGGCACCGCCCACCCTTGTGGTTTTCGGCCCAACGAGCTTCTCTCAGGGAAAAGTGGCTCTTGAATTGATCCAGGTTGACTAGAGTGTTGAATTTGTTGTCGTCGAGATCGATGATCTTTGGCTGTAGCCCCGGACCAGATGGCTTTTGATAATGTAGGGTCCTGACTGCTTCAGTTGAAAATGCCTCGCCCCAGGCCACTTTTGCGCCTTTTTAATGTGCGCTTGATGGGATGCCGCTGACGCTGTTTTGAACATGGTACGAGGCCTGGAGCCTTCTGAGCTTCCGCTTTCTAGCTTGACATCCTGTGGCAGGAGATTTGATACCTTGTCATCTCATGATCGATGTCAGGCGTGTCTTTTTGTGAAACCATGCCAAAATGTCGAAGGTTCTTCGAGCCTGTCTGACTAGGTGCAATGTTCCTTTGGGGACAGCGTTGAGCCAATTTTGAGTCATCCGGGGATCTACCTCATCTTTCAAGTTTATTGAAACTACTTCTTCTTTTAATAGGCCGAGCACGCCTTTCGTCTTCCCTTTCGGCGAGGGAACACATTTCCTTGGGGATGACCCAATCGAAAATCTATCTCTTCGTCGTCAGGGTCGACACAGTTTATTCAAAAACCAGCAAAGTACTTAGAAGCAAGATAGTGCATATCATAAAGAAAGCCCCACGGGGTTGCCAAGTATAGCAAAAGACTCGAATTGAGAATAGAAGCTACGACATGGAGGGCCAAGAGGCACAAACTCCGACTCAGAGTTAGACTAAGACGACTTGACAGATACTGTGTCAGACTCAGACTCAAAAGTGTGCAATGCAAGCTAAACGCGATTTGAAAATGCAACTTTTATTGTTACCCTTTGCTTCCTCACAGAGAGGTAGGACTTGGAGGACATGGGGCCCAAGCAACAGCACTTCGGCTTCCTCAGCTTCTTTGACCAAACCTACTCAGTGCTCCCATGAACAAGGATCCCCAAATTGTCAGTCCGCTCATTTGCTTGATCGATCCGGTCCTCAACCAGTGCTTTCCCGCTTTCAGCCCCGTCTTCTATTCCGCACCCGCAGCCTCGGATTCGAAGGGATAAACACAGTTGGTTTGGGTTGAGTTTCTGGGACAATGCAGAGGGTTGGGTTGAGTATGGTGGAGCTCGGGTTGATTTGAGTGGAGGTGGGGTTGATTTGAGTGGAGGTGATAGATATCTGACCAACCAGAGGGTCAGAATTGAGTTGGAGCAAGGAGCTGGGACTGTCGTCAGGTTTTGATGGGAGTGGGGGTGGAATAGTGCCATTATCGATGAGATCTTGAACGGCATGTCGGAGGCGATAACATGCATTGGTGGAATGGCCAGGCATTTGATGGTAGGTGCAGAAGTGATTGGGGTTGTGGCTAGCAGGGAGAACCTTGGGCAGTGGAGTTGGGGTTAGAGGCCTGATGGAACCGGCATCGAGAAGCTTCTCGTAAACTGAGGCCAGAGGTGCAGATAAGCATGAGAAGGTCCTTGGCTGGCTCCGACGACGAGATTGAGGGCTCAAGGTGGAGCCTTTGCTTGCTTTGTACAACACTGCGCCTTCGACAGGGTGCATTCTTCTGCCTTTGGGGGCGACTTTGAACAGAGATTCAGCATCCTCTTTTGGGTGAACTCTAACCTCATGGAACTCGGCCAGACTTTTGAACATGTCTCTTGAGCACGGCTTGGTTCCGATCGCGGGAGGGTGACAGGCCTGAAGAGGTTCTTTGACTAGCCCCGGATCCGGCTTTGATATGATGGAGGTGAAAAGGTCAAACAGCCACTGGACCATAACCATTTGTCTGTCCATTTTGAGTCCCAGTTCCTCTACAGCTTTCTTCAACTCAGTCAGCTCTTGCTATTCCGAATTTGATGATCGAGGAAGGCGATATGGTGGTGAAATACCCCCGGTAGATGCTCCCAAGCAGGTTTGGCTCTTCTTTTTGGTACTTTCTTTGACGGTGCAGCGCCCAAAGCTTGACAGTAAAGCAATCGAAGGCTCAGGAAGTGTTCCTGCAATAGTTTTATTTGAAAGGATGCAATGTACATGTTGTCGTTGGTGTCCTTCTTGACTCTAGAACTAGCAGGCAAAACCGTTTTATGACAGCCGGACGCTGCCAAGATCCTCGGATTTCTTTTCGACAGTGTACCTTGAAGGGATCGACTAATACTAAGAGATGTCGAAACAGCCTAAGCCTTTGACTATCCCGCTTTCGAAGTTTCAATGTTTGAAATGGAACAACTCGGTGTTGACGACATGATACTGTAACCAAGAGGGCGTAAGCAGCACTGTGCAGGAGCCTTGAATGGTGTAAGTGTTTAGCACCTTTAACCTGGGTGGTATGGGCATCATGTCATGTCTCCCGTCGTTCCTAGTTTTCTGCTTGAAACCTCGAATGGGTTTTAGACAATGACTTAGAAAGTCTCGATTTCCCAAAGTCTCGTTGACCCAAGGAATTGGAAAGCTAATAACGTGCACCATCACGATGCACGACTCGTCATCGGTCCAGGCAACGCCCTAGCAGGCATAAAACGGGTTTGAAAGAGAGACAACCCTAAAAGCCGCCCTAGCATGCCCCTACGCAGAACGGTATGGATGTATGTACAGGCATGCGATATGGAAAGCAGTAACACATAGACAGTTTATGGGGGTTAGATGCAAGTAATCCTACCCTGTGGGTTCCTGTCTTAGTTTGAAAGGTTCTATTGCTTTGTACGCATGGCGAGGCTGGTTTTGGCTTAGAGGGGTTCCTCAGACTAGAGATGTTTTATACCTCCCATCGCAATGCGTGCAGCAGAGCAATGGTCAAACGGTAATACGTCTCATCATCGTCCAAGGTTGTTGGGCATTCGAGGACCCCGGGCTCCAGTAAACTGTGCCGGTTACCCAAAACACCTCAACGGGGCTGATAGAACACCGATGCAAATGAACGCGCGTCGAAAGAATGATCGAGAGAGGGAAACGCGATGCTTTTTTTTTAAAAAATGCCTTTTGAAGCTTGGCTCACTTCATTAATCGACACTTGGAGGAAACTACATAAGCGAACAATAATAAAAGCCCCAGTGCGGAGTGGTCGGATGTAGAATCCTGTTACGTTACCATTCCGTTCTTCAGCAGCGCGGAGCGTACTGTTTTGACAGACTTTTGAAAATTGTTCATTCATGTATTAATCTCCAAATGTTGATTAATGTAACTATTCCCCAGCAGAGTCGCCACTGTGGGCACACGCCCCAAAAATCCCGTGTTTTAGTGCATGAAATTCTGGGTGCGCCCTTATCTTGCGGAAAGCGCGGCGAAGTGCTTCGCAGATCAGAGAGTCGCCACTCGGGTTTTGCGGTTAGTACCCAAGAAACCGTTCTTTTGAAAATGTTTGGACCACGTCCGTTTGGTTTTGAAAAAAAGGCTTTTGTAGACTGGGCCGTCGTCACCTTCGATCTTGAGGTTCGGGAGCCAGATTACGAGAGGGGAAGGGTTTTATGGCACCCAGTCCGGAGACCGGTCTCTACTCAGGCGTTTTGTAAAACATTCGCATTTCTCTCTTTATTTGATCATTCTTTTAACCAGTTAGGGCGGGGGAACAGTTAATAGGGATTAAAACTGTAAACAAGTTGCATTTATATACAAAAGATGTAACAAAATGTTTATGGATGATGATGTTTGATCTAAGCAAATATAATAGATTGAGAACAAGCTTCTGTGGTTGTTTTAGACAAGCTAGTGCACGCTGCTTATGCAGTAGTGCACACAGAAGCAAGCCTGCTTGCACCGGCTAAGCCACTGCATGTAGCCATGATCTGCGTGCGCCACCCCAGGGCTCTGGAAAGGACCAGTGCACACCCAGGACAAACCACGCAGTTAAATATGGATTACTAAGCTATTACAGACAATGTAAAGGGCTTAAAAGCCACCAAATAGACAGAAAACCCCTTAAACAATGAGGGGAGGATGATCAAAGGCCTGGATGGAAGATCCATGCAAGGGCCGAGCCACTGGGACAAAGATAACCAGCGCACGCCACTAAGAAAGAGCCGTACGCCAGTTCTCTCTTGACACCAATGCTTTGGCATTGCACATTCTGGGCTCTGGAATAGGACCAGATGGACCCAGAAGGCCAAACTAAGCAATAAATGTAGATGGAATAGAAAGCAGTTGTAAATACAGAAAGCAGAAGGTTGATTTTAGCATGCAGCAGGGTGATCAAAGCTTAAATAATGCAAGAAAACAATGATCCATGATCCCCACGCCAGTTTTGCACATACTGCCATGACTGGCGTACATAAGAATGGCGTGCGCCACTGATCATTGTATACGGTTCTTGAAACCTTGCCAAGATTAGGGCCAGGATCGGTATAGATTACAGCTGACTGCCACTCGTGGGTCGAACAAAGCAGGAGCAAGAGGTATTATACCTTTGCTTGTGAGTTTTGAAAGAGAGCTTGAGCTTTGAGCTTGAAGATGATGATGGATGTGGATGTAGTGAAGGTTATGGACTGTGGAGAGTATGTTCCCTTGCTTGCTCTTTCTATGGAAGAGAAAAGAAGCAAAGGAGAATGAAAAAGAGGACAAAGGGGCTTGAACTCTTTAATGGTGCTAACCAACCCTTTGAACTTGGTAACCCTTTGCAAGAGTGAGAGAGGGAGTATATATAGGCAAAAGGGGCTGAGATCAGTTTGGCCTTTAGGGGCTGTTTGGATGATCAAGTATTGGAGGAAGCTCCCATGCATTTAATGCATGGGACTTGGCTTGATGGAAGAGAAAGGAACAGTTCTGGCTGAAGTAATGATCAGGAGGGCTGCCAGCTGACGTCAGGCGGCTATAGACGCTCCCGCCCAGCTGGCTGAAAAGGTTGATTTGACTGGTGCTGAGTGGCGTGCGCCACTTGTTGAGTGGCGTGCGCCAGAGAGTGTAGTGACTGACACGTGGCAGTGGTTCCTGCGCACGCTAGTCCAATCACCAGCGTACTCCAGTAGGGTTTTGCTGAGGCCATTTGGTTCTGGCTTGAGGGTTCGACAAGGGTTTGAAATGGATTTGGACAAGGTTCGAGATGCTCAAAGCTCAAACTCATCAACCAACTTGGTATGTTCTTGACCTTAATCATCATTGGGGAATCAAAAGACCGTAAATAAACTATTCTGGAAAGTCCAAAATAGGGTGTCTACACGCGGGTTCGCCCCCGGGCAGCTTGAGGAGGTGCAGGTGCTTCCACAGGGAAAACCCTGTTCACAGGCACGGCGTGGATCACGACCCATTGACTGCGGGGTCCGCGCCACTCAGTTGCCCGTACTGCAGTGATGACCCGCAGAGAGGTATCCCGAGTCCGGACTTCAGGCACCTCGGGGACCACGGCTTGCCCGCGGACGAATGTCAAGAAAGAGTCAAGGTTTCTCCTCCAGAATACGCGGAATTCCTGTGTATAGTGCGAAACCCTATCCCTCTCTGGGATGAGCAAATTCCCAAGTTGAACCAGGACTGGAGAAAGCTCCCCCCTCATGAACCGGAGCTGCGACCCCGCGAAAGAAGACATCAAGGGGGCGAGGCCGGGCACCCCTTGGTCGAAACCCAGCTGCCTCGCGAAGCGATCCGGGCGGTACACCGACCCCAGATCCCTCACTGGACAAGGTCGGGAGCCACCCCGGAAGGGCAATGAGCGCGGAGTTGATCACCGTCCGCGCCGTGGCATTGTTGTCGCTCGCAGCATTGAGGGAAGCAGCAACTGGGAGAAGACATTGGCCTACGCCCATGACGCCCGGGTAGGGAATGTTGTAAGGACGAGGAATGAAGTTGGCTTCAGCGTCACATGCCTCGTACCACGAGGCCTCGCTACTGGTCCCATGCCATTGTTCTGCTCGGGAACGCACCCCCGAGGCTTGAAAGGCCAGTGGTTCCGGGGCGACAGTTCGAAAATGCTCGAAGAAATACGCGAGCAAGAAGGTGGAGTGAGCCATCGAAAAGTGGTCACACCTTCCGAGGGACCTGGCGTAGTCCGCCTGAACCAGGTCCAGTTGGCGGTAGAGCGTCCCGAGGAACAGCGGCGCTAGGGGGACCGGTTGGCCGCGGGCGAGGAGGACAGCCAGCGGGAAGACCGCCTGAGACAGCCCATCAGCAGGATAATCGGGCAGGACGAAGTACGAGAGGAAGTAGGAGAAGAAGCCCGCCATGTAGAAGTGCTGACCGTATTCGGGGCCCTCATCAAAATCTCGCTCGGCACCAGGAGCGACAGTCCTCGCGGGCTGGAGATCCTTGAAGAAATAACGCAGCCAACTGCCGAGGGAGGTCTTCTTGGCATTTGCCGCGTGATCCTTGCGGACCCCCTGAGGGGTGAAGATTGGCCCATTTTGGGCCTTCTTGTGAAATTCCCTCAGGGCCCCCACCTCATCTTGTTCCGCCCGCGAGAGCTTGGCGAAGTCCAGGGTGTTGCCCCCGCGTAGTGATAAGCGGGTGAGGATATGTACATCCTCGAGTGAGAGTCCACTCTCTCCCCATGCCCATGCAAAGGAGTGGGAATCACTGCTCCAGCGTGAGCACGCGAACTCCAAGTTCTTAATGGCAGCCCCCTGTCGAGGAATGCTTAGGCGCCGCGACAGTTGGACGGCCTCAAGGTACCGCTGCTCAGCAGCACCTGCTTCCAGCGAGGATTACCGACGACGTCATCAACCCAGTCCGCCCAGTCAGTGGGTACGGAGGCTTGGGATCCGAAACGGCATTCCACAAAGGGGAAATCCCCGCGCTCGAGGCGAAGACGCAGCACAGAGGAGGGATTGACGGGCTCTGCATTCTCCAGGGCGGCGGGGGCCGTGAAGAAAGTAGGGTCAATCACGGGGGGACTCGCAACGGAATACGCCTCAGCAAGGGCCCAGAATGGATCCCCAGACGACTGCAAGTATGGAGCCCTTTGCCACTGGTCCGCGGAGGGCACCGGGATCTCGACGATTGGACCACGCGCAGCCATTTGTGAGTGAAGTAAGAGAAAAGGGAAGGTGTGGACCGCGAAAGATGGAAAGAGACAAGAAAGACGATCGCTGGAAAGTCAGAAGAGAAATTGATAGCACTTCGACGAAAATTTGGGAGTTTGGTGAAAAAGGAAATAATGGACAAAGGGTTTATATAGTGGTCAAAACGGTGGGGACATTTATGACGTCTGCACACGAAAGGTCACGCTGGTATACGAAGAGACTTGACGGTACGTGAAGGGACTTGACCGAAGACGAAGAGACGTTAACAGTTATCAGGCCCGTTGCTCCGCGGAAACTTACAAAGAGGATGGTACGCACGCGGACGACGTGTACTTGTCATCCGCGCGCGGGGGGCATATGTAGGCGCGGTCAAAATTATTGATAAGTCATCAGGGAAGACCTTTTGACCAGCCTATCGGCTGTAGACACGTGGCGACCAGGTCCACGCGGAAAGTCCACCTTAGTCAAAACACTATTTCAAGAAGACGTTTGACTGACCAATGGAAAGAAAACACGTAGCACATGAAGATGAACGCCCGCGGAACCAAGCCGCGGAAGTGAAGATCCCGCGGGACCCCCCCGCGGGCCCCGCCAGGAGGGACTGAAAGATATACTGGAATTGGGATTGATATAGGAGCTGTAAGAAGACCCCGGGATCCTATTCCGGCCTAGAAGGCAGGCCCGGAAGGGATCTCGCGGAAGGCAAACGATCGCCGCGGGTCGCGACCTCGCTCCTGCGGGAATTGGGGAAGCTCTTGTGGCTTGGTGGCTTGGGATGGAGGTAACGTCGCGGAGACTCAGGTCCCGCGGAAGTCTTCCGCGGAGAGACGAGTCTTCCGCGACCTGGAGGTACGGGAGGGACACGTGTTGGGGTCTTATAGGAGCGCCGTCCTGGGCCTGACCTAGGCCCATGTGCCCTATAAATACCCCTGACATTCCCAATGATTGAGAGAGGCTGACTTTTCTGGAAAAGGAGAGAGAGAGAGCACTGACTCTGAGGAAGGAGAACATTCTTCCCCGGAGAGAAGGTGACCTCACTCATTTGGTTCCAGAAAGGGCAGACGTCATTCACCCCCCGCGGAGAACAAAGGAGACACGTTGCCTTTTGTCTTTTCCGTGCCTCTTGCTCTAGCCCTCACCCCACGAGATTATTCCTCTTTTCCCCTTGGTACTGATTATCGACCAATCGAACCTCTCCAGCTCACTCTTGTACACGTAAGCGACCTCAAAAGGGTTTGAGGGGACGATCAATGTAGCAACCCTCGGGCATGACCATGAGGTCTCCCTACCCGCTGTAGAATGTCCAGTTGAGCCATAGCTACTGCCCAAAAGAGTAGACCGTCACCACAACACCACTTAGATACATAATTGGCAAAGGACCCTGTCCGTGAAGACTCTTTAGTAATGGGATTGCAACTTTTCTTTTGCTGGTTCAGAGATAGGAATGTATTGTTCAATTTCATATGATCTTGGTTCAGAGAAGAGTAGTTTGTCGTAAAGATATCTTGGAACTTTTGAGCAATTTCAAATGAATTTTGTTAAAGTCTGCAAGCCGAGCTGTAAAATCTAAATTAGTTCATATAAGCAAGGGTTATTGGACCAAGTAATGGGTCGAGCTTCTCATAAAATCAGCACAAACGATATGAAATCTGCCATGTTCACAAGAGGAAGCGGTTTGGTTCCTCATAAAATGGATCTTCTACGATCTAGTCAATACATTACACAATTCTTTGACACAAAGAAATTAAAGCGTCGCGTTGTGCACAAACCAACATAATCTGTATTATCAATATACAAATCATCACACACGGGACAAACTGACCATCATAATTTGTATCAGTCGAGACTCAGAGAACAAAACCAGGGTTGCTGCTTCCCCAAGGCGGAAAAATATCGAGATATCAAGAAACCATGCGGTAAAATCAGCTACTAGTAGGTTATCTGTTTTCTTCCCTCGAGAGTTCTTACAATATTCCACAGCCCTTGTGCCCCCTTTTCTTCTTTTTCTTCTTCTGTTTTGGTGGTTGGAGAACCACCTTGATAGCCGCATCGAAAACAGCCTTCACATTCTGTAATTTCCAGGTAAATTCTTCATAATTTGCCATTACTGGTGATATAACTGCAGAAGTTTACATGAAGATAAATGGTGATACAAAACAACTAGTATATTACAGAACCTGTTGGGTCTTAGAACTACATTCAATGTAAGCAGCAGCTCCAATCAGCTTTTTCAGCTCCTCTCCCTTGAACAAGAAATTAGGAAGTCAGGTTGTCACTTAGCACAGTTAATCAATGCACAAACCACGCAGTAACTAGTTGTGTCATGGCCAGAAAAAGGTTTCACCAACAACGGAAGCATAAAAGATACCTGAGCTGTCGTAATGGGCACGGCACCAGGGTGCTCTACAAAGAACTGCTTATCTTCCCGAAGATCTAACGAGGTAAAATCATACGTTATTCAATCAGAAGAACAGTAGTTTGAACACAAGAGAGCGCGGAGAGAGAAACACTAGGAAAAGGGCAATAAAATTCAAGTACTTGAAGTTCTGACCCTTCACAAACAGGCTATACAGATAAATCGTCTTGCTAAACATAAGGAAAAAAGGAAACCAAATGGGAAAAAAAAGAAAGGAAAAGCAAACAAAAGAGGAAATAAAGCAATATTAATTGCTCGGACCCCGATCATTACTGCCCAGTGCCCAGTGTCCACAGAGCAGTTCCCCAAAGCTTGATGAAATTATAAATTTGCTATCAAATTGCCAAAACTGCAAGGACTACGTGCTTTTTCATACAAACTTCCAGAATAACAGGATATTGTAACACCGCCGAGGTCGATCCTTGGGACCAGATGGTTGGGAGAGGGGGCTCCAATTTAACTCGCACTTCAATGGGGGCCTAGTTATGGAGCCCGCAATGTGGTGACAAATCAATATTACCTCCCCAACCGGATCGGCTATGGCTTAAGTCCAAACATTCTGGGGTGGGTGGGTTCCCGAGTTGATCGGGGGGTCGCAACACTAGTTCAATCTAGCCCACCCTTTTTATCGAGCCACAAAAAGAAGAAGAGGGATATTGTAACTATATGCAAGAACTAAGAAGCTATTAATTTCAAGGAATCTAATGATCCTAATCTGGCTCACATAGCCGAGCACTTCTCAATTGCAAAAGCAAAGCTGCACAAAGAACTGATAACAGAAACTAATTCTACTACTTAGCTTTGAATCCCAAAGCATGGATATGAGGGGATAAACCTGTGTATGTTTAAACTTTAAACAAAAAGATAGACAATCTTTATCCATAAATTGCCCTTCTGTATGACTATATATGCCAGAGTACGGAAATATTCTTTAGGAGAGCTTCAAAATGAGTGAGTTGGCAATCATTGGCACGAAGGGCTACATTTTCTAGCAAAAACTTCCAAAACTAATTTACATTTGGACCATTCTACGAACAAATTGCTAGTAACATGAGGAAGAAAAGGATAGGAAAGAGAAGCTAACCAAGCTTTGTTCCAACAAGAACTATTGGAACCCCAGGAGCATAATGCCTCAACTCAGGAATCCACTGACCATTGAAAATAGAAAACAAAAGGCATACATCAGCATACCATCTAATCAGACACCAAACTATCTTACGTTCAGAAAAGAAAGGCATATATATTTTACATGAAAAAGTAATCCTTGCCTTTTTTGATATATTTTCGTAGCTGGCCTTGCTAATCAGAGAAAATGCAAGTATAAAGACATCAGCCCCACGATAGCTCAGTGGTCTTAATCTGTTGTAGTCCTCCTGACCTGTTTCATGAAACTAACGAGTCAAATCCAGCACCGTGAAAAGTTTGTGGAAGAAGAAGAAGATCACTGGATTTGAACTTACCTGCTGTATCCCACAGCCCTAAATTAACAGTGCTCCCATCCACCACCACGTTGGCACTAAAATTGTCAAATACAGTCGGCACATAATCCTGTTTCGATAACATAACAGTTGACAACAGAGACATCTCAATTCACACACAGTTCACGAAAAGCATCACCAACTTAGATACTATAACAAAGCAAGCACATACAATCAACATAATCTCAGTTCAATAAATTCAGAATTTGAACAGGACACCCACTGTTGGAAAGAAATTCACGACCGTTAATTGTCTTTACCATTCCCATGGTCAAACCGAGAAGTCCCAGAACACTGAAAGCTTAACTGTAGAAGCTGTCTTCCATTTTACACATAAATCTCACTTACCAAGTCCCCGAAAACCCCAATTTTCCATCTGATTCTTGAAAAAGTTTTCAGCTTTTTCACTCCTCACTCACCAAACAAATATCAACGAAAAAATCCAAAATCTTCAAGAAGGTAGCCTACAAAAAATAAGCCTAATTCTAAAAATTGGTAAAAGGAATCAGCCCTTTCCGGTTCCTTTCTACTTTCACAATAACCAAACAGAACCCAAAACATCAAGCGTCTATCTCCAAGATAATGCATTTACAAGCAAATAAAACCCTAATTCGTTATCCAAGACACCGACTTTTAATTTCAGCTCACTAATCCGTGCAAAGAATTAAAAGCAGGAGCCACAAGAAAGGGAGATTTGTTCTAAATAATTGTTACAATTTGGTAAAGTACAGGGAAACCCTAGTCTTCATGTATGGTGCGAAATTGGGAAAATTGGGGGGATACTCACAGTGGGGAAGGTGTTGCTGGTGTAGGAGATAAGCATACAAGTCTTTCCGACAGCTCCGTCGCCGACGGTGACGCACTTTATGAACCTCGACGCGCTCATTTCTCTTCGACCACGACGCCGTCTTTCACCTCTGTAGTCCTTACGTACACTGCTTGCTTATCTGTTTATTGGGTTCTTGGGGTCTCCTCTCTCTCTCTCTCTCTAACTATCCATCTATCAATTACTTTCAGAAATGATAAACCGCAGGTTTGGAAGTTATAAGGTGAACTGATGTAATACGAGAGAGAGAGAGAGAGAGAGAAGTAGTAGTAGGAGTACGAGGGAGGAGGGAGGAGAGAGGCGAAGGGGGGAAGAGTGTGGGACGAGCCAGCTCTGAGCCAGCTAGCTATATACAGTATGAACTCAACTTCTGGGTCACCACCTTCTTTAATCAAGTGAGCCAAAAAAAATAAACTTGTTTTTTTTTAGTGTTTATGCAGGAGAGAATTACCCATAATAATTTTTGACCCAGAACTTGATTAGACAATAGAAATTGAAGGTTTAGAATTTAGAGTAAATTCCACTAATTAAAATAAGTATTTATTATTTATTTTTTGAATTAAATACGTATGATGTATTATGAGAGAATAGCATGTCTTGTAAAACGGGAAGTAAGTTCTTGAAAAATAAGAACCTTAGCGAAACGAGGTCTTATAATTACTGAAGGTTACTTCAATCCTAAGTCAGATTAAGAATCTCTGTTCTCACTCTCTCGTTTTCACGAATTTTTTAAGTTTGAAATATATCTTTGAAATACGCTCTCATGATCTTGCTTTTGCTTCCACTCACATTCACGTACGCGCATCATTGTCTTAGCGTCAACCTAATAACAGAACAAACATAAAAAAACAATAGTATATATTACTTTTCTCGTTTTGTTTCCCTTTTGGCAATTTTATGAATGTGAAGGTTCTTCCAAGATCTTTAAAAAATTATGTTTTCCTCTAAGAAAATGCCGACTTGTACTTAAAGGATGTCACAAAACATATTTGTACTAAATTAGAGAGAAAGTCTTTATGCTTACACATTGATCGTTCATATTGGAAATCAATGGTCCAAATTTTAAAAAGACTTTTCCCCATATTGTATTCATTTCGAGAAGAATCTTTCAACAAATCTGACACATTAAAAATACTTATAGACAATCGAGATTATATAGTTGCTCTTCGTCGTTCAACACATGCTGCTGCAAAGAAGCCTAATTCATTATGGAGCTTTGCCTAGCACTTTTTGGGACCAATTAATTTCTTTTGAAACGTAATCTCACCTATACAAAATCATACCTAAGTCTTGATCAATCAGGCGGCCAATGTCCTTTTACCTACCAGTGGTTACAAATAGGAGTAAAAGATATCCAACTTAATGACTGAAAAATCAAGTCCAAGACACATTAAGGGTAGTCATCAAAATGCTCTCCACCAAAATAAAGGTGACAATTTTTATGATCAAAATATCATGTAGTAGAATCTTTTTGGCATAATAGGAATAGATTCATTCTCGATGAAGATTCATTCTCGATGAAACTCAAGCAATTTGGGCTCTGAACGAGGCTCGACCAATTTGGGAACAACAGAAAACTCGGGATATGAGCTATGATGGTGACAAGGAGGATTTAATCAAAAGGATTGCTCTAATGGAGGAAATTGATGAGGAGCGCTTTAGAGCCAAGTTGGCTTCGAATTAATTTTTTCTGTTTTGAGGAGTTAGTTTAGGAAAGCGTCTTGTTTTGTCATTGTTGGCTTCTTGCTAACCTTGGAGGGTTATTCTTTCCCTTCGGATCCTTGTGGCATATGATTGTTGGAGTTTGTTGTTGCCTCTTTGTGGGTTTGCTCTTCTTCAGCTTGATGCTTTGTGCTTTGAATCCTTTTAATCTTTGTAATTTGTTTTCAAAGGTTAATAAATTTTTTGCCTTTAAAAAAAAAAAAAGTATCTTTTAGGCATTTGAAGCATACCTCAATCCTACAGTCCCATTTATTTCCATACTACTGTGGTTTATAGGCATCTGGTACTTAGTCCGTAGTAATCGTCTCAATATTGGTTTCCAGCGCGTTGATTATGTATATAAGGTTTATTCACCTTCTCTAAAAGAAAGACCCACTTATTTAGATTTTGGAGTTCTTTAATACTGTACGTATTTTCGTATGGAGATAAATGTCTAATTTGATGCAGTTGTCACAGTTTTTGTATGTGTGTACTACCGTTAGAAAGAATTAGCTAACACATTAGGATGCTCACCCGAAGATTATCACAGGACTAATTATTGGTGGGATATATATGCTATAAAGGAGAAGAAATGGTTTTCATTGTTCAGATCAGCATCCAAAGTTGAATCAACATAATTGGTGTCTTGGCTTTCAAGTGAATCCACTAATGGAAAGCAAAACACATTTGATCAAGTGTCTAACTCATTAGAGGGAGGTAGCATAGGATGGCCTTTTGTGGTTAGCAATATGGACTCCAATTCCAATGGTTAGTCCGGTTGGTTAGTGGATTTGCTCTTCACACAATTGATCAAAGTTTGATTATGGGAAATGATATTGGCATTCCAAAAATTGATGCAAACACTCCGAAATCAATGTAATTCCAAAGCCACTTTCCTTTATTTTTTGGAGTGCCTGCATCAATTTTTGGAGTGTCAATATCATTTTCCTTGATTATTAGGGGTCAGGTAGCAAAAAAGGAATTTCTTTTGAATTCCCAACCCGGCATGAAAAGCCTGCTTTTGATCAGACCAGAGAGGAGATTAGTCGAGATGAGTGGAAGAGGAGATTAGTCGAGGTGATCGTGGGCTGGCCCAGACATCCCTTGTCATCCAAAAAGGGAAATAGGAGAACCAATGTGGACTCATCATATTCATAGGCTGTGTGACTTGTGAACTGCCCAAGTCATTTCTTGAATTATATATAGAATATTGAAAAGGATGGCGGTAGTTGAGAAGGTAAGAGTCCACACACCAAGTATGTGTAATAAATGTGTATAAAATAGAGATGGTGGTTAGCAATTTTCCTCAAATGAGATCCTTGCATTAATAAATTAGAGGCGTGGTTAGCATCATACACGTCTCAAATGGCAACCTTGTAGGCCAAATGTTTGTTATATTGGGTAGTTGCTTTCAATGATTAGTCAAAATGATCACCTAATAACTTGCCTAGATCTATTGTTTGTACAATTTCTGCCGAAATACATCAATATTAGTCACAATGCACCTTTTTTCCCATGGTTTGGAAGGTCACATATAGCCTCCAATCCCCTGCCAAAAAAAAAAAACTACGGGTACGCTATTTTGGGTACACAGAAAGATCTATAATGATCTAAGCTGTTCAATTTGGTTAAAATATCTGCTCAATCGAATTTTTAAAAAAATATCAGCTCAATTGAATTATTAAGAATATATCATCATTGCACATTTTCACATCAATTTTTACCTCAACTTTTCCTATTTACCCTCTATAGAGACATTATTTTTACCGACTAACTTTTCAAAATGAAATCTAGTTTATAGGCAAAATAAAAAATATACCAACTTTTACCGACTAACTTTACGAAATGGACTCTTATAAAAAGACAACAAAAAATGAAATACTGGACTCTAAAAAAAAGGACGGAGGGAGTACCAATACTATTCAGTTTGGCAAAATATGAAACATTAATAAAAGACCATAATGAATTAAGTTCGACTTGAATTTTGCTAAGCAAGTAATGTTAGAGATTTTCAAAATAAAAGAGTCGTCGTTTTGGTTTTATAAATTTCCTTATTTCCTTAGAATGCTTGTTTTTTCCTCTTTGTGAGCTTTGTCTCACATTGGTTAGTTGAGAGACGTTGGAGTGGTATATATTAGGAAACATTCCTAATGTGATTAAATAATGATATAGTGTGGTGTAGCCTTGTGGCACCATACCGGCAGAGCAGGTGCTTCGCACCAATACACAATCACATGCTCGCGCGGCGTGGGCTGTGCGCCCTTTCTTATTGCAAGTTGGTAGTAGGGTGGCGCTGACGTGGATGCCGCGTGTCACACGCGTGGCAGTTGAGTCACACGAAGCGGTTCCGATCAGGTACGACTCGAGCCTATATGTGCGTTGGTTCGTGGAGTTGCGATCGCAGCCGACGACCGCGAATGGGCACGATCCAACGGATTGGATCAAATCTGATTGGGTGTGAATGTAACAGTACACCAGTTCAGTGTGACTGGATGTGACTGGTCGATCAAGATCATAGGATCTGATCCAACGGTTAGAATAGATCGGGTGCGTACCTATTCACAATGGGTGCGTAGTGGCCTATAAATAGACCAATACATGACAGAATCTGAACACACACATATGCATTCAGTAGTTCTCGGTTCTTATATTCACACAGCAGGTATTCTGTAACCCTTTGCATACCATCTAGTGGGGGCAAATACTGTGTTTAGAAAAGCGACATGGTCGTTACTCGAAGTGTCATTTCAGCATTTGTGAAGGATTCGCCAACAGTTCAGAGTTTGCGGTAACCGTATTTTCCAACAAGTAAAGCTCGAACACATAATTAAAGCTCTTTAAAATTTCAAGCCAAACTTGCCAATCCCCTGGGGCCGACTTGTTTTGCAACCCTAATCGGAACCAAAAAAAAGTACCGTTGTTGGTTAGGCTACTAACGCCAAAATGGACTAGAGAACAAATCAAAATTCGGGTGCACATGGAGAGACTTATACCAACTCCATGTGCATGGATGACCAACTCTCTAACTACCTTCTCTCTGTCAATTTCTTTGTTTCTGGCAGTGGCCATTCGTTTCTTGAGATACCATCATGGTCCCCTACCTTCCAATCTGGATGAAAGAAACAGCAACCAACAGAGACATGTCACCCACATACCTATATCCGCACATTCATTTTTTATTTTTTCCTTTCCTTCCCCCATGAATGATACATGCTTCTCAGTTATAAAAAGACTGCAAGGAAAAAAAAAAAATCCAATAATCACGTAAATTGTAGTTTCAGACTTGGACTAAATCAGCCAACCTCTTGGTTTTCTGTTTTGTTTTCCTCATAAACTAGTGTCTGGACCAGCTTATGCGCAACTGGACTAATCCCACTTTTTCCTACCCAAAACAACAGAAGTCTTCTTTCTGAAAGAAGAAATGACGTGTACAGTTATTAGTACTACATTATTGACCTTCAGTAACAAGCTTACCAACTTCGAGTTCCACCATTGGCAGCCAATGTATCACATATAAGTTGATCGTTTAACATCTAAAACCGTGATTATACCACCATGATGAAAGCCTAAGTGGACTTGTAACTAGATATATTGGAAGTAATCACCCAATAAGAACGATTTTGATCATTACATCAACCTATAGTTTCACAAGTAACCAATAATTCTCGACATGGAAGGTTTTGAAAGTATAACATAGGATACTGCATAATCTAAATACTCATGCGAATCAATTCAAAAGATACTCACATTAAACTGATACACAGGTTAGTTGGTCTCTTCTGATCTTGGCTATGTCAATGAATGATTTCCTTTCCAAAAAAAAAAAAGAAGAAGCTGATGCACGGGTTCTCAAGTTCTCAACTTTCTCCACACAACAATAAGCAAGTGTCCAATGGTTGACCGTTGACGGAACCCCTAGTGGACCAATAATTAGAGAATGTGTTTTCAAAGAAAACCTGGATCTTCCTTTACTCAAACCTTCAATAAAGAGCAATGACATCACAGCCCATTTCTACCTCTTTGCCCCTTGTTGGAGCTCAATCACACAAAGTCGTAAAGGGGTTTGACAAGGAAGTCTCACATTTCTTCATCTGAGCTAATAAATTCTAATTCAATCATCTTTTCTCCAACCTCCTTGGTTTTCTCGGATGTAGCTCTCTCTTGCTCCATTTTTGTTCTTTTTGCATTTGTTTGCTGACTTCTGTCTACAGGTGTATCCAACCTTGCAGCAGATGATGACCTGAAAAATGAGAGAGTGAATCTTCAGTGAAATAAAACACTGAGGGAAGTGGCAGATGGAAGTATAAACAGATGGCTTTAAATACCTCTTTTCTGAGTTCTGAGCTCTGTCACAAGGTGTTGGAACCAATTTATCTGTAATAAGAGATGCAAAAAGGAATTATACTTCAATCACTTGAATAAGGCATCGCACTTTGCAACTACAGTGGTGAAGTCCGATCTTATACCTGTGACTTCAGTGAGAAATCTTATTCCTTGAGAGTGGGCATTCGTTGTTACTTTGCCTGCTTTGCTTTTCATTCATATGAAGTAAACACGGTATTAGTATCAATTAAAACCCAATCCTAATAGGTAGTGTATGGTTCGCTAGAAGTTTTTGTTGGAAGGAATGGAATGGGAATTCCTGGGCATCCTAATGTCAGAATGAGTAATTGAATTGTTTGTAGCCCCATAACTATCAGAAGAAAAGCAGCGAACCAGACACTGCTGCTTCTTTTTTTATTGAACGTTCAGGTTCACTGCTTCTCTGTTGAACATTCAGATGGCTACAAACAATCCAAAAGGTTAAAAGGTTCGAGGACGAGGAGAAATATTGTGCTCCCGGTTGGTTAAAATAATGGACTTTCAAATCATCGACATGTTTTTCTTGGCAGCCAAATAAAACATATTCATTTTAGACCAAAATATGGCATAGGAATAAACTAGGATAACCAGGACAAACCTTAAAGCCTTCTTCAATCCTTCTACAGACAATAACTTCGCTGGCTGCTTGGACTTTCTTAAGTTTGTTCTGTCAGCCAGAGGATCAACCAAATATATTCCATCTGACTTGCGAGGATCCCTGATGGCAAACCTTAAATTCCTGAAAAAGACAAACAGTGGATAATTGCTTGAAGAAATCAGACATAGTTCAAAACACATTCCTCTGCCTGCAAGATATTTCCATATTTCATGAACGAAAGACCTACCCTCCCTTGAGTTCAGTTCGTGTAACAGAGTACTTTTCAGATGCTCTCTACATAGCAAATCGACAAGAGGAAAAGTAAGTTAGTAGCCGTACTTTGGAAACTACTGGCTCAGACAAGATTGAGTGTTAAATAAACTGAACCTTACCATTATATGGTATGAGCAGTATACTCCACGACGCCTGAAATTACAAAATAACTAGAGTCATTATATGAGAACTTTTGGTGTGGAACGTACAATAAACTATGACCTCATATTCTCTGTCAAATGATCCAACAAAGGATCCTGATTCAACAATCTTGCCCATCAGCTGAGCAAATGTTGTGATTAAGAACAAAGCATGCAGTGCATAAAGGAACACGTTTTTACTAGAGAATTTATTGGTACTGTAAACAATAAATTATGGAATGTGATTATATCCAATCGTGAAATAAATTTTGTGCCTGACACATGAAGCTTTAAAGTTCCTCTGCATAGTGGAAATGTATAACATCTCAAGTCTACTTCTTAGGGTTCCTATGAGATAGTTAATGTGACAGCGTAGAAATAAGTTTGATTCCAAGTTGAAAAATGAGTTATGGGATGTTTTGCAAACCAGAATAGGGAAATGATGGGATGAGTTCCTTGATTTGCTAGTCAAGACTCAAGAGATTCTCCAGAGAGCTATTACTTAAGATTCAGGTAGTTCCTAATCATGCTAAGTGATCGTTTTTCATTCCATCCGCCATACAGTTCACTTGGCACTTTCTTTAGCATTTTAAGTGATGCAGTAGAAGATGATCAAAAGGTGCTTGGTTTCTATTTCCAGGCCGCTGTACTTTGCCAGCGTAGCCACACTCACACAAACATAATTGTGCTGTAGAGAGTAACATAACCGAGGTTAACAACCGCTAACAAGTGAACGAGTTTCAAACATACTTGTTAATAACTAGTGTACAAGCCATCCCATCATTCTTTTTGGCCTTGCAAACTCCAAAATCTGAGGAAGTGCCGATCTTTAAAATTTGACCAGCGGAATAAACACTTATTGAAAACCCTGGCCCCTGTGGAAAAAGATGGACAAGGCTCAACAATCTGGCATTCTTTAAGAAAGCCAAGCTCGCAAGCAAAAGAAAAGTTGATACCACTTTGTCCTTGCGAACACCACAACTGAAAAGAGCAAGCACAGCTCCAGCCTCCTCTTTCGAGTGCTTCTGGTAAGCATCACCAAACAAGAAAACAGAAATAGTCTTTTCATCTAGACACCCAATTTGCAATACACAGAAGCTCTTCCCTGTAGAACTCATTTTTGTGTTCCCTCTCCCAGTTACAACTCCAACAGTAGCCCAACAACCAGAAAGAGTATCCCCAACTAGTACATTCCTGAAAAACCAGCAAAGTATGTTATAAGTGACCACGTAATAGTCGAATGAGTAAAATTCACAAGAATGTTGAAGTTGTTTTCGTACTTTATTGCCGGTAACCTAAGAAATCGAATATCAGAAAAGCGATTGGTCAGTTCTAACTGGGAGACTAGTCGATTCCTGCGGAAAAAGAAATAGGAAAACATAAAGCTCCGTTTGGACAAGTACTAAAGTGAAGGATTCAACAGAAATAGTAAAAACAGAAGGGCGATTGTTTATAGAAGGATTTCAAAATGACTATAATAACAAAGTTGCTTCAAATTCATCAATCTTAAGAATTCAAAACCATTCTTTTAAATTTGGAGCTCAAATACAGAATCAACACGAAGTTTTACTTCTTGAACAAGTGATGCCAAAATCTATAAACCCAAATGCAACTCAATAAACCTAAAATGAATTCCTCATCAAATTCACAATTTCTATCGATCAACTCTTAAAAGAGAGACAGCTCAATCTTGGCATTTGTGCTCACGGTGCTTATACAACAAGAACAAGAAGCTATGAACTCAAGCTAAAATCAAGGTGGTCGTCACGCAATGCAATAGGGAGAAAAGGTTGGCAGAACAACAAAATGATCAAATACAATAGACATGTTCAACTAGTGGTCGAATGCAACAACTAGTTTAATGCTGGGCTCAACTGGGGGTTAAAAGAAACATACCTGATTCGCAAACCTGAAAACTTTTCAACCTCAGCATCATTTGACTTCTTTATCTGATTGGATTTGATAGATTTCTTCGTACTTTCAGGCTCATAATCAAGGGAATCTTGGACAGCAGTACGAAATACAGACATGCTCGCTTGTCCCACTCTCTTGGGGGATCCATCATCCGAAAGGTACCCTACAAATCAAGGAAAATCAAAGAAACCCGTGGAAATTTGGAGATAAACCCATGATAAAGATTGAAGAAATACGCAGGAAAAATGGGCTTTTTCCTGGATTATATATATTAGTATCAATTACTATTATAAAGGGAACACTCTTTTGGTGTGAACGTCAATTTTGAAGCTGACTCACACATTTTTCTTGTCGTTCCGTCAAAAAGGATAGGAAAAAAAAAACTGTCGCCCCAAATTTCTTTTCCTCTCTTTCCTACTTCACATCCCATATTTCATTACAGATTATCCCATGTTTCTCTTTCCATATATCACATAACACGATTTGCACATGGTCGCGTGTGTCCAAGCATATAGTGTGTGTGTGTGTGTGTGTGTGTGTGTGTGAGTGTATAGG
The DNA here is from genome assembly GCA_018127125.1 of Rhododendron griersonianum. Classification (NCBI taxonomy): domain Eukaryota; kingdom Viridiplantae; phylum Streptophyta; class Magnoliopsida; order Ericales; family Ericaceae; genus Rhododendron; species Rhododendron griersonianum. The sequence goes on along the minus strand of CM030798.1, from coordinate 48,149,042 downwards.
GAGATTGAGGTACCTGGGGATTTACAGTGGAGGGTTGAAGGAGAAGCGGGAGGGGTTTCCAAGACTCGATCTTGAAGAGAGAGAAGGAGATCGAGATCGTCTTGGTGGTTTGTCATGGTGAGAAATTTGCGCAAGTGCTAACCAGCGAAAGCGATTGGAATTGTTTGAGTTGGATTTGTATGGAATTGGGTTATGGTAGGGTTCGCCTGTTTGTTTATTTGGAGGGAGATTTTGAATTTTTTGGAGCCCAAAAAAACGGGAGCGACTATTCGCAACCCTGTTTTTTCTCCCTTAGCCCCTTACTCCATACAGTCCTTTTAAAACAGAAAATTTTCTCCATGGAACCCATTAAATGTACCTGATCTTCCCATTATACCCTTCTTCCCTCACAAAAACATAAAATTACACTTTTTAACTCCGCAAATACCCTACCTAAATACAAACCCTAATCCCCACATCAAACCCACGGCCTCCCATCTCCCTAGCCCGCCCACCATCCCTACAACCCTCCATTAACACCGCCGCACACCGCCACTCCTGCCAGAACACCGCCATACCACCGCCACCCTTCTCCTCTCTTCAAGGTCTCTCTCTCTCTCTCTCTCTCTCTCTCCCCTTCAGCTCTAGCTCTCTTTCCCCTTCAGCTCTCTCTTTCCTTCTTCTTCTCCTTCTTCAGTTCTTCTTCTTGTGATTGTGAGGTGGGAAGGTGCGTGATGATGGATGTGAGCAGCAGCCGGTGTTCCCACACTTCCCACATCACCGAAATCATCATCACCAGCTTCTTCCGTCACAAGCTTTGAATTACCCCCAAATCTCACACACAAGAAAACAACAATCAGTATAATATATCGGGGTGAAAATCAGGGCTTCTGATATTCACATACTCTAGTTATGCCAGCTTGAAAAAGAAAGGAAAAAAAAAAAACCCAAATCCTTTTTTGGGCGAATCAAAGCTATGGCTGGTCGGAGGATGGCCTACGGCGGCAGTGCTGATGGTGGTGGCGGTGGTTCTAGTGCGAGTACTTTTTTGCTTCAAAACCAAAGGATTCCTGATTCTCTCTTCTTCTCTGGGTCTTCCCCTAATTTCCTTGGTAAATCTCCCTCATCAATTTCTTAATTGACTTATGTGATTCAATTGAAGTTTCTCATATGGTATTGTTTTATATGATTTTTTGTTGATAATATCATCTAAGTTTTCTTAAGACTCGTTCTTGCTACTAGCTTCATACCAGTAGCTGAGTTCTACAATTTTGTGGTGCGTTTCCGCTAAAGTAAATGGACTACAGGGTAATAATGGCAATAGTTGCTAAATGGTATTTTAGTTGATGTATGGTGAGAGAATAACCTACCTACAAGTCCGTGAAAACATGGACTTTAGTCCATTTAGCTTAGCGGTTAACGGAAACGTAAGTCCAAAAAGTTGTGTCACTTATAGAATTGGAATGTAAAGCATACTTTTTTAAAAGAAATTCGCACAAATTTAAAGAACTGATAGCGATCTTTAACTTGACCAGAATTTTTTTTTTCAAAATTATGCACGAAAATGCTCATTGTGATCCAAACCCAGCATTAGGCAAAGTTGATGTCCTTTTCTCCATTATGCTATGCACTGCACTAGAATAAATTCAATAATTCTCCACTGTGAGTGATATCTGAGCAGTTGACATGGTTGCTTTATCTTGTAATGGCTACTTTTAGTCTGTTTTCGGGTTGAGGATTTGGGCAAGGGAAAAGGAAAAGGATATAGGAAAGTTGAAGGATCTAATGGCTCGCAACTGTTGGATCCTCCAATCTCTTCATTTCCATTTCCTTTTCCTGCCCCAAAATAAAAATACAGCCTTAGCATTATGAACATAAGAATTCAACTCATCAGGACAAATTGTACGCAAAAGTCTGAGCTTTCCATTAACACATTGACATGGGTAGCGAAATCGTTCATTCTCTTTATGACAGCTGATTTGTATGTTTTTGTTTGCTAGGAAGTGTTTTCCAACCTAAGTGGACGAGTGATTATTAGTATTGGTTGCAAAATGGTCTTGACCCTGTTGGGTTTGTCCCTGTATCAGGTTCTAGGTCCATGGTTAGCTTTCGGACTTCTAAGTTTGCATTACTGTTATTTTATGCAGGTTATTATGCGTCCACCGCGTCGAGGCCGGGGCCAGGGCCGCACAGAAGCACATCCACAGGAAGAAGACAAGGCTGTGGGCGATACTTGACTTGGAGCTGTGGAGTTGCGTGCGGCACTGCAGGAGGTGTAGGCCATTCTACAGTCGGAAACTGTTATTTTTCGTTAGCGAGGTGTTGGGGCTTCAGGCCGAGGGTAGATCTTGGGTTTATGATGTTAGCCAGTCATTGGTTGTATATTTTGGAAAAGCTTTCTATCTATGGATGTTTATGGATGTCGGATATTTGATACTCCGTATTTAGAAATGTTGGGATATGATGTCTGACATATTTTGACTGTAATGAACTTTCATAAAATTGACCTGTAATGCAGTAGACTTGGGAAAACAAATACTCCTACTTGGCAAGTTTGGTTCCCTGTAATGCTAAGGTGGCTAATTCTATGAATGGTAAATCTACGATTTTTTTTTACCAGTAGATATTATCCAATGTCTCAACTCATCTTCGAATGGAAAAACCTACAAACATGGTTGAAAAAAAAACATTCAATGGTAGTAAAAAAATAAAATCAAAAGAACCAATAATCATCCACCTGTTTGAAAAGTCCATTAAAACAAGTTTTCTAGCTCTCTGGATCTGTTTCGGTAATTGACAGTCGACAATTAGTCTATATTTCGGTAAGTGAAAGTTGAAAATATACTTACAATTCGGTATCTAACTGCTGACCATTACTGAATGAAAAGTAATACAATTCAGTAACTAACTGTTGAAAACAAGTATCAATTTCGGTAACTAGATGTCAAAAATGTGTGCACCATTCGGTAACTAACTGCCGAATTTCAATAAATAATACATGTGTGTACGAAAATCCTACATTTCGGTAAATAGCTGTTGAAAACAAGACTATATTTCTGTAACCACATGTCGGAATTGCGTACTAAAATCGGTAATTAACTGCTGAACTAGAGTATAACAGAAATAAGATACATATATTTCGGTAATTGAATGCTGAAATTATGTCTAAATTTCGGTAACTAACTGTCGAGTAGGGTAATTGTTTACGGTGGTTAACGACCGAAATTACTTAACTTATTCGGACCTGAAACACCGAAAAACTAGTTTAAAAATTTGTAAATCAGGAGGCTGGACTGTGAACGGGGAAAAGTTTCATTCTCACGCGGCTTCCAAGATACAATGTCCATCACAACATTTTTCTTCTCAGCCATCATATCGTTGCCGATAGAATTTGATTCCATTTCAATTTCGAAATCATAACCTAGAAGAGTCATCCTTTTTTTCAATGGAAGGACTGGAACCTTCCATTGATACAATATTTGGCTCCTCCATTGAGATTGAAATGATGAACAAGCTTGAGAGAGAGGAGAAGAGAAAGGATGAAGATGAAAGAAGAAAGAAGAATGGGTTTTGGAGAAAAGAGAAGACGAAGAACAGAAGAACCAGACGAAGAACAGAAGAACCAGTCGACTGGTGTTTTTTTTTTTCTTTTTCAAACGTACTGATGAATTTCAGGGGGAAGGAGAGGAAGATAATTTAGGGGTTTTGGGAAGGGGAGGAAGATAATTTAGGGGTTTTGGTCATAAGGGCATGTAGGTCATTTCATGTATAGGTATGAGGGTAAGTAGGTCATTTTACATTAAGGGGTCATGTTGTAATTAATTGGAAATTTTTAGCGGGCTAAGGGAGAAAAAACGAGGCTGCGAATAGTCGCTCCCAAAAAAACTTATGCCTGGAAAGAAGAAGATGATTTAGGGGCTGAATTACCTCTGCATTCCTGAAGTATGATCTAGTACCACTTTAGCCCGTAGACTTTAAAATTTCCCCAATTGAGCCCTTAATACCTTTGGGCCGCTCCCAAGTCCCAATGAGTTCTTAAGAAAAATGGCATGCGGTGGATACCTACCCAGGAGAAATTTTTTGGTGCTGAGAGAGGGTACCACGTGACGATATCTGTAGGCGATTCCAGGCGTCCAAACGTGTTTTGGACACCCCATATTTATTCTTTCTCACTCTCCTCAACTGACCACTCTCTCTCCTCTTTTTTCTCTCTAAAATTTTTGGACGGCTGTAATCGCCGACGGGATACTACGTGTGTGATACTCGCCCGACACCCAAAAACTTCTCCCAACGAATTGGGTAAAACCGTAAAAGTACTAAAAGTCGAGTTGTTTCCCAAAAGTAGCCCTGCACGTTTTTAAAGAAATGACTAGGCTTTTTGCATAGTATAAAGTAGTAGCCCGGGCTACTTTTGGGAAACCAACCCTTACATAATTCTTAAAATCCCTTGTATGCTCCCGCTTTCAATCCTCGCATTGCATTCTCACTCTCAATCCTCGTTTCTTAGATTGTGATATGTTTCAAAGACGTTTTCACGTTTGCACTCCCACTCTCTTACTCATCAACAACAATCAAGAAAATCCAAAATAAAAACATAGAAAAGTTGAGCAAAAGTCTTTTTAGGGAGACCTTTCATAAACTGACAAACTTCAAGATTACTAAGAGCTCCTAATCCAAATATCAAATGAAAATTTTCTGTGGAGAATAAAGTAGAGTCAATGAGTCATGACTACATTTGGATATTATGCAATTTTTCTTGGACATATGGCAAAACTACCCGAGAGGTCACATTTCTTATTTGCATACTCCGCAAAATTTCATTATTCTCTTCCAATTTCCAAATAAGTAAAAAAGCAAAGAGCATGCCAAATGATTTCCCTCATTTTTCGTTGGCTACTGATTTTGTCACTCCATTTTTTGTTAACGCCATTTTCCTGCAAATGTATTTTTGGTGCAAAAATACACTGGTAAGGGAGTGACGTTAACAAAAAAGAGAGTGGCGAAATCATTTCCCTTTTCGTTTTGCAAAACTAAAAGTAAGCCGACCTCATGAAAATTTATTTTTTTACTTATTCCAGTGCAATAATCAAAGTAATAAGTAAAACAACAAACCAAATGTGCATTGTGTGACTTATTAGGAGGTGTTTCCGGTAGGCAATAACAAAACTGGCAAACATGTCATAAGCTTATTTTACTTTAATACTCTCCGTTCACGCTGGTGATTATCTTATGCACCATAATTTTTTGGTTTTGTCCTTATTCATTTTTTTTTTTTTGCGTTTGTTAGTTTTACGCCAAATTTTTATGTGATATGGGTGAGTAAGGACGAGAAGAATCGGAAAAGTAAAAAAAATTAACTTTTAAAATAGTATTTTAGGAAATATTCAAGAAAACTTTTCTAAGAGAGGAAAGAGAAGACTTGTAATCATTAGTTTTCTTTGTTCATAGTGGACTAGTGTGGCTCCCGGTGACGTAGGGAAGTTGTCGAACCTCGTATATCTGTGTATTCTATTTTTTCAGTTCCTCTTTCTCTGGTTTGTTTTCTGTGACGATAGTATCCCAAGATCCTGAGTGTTTTTTTGTTCGTTGTGAGTCAAGCGCACGGCTGCGATTTCCCAACACTATGCAGTCGCCCGATTATCGGCCCATATTGGGTTTAGTCGCCCGATTATTGGCCCATATTGGGTTTAGTTTCATGAACGAAACCGCTCATGTCATAAGCTTGTCGAGAACTTCAACCACGCTAAAGTCATGTTAATTGAACACTGATTAATACTTGATCGTGGTGCATTTTATGTTTCTAAAAATAAATTTGGCCACACTAGATGAAAACCCATCAAACCCATTTTGTTAAAGCATAAATTCACTCTAATCAGGTATTAATCAGTATTCGGTTGACATGATTTTCTTGAAGTGGAAGTTTACAACGAACTCTACGACATGAAGTCGATTATGAAACTAAACCCGGCATGGCTGATAATCGGGCGATTGCAGGGTGCAGCCCCTTCATATGGACTGCCGACAAGTCATGTCCAAATAAAAATTGCTATCCCCGCCCCTTCCGAATTCTCCAGGCCCAAAACCCGTCAACAGTCGCAACGACCAGAGAGACACATACGTGTATACATAGGCTTTGAGAGAGAGAGAGAGAGAGAGAGAAACCACAACCAGTAACGAAAAACCGCAAAGCCAGTAGTAAGAGCTCCGAATTTCCCTCTCAGGCCAATAAATTCACCATGCATTTCTCCTATAACACTACAGTTGAAGGAAATTTTCAGGGCAGCTCCTGGGCACCTCCCCCGCGTACAGGAGGTCCCAATTGGCTCTATCCAAAACACAGAGCTATAATTTTGATTGACACTGTTCGATCTTCGGGTTGTTATGGCGGTTCTGACTCGTGGGTTTTGTGTTTTGGTCCTTGTTTACTGCTTGCTGGTTACATCTGCTGTTGGCCAACGCAAGAGCAAGAACCAGAGAAGCGTGACTTACGACGGGCGGTCTTTGATCGTCAATGGCGGCAGGGAGCTTCTCTTCTCCGGTTCTATTCATTATCCCCGTTCCCCTCCTGAGGTAAGTAATGAGGTTCAAAAGATAGATTTCTTAATGTTGGAATATGCAAAATTATCGACCAAAAAGTTTTGGCCTTGTGGTCAAGACCTGAAACCTCATTTGTGCTATTAGATCATTTTATACGGCAGAAGATCCCCTGTCCCGACTCGCCTGTCCGACTCGCCTGTCCCACTCTTCTCGGCCGTTTGATCTCACAAATCAACGGCTGAGATGAGCCGAGCACTTTTTGCTCCAAAACGTGCTCGGTTCATCTCAGCCGTTGATTTGCGAGATCTACGGCCGAGAAGAGTGGGACAGGCGCCTGTCCGAATGTGAGTCGGACAGGGGATCTGGTCTCATTTTATATGGTGCTTTGTTTCGTCTTTAAATGGTCCCTAGTGTTGGTAATATTGATCTCCATATTAATCGGGATGTGCGTAACCGTGCCTAAACACACGAGAGAAAAAGATGTGCGTAACCGTGCCTAAACACACGAGAGAAAAAAGTGGGGTAATGAGTAATGACATTTTCAAAACAGCGGATTCCGAAGACTTGAGTCTTGAGGGGGAATGAGAATATATGATTTTTGCTGTCATGATTCTAGTGTTTGAAATTGCAGTCTTTTTATAATGGACCATCTTTTTGGGACGGGAGGAGTATTTGATATTTTGATGTGCAAAATTATTGACCAATATGTTGGGGTGATTGATTCAAAGTTTTGGCATCGTGGTCAAGGCTTGCATTTAGAAGGTCTTAACCCGAAACCTCCTTTGTGCTATTTGATCAGTTCATAAGGAGCTTTGTTTTGACTTTAAATGGGTGCCCTAGTGGTTAGTAGTCTTAGTCTCCTGATTATGGGGATATGCATAAGCTGGCCTGTGCACGGAAGAAAAAACACGGGGTAATGACATTTTCGAAACAGTGGATTGCGAAGTCTTGAGGGGAAATGAGAATATATGATTTTGGCCGTCATGATTCTAGTGTTTGAAACGGCCAGGAAAACAAACCTAGTTCCTAATTACTGACCCAAGCTGGAATCTTGTTCTCGGAAAAAGGAGGGATTCGATCACTACACACTCTCATGATGATATCTTATTAGGAGGGATCTAATTGAATTCATAAAAATCATTTCATGGGTCAGATTTATGAATTAATCCTTATATTTGAAAGAAATTACCTCAGGCAGATTACTAGGTGTTTGATTCAGAGTAATGAGATCCCCGTATTCACTCAAAACCACAAATACTATTGCCGAAACAGCCTAGAGCAATAACACAAATACTTCTCAAATTATTGTGTATTGACATGGTGCTATCTGACCAATTAGAGCATAAGATACGGTATGAGGGGAGCTGATCAGACCCATGTTGGTTGGATGGGTAGGACTTAGGAGACGAGATCAGTCCATTCATTCCTCATTTTGTGCTCCTATTATTAGAGAGCGGTATCTGCACATGCTATGATTGTGCTCTAGGATTACCGAATAACTTTCATGATTTACTAGTTGTAGATGTATTTGGCTAATGAATTTTGGTGACTTGGTGTTCAGATGTGGCCGGACCTTATAATAAAGGCAAAGGAGGGAGGTTTGAATGTCATCCAGACTTATGTTTTCTGGAACATCCATGAGCCCGTTCAAGGCCAGGTATAAATTGCTGTTTGCTGCATCACAAAATACTCCCCTAGATTTAATACAAAGGCTGCCTTTTGCACCTTCGTTGCACGGTTAATATGTGAAAACGAATGCTCATTAGATACTGATAATATGTGCAGTACAATTTTGAGGGGAATTACGACTTGGTGAAATTCATCAAATTGATTGGAGAGCAAGGCTTGTATGCATCCCTCAGGGTCGGTCCCTTCATTGCGGCTGAGTGGAATCAAGGGTACAATTCCACCTATGCCATCTTATTCTTCTTTCTAATGCTTCTCTAGGTTCCATAGCATTGTTCAACCTCTCTTTTTTTCCTACTTTCTTTTTCACAATATAAGTGTATTATGGTTTGGGCAGAGGATTTCCATACTGGCTGAGAGAGGTCCCGAATATCACATTCCGTTCTTACAATGAACCATTCATGGTGATCATCTTCTGACTTTTCCTAGCATCTAAGGCATGCAATGTGCAACAACAAACCAATAACAACTTGCATTCTCCATATTGCAGTTTCACATGCAAAAGTTTACCACTATGATCGTCGACATGCTGAGGAAAGAGAAACTGTTTGCTCCTCAAGGAGGACCAATCATTATGTCCCAGGTCTGGTCCAGTTCCCAGTCTAATGAAACTTGAAAGAAAAACCCGGTTTTTGCTGCTGAACTTTATTTTTCTGTCTGATATTGTAGATTGAAAACGAGTACAATAGTGTCCAATTGGCATACAGGGACATGGGTGTTAAATACGTTCACTGGGCAGCAAATATGGCTGTGGGTCTCCAAACAGGAGTCCCGTGGGTCATGTGCAAGCAAATGGATGCCCCTGATCCAGTGGTAAGTTCATTAAACCATAAGTATGGAACTTGTCCCATTGCTTGAATTCTTTTCTTAAAGGAAAATCTTGTTTTTGTTCAGATCAATACATGCAACGGGAGGCATTGCGGAGATACTTTCCCTGGCCCCAATAGTCCCAATAAGCCTTCTCTGTGGACTGAGAACTGGACTGCTCAGTAAGTATAGCACTCAAATTGCAACCATAACAAATATGCAACGATGATAATAGAGGGTCCTAGAGGAGAATCAAGCTAGAGGATTCCTTGTATTAGTTAAAACAAAGGTTTTTTTTTTTTGTCTTCATTTTTGTGGTAATTCGTGCTAATATTTATCCCTTTTCTGTGAAAAATTCATGATTGCAGGTACAGAGTGTTTGGAGACCCACCATCACAGAGAGCAGCTGAAGATATTGCATATTCAGTTGCTCGTTTCTTCTCGAAGAATGGAACGTTCACAAATTATTACATGGTAAATGGTTGATATTTGAAACTAGGATAATAAATTTTGTTCTTTCTAGGTCTTAGTCATTATCATTGGCATTTGCAGTACTATGGTGGGACAAATTACGGCAGAACAGGTTCATCTTTTGTGACAACTCGGTACTACGATGAAGCTCCTATCGATGAATTTGGTTGGTATTGTCAATTTTCAGCGATTTCATTAAGTTCATTCCAACATTTGGTTAGGCTTGTTTCCACCCATTTCCAGGTCTGAGGAGGGAACCTAAATTTGGTCATCTAAGGGACTTGCATAGGGCTTTAAGATTGTCCAAGAAGGCTTTGCTTTGGGGTGTTCCGACTGTCCAAAGAATTAGTAACGATCTAGAAGTAAGTGTTCCTAATTATGCTTGGTAAGCACTACAATTGAACAGAGAGAGAGAGAGAGAGAGAGAGAGAGAGAGAGAGAGAGAGAGAGAGAGAGAGAGAGAGAGAGAGAGAGAGAGAGAGAGAGAGAGAGGGGCGAGGTGAGTTATTATTGACTTGCAGTTCTGGTTTGCAGATTCGAGTTTATGAGAAGCCTGGAACTGACATTTGTGCTGCTTTCTTGACCAACAACCATACAAAGATACCCGCAACAATCAATTTCAGGGGTCAGGATTATTTTCTTCCACGAAGATCCATTAGCATCCTCCCAGATTGCAAGACTCTGGTTTTCAACACTCAAACGGTAGCTTTTGATTTCTTAAACTTGTCTGGTTGCAATTAACATTTTGAATAGGTAGAAAAATTCTTTCTGGTTGAGGGCCTGCTTACAATGCTTAATTCCGTTGTAATAGGTTATAGATTAGGAACGATATTTATCCTCTTCATTTTTTTCTCTTCCAAACAGATGGTTGCACAACATAATGCAAGAAAATTCCATCCATCAAAGAAGGCAGGGAAACTGAAATGGGTGGTTTTCCAAGAAAGTATTCCAAACATAAACGAATTACCAATTAAAAACAATATTCCATTGGAGCTTTATAGCCTTACTAAAGATACCTCAGACTATGCATGGTACAGCACCAGGTAATCACATCTACCATAAACTAGGGGATTTAGAAGTTTTCATTTCACAAAATCTTTTCTTTACCTCAGACTATGCATGGGGTGTGTGTGTGTGTGTGTCTTATTCTACTTATATCTGACATCTTTTTCGAAATTCTGTTTGCAGCATAACTTTTGACCGCCTTGACTTACCTATGCGTTCTGATATTCTGCCAGTCCTCCAGATTGCAAATCTTGGCCATGCAATGGTTGCATTTGTAAATGGAGAATACATAGGTACATGCATGGTGTTTTTTATTTTTTTTGTATAATTGTGTTGGACTAATTAATTTCGTTGTGCTGGACTAATTAATTCTCTCACAATTACATTGCATATATATAGCTAATTTTCCCTCTTTCTTTCAGGATTTGGACATGGAAGCAACATAGAGAAGAGCTTCGTCTTCCAAAAGCCCATAAATTTGAAGCCTGGAGTTAATCACATCTCACTTTTAAGCATGACAGTGGGACTCCCGGTAAGGAACGTGCATTTTTTTTTTGTGTGTGTGTATACTTTTTCCCTTTCTATCATAGACTAAGAAGAGGGACTGAGACATTATTTATCAATGAAGAATAGCGGAGCCAATATGGAGAAGAGGTTTGCCGGACCACGTGCCATTACAATCCAAGGTTTGAATGCCGGGACCCTTGATGTCACCCTCAACAACTGGGGGCATGAGGTACATATGAGCTTCCTCTATCAAACTGCACTTCGTTTATATGCACAAGCACATGCACACACACACAAAAAAATAACCCTAGAAAGAAAATGAAGAGCCAGATGTTTTAGAACGAAGGAAACTATATGGTCCCAGACAACCAATTAAGGATAATGTGAATCTGATCCATTTGTTTTCAAGTCTAGGCAATTTCCTGGGCTATTTTTCTTAGGCTGTAATACTATTATCATAAGACATAGTCTAAAATGTGTTGCAGGCAAAAGTACTTTAGTTCTGGATGGGCCCATCTTCCATCCGAAAGGAATGCATCATGGAAACATTGAATCTTTTTCCGATCTTTAATTCCTGTACCCCTTAGATCTTTATGATGGCTATAGCATGTTCCATTTTGCAGGTTGGTGTCAAGGGAGAAAAACTCGAGCTACAAACGGAGGAAGGTTCACAGAAGGTAAAATGGAGTCCGGCTGGAGGAGCAGGACCACCCCTTACATGGTATAAGGTAATGCCACCGGTAACCTTGAAGTTATTGGTAATATTCATTGAACATATACTCCAATGGAATTTTTTGGAACTCATAGGCCATCGAATTTTCTTCCCGCAGACATATTTTGATTTACCTGAAGGCCAAAATCCTGTTGCTGTCCGGCTGACTACCATGGGCAAAGGAATGGCTTGGGTCAACGGCAAAAGCATTGGCCGTTACTGGGTCAATTACCTCTCACCTCTTGGGCAGCCTTCTCAGTCCGAGTAAGTAATGTACCAGAGTGCGTTATATATGGTAAATGAGTCTGGCTCTGCAAACTTAATTTGTAATTTTGAAGATGAAAAAACAATGCAAGAATGGTTAGTGTTTTACTTTTTAAGTGATACTTCATCGCAACTTGTTTAATTTTTCTTAACATCACAGCTCTAGAGTCACATTGTGTTTTCTTGTTATGATACTGATCTTAGCTTCTCAAATTCTTGGAAGGACATTTTCTCGAAGTTCGTTTACTTTTTTTAAAAATCCTTCGCACTTGTGTGACAAATCGTCAAGAGGCTCCACCTTATAGGCTCGCTCAGGTCCACTGAAAGCTTAGAGACCTACATCCAAGCAGTGGAGGGCCAGAGGCACATTTGAGCAAGTGGGTCATTTGAACCCCCTTAATTTTGACTTGCTTCATTATATGCAGGTACCATATTCCAAGATCCTTCTTGAAGCCAGGAAAGAACCTGATGGTTCTCTTTGAGGAAACCGGAGGAAACCCACAAGGAATTGAAGTCCTACTTGTTAACAGAGACACTATTTGCAGCTTCATATCTGAGGTTCATCCACCTAGTGTTAAGACTTGGCAAAAAGAAGGAGGTCAGATGACTGTTGTAGAAGATGTGAAATCAGGAGCTCACTTGACTTGTCCCGACGACAAAGTGATCAAGAGCGTGGACTTCGCAAGCTTTGGAGATCCTTCTGGTTCATGCGGAAACTTTGTTGAGGGAAAATGCACTTCTCCGAACAGCGAGAAAGTTGTTGCGAAGGTAAAATCGTATTCCCTACATAATTTGGTACTCACCCAAATCCTGCAGTAGTTATATACTGATCATTCTCACTCTTGCACTTTAATTATCTGTTTCTTGTTTTTGTTTTCTCTGGACTTCAATCAGTATTGCTTGGGAAAGAATAGCTGTTCAATTCCACTAGAAAGAGAGATATTCGATGACAAGAGCCATGATGGGTGCCCAGACATCTTAAAAGTACTAGCTGTTCAAGCAAGGTGCGGTCGGAACAAGTCCAAGTCAGATTAGATAAAATGAGAGATGAAAAATATTTGATACCAGTGTCAACATGTACGTAAGAGCTGCAAGTTCAATATAATTTCAACTGCAATTTGTTTTACCCTTAACTTGTATCCTTTGTACATGTGCTTGTTCATTGCAATGCCATTGGTTACCTAAACTTCTTTGGTAGGGTAATCCCCAGGGATTGACCCTATAGTCAAGGCCTCGGACTTACGGGTTTGCTCTCCTACAAGCATCTTTAATTAAGGATGTCAAATCTTACATGGCATGTCAAGTGGATGAACCGAGATCCGAGCCAACTGTAACTACGATGGCAATTGTCTAGGTGTTGTTTGAAATCTCCACTCTCATGTCAAATTTGACATGTGATGTCAAAATTTTCTTTAATTAATTTACTCTCCACAACTTAATAAAATAAAAGATAAAACCAGGCTAAAGTGAAAACATGCCAAAACAACAAATTTGGTATATTGGTTTAAGTGAGTATTTTTTTGAGATGTAAAATTGTCACATTATATATCCTTGAAAAGAATTTGGCATTCCGAAACTTGAAGCCAAGGTTGGAGATGCTCTAAGATCTCAGATTCGAAACAAACTGTGATCAACTCCGTTGTTATCCTAGAGGTTTACTCGGTCGTTAACTTTAGTGCTCACGATTAGTTTAGGTGTGCATATTAAAAAAAAAACCCTTTCTTCAGTAGGGTGGCGGATGGAGCTCTAATTCATGAATTGCTAGATTACGAAACAAATAAAATCCATGAGTTTAGTCAGCCTAATTGCTAGATTAGGTGCATGGGGAAGATATATATATGCTGGCTCCTAGGTAAAAATGATTTGATCGAGCTTCTTCTTCGTTGTGTTTTTCTGCTCTCTTGGCTTATGGAATGTGTTCTCTCATTCAATTAATGACTTCTTGCATAAAATTAAGCTAGCTAGGGTCGAGCTAGCTCCTCTCCTCTCCGTCCAGTCATGTTTTGTTGGCCCTATTTGCGGGTCCTTTAGTAGAAGTTATATGTTGCAAGCGTTGTTATCAGCTAGCTCGATCTTAGCTAGTAAAATTGTTCTAAAGTCAATTAATATATAGCCATGTTGGAGGGCAAGAAAATTGTACGGTTTGACAGTCACATTGTTGTGGAGGCATGGTGTTTAGACTATATGCAAGTTTTTCTTGCCACATCTTTTCACCTTTCAGCTCTGAAATTGGTTTTCCTCAGATTATTGAGAATTTCTAGCTAGTTAATTTGGTGTGAATCAACGTCTTTTTTTCTGCTTCATGAGGAAGTGTTTACGGAAGAAATTGCAAGACGTGTCATTGGAATTACTAAAGTCTAACATGTTGGACGAGTACTGGCCTGAATGTTGGGACAGGAAGCTTGGTTGATACATATATCGGGAAGAGACCCAAGTTTGTTAATGACAAACCCAAATTTGTGTCACTTTTTCTTTTTATTTATTCTTCATTGTTTTGCAATTTGCTTCAGCTAATTGAGGAGGATACACTTTATAGCCATGGAATTCCCTGACTTGTTCGACTTCTGCACAGGTTTGAGTGATCGATTCTTTTAGCTAGCGATTATTCTTTGTTCACTGTTTATTCTTTCTTTTGCTCTTTTCTTCCGTTAATTTTTCTTTTTTCGATTTTCCAGATGATGGAATTGAACTGAGGCGGTTTAGAGCAAATTAAATAGGGCATGTGTTAGCTACAGTAGACCAAATTTGCAATTAGCTAGTTACGTACGTACACTACATTCTCATGTCTCCAAAGATTTCTTTTCTAAGCAACTTCAATAATTATAGTTTTCGATCGGGCCGGCCGGGTGATCAATCTTATTGGATTTTAATTTGGGGGGCGACTATTCGCAATCCTCTATTTTCTCCCGTAGCCCGTTAAAAATTTTTGAAAATTATATTTCAGTAACTACATGTCGAAAATATGTTCAATCTTCGGTAAACAACTGCCGAACATACATTTCGGTAAATAGCTGTTGAAAATAAGATTATATTTCGGTAACTACATGTCGGAAATGCACAAGAAACATATATTTCGGTAATTGGATGCTGAAAATGTATCTCAATTTCGGTAACTAACTGTCGAAACATATGGAAATTTTTAACGGGCTACGGGAGAAAATAGAGGGGTGCAAATAGCAGCGCCCTTATTTTGTTTCCCCTTTCCTTTTGCACGATCGAATTGATTTTGACCCCCTGTGGTTATCTCCATGTGCGAATACCCCCCTTATGGTTCAAAACTGACCACATAACCTACCTGTGGTTTTGAAAATGTGCGGATAGATCCCATGCCGTCATGTTTTCCATCCATATTAACGGACACAACATTAAAAGACCGTTATACCCCCATCACGTCCCTTGATTCTTCTTCTTTTTTAAATCTAATCACACTATCCCGTATACCAAAAATTGAATCCAAACCGTTGATATTGTAAATTTTGACGAATACTATGTCTATGCCAAAATTCAAGTCAATCAAAAATGAAAAGCTCATGGTCAAATCGATTTTGTTATGAAATTAAAATTTCAAATTTGAATTTACTAAAAATTAGATCACTGGGTTATTGATGCTTGATCGAGATGATTTTTTTACATAGATACTCTATTCTTTATTTAATACATTATGAACAACTCAGATTACATTCTAGAGGTGTGTGAGATACACCTCCGTTAATATGGATGGAAAACATGACGGCATAGGGTCTATCCGCACATTTTCAAAACCACAGGTAGGTTATGTGGTCAGTTTTGAATCATAAGGGGGGTATTCGCACATGGCGATAACCACATGGGGTCAAAATGGACTTTCCTCTTATCCACATAACCTACCTGTGGTTTTGAAAATGTGTGGATAGACCCTATGCCGTCATGTTTTCCATCCATATTAACGGACACAACATTAAAAGACCGTTATACCCCTATCACGTCCCTTGATTCTTCTTCTTTTTTAAATCTAATCACACTATCCCGTATACCAAAAATTGAATCCAAACCGTTCATATTGTAAATTTTGACGAATACTATGTCTATGCCAAAATTCAAGTCAATCAAAAATGAAAAGCTCATGGGAGCGCATGTTGTATTTACATTATTAATTATCTCTATCCTACCATCTTGTGCGATATAGTAGTTCCGAAGTTCATGAAACTCGTTCTCCTTCATCGACGGACCTCTCTTATTTACCAACTTATGGTCTCAAATACGATGCCCCTCCCTCCACACAAGTGTCGTCACACTGCCGAGCTTTAATTGTGTTATAGACAGTGACTTGTCGACTATCGATCCGCATGGACCTCCCGACACTACCTCTAGCTTATCACTCCTACTCTAGGAGTTTCATCTATCTTACTATTACTCGTACGTCCTAACCTCCTATATGTTTCATCTATCTTACTATTATTCGTACGTTCTAACCTCTCATATGAGAACTTCGCTGTTATTCCTACGGTGCGTACGACATACAGTATACCTAATGGAGATCATAGTAGCACTTAGCTTTTGTCGTCGACGAAAATAAGAAAGTCTTACTATGTAACGATAATTATGGCAAATTATGGCAATTTGGAAAATATGTATCAATTACAAGTAGATTAAGAAAGTCGCAAAGAATAACTCATTTGGAAGCTTTATCCAGCATGTGGGACAGTTGAAGGTTGAGGAGCCTCTCACATGGGGGTTGGGAGGGACGAGCCAAAGAAGTAGGTAGAGGGGGGTTTGCTTTTTAGGACAACCCCACAAATTCTCTTCACTACCTACTTATTACTAATTAAAGCACATGCATGGTATAGCCCACAAGTTGCTGAGTTGGCTCTCACCTTACTAACCGGTCCTTCATTGCCTACCCCACCTGTTTTTTTTTTTATTTCTTTCATTATCTACGGGGTGTTTAGATTGGTTTACGCGCACGTAAATTGGTTATTTTTGAGGGATCGATCCACCGTTAAAGAACAGGCCCATATAAAGTCACGCAAAGTCCTATATGGATTTTCCCAACAAAGATTGATAACATAAAAGTTTCAAACTCGAGAGGTACGTACGTAAGAAAGAAATAAATTCCTGAATTACATGTCTTGATTATTTGGCCAACCCTCGGATTGCCTACCCTACCCTACCCGTTGGCTATGAGTTGTACCCTGGCCTGAATTAAGTTCCTGGTTCAAATACACTCACAATCTCAGGAGTAACTAGCTCCCAAAGCTTTGATGCTTGCTTCCCTATTAATAGCTCTCCCATGTGTTTGTTCGTGTCTTTATTGGATTGGAACTACTTGGGTTTTAGAACAATTTGTACCAACCATGCACCTACTGTTTAAACAACCTAGCTAACTCTCAGTGGGGCAAATAAATTCCCTTCAGCAGAACTATGGGCCTTGTTCTATATGGGCGCGCTAACTCTACCAAAGCATCAAAAACTGGGACCGGATTGAAGTCTGTACGTACGTGTGGATGCCGCCCAAATCCTTCAAATTTTGGATGACCACACAACTCAATCATCACGTACCCTTTGAGTAATTACCTTCCGGAGAAGTTTACATCCGTCAAGATTAGCCATGTTTATCGAGAAGAAAACAAATTTCGTGGATATCCTTAATTAATTGCCAAGGAATCTCTCTCTCATGCTCTAGGATTTATCTCTTTTTATATTGCACCGCCTGTGGTGTTATTTCAATTACAACAAGACATTGTATAGGTTAAATACCTCAAACTTATTATTGCTTAATCTAGTTTTCTCTCCTTCATTACCCAAAAAAAAAAAAGTAAAATAAAATCCCTTCAGGCTTGTAAACGCTTAATTTATTAATGCGTTGTTTGTTTACCAAAAAAAATACAAATTTCCTTCAACTGAAAGGTGGAGTTGAGTTCAACAGGCATGCCTTTTTTTTTTCTTTTTACCCTCTTATATTTATCAATGACGGGCATGTCCATTGATCTTCTTTTATTGCAAACCATAGAGAGTACAAATATCTCAATAATATTAGACGAGACATAAGTCCATTTAAGGGAAGATAAAATCAATTTTACTTTTGGCAATGGTTGATCCCTGACCTCCAATTGGTTGGACAATACTAAATGTGATTATGAGTCGGTGACCATGAAAATTTTTCTTACATTCTACAACGATAATGTGAAATTTTCAATTAGTTAGTGATACCGACACGTTAAATTAGTGTGAAATTTCATATCCATTCAGTAACACTAATGCGTATTACCTGTGCATAGGTGTAATTAGCCTTTATAAACAGGAGTAACTTTTTTGACGTAGGATTAAAAATTAAAAACCGATATTCAAGAGAGCGGTGGATTTAGGCAGAAAACAAGTGTATTCTCTACTTGACAATCAAATTCAAATATGGGTTTTGTTTCTTGTTTTGATTTCTTGTTTCTTTTTAAATCTAAGGGGAATCATGGATAATGGACGTGAAGGATTTGGGAGTAATTTCATCAATCGTGCCGGGGTTCAACATCAAAGGTGTGGGGTCAGTTTTGGACCAGAACAGTTGGAAAAAGGGGTAAAAGTAGGTAAAATGAACACATGAAATTTTACAAGTGGGCATCCCTCTCTACTCTCTAGAGGTGTCAAACATGAAATTTTACATGTTTAAATATGATACGAAACAATATGGACATGGTTTTAGATGGACCGGGCACGGACATGATACGGAAGTGGGTCAGGCATGACACGGTTTTAGACGGGCACGGCACAACAAATACTAAGTTGTTAGTAGTTACACAAAAAAAATTTCCCACCAAAACTCGATCGGTTGGAGATGGGCTAGGACGGACACAACACGACACGACACGATTAAAAAATGGCACGACAAGATTAAGTAAACGAGCCGGCAAGGAATGACACGACTAACAAATGGCACAGGTCATGACACGATTAAGGTAAATGAGCGGGCCGGCACAAAACACTGTTGGCATGCACGAAGCTAAAATGGGCCGAATTTGCACGGCACAGCCCGTATGACACCCAAAATGAACGCAAACAAGTTGGTGGTAGGAGTGAAGAATCATGACTCATGGGCAGAAGTTACTTTCTGTGTTGCTTTCACAGGAGAGATAATATGTGTGTGGTGGGTGATAACAAATTATAACCAAATCAGTGAGGATATTATTGCAACAAAGATTATGGTTACGAGACACCCAATAAACTGTAAGACACATAAATTTAGCTATAATGTATTACTTCATTCGTCTATAAATAAGTGAGTGGTCCCTACGAAAAGACGTGAAATTTTCAAACAAAAAAATAAAGTACTTCCTTGCATAATTTTCCAATTTCTTCGCACTCAGTTAAAGAACTTAATTAGATCTTTAATTTAGTGTGAAGAAATTGAAAAAATTATGCACAAAAGTACTTTATTTTTTGTTAAAAAATTGCACATATTTAGGGACGGAGGGAATACATTAGATGATATACAAATGCATTACGTTTTTTTTTTGTCATTCATTAATCTTAATCTACTCTATCCTAGGAGATTAGGGGAGGGGAATGAGTGCTTACGAGAATCAAACTCTACCCATGTGCATGAAAATATAAGGGAGGCACCAACTATACTGCACTTCACTTGCA
Organism: Rhododendron griersonianum; assembly: GCA_018127125.1. Classification (NCBI taxonomy): domain Eukaryota; kingdom Viridiplantae; phylum Streptophyta; class Magnoliopsida; order Ericales; family Ericaceae; genus Rhododendron; species Rhododendron griersonianum. Next base: position 48,129,460 of record CM030798.1, on the reverse strand, counting down.
TTACATTAAAATATGATAATTGAACATTCTAAAGTTGAAACAACCTTCCCATCCCTAGCTAACCAACCTTAATTAGGTCCCTAAACTTGCACCACAATGTTTGGAGAGAAAAGAAATACTAGAGAAAAGTGGAAGGTGAACCAAAGCCCACACACAACCACAACCACACTCATATTATGTTTTCTTTTTCTTTCATGACATATATCCAAGTCTTCTAGAAACCCTAGCAGTACCTTTTCCACGCACACTCTCTCTCTCTCTCTAGGAGATAGAGCACCAATAGAATAAAGAACCACAACTACCCACCTATATGCTTATGCAAAACAATAGAAGAGAAAACCCCACTAAGGACACTTTTTTAATCTAATGGGCGCCCACCACAACAAACTCACTAAGTGCTAAGATTTTGAATTTCCCCATTAGGTCATGAACATAATTAGGTTTGTAGGATTACTTTATTTAGCCTATAAAAGAGTATTTCTATTTATTTGATTAGTAAATTGGAAAAGCATTATTTCATGTTTAGATTGCGGTTAATGTCCAAGGCTAGATAGGTGAGCTAATCCGACTCACGAGCAACAGATCACCGTAGTACTAACATAATCAAATGCATATAAAGAAGGGTAAATTACAGTTAACCCCCTCTAACTATGTCTTGGTGACACTTAACCCCCTCTAACTATTATTTTTGGCACTTAACCCCCTCTAACTAACTGAAATTCAAAAGGTCATAACTTCTTCGTCCGAAATCGAAAACATGCAAATTATATATCGATTTCGAGATCTTGAAGTCAGCTTTCTAATGACACCAAAATCACATCATGATTCAAAGCACACAGAAAGTTATGATCAAAAGAGTAAGGGACGGTAGACAGAGAGACCATTTTGATCATAACTTTCTGTGTGCTTTGAATCGTGATGTGATTTTGGTGTCATTAGAAAGCTGACTTTAAGACCTCGAAATCGATATATAATTTGCATGTTTTCGATTTCGGACGAAGAAGTTATGACCGTTTGAATTTCAGTTAGTTAGAGGGGGTTAAGTGCCAAAAATAATAGTTAGAGGGGGTTAAGTGTCACCGAGACATAGTTAGAGGAGGTTAACTGTAATTTACCCTATAAAGAAATGATGACGGAGTGACTTTACAACTAACACAATATTGATGTTAGTTCCAACCACATTCTATTATATACTACTAATTCCTAATTAATGTAGCTGGGTAGTGGGTATAACTGACTTAGGTCTTGTTAATTTACTTCTCAAATTCGTAAATGAATTTGCGAGAGGAAAAACAAGTAGTAAAACAGATTTAACCTCAACCCATAGCAAAATATAATGAAGCCTCATAGCAAGTCCTTCGTCATTCCAAATTCGTTATCTTTGTCGAAATTCGACCAAAAAAAAAAAGAAAAAAGGCAAGAGGCTCTCCCTTGGTTAGCAAAAACTCGATGCCAAATTTCACAAAGTCATTTTTGGTGAACAGAAGTTTTTCTTTGTCAAACCTTGACATCTCATTCCCAAGTTAGCATTGTGGTCAAGACCTAAGACTCAGGAGTTTGCTCTCTAGCTCTCAAGATCTCACGTTCGAAACCTTTCAGGTGGTATCACGCTCTCACTTAAATTGAGACCCCTGCAAGAAAGTGGTGAATTGATTTACCCAAGATTAGTCAAAATGCACGCGTAAGCTGACCCGAACAACTGGAGTTTTATGAAAAAAAAAAAAAAAAAACCTTAGACATCGCTTCGAACCCAACTAATTTCTCCTCCCTCTCATCCTTTTTGAAGGGCTTGGACCAAAATAGTACCAAACGCGTTCAACAATATTTCTATTTTTTCATGAAAAAAAAAAATCTGTTTCAAAAACTTTTTTTTAGCATTGCAGACTATTAAAAAATAACTATGACAGACATCTTGCTCTTGGGGAGCATTGCAAGGGATGATATAGGCTGGATTTGAATGATAATCCATAAAAAAAAAAGAAAAAGAAAGAAAGAAAGAAGCGAAGATAGAAAAACACGTAAAGAATTACATATCCAAAATAAAAAGGGTTTTCAATGGTCTTAAACCGTCAGAAATCCTATGTAGCTAGAATACATGACAGAATAGTTATAAAAAAAAAGAAGTTAAACTTTCTTGTCACACCTGATAAATATTTTGTATCACAAACACATTTTTTTTTCCTAGAAAGGTACTAAGGATAGAGCACTTTGATCACCAAAATTTATAAGAGCATCCGCAATGTAATAATCAAAACTAAAAGGTTGCTAAAGTTAGCAATGTTTGCTCAAAAAAGTGCTCACATTATAATAACCAAACTTAGCAACCTCTTAGCAACTCATCAAATTTTGGCCTTTAAATAATCAAAACTAGCAACCTTTTTGCCAATAATCAAATCTAATGGTCCCCCACATTTTCTCAATCAAATACACTCATCATTACATAAAAACGTTTTCTCTCTCTCAACAATGTTTCCAGAAAATTATTTTAAAAAACTGTTTTTTTTTCAGAAACTTAAAAAAAAACTGTATTTACAAAAAAACTGTTTTTTTTTAAAAGAAAAGGTTTCTAACAGTTTTTCAAAAAAAAAAAAACTTTTTTTTAAAACTGTTTTCTTTTTGAAAAAAAACTATTTTCAATTTTTTTTTCACTAAACTTTTTTCTTATAAAAAACTGTTATTTTTTTTTCAAAAAGAGTATTCAAATTATTATCAAAAATTTTAGTTTTTAGAATTTTGTAGTTTAAAAAGGTGATGTGGCAAGTTTTGATTTTCCAATTTTGATTATTACATTGTGGACCTCTACATTGCTAACCTTAGCAATGTCTTAAATGAATAACCAAAAGATAATGTGGCAACTTTTGATTATCCAATTTTGATTATTACATTGCGGATGCTCTAAGAGATATGCTTATTTACGGAGATGCAACATGTTTATAGCACCAACTAATCACAGCCGTCCAAAAGTATTTTGGACATTCCAGATTTTAATGAAACTTTTCCGAGAAAAAGTTTAACTCTTCTCCGAAAAAGTTTTATTAACATTCCGACCGTCCAAATACTTTTGAACGGTCACGATTGAGTGTTATAAATACTTGTTTATACCACCTCCCTAAACAAGATTTTCTCAATTTTTAATCTCTAAGTGGTTCGGAGTTTTAGAGAGAGAAAAGAAAGGCAGAGATCAGTACTCCTCCTTGTCTTGCTATGTTTAATTATATACCTTACTTTTACACCTACCTAAAGGTATACCCACATTTAATATTAGTATATGTCGATATGATAATGCCAATATCATCAAAAGAGAGGCCACCATCCACTCCCTCAAACCTGTCTTACCAACTCACATCTAGAAGCAATTACTCTCTCTCTCTCTCTCTCTAGCTCTCTCTCTCTCTCTAGCGCTCTCTCTCTCTCTCTCTCTCTCTCTCCCTCTCGTCAAAAGCCTTATAAAACTCCTTGTCAAGTACTCACAAGGGCCAACCTTGATCCTCAAGCACACACCTCAAGTTACACCATCACCACTGTAAGCCATAGGAAAAACCATAACCGAAAACCAAAAAGCCAAAGGTTGAGGAAGAAGAAGAATAAGAAGCAGCTAACCCCAAACTCAAATGGGAAGGTCACCTTGTTGTGAGAAAGCACACACAAACAAAGGGGCATGGACCAAGGAAGAAGATGATCGGCTCATCGCTTACATCCGGGCCCACGGCGAAGGATGCTGGCGGTCTCTTCCCAAGGCCGCTGGCCTCCTCCGCTGTGGAAAGAGTTGCCGCCTCCGTTGGATTAATTACCTGAGGCCTGACCTGAAAAGAGGCAATTTCACAGAAGAAGAAGACGAGCTCATCATCAAGCTCCATAGCCTCCTTGGTAACAAGTAAGTTAAATTCAATTAATTAAATACTTCACATCTTAAACTTCAACTACTCACTCTGTCGCAATAAATTCCCTATCTTTCTAGTAGCTAGGCCGCGATGAACAAATAGTACAATATTACTGATTTACCCATTTATTATTGTGGTCAGTCCCATAGTCTGAATTTATGCTTCACTAAACTTATTGAATGCATGTGATATTCCCCACCATATAGCATATAGGAATAGGAAAAAATCTAACACACATTTATTTATTTCCGATACATGGTATTTCAACAATTCTTTTAAAATCTAAATGGATTGTTGTTGTTGTTGTTGTTAATATAGATGGTCGCTTATAGCTGCAAGATTACCGGGTAGGACAGATAACGAGATAAAGAACTACTGGAACACTCATATCCGAAGAAAGCTTTTGAACCGGGGAATCGATCCGATGACTCACCGGCCTATCAACGAGCCTCAACCGGAGGTTAAAACCATATCTTTTGCGACTGCTTCAGTTGAGAAAGAAGAGGAGAAAGCAGTGGTGACTAGTAGTAATGGGTTTAGTGGCAAAGAAAGGTGTCCAGACCTAAATCTTGAGCTGAGAATTAGCCCTCCTTACCAATACCAAAACCAACCTCATGATCATCAGATTTTGAAGACAGGAGGGAGAAACTTTACCACTACTACTACTACTACCACTCTCTGTTTCTCATGTAGCTTGGGAATACTAAACAGTGAAGAGTGCAGTTGTTCCAATGGTACAAGTAGCAGCAGCAGCAGTACTGGTTATGACTTTTTAGGTTTGGAAAGTGGGGTCTTGGATTACAGAAGCTTGGAGATGAAATGAAGCTTGAATTAGTAGTATTTAGCAAATAGAGGAATGGTCAAGAGATTGGTATTTAGGTTATAATTTCTCTAACTTTCTCTCTTGCTTGTAAGATTATTACTACAAAAAGTGCATAGTATTTCTCAAGTACAGAGGAAAATTTTGATATTTGTTCTGGAATTTAGATGGACTTTCCATCCACAATTGAGGGAGGGAGAGGTTAGTTGGTGGTCTTGGAGCATTACTTTGTACCGTTCACAGCAGGTCATTTCGCCCATTAAAATCTTCTAACACAAAGTATGCGGATCCCACAACCACTAGGTACACGAATCACACACCATCTGGAGCTAGCGCCATGGGAATGTACTTTTATGTGTAAAAATCGCCTGAATCAACACCCAATGTGCAAAAAATAATTAAGAAACTAACGCTAACAAAAATTTTACATAGTACTCTGTAATTGTACTTTATTCCCTAAATTCTCACAGGCCCCTGCTTCTTCGTCCTCGATCGATATGCCAAAAAAAAATTCACCCCCCAAAAAAAGGCCTTCAACAAAGTATATACCTGTTTTTATGTTTGTAGTCGATAAACTAAATGATGGGTTAGTTAGGTTATTCAGATGCAGATGCAGATGTTGAGAGAGAGCGAGAGATTATTTACTGGTTATGAATGCTATTGTTAGGGTCTAATTTAAATAGTATCATTACCAAACAATCATCTTAAAATCTGCAAGAATAATTTGGAAAAAGTAGAGCATCTGACTTCAAGAATTTCAAGGAGCCTCAGTTCCACCATTGCACTTATTTACATACCTCTTTAAAAAATTTGATGAGATTATCATGCATGTTACCTCGTGTGTTGTTCTCTACTTTTAAACTAGTAATTTTAATCGTTGGTGAGAGTTAATTCTGGAACGTCGCGCATACATGTCTTTTATTTTGGTTTTTCAAAAAAGGACAAACATTTTGAAACAATTCAAAATTAGAATATTGGACAAGCAATATAGGACGGAGTGAGTAGTTCTGATCTAATTTGCATCGGGTTTGGCCTTTTTCGAAAAATTGACATGGACAAGAATAAGTGTATTTTTTCAATACATATACAGATAAATATTTAGAGAAGAAAATTATGGGGTCAATGGATAAGCTGTGAGAGGATGAGAAGGCAGCAGGAAGAGGAAGAGGTAGGTAACCTATCTCTATTTCTTAATTTTCTGCCCATAATAAAAGCCCTACAAAAACTACTATAAAATACTCTCTCTGTCCCAATTTAAGTGTCCATATTTCTATTTTGGAATGTTCCAAAATAAGTGTCCACTTTCTAAAAATAACCATCAAAACATGCCAAACTTTCAATTTTACCCCTAAAAAGTACACATTGATTTGACAGTTTTTTTTATATTCATGTCATTTTTTGATTGACTATCTTTCAATTTATAATATTTTTCATGATTTTGAAAAGTTTGTATAATAAAACTAATTGAGATCTATCAAACAAGATTCATATTACATACTTTTTGAGATTTATATTGAAAAATATAAGCGATTTTCATACATATAATTAACTTCACAGTTTTTAAGATTACTTTTGGAAATTTAGAGTAAAAATTTTGACTTCTTAAAATGCATGATTTTCCGTAGAGAATACTTAAATTGGGAACAGAGGGAGTAATGCGTAAGGAAACTAAACATCTGTACAAAGTAGTACTCCGTATCATTTCACTACCAACCTTTCAATTATTGTGTTGCCCATATTCCCTAACCAACCTCAGCAACTAGAAATGGAAACCCTAACTACTTTTGTAGATTTGATTCCCTACTCCCCCCTTTTTTTTTCTTTTTTCTTTTATCCGGATTTGATACTTTACCTGGTCCCCGTGATTATATTTATGTCATAGATATACGATATACATCAACCGAAAAAAACCAACTTCAATATTAGAATTGGGCGTAGTTAATTTGCGAAGAGTACAGTGATGTGTTTGATCAATTGAAGCTTAATTTAATTTACTAGGGGAAAAAAGCGTCATAGTTATAACAATCTAATAGAGTCAATTTTCTTTAAGATAGTAACTTTTTCCAGTTAGATGGAAGATTTAGTTCAAAGTTCTATTATTTGAACAGATAGAATAATAATTAAAAAAAATGAACCGGGCGATAAAATAGTGATCGCATCTAACATGGTAAGCCAATCATTTATACATTAATTATACTACCAAAAACTATATTTGGTGTGACTCTCATGAAAAAGATTGATGATAGAAATTAATCATGAACTCAAGTGGTAGATCCGTTGGTTTGCTATCCTTTTCTCGATTGATCATCAAGGGGTGGTTTCGAACTCTACTAATTGCAGTCTCTCCTTTCCAAGTTAATTAGAATAGTAGAAGTACAATATTAATAGTCTTTGTCAATGAAGAAAAAACTAAGAGAGAGAAAAAGAGTTGGTCAAATCCATGATTTAATGCTACCTACTATACGTACGTACCATCTTCCATTTGACTTGGTTTGCTACTACTAAAATATCTGACAGAAAGATGCTCAAAGAAACGTTTATATTTTATAATGAGAGATGAGAGATTTTTCCAAAGCTCTTCATATTCCTCGTTCTTGCGAAAGTGGCTATGGTAATTGGAGTGACTGCCATTGGTCAAGGGGTGTCAGACCCACAATTGAAATGGAGAACCCCACCACCATTAATTTACTGTAATTTTAATTTGGGGTCCGACGACCACAGGTAGGTACCAACATTATTAGGTAGGTAGGTGCTTGACTCTCTCTCTCTCTCTCTCTCTCTCTCTCTCTCTTCTTCTTTTTTTTGGAAATTAGCTAGGGGCTTGACTGTTCACGGATTTTGATTTTGGAAGGTCCTGATTAATTCATATATAAATAACGGTCTTGCTATTGTCAGTCTACTGGGCTGACGATAAGTACACTAGAAGACAAGAAAAACACATATTTTTGTGTATTTTTTATACCATTTAATACACATTCACATACGGAGTACTTATTATTGTTAGCCCATTTGGTTGATTTTAGAATTTTCCTATAAATAAAGGAAAATGATATCGGCACTCCAAAAATTGATGTAGACACTCCAAAATCAGTGTAATTTAAAAGCCATTTTCCTTTACTTTTTGAAGTGTCTGCACCAATTTTTGAAGTGAAATATCATTTTCCTAAATAAAACTCTCCTGATTAGATTTTACTATGATACTCCAGTAAGATATCATCTTGTGAAATAAGATGAACATGTTGTCCCTAAGATCAATAATTGAAAATTCAGAAATACTATGTTCCACTTCGGTTAGCAGCGAGGCGTGTCTTACATCATACATATAATTTGTAGTTGCTGCATACACTTAATCCAAAATTACGTTGTAGATATTCATTCAACTTATTTATAGTATTTTTCATAAAAATAGAAGAGAAGTAACACAAATACGAAATAAAATGTTACTAAAGAACAAAACAAAAGGAATTAATTAACCTCAGCCCTTGAAAATGGAATACAGGGCATGGATGAGTGTGAGCTAAAGGACACATGAATGGTGGCAGCTTTGAGAGTAGAATCCAGGAATATAATCCCTAGCTAATTCCCTATAATGGCCCTTCATCTCTTCTCTTGTGGAAAAAAAGGGGTCAATTTTCTACATTTCGTCCTTTTATTTTCTTGTCTTTTTCGAAGGGGTTAGGTAGAGACAATAGAAGCTTCCATAGATATTTTGTAACCCTTTTCCTCCCCACTCTATCTCTCTTCAGTCTCAATGGAAATTTTCTAACTAAAAGCCATATTATTATTTTAGGGTAGTGATAATGCCAAAACCATTTTTTGTTGATGTCAAAATTGCAGTGCATAAAAGTCTTGTACATTGCAAATGGTATAAGCCTTTTGTACACTAGAGTTTTGGCATCAATAAAAATGATTTTGGCACTAATAAAAACGGTTTTGGCATTATCATTTCTCTTATTTTATCCAATAAAAACTACTTCTCTCTCTCTCCGTACACAATTATTGTTGTAGTTAATAATGCATAGTTCTACTCCCACCAACATTCACATGCATGACCCCCAGTGGTGGGCCCTTTAGGTCCCCATCTCATCTAATCCTTGGCCAAATTACCCAAAAAGCTAGGATTATCAAGTAGTATACTAATTAAATTAAAAAGGGTTGAACCAATTCACAATCCATATATAGCTAGAGATCGAGTTGTTTTTCTTTGGCCTTTTGTTTTTTCTTCAATAGTTTGATTGAATTTATAACAACAACTAATCGCGATCGTCCAAAAGTGTTTTGGACAATCCAGATTTTAATGACATTTTTCCGGAGAAAAATTAATTTTTCTCCGGAAAATCCAGACATTCCAAAACACTTTGAACATGTGAGATTCACCTCCGAGAACTCATTTTCGTGGAAATCTCCGTAAAGAAGATATTCTCTTCTTCATAGATAGAGGAAAAAGAATTTGTTCATGCCCTTATTTGTGGTGTGTATTTTCATTTTATTTTTTGAAAGTGGGTGTATTATTAGTCTTTAGAAGGGCTCCAATCGCAGAGACAGTAGTGTACCAACTCCGGATCCTATCTTTTTGGGTCGGCAGTTGGCAGCCGCGCCCGATGCAGCGTCATGTGCTCCGGTTGCGGCTGTTTGGGACTCCACCAACTCACATGGCCCCTACTCTCTCTCTATCTCTCTCTCTCTGCCAATTATATACTCCTTACTAAAAGAGGCTGCTTTTCTGCCGTTTAGACGTGATCAAAGTCAGTTGGATGCCAACTTAATTGTATCTAATCGGAGCACGTTTATTTAGATCAAAAATTGAGTTTCCAAGTTGTATACAGTGTGCCCAGATTATTTTTTTCAGAATATATGTGCCCAAATCCAATTTTATTCGGTATCCGATTAACTTAATACTTTACAACCAAACAAGACAATTGAATCTCTCGAGTTGGGAAAGCAACGACAGCATTTTTACATGATGGATCGAGAGCACCATCGCAGCTAAATCAACAGAAGCCGACTAGAGGATGTTGCAAAGCATTGCTATCCCCATCTAACATGACTAAATGTAGAAACACACATGGAGATCAAACCTCACCAAAAACCGCTAGCCGGAAAAGGGATGACCCAACCGGTTTCCCAACACGAACACCAACGAAGGGAGAAAACCTCCACAAAGAGAGGAGAAACCTAACACAAAACAGGAAAAAAAAGAAGAAGAAAAAACTCTCATCTTCCCAACCTTGAGAAAAACAAAAAATGACACCTCAATAATGGAGACGGGCATTTGTTGTCCCATATCCAAAAACGTGTACAACTCGACAAATCAAATGGCCTTCGGTGGAAAACTAGGCTGGTCGAACATTGATACCTATCTCCTTGCTTATTTTTGAAATTCATACTTACCGTTTATTCATTGAAAACAAATGTGATTCACAGCTGGTTAGCGATGTCCGATCAACTTGAGTTTTTACAATTCTGTACAAGACATTGAGGTCTACATAATGAACATGTCGGATTACATTAGTAAAAAATAGGACGAGGCCCGTATAGAGGGCAAAATAGGTCCCATTAACCTATTACATAGGGAGTATGTAGGGGTGTCAAATGGACGGATTTGGGCCAAATTGGGTACTAGCTAGTATGCCTTCTCTTGAAGTAGAAGAAAGTGTATGAAATAAAGAATAAACAAAAATTTCACTATTTCCCTTCTAGAAACCCATCTTTCCCTAATTGATTTTATTTATGCGATCTTGGTTAGGTAAGTGGGGGCTATTAATTAACTAGAGAAAAAGGGTTTGTGATCGAATTGCATCAATTAACATGAATATAGAATCATTGCAAATGCTTGTCGTTTTGGTTCACTTTGGTTTTGTTCCATGTATTTGCTAAAGTAAACGTTGTAAATTTTCTAACCTAAAGTGACAGTAACAAATACATTATATTATTTGACTAGTGCTAGCTCGTGCCTACGGTACTACATCCCGGTTGGAAGGGGATGACAGTTGTATGATTTAGGTGAAAATCATGGGCACTTAACCGGGAAGTGGGAGGATACACTACAGCCTTTGAATCAAATGAATCTAAGCTGTTCCAACAACTTGTCCCATCACCTTTCTGTTTTATAATAGAGATTTTGAGCCATGCACGATCCTACTATATATATTATTTGATAAACCGGATTCTTAATTACCTTTATGCATTACGGACGGTACCTATTCAAGTCATTAAATTAAAAATATATATATATTGCACGTTCTGGAACTAATACGCCATAAGTTAACAACCTCAGACTGTCACTAGCAGCTGGGATTTGCTTGTCCCTTCTGCCATTGCGTCTTGAGGAGGAGAATATTTTTTGAGTACAAAAACATTAATTTGGTTTCGTGCTTCAACAACTCTTCTAGATACCTTTTCATCAAATTCAATATTAATTAATTTGAACAATGCAGATTTAATCATTAAAAGATTCATGTTTAATTTGTTTGGGTTAGGGATCGTGAAAGTTTTACTCTGTAGTAAGGAATCAACGGAAACAGTACTGTGATGAAGCGGTTTATTTCAGGTGTCTCAATCGATCGCTCTACAAGTAAAGATTAAAAAAACCGGCATGGTGTCAGCCAACATGCATTGGATGCCTAGATCAAACGAATTTTATGTAAAGTGCGAAAGACTCAAGCGCATGCTTGTGTATCGAAAGTTTTGTTCCTTGAAAAAATGAACGTAGACTTATTTTCTTTATACGGCATACGTTGTCTTCCATTCGAATTAGGTCTCCTATACTTAAGAGATGTAGATTAGGCCGATCTTTTCATATACCGATAGCCTTGGCAGTTCTCCTCTTTTTAAGAGAGGCAATCGTTTTAGATAAATTTTTTAGTACATGCCATAAACCTAATCCAACCTCCTACCCTAGGAGGTGGGCCTGGTGGGGTATGGAAACCCATAATGAGAATCAAACCCAGGTTTTTTTTCATTAGGATAATAGGTGGGTGATGGAACCTCATAATGAGTATAGTGAGAATCGAACCCAGGTCTTTTTTCATTAGGATAATAGGTGGGTGATGGAACCCCATAATGAGTATAGTGAGAATCGAACCCAGGTCTTTTTCCTGGTAAAGGGAAGCCTTACCACTTGACTATCCCTTTGTCCTCAATCCTTTTAGACTTGGGACATGCAGATCGAAACATTCTCCATAGTGAACAAGAGAGCCGTGACTATGGAGCCTTGGAACCCCTCAGGAGGCCGGTGGGCTGATGGCTCTTTGCCCCTTGCATGTCGTGCTCGTCCAGTACTAGTACCTATCTTGGCATTGTGCCCAAGCAGGGCAGTCTTCTTGGGTTATCGATTCTATATACTTATTGTACTAATCTCACTAAGATCACAAATTGAATCCTAAATTGACTGGTTGTGTGAAATGTGAATACCCAGATGATTATTAGTGATTTCCTTAATTTTTTTAAAAACCGGATGTCCAGGCCAGCTTACGCTCACCTCGACTAATTCCGAAATCCTGAAGTTAACGATGGCCAAAACCTTCTACCTGCCCCAACGCCTGGAATATTACTTTACGGAATTTGAATACGCAACCTCATGGAGAATAAACACTTACTCTTTAGGGTAGCGATTTCCTTAATTTTCAGGTAAGCAAGTTGGAAGTCTGTCATTTTCTCTTTAAAGGAGTAATTTTTTTGACGTTAACATTAATGTTTAATACTCCTAAATGAAACCACTAAGTGCCTGCACTCATTCCTAGATTTATGCAATATTTTTTGACTTAGGTTAGGCAGTCAATTTCGGAGTGAAACCAACTTTTTCTTGGCCATCTACATTACATTACATAATTGAACGATTTATTACAAAATGTCTAGGCTTACAAACAAAGGCCGTCTGATAAATCTACCCCCTCTCTCTCCTCGTCATTTTTGGGCATAAATTCTTATTTAAATATTGCATTTTATGAACGGCTCATAATTGTAACTGATCATCACACTGTGTAGATTAAATTTGACGAGTAGAACAGTCGAGTAGAGCTGGTAGCTTATTTAAGTTGGGACTTTAGGCACAGACATCCACTAGTGTAATTATATCAAGGCCTTAGAAAATTTGTCACATAAATTACCTACCTATAACTTGTTTGGGAACACTGTAGATCGAGCTGCAAATGAGCTGAGCTTTGTCGAGCTCGAGCTTGGCTCGTCAAAAACTCGGATCGTTTACTAAACGAATTGAGCCGAGCCGAGTCAAGCTTGCGAGCTTTTCTGTTCATTTACAGCCCAAGGAACACGGTAGGCTGATGACAATGATGATCAATGTTGGGTCCAAATCCGATATATGAATATGATATAACCACCGTTAACCTACTCGCTCTATGCGTTCAATGTGTATGGACCCAACTATAACCAATTTTGGGCTGCAATAATTGTGCACTTATGGCATCAGTTTGAGACTTTCGGAAATCAGCTTTGGCTATTCTATTTTTTTGGAAAGAATCTAGCTTGGCATTTTACTCGATGTTTTTGGTCACCGTCACATTGTGCCCCAGATCTTCCTTCGACTACACATCTGGTGTAGGGTACAAATAGACTCCACCCTATGTGATGGAAAAAGTGTCTGGGGCTCATTGAATCATATCACGTGGACGTGGGTAAGAGAACAAGCAAAAAAGCTGGTTGGGGGAGTTGAGTTTGGTGAGACATCATTGATATCAAGGCAAAGAGTTAGGTTGGATAAGCATCATCTGCATTTATGGACAGAGAGAGAGAGGTGATTTTTTTGGGTATGAATGGATTACTAGGCGTTCCACTTTTTAAAAACAGTGGTGCTACAGTACCCGACGGGAAGGGATTCGATCGGAATCCCGACGCCGCGCCGGGCTCACTCCGGCCACCGGACGGTCGATCTGAGCCGTCCAAAAATTCTATAACAAAAAACCGAGTGGACCTACGCGAGAATCAATGGCATCCGATGTGTGTAGGTACTCGGATCAAGCACTCCATGTTTTTGTATATATATATAAGATGCCGTTGATACATATATATACAAAAAAATATGGAGTGCTTGATCCGAGCACGTAGGATGTCATTGATTCTCGCGTAAGCCCACTCGATTTTTTTTTTAGAATTTTTGGACGGCTTGGATCGGCCGTCCGGTGGCCGGAGTGAGCCCGGAGCGGCGTAGGAATTCCGATCGGGATCCCTTGGTTAGGAACCGTAGACTTTTCGTTTTAAAAAAGATGGTTTTGGAAAAAAGAAGGTAATTTCAAGGTCAAAAATCATGTGTTAACACAAATAATTTTCCTACCTACATGAATCTTTTTTCTCCATTGAGCTTTGTCGAGTGCTACTTGTTCACACAAATCTACTATACTCAAATCTTTGCGCACCACAACATCTAATGTCAATTTAGGTTTATCCCTCCCCGTAGCATTGCTACCCAAAGCTATCTAAACATACAAGATAGATAATAAAAAAAAAAAGAAAAGAAAAGAAGAGAAGATGCATTGATAGGTATGGTGTAATGGTGGTTCTCTTTGTGGGACCCGGGGTGCCTGCCGAGCGGCACCGAGCGACCAATCCGGTCGTCCATTTCGGAATCAACGGCCCGGATCGAAACATCTTTTTCCTTTTCTTTTTCTTTTTTTTTTAAATCCATTCGGCACTTTTACATCCAGACCGTCCAAAACACTTTTGGACGGCCGAGATGCGCTCGGCACCCCTGCCAAGCACCCTTGCTTGGCAGGATCTCCCGGTCCCTCTTTGTGACGGTAATAATAATAGAACTTAGCCTAAATCATGAAAGAAACAAGGACCTAACCATTTAGGTTAACCCACTTATTTTTCCTAAGTTTTTATTGGCTCGATAAAGGAAAGCTCATGTAAGAGGAGCGAGACGGGCCCAGCGACAAGGAATAATAGTTTACCAAGTTATTTTTCCCCCCCTTTTTAATCTGAATTTACGGAGGATCTGTACCAATTTTCTCAAGACACACCTGACAATGGAGGCCATATAAAATGTTTTTTCAGAAAACAAACTTTAAATTTTTATTTTTCTGTATTTGATTGGCACATGAAAAATATTTTCAGAAATCGACAAAATAATGTAGAAAGAGATAAGGGGGGCTTAAATGGTGGAGAGATCTGAGAATATTGGAATTGAACGTGGGTCAGGACTGACGATCGAGGAAACTGAGCAATGAAAACGGGTTCATTTCAGAAAATAACTTATGAAAGATTTAAAAGTAATTCATTTTCATCCAATTAATGAAAAATGTTTTACATGTAAAATGTTTTTCTCATTTTTTACACAACCGAACACCGAAAAATAGGTAAAACATTTCACTAAAAAATATTTTACGTCCAAACAAACGGAGCCAGAGTTCTGTCTTTCTCTTCTTTTTTTCTTTTTGAACTGCGACTACGGTCCAATTAAATGCCACGTAAAAACATAAAGTATGACCACCCAAACAAAAAAAAATTCAGATCAACGCTATATAATTAGGAGTGCTCGTAGGTGACAGAAATAGGAGGTTAGGATATCGACTCTCTTTTTTAAAGTACTAATGTAACTGTTCTAACCCTACGGACTTTCGTCGATCAAGAAAATTACAAAACAATACTCTGATGCACTTCTCATAATGTTTACAGATACTTATCCCAATTGAAAATAGAAAGACTGAAGCTGTGAATAGTTAGTCAGCTTTCATCATAGACTTCACTTTCCTAGGAATTTTTGACGCATCAACCTTCTACCTACTCTAGCACCAAAGCTTTTATAAAGGGTATTTGGTACCCTTTTTTTTGCTAATAAAAAGGTTCTAGAAACTTTCTTGCTTAACTACTTCAAGAAAAGATTGCCAAACCAGCTAACCTCTAGGAACTTGCCACAATCTATACATAGCATCGTCTGTAAAAGGAAGTCAAGAGCTTTAACTTCTCTTCTAATATGCTAATCTAATTATTCTAACAATACTAACTCCCGTCGATTTAAAAAAAAAAAAATCCCACCACCAAGTTAGAACACCACGTAGATGTGGAAATTAGTCGGCCCACGTGTGAACCCACAGATTCATAGACTCTTGTATGATACAGTTGTCCATAAACTGGCACGGGAGGATAACTAGCAAAAAGCAATCAATTTACCAGAACATGTTCACTGGCAATTCAGCCACATTAGCAGAACTGCTGGATTTGATGTGGTACGGAAAGTCGATTCCATACCCCATCCCCCATTTTCAAAGGACCCTTGAAAGCCATTCTTCAATTTGATTCCACATATAGTTTCCCTGCGATTAGCATCGAGGTCTTGGATTGTTTTGTACTTCTGTTCATCTTTGCTGACAACTGACAAGGTGGACGGACTATATTTAGAATCGAAATACACCGAAAATTAGGCAAAAGATTCCAAACAAATTATATACTCATTGAAAACAACTCGACGTTCTCACCATTAAACAAAGAATAAATAAATAAAAACAAGACATACTCCAACTTCGAGAAGGAACTCGAACATCTCTGTAAGCATGAATCTCGTGCTCATGTGCCTCGATCAGGGTTTTGAAGCTGATAACAAATAGTTGGCAATACATTGGTTTGCATGTCAACTTTACAAAAGGAAAAGGAGAAGGATAAGTGTACTTCACGGGGTTCAAAAGAAAGGGGAAACTGTTTAGCGACCAATCTTTTTTAGCTGCAACAGGCGATACTCTACTTCGTCCTCGCAGCAATTTTTATGCCCTTTCCCCGACATGGTGTGCAGGCTCGACACATGGATATGTGGGATCACACAGCCCGCGTTGCAACTTGCAATTCCAGAAAACAGGGAAAACTCTACTATTCAAATCTCTCGAAAGTTACACATTCAACACCAACAAGGCCATGTGTTTTTGGTCAAGGTCACATCGGGTCCTTACAAGTCACTTAGACGGTATCAAGTTAATCGAGTGTGGCTTCAGTACGAAAGCAACCTATTGTGGTTATATGTGTGCGGCACAAACATCTTTTGAGGAAGTTGCCAAAAAATTAAAGAGAACAAGTAGCAGTCCGTACCATGTAGCATTTCTGATTTTGTTTATTCACGAGACCTCGGATGGTAATTAAACAAATCTTTTTTCGGAAATAGAGTGAAAGAAACATAATCCAAGTTATTTATTTTCCCGTTATAAGAAACAGTTAAAACTTCCAACAACCCAAGGGTCGAGACCCATAGAGTAACGGGCCACCACTTGCTACCCAGAACTACAAGGCACACATGCTGAGGTCGACGACGACAGTCTCTTTATAACGCGGTGCAAATGTGATCACTTTTTTCCTATGTTAGCAGGCATGTATGATACAAACAACATAATACTTTGTTCCTCCGATGAACATATCAGCAATGAAGCAGGTTTAACTCCAACCCTTATTTGCATTAGCGGAAAAACGGCGACTTTGTAACTACTTAAAGACTTACCTGCTCTTTTCTATGGCGTTAACAAGCTTAACTTCATTTCTTTCGGCAACTACTGACAAGGCCATGTGCATGCTTTTGCTTCAGTGGTGTGGTGGAATTCTTGGAGCCTACGGGATTTGGCCATTAGCATTCTACTTCCCCATGTATCAGAAAAAGATCAACCAATGGACAGGAAGTGGCTACCTCGCAAAGTGCATACTGCAACCCGTCTCTGTCTCCATGGCCCTGACACTCAAGACTCGTGAAATTTAAGAGCAGTTACCAACGGAAAGACCAAGAAATAGAACTTCATTCAGTAGAACAAAAGGTATATAGCGATAAAGAGCAATTGAGACTTTACCAGAACACACCACAGAAATGAAATTGGATTTATGCAAAATATGTTACAAGGATATTAAGAAACCAATAATTACTCATTTCTACAGCATTGACAGATTCTACTCATTCCTACGACATGCTGCTGCCAAATATATTGGCCTTTACACTCATACAAGAACCAGAAAAAAGTTTGCAAACGCATCCCAAAATCTATCTAGCAATTACTTTATAAGCTTGGTCTTCGATTCGGCAGCATTTTCTTTAGCAGTCGATTTGGCAGCATTTTCTTTAGCAGCAGCTCTTGCGATGGTTGTAGGTTTGATGACGCTCTTTGGGTTGAACGCTTTTCTTATCTTCCACACAGCCCAAGCAGTTCCAATACCATACCCTGCAGCCTCAAGCCCTTCATTGGTTACCTTGCCTGCCTGCTCTCCATACCTGGAATGATACAGATTCTTTAATACTTTTGAACGGTATCAACGACTTAACAAACGTGGAAAAGAGAGTGGTATTTGTGTGATTCACTGACTCAGTCGAGGGAAAAAGAATAAGGGGGGAAATAACCGTGTTTCAAGACGGCCACAAGAACTGGAGAAAGTACTCGAGTCTTGATATCATATTGGCTCCCTTATTTTAATTTTTTTGCCAAAAATCTAGACTACTAAAACATACAAAATACTCATCCAATTGACTAGCCTAAGAATAAGATTGGGTGGCCATTGTCTCTCTCAGTGGGCATCAAGCAGAATATGACGAAGTCAACAACAATTTACCTCACCATAAAGATTCGATCGAAGGTAGAAAAAGATGATGTTCAGTATTAATGTCCTATCGATTATCTCATATGAACATAAAGAGGCCGCTGAATGCAAACAGCAGCACCATAAAAGCAAGAACTTGCTAATAATGTATTAGCAAGAATGTTGAAATGCAATGACATTGTAGATGACTAAGATGACAATGATAACAAATGCATATTTGCAGATCACATTAAAGGCATGCAGTGAGATACCTGTGGGAAACAAGTCCTGTAGTCACAACTGATGAGGTTGACATTACATTTCTTCCAGCGACTTCAACAGCATCAAAAACCTTATCTGCTTGCCGAAACAGAATTGTAATCTTATGAGCAGGAAACAAACTGCAGGACAAAACCAGAAGAAATTCCCAAAGAAACCAACTATGTTTTCGAGGGTCAATTCACAACAGAAAACACCTCGCCTTAAATTATGTCCAAGTTATAAGTGCCAGACTGGAAGTTCAAGTTCAAATCTGAACTTCTGAACTGATTAGGCATCAGCATTGTTATAACACAACACACTCGACAAATTAACCAAGCATCTTCAAGGATGCGCTTTCTATTAGAGACTGAGGTAAAAGAAACCAAATAACCAGACAGAAAAGAGGGAGAGTGCAGAACATAGTTTAGAGAAAAAGTTCAAGCCACCACAGCAACTGGTTGCAAGGGCTTTGTCCATTCCAACCAAGATTTAAAATCCTAATGCCTCAAGATACAGTTGTATGTAGTACTACAATATATATTTTCCATCGGCGTTGCATATTCTTTGCCGAGATGTCCTATGAGATTCTGTATCTCAGTGGTCGAAAGAGCAGGAAAACCAAATGGCAAGTTTTTACAATGTACAGGTCAGCCTGATTGATTATGACGTGAAAGATTTATGTCGTAAGACCTCAACTAGTATGCCGTAAAATCAACAGCTTTAGAAAGTTCAAAGCTCAGGTTAGTTTGACCGAGCATCCAAGACAAGTATTAGATCACAAATCATCTCTATCATAGCGTGTGGCATAAAACACTTAGAACTAGCAGAAGAGAATGGGGACTCGACCAAAGAACCAAGGTGGTTAGAACTGATAACATGATGATAATCGCATGGCTATTTCCTTGCAAAACAGACTATGTAGGCAGGTAAAAATGTAAAATAAACATGAGATTGAGATGAAAGACGTACTGAATCCATCCAAGGACGCAAGAACGATTTCTCCAGGCAGGAGACTGAAGAATTTCTTGCCTACTGTTGAATTCGCGATTGAGCTTGTGAAGAATCCAGAAACTTTCAGAACCCCAGAAAGGACTCCAGTGACTACTTTCTCTGACCTCTTTGTCATCCTTCTAACCCTGCATGAAAGATTACCACAAACTAATCACCCATGCTGCATCACAAGGGAAATAAGACTCAGAGCTAGTAAAGGAAACAGACCCAAAAACAACCATCAAGCCGTTTAAGTATGGATTTGGTTTTGATATGAACCACTCCAATGGTTCATCACCAAATGTTTCACAAAAAACTCTCAACTATCCCAAAATCCCACTCTAAAGTATAACCATTATGACGAAAATGCTCCAATCCTCAATCTCTTAAAACACTTCACCAATCTTTTTACAAGATATTCTAAACGTGTCCTCAAGCCTCTTCAACAGATTTGGTGCAAAACTAATCGCATCGATGATTTTGGATAACTCATTAAATTCTTCCATAATTCAATACCACAAACGTCAAAATATTGGAGCTCATATTTTACCATTTGACAACAGATTCGTTTAACTTAGAGATGCCCTTCAAAAAGCCATAAACAGACTTTAATTTAAACAACAACAGTCTGCTAGAGAAAATATGCTTTACGAAAGGAACCAAGTTATAATGGCAAAAAAAAAAAACCGAAACTTGCAGTGAGACAACCAAGAAAAAATAACAAAGACCAACCTTCTTATCCTCTTACTGACAAAGGGACTAATTTCCGCATTGGAACCGGGTCCCAACCTCTTCTTCATGAAATCATGTCCCCACTTCAACCTATCCACCGTCACATCCCCACACCACAAAATCCCCCAAATCAGATGTCCTGAACCCGCCGCAATCATCTTCGCAACACCACCACTATAATCCTCCACATTCGGAGCCAACGTCGTCCAGTACGCCGCCGCGCTCCCCTCCACCTTCTCCCTCTTATACACCTCCGTCACCATCTCCTCCGGCGACGTCTCCCTCGCCACCACCGCCCCGTCAACCGCCTCTGCCACCTTCTGCAAGGGGCAGAGCCAGAAATTTCAATATGTGGGGTCAAAAGTTAGAACAATAGCAGATTAACAAATCACAAAATCACAATATATTAGCTGCAAAATATAATATTTCTAATTGAGAAATCAAATCAACAATTGTCTCTAGGGCTGATAAACAAACTAACCTACTGGAGTTAGAGATAGTGTTCTTCCATTAAAAGTTTGTTCAAGATCAGTTTGTTAAAAAAACAAACCAAGCTTGAACATTTTTTTAAGCTTAATGAAATAACGAAGATTTTTCAAAGCTTTCAAACCAAAAGCGAACAAGCTCGTTCGGCTTATAAAGCATAAATAAAAATAAAAAAAATTCAAGATACTCAGATTGGATTATGTTCGGCTCAATTCAAGGTCATTCGAGATTAGCTTAAACATATTTAAAACACAGCTAATCTTTCAAACCAAGCTTACCTGCACGGAAAACGAACTGTAATGGTCCAAAATGGAATCGAACGCGTCCAACAACCCCTCTTGCCCTTTCGACGCGATCGTCACTCCATAATTCAACAAATTCTCGTCTGCCTCGGAACTCCCCTGAACGACGTCGTCCTCGTCGTCCTCATCGTCGGATTTGATGTCGGGCGGGACCTGAAGACTGAAGAAATAATGCGACTCGTCGAGCTTAACGGAGGCCTCGTCCTTGGCCAGCGGCCACTGGATTTCCTCCCCGACGCGCGCGAACACCGCGACGACGTTCTCACCCTGGCGGAGGCGGACGACGGAGAGCTCGCCGGAGGCCAGTTCGACGCTCCGTTGCTTGTCGATGAGGTGGACGATGGTGCCGGGGACAGTGATGAGGATTTCCTCGGAGGATTCGAATGCGGTGGGCGGTTGAGATTGGGAGTTGTCAGGGTTTTGTGGGTCTTCGTTGTCCGGGAAGAGATTCTCAGCGAGGTCTTTCATGTCGACGGATGGGTAGATGGAGGGTGGTGGTGTCGTTGAAGAGGAAATGGCTTCTGGGTTGGATTGGTCTACTTGTGGGTAGAGGGAGTTCTTTGAGTTTGACATGGCTGGCTGATCAGAAATGTGGAAATTCAGATACTTTAACTTGGATAGAATTGATTGATACTCGTCGGTGGAATCAGGGAAATTAGGGTTTTTATTGGGGGTTTATCTTACTGTTGAAGAAAAGAATAGAAAAGAAAAGGAAAGCAAGGCCGTGTCTCGTTGGTGTGGAAGGATGGGAAAACCCGCGTACCGACATCTGGTCATCGCGCGCTTGCTTGCTTCTTTCTTTTTTTTTTTTAAGCAATACACCTGGTGCCCCAGGCTGCCTCCACCCAATCTTTGATTTTTTTGGGTAAAGAAAAGATAGAGAAATGGTAGGGACGTATTAATGTGTTACATTCCAATCACACCTCTCTCACATGTATTTGTGAAAATTTTACAATATATGTTAAGGACCTGCTAGGAACCCACATGTATGTGAGAGGAATGTGATTGAGATACGACAAATTGATATGCTCTTAGCATCTCCCGAAAAGAAAAGATGCATTAATAATCCGCATAGAAAACATTAGTAATACAACTAGGAATACTATGAAAAACATAAAAGTCCCTAGCCAAAATAGGCACATTATTTGTCAATGCATCTACGCATTGACTTGCTTCTCGATAGATGTGTTTGATAGACACCGCCTCAAACTCTTCCATAACGGACCTGCAATCGAGTAGAATATTACCAAGTGGGTGGTACGACAGACTATTATCATTAATCAATTGAAGAATAACCATAGCATTTGTTTCGACCCATCACGCAAAGCCCATAACTCTGCCGAAGAGACGAAATTGAAGAGAAAAATGATACATAAACAAATCACAGTATGAATTTAAGTTTTTTTTTTTAGGGGAGGTGATAATGCCAAAATCCTTTTTGTTCCTGCCAAAACCCTTTTTGTTTCTTCCAAAAACTCAAGATGTACCTTTCATTAAATGACTTAATTGTCCTCCATTACACCACTTATTTTGTTAATGTGCATCTTGAATTCTTTCCCAAAGTAAAGTAAACTCTTCAACAAAAAAATTAGTTTCTGACTTTCTGCTTCAAAACCTTGAATTGTTTTTCAAAAAAAAAAAGAAGACAGAAAAGGACGAAGAATATGTTTTGAATTTAGCCAAAAAAAAAATAAAGAAATTTGCCTCAACCATAGGCATACCATACCATTGCTTAAAATTAATGGAGTCCTCTCTTTTCTCACAAGCTTGTTTTTTGTCAGCATAAAAAAAAGTTTAATGTGCAGTTCACAGAAACAGGTTTTCCTCAGCGATTTAATTTAATTAAGATTTGAGAATTATTAACTAATTCCATTGTGTGAGTTGTCTGTTCATGGAAGGTACTGATCATTCTTGTTAGGAAGGAGTACTGTGATATATCCTTGTGTTTTCTAATTGATCGTTACCGCCATATAAGCCCATATCTTTTGTCTATGTACATGATAAGAGGTCGTAGAATATCTGATTGCATTTGTATGTTTGTCGTTAAATTAACTATCAGATTTCCATGTGCAAGCATACATGTAATGACTTATGCGTGTTGATTCTCTGTTTTTATGATGGGCTTAATCCACCCAATTTAAAATCTGTAGTTGCTTCTCCGTGAACGTGATTTCAAGGGGCATTTTTGTAAAGAAATGGCGTAGTGGAGGACAATTATGTCATGCAATTGAAAAGTACACCATGAGTTTTGGCATGGACAAAAAAAAGTTTAGACAGGAACAAATGTCTCAGTGGTTCTTAGTTATATTTATATTCTTTAATGGATATTTTGTTTGGAGAGAAACTTATTTACGGAGCCGCTTTGTTCTTTATGGAGCTGAGTGATCTTAGCCGTCCATTTCGACAATCAACAGTTAAGATATATATTTTAAATTTTTGTCAAAGATTAATTTTAATCCGAGTCATTTAAAACACTTTTAAACGACCGACATTGAACTCCATAAACACTTGATTACAACGGCTAAGTAAACAAGTTTTCCTCTTTTGTCTGTCAGCATTGGTGCAAACGCGGACAAAATGAACTTTGAGTGCTCGCGTCATTGCATGCGGTGGCCGACCTATTCAGGGGCCCCCACGGAACTCCCAAGTTTTTCTTCTTCTTCCGTTATTCTTCCACGTTAGCCCGCCCTTCCTTTGTAAACCAATTTCTGCCAAACAGCTAGTTGTGGGATCCAAGGACGGAATCAGGATTTTACTCTAGCAGTGACGGCGAAATGTATACTAAAAAAATTTAGTGGTGGTTAGACTATATAAGTTGGGCATAATTTTTTTTACATATAACAATTGCATATTCTAAAATTTTTGTCGTGGCAGTCACCGCCACTAGACCCCCTTGGTCCCATCCTTCGTAGGACCTCTTCCAAGTCCAAGCCGTTTGCTGGCACACCCCATAGTTAATAGTTAATACTCCTACCAAGGTCTCTCTCTCTCCTCGCACGCGAGGGCCTCTTTGGAGTCAGTTTAGACTGTAAATTGACCATTCCAGATCCAATTGGAGGTCCTTAAACAGCAAATTGGTCACAGGTCCAAATTAAAGGGCCCAATTTAATTAAAGGACATTTCTTTTTTCATCCATTGTTTGATCCATTAATGGATACTCCCTCCGTCCCATAATGTTTGGCATTTTCAGGAATGCGTGTCATTTTTAAATTGCTTATATCTTTCAATCCATAATGTTTTAGGCGATTTTTTGAACTTTGTTTAATAGAACAAATTAAACTCTATCAAACAAGATCCATATTGCTTATAAAAAACATTATGAGTTAAAAGATATAGTTAATTTTCTCATAAGACTGGAATAGTGAAAGTGCCAAACTTTATGGGACGGAGGGAATAATATTTAGAATCTAAGGTCTATGAAATGACAAAACTATCTTTTGACTGTTTGATTGTTGACTGTTGACCGGCGTTGACTGGTGTATCTGGTTAACGCCGGTCAACGATTGGTCATGCAGGTCAACAGTCGACTCTCCGGTGATGATGTGGCAGATGGAAAACCCTTTGTGTCCTTCCCCTAGAATGAAAATATTTTGATGTCCGTATTGCTTGAGAAACTCTTTAAATATGTCCTTTTAGGCCAATTAGCCCGGTTAGAAAAGAAATAAAGTATTTTGCATATTGAACAGTCAAATTGGGGTTAAATAAATTAGGTGTTTTTTTTATGTCTTCGCTAAGGTTAGTGAGATATCTTTTGATTGTTTTGGGAAAACTAGTACTTTATTTAGTTACTCTTTGCATGCGAATTTGCTGTAACTCGGTGCCCACCATCTTGTTGAAACAAATATTGTGTTTCAGAGAGCAGCTCAATAACTCACCTCGAAGTGATTTTGTGTGCTACATTTTCAGAAGAGATGTAGTCGAATTTCAATTTTAGAAGGCTAGATTTCCAACAGGATTTTTGGAAGAGATCCCCGAAAACTGTTCCCTTATTCGTACTTTTGTCCCAGCTGATATTGGATTTGTGGGGTTTATTGTTAGCATTGCAGGTTTTGAGTAATCTGAGGCTGGCACAACTTACTCATGGGTTCACGGGCTTGTCTCAAATGGATTAGAATCTGATCGATTTGATTGTAAGTACTACAAACAAATTCGATCTGAACCAAAGCACGAGAAACTAATGGCCCAGATTCACTATCATTACCAACAATAGCAAGTCCTTTATCTAATTATCTGTATCCTCGGAACTCACTGAGTGCTTTGGGCCGGGCTCTACCAGCAGCTCCATAGCTATCCCTTAGAAAGCAGGGTTTCTTCTTATTAGCACACTCAAATGGATACTGTTTTACTACTTCGTAACAAGTTGCAGGGGGGAGTCGGGGACTCCCAGAATGCTTTGACAATGTCATTTTCCACAACAAGACATGCTATTTTGTAGCCGCTCGATGCACATGGGACCCACACATATACAGTAAAACAGTAAGGCCCAAATACAGTCACATTGTATCGCCTAACAATCTTTACAAAATTATTCTCTTGCTTTGTCTTACTCCTTTTTTTTTTTTTTTGGGTGGTTGAAAAAAAAAAAAAAAGAATACGTGTAAACTAACAAAGAGTTTAGTACATGGATCGATCTGGGATATTTGACACCAAATAATTACACCAAATTGATTAAGCTTTTCTTCAGCTTAAAAGTTTGTTAATGTTGAATGGAAAAAACACAACATACCAATACAAAGACAAACTGAGAGCAAAAAAAAAAGACAAACTAGTTTTGAAAAGCTATAGAAAAGCTGGTGCCAAACATCCAAGAGTAAAAAGTGGGATTATATATGCTCCTTTTTCTTTATGTTGGAAGTAAAGGTGCCGATACCCTTTTTTTCGAAATAAAAGTGAGAAATAGTGAAGGTGCTTTTACCATTGGATTACTCGCATGATCATAGTATAATATTACAGCAAAATTGGAAGATTAGGTTACATAAGTGCCAAAAGTCAGACAAAGCTAGGGGGGGAAAAGGCAACAAGAAGAAAAAGCACCCACTAATCCAAGTTTTGTGAGGGTAAAATAAGAGAGCCAAATCCAAAAAGGCAAAAATCTTCAAAGCTAGTTGGCTCTATCCTGAATGACATCAATCCCCATCTCAGTAGGGTCGGTTGCCTGGACTTCATAGTGGATTCCATCTAAGGCCCTCCTCAATCCATCTTTTGATGTTGCGTATAACATTTTTGCTCTTATTCTTGATGCTGTTGGAGACCTGAAAAAAATCACAAACCAACTGTTAAGTATTTACCCTTTTAGGTTTTAACAACATGGCCAAGTGAAATATTCCACCATTTCCAATGAGCAATGCTATGGATAAAGACCCCCAAACACAGAGTTAGACACAAATGTGTTTAGTATTGTCCGGTGCATGGAGGTTCTAGAAAATGAATATGGGATGACATACACACATGAAACAGTTCCAGACATACCGATTTTCAAATCTATGTCCAAACATGTGTCTACCAACCAATTTCACTTTTTTGTCCAATTTTACTTTGGTCCCCAATCTTTCCTTTTTAGCAACGTTAGCTCTAGACTTTCAATTGAGTTTCAATTTGATCCTTGCATTCGGTTGTCATTCATGAGAGGACTACAGGAAGTAATAAAATTTTGGTGGTTATTTGGACATAAGGGTTAGATTGGAACTTGAAATCGGATTCTAGGGCTAACAACTCAACTATTCCTTCCATTCAGTTGTCATTCACAAAAATCGAATATCAAAGCTCACAAAAATTCAAAACACTAGGTAACAAAGTGAAATTTGTGTCAAATAGGGGATAAAAGTCGTAATTTACTGCATATGCGCACACAACATTTGAAAAACACCAATGTGAAACGTAGGTGTGCTGTGCTGTATGTTTTTGGGTTGGAGATGAAAAGAGACGGACCATGCGATGAAGAAGATCTTGGATTTCCGGCACTTGTCCACGGTGACAAAATCGAAATCAAAGACGGCGTATCGGCAATCGTCCTTGGGAAGAGAGGCGGCTAGATCGTCGTAGCCTTCTCCGGGCCCGCCCACCTTATCGACGGTCACCAATCTTGACCCTTCATCAATCTTGAACACGATGTACCTGTGCACCTTCTTCCATTTCATCTCCATGAACGAGCTCTTGCACTCTTCCGTCACCCACATCCCCGTCGTCGCCTGTCAATTTAATAACCAATCAGATATACATCTACGTATGTATGTAAGTTGATTCGGACAGCTGGGTTATTAAAAAAAAAATTTGTCACGTAGTCCGTATAGATGAAAAGATAGGAGCTTGATCGGAAAGAAATTAAACAGACCCGTACCCAAAAATTAAAAACAGAGCCATTTGAGCAAAGGGGGAATAATGGTGGACGTACCATTTTGAAAGCCATAGCCATGGTGGCTGTTGTTCCAAACTTGCAATTGAAGTATGGTCTGAGCAATGGACTTTTTTGAGATTTGTTGGAGGAGAATGTATGACTGCTGAAGTAGTATATATAGATGTGCTCAATTGGAAATGCCATTGATATTGGTGTAAATTACCGTAAGACATATCTATGGTTTAAATGACCAGATTACCCTCAATCTGTAAGAGTATATACTACACCAGTCGCCCACTAGTATCTTGGGAGCTGTTGCCTCCCTGAGCACGTGTGTGGATTGTCGAGGAGGAACCCGAATATTTTTTTTCCTACATTATTAAACTGTAAGTATGTATTTAAGTGCTCCCTCCGTTCCTTTTTAAATGTCTCGCTTCGTAATTTCAACTTATTAAGAAAATATCATCATTACATCTTTCACATTAACTTTGACTTCAATTTTTCCTATTTACCCTCTATGGAGACATCATCATTACACTTTTACTCACTAACTTTTCAAAATGGAATCTACTTTTATGGGCAAAATGGTAAATGTATCAACTTTTACCCATTAACTTTACAAAATGAACATTTATTAAGAAACAATCCAAAATGAAATACTGAACTTTAAAAAAAGAACAGAGGGAGTATCGTAGAAGTTTCTGTGTCTATCCATATATTGATCCTGCCCATTTGGGAAATAAGGTGTGAGGGTTCAGGGAGAAGTACTATTTTATTAATTGTGACATCGTGGCTCTATTAATTGTGACATCGTGGCTCGCTGACGCGATGTCATGATTCCACTCATCGTCTGCCATTATGTGTGCAAGAGCTGTTAATGCTGAGTCACAGATATAAAAGAAAAGAAAATGGACAAAGAAAAGACCCTTAAAGTATACGTCCATTTTCTTTCTCCCTAGCACAGCCCAAAAGAAAAGGAACACTCTCGTTATTCAAGACCTACCCAGAGTAGCACTAGACTACTAGAGTAGTGCTTTTGTTTGATCTATTGCCAGATGGAAGATAGCAATGTGGCCATCGGGCCTTGGTAAGTAACAACGCCAAGTTCTTTGTATAATTGACTTTATTTATCCCACGACATCAATAAAAATTATATAATTTGCCACATGCGCAGCTCCAATTTTCTCCCTCTCTCAAAATTAGAAGCATATGTCCCACACTAAGAAAAGTGGGTACACAAGAGTTTTAGTTGGTAAAAAAATGCTTAACTAGCTTTAAAAATGCATAATTAATATGAAAAATTGCATAAATAATTAAAACAATGAATAACTGTTTTGGAGTTTACTGTACACCCCTATTCGTAACTTCATCAAAAATTATGTAACTAATACCATAAAAATGTGTAACTAGTGAGCCAAAAATATGGGTATCATCTCATCTCCCAAAAAAAATACTCGGAGTAAGTATCACCAGACTTACGAGGTACTAAAATACACTTAAAACATGTACTTACTAAAAAACGTGTACAATTTGTCTGTTCTTTCCGTTTAAGGCCTATCAAATTCTAGAATACTCCTATCTTGAAAAAGAACGGTAAAAAGCAAAGTGAAATTTGAGAAAAAAAAGAAAAAGAAATGAAATTTTTTTTCCCTAATGATGCAAATGCAGTGAAGTAAATATATACTTTTTGAGGAATGCAGTATGGCAACTGAAAACACCATTTGCAGAAATATACGAAGAAGAGAATACATTGGTCTGGTCTCATCTCGGATCGCACACCCCGTGACCCATCTCTCACTCCTCTATAGTCTTTGCGTAAAAGCCAATATTGCATACAGGACCACTCAAAACTGGCCAAAAGCTTCTTGCCATAAGTGAGGAAAATTCACTTCATTTCCTTTGTTCCAGAAAAAGTGAACAAATTGCATGTAGAAACCGTAGGAAGATATTCATTCTTCTGTACAGGTTCTGTCGCCAAAGCTTCCTTATGGTTTGTTCTTCTCAATAAGCCTAGGTGCATATAATTCCAAGTTTCAACTCCCCAAGCTCGAGGTTTCCCTTTACCGTAATACGTATGCATGTAATTCCAAACCAACTGATTCCCTCATGTATGTAAAGATTCTCATTAGAATGAGTGATATAAAGACAGTTACAAAGAGTGATGAATTCATCTGAAATCAGTCGGAACAATGGAACAAATAGAATATAACCACCATCCTGTTTGCTCTACAATGGAGTCATTGGACTTTGGAGGATGCCGAGGTCTACCTATCAAATACAAGTTGAAAGCTAAAAGCAGCTATAACCGCTCCATAGATGGTCTCCCCAAATCTTGAAAACCTTTCGCTACAAGGTGATGCAAACTTTCAGACTAAATTTTCCTCATTTTATAGCAAAAAAATCCCTCTATTGTACAAGGCAACAAAGAATACAAAATTAAAAGCAGAACACAAGACAAATTAAATTTAAGGGATGGTTATGCACTGAGTGGAGTTCTGGGAATAAGAGACTGTCTATGGGTCCTATTGATGGGGAGATGAACGTAAACTTCATGAACTTCCTGTTTACCCACCTCTCCCCTGTCCCTGTCTATGGCATAGCACACATACACAGTATCGATAACATTGTCCAGAACATGCACAAAGTATGAAAGCACCACAAGCAGCAGCACCCATGCCATTGCAGCCACAAAGTACGAGTCTGCCCCTAGATCGCTAACAGAGTTTAGTATTGCACAAACCTGCAGTCAGAAACAGAATTTAAGGGAATTCGTCCATTTTAAACACTAGCAAAATTAGACGATTTTCATGGAGACAGGGACATTTATAGTCGAGGAGGTAACATAAACAAGACAGGTCACTTGCTTCTTTTCCTACCATGCTTCCTTTTGATTTAATCAGGGAGGACAACTGGTTAGTGATAAAAAAAAATACTCCGCCCACCAATCCCCAGGTTATGTGTTCAGTGTGATGGCCACTTTGTGCAACTACTGCCAAAGGTTAGTTTTTACCCATTCTACCCCTTCCAGAGACCCATTAATAGTACTACCTGGGCATACTAGTGTAGTTTTCCAACAACAAAAAGAAGCAACCCCCGTAAAACAAAGCATCAAGGACCAAATACATAACGATGTATCATGTACTGCCTCACCAAATAGCCCTACAATTTTGGTAGTTGAGTAGTATTTTCTATTTTCCAAATCCACCCATGGTCGGCCTACTAACAAGGATGCAATGTAGGCAACAGTCAAAACAGTAACTTGGAGGCAAAATGATGGACGGAAAGTACTACTCACCACAACTGCATAAATTGCAGAGAATACAAAAGCAATTCCAGCAAGTAACCGAGTGGAGACAGTCTCCACGAAAACAGCTGAGAGAAGATTCCTCTTCAGAAGTTCGTATGCCATCCTTGCAGAAGTGCAATACGATTCACCAGTTATGGCCGCAAAGTTGATGGTGAACTTATTGAGGAAATCGAAAGCTGACAAAAGGGTATTAACACAGCACTGCAGTACGATTTTCACCATCCCTGGTGCACCTTCTTGTCTTGCACTATCAACCATAGCACGCACCACACGAACAACACAAATAAGTAATCCAGATAAACACACTGTTCCAGAGGAGGGGCCGAAGGCATTTCTGCAAGTGTGGACAAACAAAATACAGATAGTGAGAATAACAGTTGCATTGAAAAAACAACATGAAAGTACAAGGATATCTGCATAAAAAAACTCAACAATTTACATCTGGTAAAGAAACAACCGAGATGGATGAGGACGTCCTTACAAATCTTATAATCAACCAGGATACCAGATTTACTGCAAACAAGTTTAAGGGACAATTAATTGTGATGTCATTTGTTTGACTTTGAGAAATGGCCTCGAGATATTGTTAAAACTTCAGAAAGTATGAAATGGGCGGAAAAAAACTTAGTAGCATCTCTTGACAGTCCCACATAGGACTGGAAAGGGGTCAATTTCCAGTTGAGAGACGGGATGTATGTTTCATTTTCATAACTTATACATGAACCTCTCCCTAGGTTGCCACCTCTTATAGGGACCTCCTTGAAGTTTCTTCAACAACACTGACCTGTCGCAGTTGTGGGGTTAACTTCAATTGACGGACAATTATTCCTTGGACAATCAAAACTGATGGTCCTTTAATTGTCTACATTTACCAGCAACATATCTTTGTTTCTAGCTGTTGGAGGTGAAGAAAGTGTCTCCATCAAACAAGGAAACTGATTTTGTTCTTCTCCTTGCAATCAGACCCCAACAAGGAAACGGCTTTTATTCATTTGATTCTGCATGCACCAATGATCATGAGTTGGTGCAGCCACATCTCACCATTGCTTTGTTCTTCTCCGTACATTCGGACCCAAACAAGGAAAATGCTTTCATTCATTTGATCTTGCACTGAGACAAGTTTAACAAATTAGTTTTCAATAATCTATGTCCTTACATCCACCGATGGATATGAGAACTGTTTGAATCCTTGACTCCTTAAATAAGGTTTGGAGGTCATGCAGTGACTGACAAACAGCTCCACTAAGAATGGATCAACTGAACTCTTAAAAACAGGTTGACACAAACTCAACCAATGCTCTCACCTAAAAAGGTTTGATTTCAGAAATAGGGTTTCAAATTACTAATAACTTAAAATTTCAATTTCTAAGACAATCCGAGATCGACCAAGTGAAAAGTCAATATTTTGATAGTATGCATGTGAAATGGTGTATCTCATAGCCACAACGCATGATTGCATATTTCCTTAAGCCAGAGAATACAAGTTATTTGGGCATTTAAAACCACTTCCACATAAACCCTACTACCAGTTCTAGTAGCATATCGAGTAATATATTTAGGTATCAAAAAAAGTGTGGGTATTAACCATTGCATCTCCATGATCCTAGAGCAACAACTACCAACGGATAGACGTGTTTTGAAGCAGCTGATATCACCTCAAACATATTTCTACTCCATATATTGGCTCCACAGAGCTTAGAAACAAAATCATACAAGATTAGCCAAAAATCTATTAATATTATACACCACGCAACTCCACAAAGACTTGTTCATCTGAGCACATGCAAACACACAATGTTACAATTGTTTCCCTTGGTTTTTCTCTTTTGTAGCAAGACAAACCCAAACAGATCGCCCTGCCCTTCCTGTAGATCTTTCACCACCTCTTATTTGAACCATAACACTTCTTGCTAATGCACTCATGGACTATCTCAATTCTCACACAAGACAGACCATATAGTTCAACTTCCGTTTGACTCTCTGTTGGTGCAACGTCAAATTTATCATTGATGCCATTGACCAGTCGTCCACATTGGCATCCTCCTTCAGCTAGGCTCAGGTGGACTTGATTTCTAGATCTTTTCTCATTTGATAATTGACCATTTGCCGAAAGAGATTTCTGCAAGCTACCTATGCATGAACAACAATGGACCCAACACATACAAATTCAACCTCTCCTCCAATTTTCACATACAGTGTCACTTTGTGTCTCCCTTTTTCATTTGAGATCACTTAATAATAATCTCACAAAATGCTCAATGCTAACAATGCACCATGATTCTTTTCCCCTGCTTTTACTTTTGACTTACAGCTAGATTGAATTCTATTTAGCTCCCGTTGTACCTATGCACATAGATATAACTTGTCACAATTACTTATTGGATTTCAAAATAGCCTCCATAACTTTTGAAAGCAACATTTTATTGGGGGCAGATTAGTCCCACACAGGATCCAAGTTAAACATCTTTCACTCATATGCAAAATTTTAAACATGGTAGCAGACTAACCAAAACTATCGCGCATCAAAAGAAAACTGATACCAACTTCTCTGCAAATGAAACAAACTCCATAAAGAATGGTGCACGCAACAAACAGAGGTAACATCAGCAGGAAATTACCTTAGGGAATTCCGTATACTCCGCCTTGGACCCGAATCATCCTTGGAAAAGTACCACTGTGCAATAGTCCCACTAGTCACATAAACCTGCGCTTCCACCATTGCTGCGGCAGACCACAACATCGTAAGAATTCCCAGCGCATAGTATGCGGGAACCCAACTATCTTGCTTCCAAGCACAATAATACTCTTCGCTCTTATACCGAACCACAATCTCCCCATTCTCATTCGCAAACACCAAAAACACAACAATGGGAACGTAATAAACAACCAACCCCAAAGTCAAAGCTGGAAGAACCCCAAACAAACCCAAGTTCCGCCACAAAGCATGAGACGCAACCCCAATAATGTTAACAGTCAATTCGACCCGGTGCCAATTCACCACAACTATCCACACAACCACCCCAATTACCAAAAACACAAACACCAGAACCAAAATTCTATACACCAACGGAAACAAATCGCTACAAGAAGAGTCAACAGTACAGGCAACGAACCAGTACACGTTTATTAGTATCGGTACGATGATGAAAAGGGGAAGCGAGATGTACACAACCTGTTTGGTGAAATGCTTAAGTAACAAAAGAACAGATAATACAAACGGCACGCTGATAATTAACGTGATCACGAGCGTCCAGATCAAACTGCTCGACAGAGTGGAGTTCAAAGAGGGGTGATTTGTGGAGAGAGAGGAGTCTAGTACGCAAGAGGTGGAATTGGAGTCGTAGACGTAGGAGGAGACGGAGGAGGAGTCAGGATTTCGGCTGACGGAGGCGAAGATGCCGAAGGCGAAGGTGGAGAGGACGAAGAGGGCGAAGAGGATTAGGAAGGGGAGGTCTTTGACGGGCCTTGGGCCGGAGTGGTATGAGATCTGGAGGTAATTGGATTGGTCTGGGTCTGGATCGGAGGGGAGGGCGATGGGTTCCTGGGTTAGGGATGGTGGGTAGGGTTTGGAGAGGAGGGGTTGGATTGAGGAGGGGTCGGGGAGGGTGTAGGGGTTGGGGTGTTGGTCTTCGGTGCTACCCATTTAGAGAGAGAGAGAGAGAGAAGTGTAGGAGTTGTTAGAGATGAGTGGGGGAGTCATACGATTGACTGATGAAATGAGCTGTCTGTGAGCTCGAAGATTATCATCGTGGAGATGACGATGATGATGTTTGGTTATTCGGAAGTTGACGAGAAGGAAACGAGAAAGAGAAAATGGAAAGCCGGCTTACACGTGGAGAAAATTCTCCAGTCCACCACACCATGCTTGTTCTACCTCAAAAACCACTGAGCAAAGGTCCGACCGTCCGAGTAAATTTTCTTATCCGTCAGAAAGTCTACCCACACAGACAATCTGTGTACAGATTTTATTATGAGGCCCATTCGGGTCCTACACAAATCATCCGAGTCGTTCATTAAATGTAAAACATTTTTTCAAGGGTCCCCACAAAAAATAAGTTCAATCCGATACCTATAGGTGCTCGATCCAACTATATAACTTTTCATTATTCGAAAATCTGAATGAAAAGTTAGATGGTTGGATGAAGCACTTATAAGTATCAGATTGAGCTTTTTTTTTACGGGGACCCTTGAAAAAATGTTTTACATTTAATGAACAGCTCGGATGATTTGCGTGGGACCCGTGGTGGACCCCACAACGAGATTGTCTGTGTGTGTAGCAGGACTACTCAAATTCAAATAGGAGAGGGTGTTCGGAAGGGAATGCTATTTGATGCCCCGGATAACGCCATGTGATATCCCAAACTCTTTCTCCATCATATATTTGTGTGATTCCTATCTCAAATTATGTGAAACCCACACAAATATACGGTAGAAAAGAGTTTAGGGTACCGTCGCAAGCATGAAATAATAACTCGTTTGGAAGGGTGACTCCATTGACCAAACCGCCTCTGTAAAGAGGAAATTTACCACCATTTACTCATAGACTCTGTCATACTACAATTTATTGAGTTCGATTTTTGGTTCAAGAAAGTAATTTTTTGTGAACTCGTAGTTCCGGCGTTAATGGTCTGCCTTTGATCGGTATGGAAAGGGAATTAGAGTCAAGATACGCGTAAACTGGCTTAGACATTCCTTACCGTCGGGCAAAAAGAAAATGCATGGTTTTGAAGATGATAAATAATTGACATTATGATTGTTAAGAGCATCAGATTTTGACAAGATTACTCCCTCTTTTCTCTCTCGATGATAGGATTCAACCTACCATTTGCAGACAAATTAGAAAGAAAGTGAAGAAATAATGGTACGTTGGAGCAAAGTTGATAAGTTCATTTATTAGCATGTCAAATTTTGACTTAAGCGTGTGCCATTTTAACTATCATAAGCTTGAACATGCTACTTAAAAGAGGCTAACTTTGAGGTTAGCTAGCTCAGTAGAAGAAAGAAGAGCATCTTCAACGGGAGATGTCAAATCTGATGTGGAGCTTGTAACGGCAATATTTGACACTAATTGACAAACCAACCCAGATGCCTTTTTTAGGCCAAATCCTACGTGGCTTTTGACATGGATGAAGAGGGGAGGAAGCATGCCAATTTTGACTACCTACACCTTGCCTGCCAAATTTCAAAAAATGACTATTTGTATTTTGACATAAGGGTTGGAAAGGGATAATTTGATATCAAATAAATAGAATTTGACATAAGGATTGGAGAGGAGGTTTTGATATCAAATTGGAGATGCCAAAATGTCACATCAGCCTTCAAAAAAAATTGGCATCCCCAATTTGAAGATGTCAAAATTGAGGTGGACAAGTTAACGGTAATTTTTTGACATCAACTCTCAATCCAACCCATCTGTCTTCACTCATGCCAAAGCTGACGTGGCTTTAACATCTCTCACTCCCATGCCAATTTTGACATCTACCTCTCCACATGCCAAATTTCAAAAACTACCTTTCGAAGTTCAAAAATAATTCTCCCGTTTGAAGATTTCTTTTTTCTTTTTTTCCCTTTTAAGTTTGAGCTCTGTTTTTTTGACACAAGAGGGTTGGAGAGGGAGAACTTAATGTCAAATTCAAAATGTCAAAATGTCACATAAGCCTTTAAAAAAAATTTGACATCTCCTATTGGAGATGCTCAGTAATAAGTAAATTCAAGGTCAAGCTAAGATCAGTATTAGCTCTGTTTAACAAACTTTACTACATAAGCTAAGATCAGTAACTTTAACTTGTTAGGGCTCGACCCTGTGGTTAGGCCTTTCTTTTACGCAAACAGGAAGTCATGTGTGTGCTCTTTGTGTTTATGCCTTCATGTGACCTCTCTGTGATAGATTAACCCAGGGAAGGATAGCAGGGTCCCCATTTCGTGATTGAGCTTTGTTTTATGCTAGCAGCCTATCGGTAGGTCAAAGGGCCTTCTTTCTTTAATTTCGAGTTGATTAGGTAACCACATGTTTTACAGTTATTCGGTATCACAAACACGTGGCATTCTCAGGTACTCCAGTAGATGCATCAAGAAAGAGAAGTTTGTGTATGGTAAAAAAAGATTTGCTACTGGAAAGGCATCATAAAGTGTGTTAGATTTCGTGAAGGGTTTCCAAC
Source organism: Rhododendron griersonianum (assembly GCA_018127125.1). Lineage (NCBI taxonomy): Eukaryota > Viridiplantae > Streptophyta > Magnoliopsida > Ericales > Ericaceae > Rhododendron > Rhododendron griersonianum. Next base: position 48,092,695 of record CM030798.1, on the reverse strand, counting down.
CTAAAACTATTGACAATAGGTGCAGTAACCTCTAGATTATAGTATTAACAAAGTTTGGGTGCCTTAGGTAATGAATGTTGTTGGATAAAGTCTAATATTTTCCCTCGCAGACAGCTCGGATGCATATGGACGAATGAATTGATGAGATGATGCAATCACCCTTGGGCAACGAATGATTGATCACACGAGGTGAGGCTACTCAAGACATAACTCTCATACCATCTTAGATTTCTTAGAGGGTTCCAAACTAAAACTAATTGGCAATAGGTAGAGTAATCTCTAGACCATATTAACCAGGCTTGGGTACTTTAGATAAGCGATGCGGAAAAAAGTCTACCAACATGTTCGGGTTTTTATTTTTTGGGGGACAAATTTGAACCTTTACAATTTGAGTTGTGAGCCCGCACCCCGTGAGCTAAGCCCAAAGTGGCCCATTTAACAAAGGCCCGCCCAGTCTCATGGATTCAACTTAATAAGCCCAACACTTTCCTATTGCCAGACTAGTTGGTTGTTGGGTTTGTACAAGGCAGTGTACGATCCCAAGGTTCCTGTTTGGGAAAATAACAGTCAAGGACGTGTTTTGATAATTAATACTCGCCACGGACATGTTGAAAACATTTGTTAATGCTAAAAAATGACCTTGGCGGGGTATTAATTATCAAAACACGTCATGGGCCGTCATTTTCCCTTCCTGTTTAGGGCATTGGTCCAGTTATGTTCCCAGAAAATTAAAAAAAAAAACCGTTAGAAAATTCTGTAAGGCCCTGTTTGGTTTGCGAATTCAATGAGAGAAAGAGAAAGAAAGCATCTGTGAATCGTTACTAGATGTTGCTCACAATTAGAAACGTCGTCAAAATAAATTCAATATCGTCCCTTAATTGATTTCCATTATTCCGAAGAGTTATAGTGATTGAAGCAAGCTGGTGCAATCAAAATTATATGAAACATAGCACTTGAAAGTTTGATCACCCGAGAATCTGCAGGTTGGATTTGTTGGAAGGTGTTTGTAATAATGAACAGAAAAAACTATGCCTTAGCAATGAGTGAATAACCCCATTTCGACGAAAAGATTAGGCTTGCGAGTCCTCGCATCTTTCTACGTAGGCAACAAAATTATAGAAAGTTGAAAGTGAGAAAATTTCGTCCCAAAAAGAAACATCATTTCACTTGAAATTGTCACATAACATTTAGTCTTGCACCCAAAAGAAGGGCCTCAATGCACAGAATAAATTGTACGCAGTGCATCCCACGTAACACGGTACCCATATCCCTCCCTTAAGTTGTATGTGCTCGATTCTATACGCGAGACCGATATAGTCATACTATAAGATTTTACACATAAAATGGAAATTGATATTCGCGCTCTTTTTTTTGATGCAGGTGCTCCACTTTGTTCATGAAATTACTAATAACTTCACGTTAAAAATAGAGCGCCTGCATAAATAAAAAAAAAAGTACGAATATCAATTCCCCGTAAAATTTGTAGAGGTATTTTCTTTCTTCATGTAGTCAGAATATTGCATCCATGCACTTATTATAAAATCTCACTGGGACTATTGATTAGACTTTTATCATTTTCAAAGTCTAGGCTGAGAAGGAAGGACCAAAAGGTACTCATCTTTGTCATTATATTGTATTAGGGACCGGGGCACACGCAATACCTATACAAGTTAAATTTTATAAATTTTTTTGTCAAAATTCAATCAAACAAACAAAGCGGAAAACTATTGTGCATATTTTCTGTTAAAATTTGACTTGCACACGGATTTCGTGTGCCCGGCCTCTAGTCTTCTCCGTAGAAAGGAGCCATTTTGGTGTCTTCTCTTTTAATTAGAAGCTTTGTCACATTTTTAGCTCCCAAAAAAAACTCCTACATTGATGCACGGGGCATTTTGTTACGCTTTGTTGACTCGAAGGGGTACACATGTAAATCAAGAACTAATTGAGACACTTAAAATTTTAAAAACTCTTGACAAATAACTCCAGGCGATTAAAAAAAGTTGCAGAGAGATCGAAGAAAGGAAAAACACCCAATGACCAAAATAATATTTCGATAAGCATGTTGGATGATTTCGCCATCGTATGATAATAGATGAATTGAAAACATGCATTGATTGGTGCGCTGATTTTTTTCCTAATTTGTTTATTATTAATGTTTAAAGAATCAGTGAAGGCTATATGATCGAATATGACTTTTCTATAGTTGTCACATGAAATTTAATTAGCTAAGTCACACAGGAGTGCATTAAACACAAAACAAACATAGGATGATAATGATTATTTTCCCAACGGGAAAAGCAGGGGAAAAACTCAATGTGGTGAAAAAAAGTCAAAACGGAAAGGGCCGAGCTATTTGCAACCACAAATTTCTTATACATAGCATGTTCTAAAACTAATCACTTTTGGACAAAAACTCCCCAATGAAATGACGTTGTTTTGGCAAAGGTATCCTATCATCTTCTTCCCCAACCTACCTCCTACTGTAAGAGAAACAGTCGACAAAAAAAAAAAAAAATGTAACGGTGCATACCAACATTGGTATGCTGTTCTTCCTCCCCACTCTTCTTCCCCAATGTTCAACAACAGCATATCAATTTCTCTCTCCGATTACGACTCCGACAACGTCGCCGGAAAAACGAAGCCCGAGTCCGCAGAAAGCGCAAGAAACCACGAGGCAAGAACGAGCTGGCCCAGTGATTCCTCAGGGAACTACTGAGATGGTGGCCCATCTTACTCTTCCTCCCCTTCGCCGTTCTCGTTTTTGAGGCCTCATGAATGGCCGCAGATTCATTCGTCGGAAAAAGCCCTAGAAAAAACCAGATTCATTCGTCGACTCGCATTTTTTTGTTGACAAACCCAGTCCCATCACGCATTAGCAAAATGCGTGATATTAATCGCGCATTTTGTGAATGCGTTATACGAAGCATGACGCATCCGAAATTTGCGTTTTTAACAGTCAAAATCTGCGTTTTTAACAAAAAAAAAAAATACATGACGCATCTTCAAGATGCGTTATAAAGTGTTCAGATTTTAGAATCTGAAATTTGTAAACATTTTCAAGTTTTAAAATCTAAAATTGTTGAAATTTTTCAGAAATGTGTATCCGAATATGTCGGGAATTTTTTTTGAAATTTCGGATACACAGTGGTGGTGGTGGTGTGTACAGCAGAAGAGAAGAGAAGAGAGAACTGAGAATGTGTTGTTGGTGGTGGTTGTGGTCGACGGATGTGGTGGAGGAAGCGTCTGCTGTTGGTGGTGTTGGTGGTGTCGGCTGGTGTAGTGGTAGTGAACAGACAGAGAAGAGAGAAACGGGGAGAAAGGGAGAAGGGCAAAACGGTGGTGGCAGTGGTGTTGGTGACGTTGCCGATGAGCTCTTGATGAACTCCCACGGTGGTTATGGAGGATTTGGTGGTGGTGCAGGGGAAGAATAGAGAAACGAGAGAGATATAAGGGGGGAAGGAGAGGGCATTTTTGGAAGTTTAGGGATATTTGTTATGTTGCATTTAGGAAATTGTTATAAGATTTGTGGGTTAGGTTTAGAATATGCTACGTATAGGAAATTTGTGGTTGCAAATAGCTCGGCCCAACGGAAATGGTACTCAAATTCCTCTTGAAGGTGGTGTTGTGGGGAGATATATCTATTGACCTACTCTTGTTAATTGACAATATGAGGGTAAGTAATCAGAGATGGAACTAGGATTTTATCCTAACAGTGGCGAAATGTATATTAAAAAAAAATAAAAAAATGCATTACAATATTAATAGTCATTTGCACACGGAGTACAAAAAAAAGACTAACTTTAATTTTGGGCATCGATAATGTCACTCCTTACACATCATCATTTAAAACTAGTAGTGGCAAGACTATATAAATTGGGGATAATTTTTTTTCACATATAATAATTATATTTTCTAAAATTTTTATCGTGGCGGCCACTGCCACCCTGGTTTCATCCTTAATATAATTGGAAATTGTTGTCTTCATTTTTGCTACCGACTTCAACTTTATATTATCTCTTTGAACTTTGCGTAAAGGGCTCTAAAAAGCCAATGTTTGTTGAATGAAAGGAAAATTAGAAAAGTACTCGTAAATAAAGCAAGAAGGAAGAAAAATGGAAAGTACTTTGCAGTAGACGCGTGTGGGCGCACTGGAATATATCGGCTCCTTGTTGCGCTTTGCCACAGTTCCTTTGGTGGCGGTTTCTCTTCGCTTCACCTCGCCTTGCTCCACAGTAGGTATCCACAAAACTATACCATAGAGCATCTTCAATTTTGATTCATTTTAAGACTCAAATTTAAAATTTGGGTAAAATTCATAAAAAATTCTTTCAAATCTTTGACCCAAATCCTTTCCTATTTTGGGTTTCACCCATTTTTTTTTTTTCAAATTTGAGACAACCCAAGTCTCTCCCCATTTTATCTCTCAATATTCCAACGGTTCTTTTCTCTTTTCAACAACTCCTTTCATGCCATTCTGAGAGCATGGCGTCTACGACGCCATGACTTTCCCAAGCTTGGATACCTATAATTCTCTCTCTCTCTCTCTCTACTTAGATATCTAAATGCTGAAGTCTCGACGATCTCTCTCTATTCTCTCTGGAAGAATCCTGAAGCTGGATGCCGAATGAGAACCGCGTCGTTGAGGAGAGATGTGTATTATCCTTTTGGCTACAATCGTTGGGGGAAACAAAAATGGAGGGGAATAGTCTTGAAAGCATTAAAAAAAATTATTTGGATAAGAAATCATTTTGCCATTGGAATGAATCTGATCCAAAATAGGGTTTTACCCAAATTTGAATCAAGGCCGAAGATGCTCTAAAATTCATGACAAAGAGGAGGACAGTGAGGTTTTTTTATTTTTTTTGATCATCGAAAGTGAGGTTAGTTCTTATGCATAGGTGATAGCCTACGCCATTAATTGACCAAAAGAGAGAAGAATGACATCATACCTGAATGGGAAACAGAGAAGAGGATAGGCTTCCATTCCATGTTGACAGGATCCCTCGTGTAATGTTGACAGAGAAGAGGAAGTTGGAATATATTTACCCAGACGCGGTTAGTAAAACAGTTTAATATTCTTTTGGAATAGCAGTGAAAACAGTTTTCCCCGGGGGGTTGGTTTTGGTGGTTTTATTCTTTCGGTCTTGCTAATCTCCGCCTACTAAGCAGAGGATAATGTACTTTTTATCTATTATCCGACACTCTTTGAGTGGATGTTACATACTTCCTTCGTCCCAAATTCTTGGTCTTATACGGTTTTATGTACAATTTTCAATTGCTTATATCTCTCAATGTATACTTATTTTCATATGTTTTTGAAAACATTATTTAATAGAAATAATTGAAATCTATCAAACAAAATTCATATTACATATTTTAAACAATAAACGTACATTGAGAGATATGGGTCATTAAAAATTACACGTAAAACCGTAGAGGATCAAAAATTTAGAACGGAAGGAGTATATATTGATTTATTTATTTGTGTACTCCAGGTCATGAAACAAGCCTTTTCTGCAACTTAAATTTCTTTCGTATATTTAAATGTGGTTAGATGAGAAAATAAAAGTATGGATGCGATTTGTTTCTTTCCCTTTCGCATGGCCCATAAGAATTGAATTGTTTTGACAGAGGGACCAGCATTTGGCTGTTCCTGTGGATTATCTTTTCTTTCCCCCATTAAATAATTAATTACTCCGTATATATATTAGTATTATATTTGTGGACGGACGGACGGACGGACGGACGAGGGAAAAGGAGGGGAGGGGGCCAACTTGTCTGGTCAAAAAATTCCCGATTTTCTAGATCTCGCTTTTTGTTATAACCAATAGGAAGGAATCGAGGGTTGCTGTCTTAGTACACTCTCCTCTTTTTGGTACTGAATTGTAGGTACACACTATATTATACATTCAGTGTGTGTGAGCCCTATTAAAAGATGTGAGTACATGTGTAAAGTATTTGTGTAAGTGTATGTAGGTTTCAATGTGAATGAATTTGCGTAAGTATTTGTGGTTGTAAAATGATTGTTCTGTATGTCCATTTGCATGGAGTTTTAGATCATGCTTGATGTGTTGTCAAGGGCTGGAAGAGAGAGAGAGAGAAAGAGAGAGAGAGAGAGGGGACAGTGAGAGGGAGATATGGGGCTTGTGATAAGGTGAGGATCGGATTATCAAAAAGATAAGGTGAGGATCGCATCCCAACAAAAATCAGGAAGTGCAACCAGCACGTCGACTAAAAAATTATTCGGAATAGAAGTGAGCAAATTTCTCTATCTATATCCCAAACCATACCCTTGGGGTTAATCGATTAATTACTTGTTAAAAAAAACCCCACCCCACACACACACGAAGAATTTCATATTTATCGTAGGAGAAAGATGTGAAAAATTTACAAACAACGTGTACTTTATTTAGAAAAGTAAAGAAAGATATGCTTTTTGTGCTTATGAATTTTGCTGGTTCATATGTTACGTGTTACTCCTATGTATTTTTATAGTTTAATAATAATTTGCCAAGTAACTTTCTGATTCATTTTTTAATTATTTTCATAGTGTTTTTTTTACATATTATTCCGGTCAATTACGAAAAAATTTATACATTCGCCCACTCAACTCCTCTCCTTCTCGCTAAGAGAAGTCGGAACAGCAGCTGATCTATCCTACAAGCATCCTACATACATTGTAGGAACCCCCTTGCAGCGGTGGACGCGGAGTCCCTGCAGTGAGGGTAACTCACTGCACCTTGCAGCCCCACCAAAACGCCACCGTTTTGGGTAAGCAAAACGGCAAAAGACACTTGAACCCCCTTCTCTCCCTCTGTCAGGAGTGCCGAGCGGGCATCACGTGAGATATACCAACCCCGCACCCAAAAATTTCTCCTCTGTCTGTATTCTCTCTACACACTCTCTCTCTCTCTCTCTCTGACCTTTCTACCGACCTTGTTTTCTTCTCCATCCATTAATAATGCAACTTTCCCCTTTCGCTCTCTCAAGACCCCATCCTCCTCCTCTTTCTTTTTCTGCTGTAACTTTCTTTCCTCCACGAGAAAAGTCATGCCGAAATAAGGACTAGAACAATTTGAGTAGAGATTTATTCTAGACCGATTAAATATACCAAAGAAGAACCTTTTGTTTTGTATTCAGGTTCCTGAACTTGTTAACCTAAATCAAATTGAGAGTACAGAACTCCATGGAAATAGGGTTGATTACTTGGTTCTCTCTCTTCTTTCAGAATTTCTAGATTGTGATTTGTTTCCTTCTCTATTGGAGTTCTTAGTTAGGAGCATTTTTCCATATGTAAGATCTGATTTCAAAATTAGTCTTCGAAGTAAATTTTTTTTTTTTTTTTTCAATACCAGCCCGATTCAAAAATTAAGTCTTTAAGGTAAAATTTTTAGCTTGATGACCAAAATTGATTAGAGATTAGGGGAAGAATTTCGAGTTTGGACTGAGTACACCTTCACTGTATTTTATTTCTTGGATGGAGAAGAAAACAAGGTGGGTAGAAAGGTCATGAGAGAGAGAGAGAGAGAGAGAGAGAGAATACAGACAGAGGGAGAGAAAGGGGTTCAATTGTGTATTTTATTTCTTGGATGGAGAAGAAAACAAGGTGGGTAGAAAGGTCAGAGAGAGAGAGAGAGAGAGGGAGAGAAGGGGGTTCAGTTATGTTTTGCCGTTACCCTCACTGCAGGGACTCCGCTTCCCATGTACTCCATTCAGCTAAGCTATCCATAAAACATACGGAGTATTTTACAACAAATTACTATACCAAACACTCCGGAGTCCGGAACGGTAGAGTTTTATTGATTAAAAATAATTGGAGGTGAGGATGACATCCAGTAAAAGGAATTAAAAAAAAGGTCGTTTTCATGTACTCCAACTTGCACATTCAATTTGCAATCTATTGACCCTCTGTACTGGTGGAGCCGACAACAGATTCTCTCGGTAAGTAAGATATTATTTATAAAGTACGAGTCCGGAATCCTATATTAATTTTGAAATTCCCTAACTAAACCCACCAAAGTAAAAAGGGAAGAATACTCACACGCAAGTGGAAAAGATTCAAACTCTTTGACTTCTTAAAAAGATGCAAGAATCTAATCAACTAAGCTAGTTCCAATCGGTAGAAATTCTCGGTAGTAAAGCTATGGTTACCTTACCATTTGGTGTACACTTCGGAAACTATTCTTTGGGTGGTCGTGATAATGTTCCGAAAACTAGTGACCTTAGTCACGTAGGAGTATAATTTTTGAGAATACCATCCCCTCCCGTTTTCAATTTTAATGGTATCAATCACCGTCCTCGTTGATTTTACTAATAGTAATTTAGGATGTATTTCAAAAACGTTTTCGCACTCTCATTCATATAGAAGCACAAGATTTATGTGACTTAGTGACCAAAATATCTTTAGAGGAGTTTCTTTTCCCGAGGAAAGGGCTATATCCCATTACAATCTATGTAGAGTTACTACCAAGTGGAGTATATTTCTTTCCAATCATTACTCTCATTTTTTTCTATTTCTCTTTAATCATTACCCTTATTTATAATCCTTACTCTTTTCTCTCTACACTCATTACCTACAAATCTAAAATACCAAAACGAACGGGTCATTTTCCAAAAAAACTAAAACAAAAGAAGAGTGAGAGCATCGCATGTTATATATGTCCTTTAGTATATAGTAACATTTTGTGATAGTACAAATTTTTATAGATGTAATGCTCTACCCCAAATACAGTCCCTTTAATTTGTAGTTTTGTGAATTGGATAGGATCCTCTTTGGGACTGGCCGGTCCTATCGAGGGTTATTGTAAATCCTTTAGAAGTTCGTTTTAATGATTGAAACCGTTTTTATCTGCAGCTAGTTTCTAATGTGATTTGATTTGCAATTACTACTATAGTTTACCGAAGAGAATTGATTTTCGCCCATCACAAATCACTACTTGGACTAACTTGTGGAGTGTAAAAATGACTGTCCCGAAACAAAATAGTGGAGTAAAACTGGTAGGCAAAAATGATCGTGACTTGACAGAACATTGAGTGATCACTTTTACTTGTGGAGCTGGTGGGATAGCAAATGGTACCCACAAAGTCGTTAGATATTTTCAGGGAAAGAAAATATTAGAACACACAATCGCACAAACACAAATGCACGTACACTCACATTTAAGTGTTCGTGTTTTTGCGTGTAACACTAGCCTTGTTGTTTTAAGAAGACAACACCGAGCCAGAATACGGCAAATATTAAAGTGCGCAAATCCAAATATAAATATGTCAATAATAATATTCTTTTATGCACATAAGTTTGACACGATAAATATAGGACTCATACACATCGGATACTAGTATACTGTCCTTGGCATTAAAGTAAAGTAAACAGCAAAATTGGGTTCCGGAATCACTGTCCGGACACTTTCACTCTCTCACGGAAAAGGATATACAGGATTGATAAGACAGTGATCTTATTAAAGAAAGGCGCCCCCCACCTATACGTGTACGGTCTTATCGCATATTAACATGGCCCGTCCGTTGTTAATCATCCGAGGTACTAGCTGAGTGCGACAAAAACCTAAGGAACGCTGTGCTGTCTCTACCAGAGCATCAATCAATCAACAAATCGAGCCGATAACTAGAGCCGGAGATTAGAGGGGAAACCGAGAAATTTGTCGTTTTCGGTCCCCAATTTTTTTGGTCCGAAGAAGGCTCCAAAAAATACAATTTATCGTTTTAAATAATACCAAGGAGTTTCAATTGCCTTCGAGTAACATCTTCTTAATCGTGTAACAGTTTAGGTTTTTTTGGATACTTTAAGAACTGTGTTCGAATCTCCACTCCTTGAATTTTTCTCAACATTTTGCAAAATTTAGTTCAAAGATGTGGAGATAGATTGCCCCTATTAGGACTTCCGCTTCGGGCTTCAAATATCTTAATCGGCACTGCTGATAACATGGAAACATGTGCGCAAAAACTCATCCCTCATTACTATCAAACAAGAAACCCGGCATCATTTAATTATACTTCCCTCATGTTATCAAAATTGAAATCTAACATCGTTTTAATATTATATTGCTTGAGGGATCACTGACTTTCTTGTGATCCTCTCTATCTTGGTACCTGTGTCTATTATCTATGTAACATGCATCATTGACTGATACTATATGGAATTGGCACATGGGGTTCTGCTCAAGAAATCAAGGAGACGATCTCTCAAGAAACAAAAAATCATTGACTGATACTATAAGGAATTGGCGCACATGGGGTCCTGCTCAAGAAATCAAGGAGACGATCTCCCAAGACACAAAATAAGATGTACAAAAGGTCAGTCGTAGATCCAGGATTTTTATATACTAGAGGCGCCTGTTATTTACAATCTTAAAAAATATTTCTCTATATGTGCACCACTAAATAATCGTTCAACAATTGAATATTGATCACTCATTTTACTCCGCAACCGATTTTTCACAATCTTCATGACTGAAAAAAATACAATTTCAACTGTCGCGGTGGCAACTATAAGATTAATGCCAAAGTCAAGAGTAAGTAAAGTAAATGATATACTAGTAATTAAATTTTCATAATATTGTGGATTGGGAGGAGAACAAAAAGAGGTAGAACAAAAATGGAGAAATAAAGGAAAGAGGTAGAATAAAAATGAAGAAATAAAGAAAAGAGATAAATTGAAAATAAAAAAATAAAGAAAAAACAGGGGAATCAAATCCAGTCACCTAGAACTTTTTCACAGCTTTCAGCGACCGCAACACCATGCTAAATGGTTTGTGCTAGTGTAGATAACTTTTTTTTATTTATATTTATATCTAAATTGTTATTATTATTATTTTTAAAAAGGTGTGGGGGCACGTGACCTCACGTGCCCCAACGTGGGTCCGCCCCTGCGAAAGGTCCCATGTGATAATTCAAGATGTTTATTTAGTAGACCGTGGCGTACGTATTTGTGTTTAGGAGAGGCCCGAATCAAATGCATTTTTAATTTTTTATATTGATAATAAAAATATATTTTATAAGTATATATATTATTACTCATGAGATTCGAAGAAAATACGATATTATGTGTATGTGCAAAGATACCGTTTAATTTTATATATGCAACCTAAACAATGATTGATTACTTGAAATTTTTGAGATTTTTACCCCATACATAAAGAAATTTTGCGATTTTTTTTTTTACTCAAAGGACTTACAATAGCTAATTCCATAAAAAATTTTCTAATTAACTTAAAAATTGTTATAATACGCAAGAGTATTTTTTGGAGTTGCGCAGGGGACTCGCGAGTCACCCCTTCACCCCCTTGGGATTGCCTGTGTTGGTAGATTTCAAAATATATGAAATTCATTAAAATAACTAGGTTGATCGGATATTTTAAACAAATCATGTTTAGTTTAAGAGCAATATAAAGACATTAGAGGAACATAATTTGAACAATCTTTCATTGGTATCAGACCAACTTGAATTTTTGCTTGAATGGTTGACATAGGAAAGTCTACAAGATGAAAATTTTAAATTGTCTTGAATGATTGTCACAGGAAAGTCTACAAAGTGAAAATTTTAAATTGTTTAATGAGATTGTGGTGGATCTTATGCCGAAGCTATTTGAATATCTTCACACGAAAGGATACTCTCTACTTGTGTTGCGCGACTCATCACTCGTGCCTCAAATGTCATCTATCTTATCAACACGATTATGAGCACGCATCATCTCTTCAATTTAATTCTTGATTGAAGGTCCCTTTTGTATCAGTTGGGTGACCCACCGTTGCAGCATGTCATGAGGGAAGGAAACAAGTATGCAGACTTTTTAACGCAAGATGCAAGATCACATCTTTTTCCTTATTTATTGTATCGTTCGCTTCCGTTTTGTATTGAGTCCCAAATTGTGGAGGATATGAGGGGTGCTACATATCTCCGGACTTTGTATTCGCTTTTGTAATTTCATCTATTTCCGTTTAAAAAAGAAGAAGAAGAAGTCATTTGGGCCCAAAAACAGTACCCAAGTTCCCTTACTCCAACGTACCCTTTGGCTGCGTCGCGAAGAAAATGTTCAAAAGAAACAAATTACTCTTTTTAAATTGTTTGTTACTTGTGCTATTTATAAAAATTTACTGTGCTTTCTAGCTAGGGTTCAAAATCATATGTGCTCATAAATTAAAGTTTATGATTCCTTATAGAAAATTGATGTGCTTTTATAAGGGTACAAATTCATTCCTACCTTCTTTTATTACTGGATTAATATCTCTTGTTCATACTAGATTTTTGTACTTCATATATATCAATTAATTATTGAAATTATTGAGTCAGTTTTGCACACCAATATTTTATTAGTCAACTGCTCTTAATACCAACTTTTGCAATTTTTTTTTGCTAGAAGACTCGAACTTAAAATTCTTCCTCAGAAGGGAGAGTAACGAACCAACCACACTATGTGTGGTGTTCTACCAACTTTTTCATTTAGGAATCACAAAATTTGATTAAGGTTCAAACTTCATCCTTTTGTATAGCTTAGGGTTGGGGTAGTTATAAGAATTAACAAATGCGGATCCATGTCAGCTATTCTGGAATGCCTTGGCCTCATCCAATTTCTTTTTTTGAGTTTAGTTTGCATAATATTAATAAATAAATAAATAAATATAATATAATAGTTTAGCAGTTAGCAAAAACTAAGAATAATTTTTATTATGAATACTCTAAATTATGGTGAATAATATTGTGCAATAATGATATTGCGCGTTGTCGAAAGATAAAATAGCAGCAAACCTGAAGGGGGTTGACTGTAGGTTTTAATTAAACTTTATAAAAATGGGTTGATGGAGGGGGAATAAAAATCATAAGTAAACGAAATCACATAGGGGCCGTTCCAGTTTCTCTTCTTTTTCTAAAAGTTCTTTTTCTTCAATTTTCAAATTCAAATATAATGAAAATGAAAAATAATTTTTTATTTATTTTTTCACCGTATAAAAGATCTCGATGAAATCTATCAAACAAGATCCATATTGGTAGAAAAATTATTTACGTAAACATATGATTTTTGAGCTTGAAATTACCTTCTTTTTCCAAAAGTTACTTTTTTTCCAAAACCGGAACGGCACCATACTCCTATTAACCACGTTCATCCCACTAAAAGATTGTTTTCCATTTTTAATCAAAAGACTCTTCTTACTCCAATAAATAGCGTCAGCAAGACTCTCTCTCCCTCTCTCTCTCTCTTCTTTTTCAGTGTAGCGTCCCTTCAATTCTTCTGAGGACGGTTTGTTTCCCAAAAATCATAATATGGGTTTCACAATAACGCCGCCGACTGCCGCCGCGAAATGGCTGGGATTTGTCGCCGCCGTGTGGGTTCAAGCCATATCCGGCAACAACTACACCTTCTCGAATTACTCCGACGCCCTCAAGACCCTAATGAATCTCACTCAAGTTGAACTCAACAACCTCTCCGTCGCCAAAGACGTCGGGAAAGCCTTCGGCCTCCTCCCCGGCCTTGCCTCCGACCACATCTCCCCTTCTCTCCTCCTCCTCATCGGAGGCATCGAAGGATTCATCGGTTACGGCGTCCAATGGCTTGTTGTCGCTGAGATCATCAGTCCTCTGCCTTACTGGGCGGTGAGCCCCCCACAATCTCACCTTCTTTATTCCCACACTTATTAATCAAGCACTTTCTTCACTACCGTATGAAAAAGGTTCAATCTTTACCCAAATACCACCTTCTTCGTTTGAGACAAATTTTTATTTTTATTTTTGAAGGGGGCTTCGTTTGAGACATTTAATCAAGCAATTTACAACTTTCTTGACTACAAGCATGAAAAAGATTGATGAATCTTTACGCTCAATCTCACTTTTTTCATGGCGACATTTGAACGAGCACTTTCTTGACTGTAAAATGGAAAAGTTTCAATCTTTAATCAACCCACAATCTCACCTTCATCATTGAGACTCACAAGGTTGAGTCCCTTTGGATTGAGTAATTTGGTAAGAAAAGAAATGAAAAATTATAGTTTTTATTCCTTCCTCCTCTTTCCTATCATACCGTTCCTCAAAATACAATTCAATCGCTTTATAGAGCAACCTACTCCGGTTGTTAATTATCAATAAAAAACCGAAAAAGTTTCAATCAGCAGATAATTATTTCACCTTCTTCATTGCGATACTTAACAAACACTTTCTTGATTATTACGTGAAAAAGTTTCAATCTTTACACTGTGAACCTTTCACCCACAATCAAAAGTTTCCATCCTTTTACAGAGCACCTAACAAATCGTTGTTGAAATTGTGAGCACAGATGTGTATATTCCTCTGCTTAGGAGGCAACAGCACCACATGGATGAACACGGCCGTCCTCGTCACCTGCATTCGAAACTTCAGAAAAAACAGGGGACCCGTTTCAGGAATCCTCAAAGGCTATGTGGGTCTAAGCACCGCAATTTTCACCGACTTATGCGTTGCCCTGTTCTCCGACGACGCTTCGACGTTCCTCTTCATGCTCGCCGTCATCCCCTTGGCCGTCTGCCTCGTCGCCTCCCTCTTCCTCCGCGAAATCCCGCCGTCCTCCACCGCCGTGGAGGAGAAAGAAGAAGTCCGTTACTTCGGCGTCATCAACACCCTCGCCGTTATCGTCGCCGTATACCTCTTGGTATACGACGTCACGGGGACCCACAGCAGCTCCTTTTCATTAGCATTTGCTATTATTCTTTTATTCCTGTTAGCCTCACCTTTGTTGATACCGATCTATATATCAATCAAGAACCTGGTTCGGTCCGGTTCAGGTTCGATTTCGGACGTGGAGGGTCACGTGACTGAAACCGAACCGTTGTTATTGGATGAAGAAAGTATCGCTGCTCAAGAAACAGAGAAGGAGGAGGAGACGGAGGAAGAGGAAGCGGAGGAGGTGGCGACAGAGGCGGTGGTGGTGGTTGAGAGGCGGCCGCCGGTGATCGGAGAGGAACACACGATATTCGAGTCGCTGAGGACGGTTGATTTCTGGATTCTGTTCGTGTCGTTTCTGTGCGGAGTGGGGACGGGTTTGACGGTTATGAACAATATGGGGCAAATCGGACTGGCACTCGGGTACACGGATGTGTCCATATTTGTTTCGCTCATGAGTATATTCGGGTTCTTCGGGCGGATCATTTCGGGTACGGTTTCGGAGTACTTCATCAAGTAAGTTCCCAAGTGATTTAAATTATCTTCCTGTCATATTCTTATTATACTTGCTTCGACGACTGCTAAAATCGTTGACTATTTCATTTTATTGTTAGAAATTACATGTGAAAAAAATTAGCTTTGGAAAGGAAATCACAGCTCTGATACCATATTGGATTATTGTTTGTGCCGAAAGTTAACTTCTTAGGATGGATCTAACAATTCATATCAAGCTAATATTTAAATCGAGTATTAGGCGAACTTTCACATGGACTTGCTGTGGCTTCTTAACTTGAGAAAGATTTCAATTCTTTAAGATTAAGCTTTCCAGCGGCAAAAGCAGTGATTTCATGGGCATATTATGTGGTTTCATGTCAGAAGTGCTCCATAGCTTAAGGGCTAAGCAAAGAATTGGAGTACTGGAGTAGTAAAAAAAAACTTCCTTGGATTTTGTAAATTAAATAAACTAGGGGTTGAGTAGTTGAGAGTTAATGCAGCATCTTGTTTTTTATTTACCAGAAAAAAAGAAAGAATGCAACCAATGAGTTCAAGTGGGCGGTGGAATTGTCAGCTTTGATGCTGATTTTGTAACCGCAGTTGGAATTATACTTTTCTCTTTTTCAAACTCTAATGCTTTGGTGGGTTGATTTTTTAGGGTCTAAAGTGGGTAGTTGCAATCACATTACCGTCGGCAAAAGTGATTTTTTTTTTTTTTGTTTTGTTGAAGAAATGAATTTTTTTTATGAAAGGCTTATTACCGACACTAGTGATTTACTGATTTCCTGCTTGTGATTTGAGGAAAATATACTGAGGTGAAGACTTTCACAAAATTAAAGTCCATCAGCCTCACGTTCTTAATATACTAGTTTATTTCTGTAAAGATCAATGCTGTGTTTGGTTTTGTTTTTGAAATTTTTTTTGAAAAATAGTAGGGGTAATAAGTGGAGAGTGATAGAGGGAGAAATGTTGGAAGTAAAGAGAATTTAGGGGGAATTTTTTGAAAAATTCTTTTTAAGTTGTAAAGCAAACACAACACAAATTTTTATTTCATTAGGGATATATATCTACGAGTTTGTTGGCTTGCTCTCTTTCTTTTTGTTTGCTCAAGAGTTTGTCTTTTTGGTTAGGTTGCTTACAAACAGAAGGATAAGAATTTTACTTTTGAAAAGCAGAAAAAGGGTTAGTAAATGAGAGAGGGAAATGTTGTCTAGGCTTAAAGGGTTCCTTTGGGCCTCATAAAAGAACAAGGACCACAAACCCTTTACGTGTCTCTGGTTTACCAAACTGACAATAATCTATCGCTTGCTGTATCTTGTGTACCAATAATGGAAACTGATGCTCACACAGTTTTTCTCAATATAGACTTCTATTATAACCAACTACTAACCAAGTCAACATCCGAACTTTCTAGGCAATTAACAGCTACTCCATTGACGACCTTGGGGTTTGGCCCAATGGTCGTGCAGTGCTCCAAAAGAGCGTGGTTCGACTCCTATGGACAGGAGGTTGACCCTCATAGTAATCAAACAAGCAAGAGATAGAGATACTGGGTCTGATTTTTCCTCCATAGCTTCAGGGCTAAGCTAAGAATTGGAGTACCAGTAAACAAAACTTGCTTGGATTTGGTAAATTAAACTAGGGGTTGAGTAGTTGAGAGTTGAAAGGATGCAACCAATTATTTCCATTTGACCAAAAAAACACAAAAATGAAAGGAAGAATGCAACCAAGGAATGCAGGTGGGCCTAGTGGTGAAATTGCATGCTTGTCAGCTTTGATACTGATTTCGTATCCGCAGTTGGCATTACTTTTCTCTATTCAAACCCTAATGCTTTGGTGGGTTGATTTTTTAGGGTCTAAAGTTGGTAGTTGCAATCACATTACGTTGGCAAAAGTTTTTTGTTTTTGTTTCTGGAAGAAATGAACTTTATGAAAGGCTTATTACCGTCACTAGTGATTTCCTGCTTGTGATTTGAGGAAAATATACTGAGGGAAGACTTCCAACTTTCACAAAATTAAAGTCCGTCGGCCTCACGTTCTTAATTATTTCTGTAAAGATCAAATTTCATTAGGGTAGGGATATTATTTGTGAATCCTCAATTTCGGAAATTTAAACCCTTTTTTTTTTTTGGGTAACTTAGCTTGAAATAGAAAAAAGGATAACCGAATATACAGCCTACAATATGCCCCAGGAGGAAAAAAAGAACAAAAATCTAAAACCTAAATAAACTATAGGAGATATTCAATAACGCTCAAAACACCCTTCAGGAAGGCAACTCAAAGGACATGGAGTCCTTAACAATCATCTCTCACACAAGAAACTAGATCATTTTGTCTCTTGAAGCCTTCAACATCTTTATTTTCTCTTTAAGCTTCCTTCTAGTTTCACGTCTAGCGGGCGTAGGTGATGTGGAATCACCCACCACCTGATGAGGTCCAATGAAATCGCCTTCCAAAGGGATCCTTGGAGGCTCTCGAAAACGCGTTGATCGACGGAGAGCCGCGGGAGGAAGCTCTTGTTGATTGTTTCCCCGAGCTTGGACAACAGGAGTAGAGACACAAGATACAGGATAACGCCCACCCGGAGTAGGCACAATCCCTGCATCTTTGTTTGTTACTTTCACCATTGAGGAGGCACCCGAATCCTCGCTCTCAAGAACGCCAACCTCGTTTGCTAGGATGCAACCAATTATGGTAGCAGTGCATCTTGTTGGCTTGCTCTCCTTCTTTCTGTTTCCTTTAGAGTTTTGTTTTTTTGTTGGGTTGCTTACAACAGCAGGATAAGAATTTTACTCTTGAAAGCAAAAAAAGGTTGGCAAATTATTAGTAAATGAGAGAGGGAAATGTTGTCTATGCTTAAAGGGTTCGTTTGGGCCTCATAAAGAACAAAGACCACAAACCCATGTTTCTCTGGTTTACCAAACTGACAATATTGCTTGCTGAATCTTGTGTACCAATAATGGAAACTGATGCTCACATGGTTTTCTAAATATAGACGTCTATTATAATAAAGTCAACATCCGAACTTTCTAGGCAATTAACAGCTACTCCATCGACCTTGGGGTTTGTCCCAATGGTCGTGCAGTGCTCCAAAGGAGCGTGAAGTCTAGGGTTCGACTCCTATGGACAGGAGGTTGACCCTCGTAGTAATCAAACAAGTTCTAACATAACATTCTATTGTCTGATGGAAAAAAACGAAGCAACTAGTCCATATTTAATTCTCATTTTCTATGTAACAGGATAGCAGGAACACCGAGACCTCTTTGGAATGCAGCTTCTCAGATTGTCATGGCCGTTGGCTATATTATCATGGCTGTGGCCTTGCCGGGCTCTCTATACATTGGCTCAATAGTTGTGGGAATATGCTACGGGATCCGACTTGCTATCACGGTTCCCACTGCCTCTGAACTATTCGGGCTCAAATACTATGGTCTCGTCTACAACGTTCTAATCCTCAACCTTCCGCTCGGCTCCTTCCTCTTTTCCGGCCTTCTTGCTGGATACTTATACGATGCGCAGGCTACAGCCACCGCCGGAGGGGGCAACACTTGCACTGGGGCACATTGTTACAGGCTGGTATTTGTGCTCATGTCTGTTGCTTGCGTAATTGGATTTGGTTTGGATGTTTTGCTGGTTATTAGGACAAAGAACGTCTATGCGAAGATTTACGCTAGCAAGAAGGTGAAGAAATCAATGGCCTCATCGTAAAATTAAGATAGTCGAATAGGAAGAAAAGATGTAATATAGGATTGATTGATGCGAATTTACTCGATGATATCCCATCCCAGGATTTGGTATTGGATTATCCCGTTAGCGTTGTTGTTGTAACCAATTCAATTCTTTTTGGTTATCAGTTAGATGTGCTCTCCAACACATTTTAGCTGAATGTTCCAATAATGCACTTCAGATTGGCTATCTTGAAACCAAGGTTAGCTTTTGGACTCAAACTGAATTTCTCAATTGTGGGCTTTCCTTGGCGGGTATTACTATCAAAACACGTCTTTGGCTGTCATTTTCCCTTTCTCATTTCGTTTGGGCCAAACCAATCTGCTCATCTTTTGATGATAAGGGCTGCTCATTATGACTACTGCATGTGATGTATAATTCTCGTTGTTTACCCCCCCAGGACCAGGCACAAGTGGGCTTACAAAGAGCGTGCCAATGGGCTATAAGAAAGAAAAGGCAACAGCATAGTACTCACAGGCACCCCTTTGCAGGCCTGATCCAAATTCATTGAAAGCCCTTTTACTGCATGTATTACTTGCATTGCCAGCCTGCTTAAGATCCATAAGCTGGTTTTCCTCCAAGCAAACCCAAGCAATTACCATTGGGAAAGAATCGGGATACTTGGCCAACGGTCGTATATGATGTGAATTTTTGGTCCGCAATACATAATCGGGATAAGTTTTAAGTGTTTTACAGAGCAAAAAATCTCGCCCCATTTCCCAAGGGGGTGACAAATTCATGTTGGATTCAAAAATGTTTTGTAGGTCTTAGAAATACCCATGCCAAAGGGAAAGTGGCTAAATTTGGATAGTATTGATTTTGCTTCAAAGATGGCGATCCTTCTCTTTTCTTTTTCTTTTTTAGCTTCAAAGCTATGCTATTTCCACTTCAATGACATGTACACTCCTCATCTCTCTCTCTCTCTCTCTCTCTCTCTCTCTTGTGCATTCGGGTTCTTCGGGGGGATCATTTCGGATATGGTTAAGGAGTACTTCATGAAGTAAGTTAAACAATATCCCTAAGGGAGTAATAAATATGTTCCTGTCATAATCATATTTAGTTGCTTTGACGTTTGCTAATATGGTTCTATTGGAGACTTGCTCCTAATTCCATTTTCCTGTTAGAAAATAACATCATGGGATGATGCAAGCCCAGCCCTCATGGTTTTGCCGAAGATATGATCTTAGCAATTCCCTGGGCTCTTTAGCTTTGAAACCCCTGCAAATTTTATACATTAGAGATCACTCGTTTGCCCATTCTCCTAAAAACTTAAAATTACAAGCTCAACAATTTTTCAAACGAGCACAGTACCTGAAATACGACTATGCAGACTTCACATCATGCTTGGAGAGACGAATATGCTGTCAAGAGAATAGATTTTGTATTGAAACAAAACTACACTAGATTTACAATTTACAGCAAATATATATACAAGACAAAACCAAAAACATAATTACAGTTTAAGAAAATATAGGAAACTAAGGCATGATATGAGGAGTAAACTTAGGGTCAAATGGGTCACCTTGGTCACCTCAAATCATGCAGCTGATCGGCTTGATGATCTCCAACGTATGCAGTTGGACAAGGTTATTGAATTAAATATGCATAATTAGAGAGAGAACCGGGTGAAATCTCAACTCAGATAAGATCACCAAGAAATTAACGTTGCGAAAGAACGGATGTGCACGAAGTGGATTTTTGGTGTTTAATTGTAAGAGGGAAGTCCACTTTCACCCCCTGTGGTTATTGACATGTGCGGATACCCCCTCATGGTTTAAAACTGACCACATAACCTACCTGTGGTTTTGAAAATGTGCGGATAGACCCTCTGCCGTCATGTTTTCCATCCATATTAACGGAGGTGTATCTCACACGCCTCTAGAATGTAATCTGAGTCGTTCATAATGAATTAAATAAAGAATCGAGTATCTCTATAAAAAATCATCTCGATCAGGCATCAATAACCCAGTGATCTAATTTTTAGTAAATTCAAATTTGAAATTTTAATTTCATAACAAAATCGATTCGACCATGAGTTTTTCATTTTTTGATTGACTTGAATTTTGGCATAGACATAGTACTCGTCAAAATTTACAATATCAACGGTTTGGATTCAATTTTTGGTATAGAAGATGGTGTGGTTAGATTTAAAAAAGAAGAAGAATCAAGGGACATGATGAGGGTATATCGGTCTTTTAATGTTGTGTTCGTTAATATGGATGGAAAATATGACGGTAGGGGGTCTATCCGCACATTTTCAAAATCACAGATAGATTATGTGGTCAGTTTTGAACCATGATGGGTATCCTCACATGACGATAACCACAGGGGTGAAAGTGGACTTTCCTCTGATTGTAATAAGTAAAAGTGTTTTACAAAGACAAAGGGCGCGACTATTCGCAATCCTCAAATTTTCTCCCGTAGCCCGTTAAAAATTTTTGAAAATTATATTTCAGTAACTACATGTCGAAAATATGTTCAACCTTCGGTAAACAACTGCCGAACATACATTTCGGTAAATAGCTGTTGAAAATAAGATTATATTTCGGTAACTACATGTCGGAAATGCACAAGAAACATATATTTCGGTAATTGGATGCTGAAAATGTATCTCAATTTTGGTAACTAACTGTCGAAAATGTATCTCAATTTCGGTAACTAACTGTCGAAACATATGAAAATTTTTAACGGGCTACGGGAGAAAATTGAGGGGTGCGAATAACAGCGCCCAAGACAAAACATCCTTCCAATATCCCAAGAGGGTGACAACTTCATGTTGGATTTTAATTTTTTTTGTAGGTCTTGATAATACCCATGCCAAAGGGGGTGTGACTAATATTGATTCTGCTTCAAAGATGGTGATGGTGATCCTTCGGTTTTTTAGCTTTGCTACCACATACTCCGTATATCCACTTCCACTCCTCCTCCTCCTCCTCCTCTCTCTCTCTGTGAGATCTCACACACACACAAACAAACCCCCACCGGCAGTACTACCCAGTGGTCCCTTAATAATGCTAGTATTGAGAGAAGCTAGGCGTGCAGTTTTGAAGCCAATGAGTGCTCCATACCCCCACGCTTGGTAGGGGAAGGCCACCCGCAGGCTCTGGCCAGCGGGCTGGACTGGACTCAGAGTCTTTCTTCAGCTCGAAGTTTAAAAAGTACACTTGTGCTGCAAAGGTACATATAATACGAAATCCAATCTCAAATTGGTCCTCAAATGCGGTCCCTTCTTCTCCAACCACTCACTATTGGGATGTTTTAAGAAGAAGAAAAAAAAATCAACTTTTCAATTTGGTTTTTTCAGGTAAAAGCCTTTTGACTAATCAAAATTTGTAAGACTTTTGAAGCGACTTTTCGCTAGGATGTTTGACTGATTTGAGGCCTGCTAAAAATAATAGGAGTAAATTGTAACGGCATTTGAGGCCTGCTAAAATAATAAATGGCATTTGAGGCCTGCTAAAAATAACAGGAGTAAATTGCAAGATTGTGAAAGTTGTAACTGTTTGGTATGTCTTCTATTGTGGGGGATCTCTGTAATTATTGTTTTCTTGCTTGTATTTGGGTTGAGACCCAGTGACCCAGAATTAGGAATTCAACATGTCCATGTGCGGGTTTAATTAGTGTAAATGGACTGGAATTTCTTGAGTTTGCCCATGTAGAGAACTCGTGTCGAGAATAGGCCAGGGAGATTGAAATGTAGGTGAGTTTAGCAAAATATCGAGACATCGAGGAGTCATTGAGAGGAAATGGGGATCATCTCAGGACTTAGATATTGGACATGATTTTGGTCTCACCAAATACCGTTAATAATGTTGCAAAAGTCGTAATATTTCTCGTCACTTAGGATAGTCTTCTGATTTTGACACAGAATTTCGGTGTAAACAGAGTCACTTAAAAATGTGAATGTGATTTGTTGGATTGGCTCATTACGTCTAAAGTATGGGCCCTGGCCTACTACTCACAGACAACAGCATAGGCTCTTTTAGTCACAGGATTTCTGCCTTAGAAATGGCAGCTTTGCTCTAAAATTGTAGGAGTACGGAAAAAGAGATGCACAGCTGCACATGTTTGTTTCTACTAAGAAAAAGGCACCAAATTGAGTCGGAGGACCGTTTGTTTGTTTGTTAATGCAATTCACTTTGGCATCTAGACAAGATATATAGAGAGGCTCTGCCTCAGAGTCATCTGGCATGTAGTGTCAGTATGGGCTTTGACAAATGGACACAAAGGGAAACGTAATAACTAGCCGTCCAAACAAGGAAAACAACAGAATTATCAAAGGCTGACGCCCGTAGATGTATAATTGTATACACACAGACATACCTATATATGTATGTATGTATCCCAGTAAAATTCTGGCATGAAAATGCAGCTGTTGCTGTTCCTTATCATGTGACCACCTCCACTAGTGAGCACTGAGCAGTCACCCCCCCTACTATTTATCTTGTGAATTGTGTTCCCTTAAACGTACACGGTACATCTCTCTCTCTCTCTCTCTCTCTCTCTCACCCCCCCTACTATTTATCTTGTGAATTGTGTTCCCTTGTAAGTACATCTCTCTCTCTGGGATTCTTTTGTAAAGCTTCCCAATGTATGCATGAATTCATTCCCACACTCTACAGATGGTGGGTGTTCATTCTTTACTTGTCAATGTTCGAAGCCCATGTGAAGTTCAAGCAGAAAGAGTATGAGAGGCCCTTTATCCTTTTGCCTTGGGGTTATCCTCCTCTTCCATGCCTCTTTCTTGGCTTCCCCATACGGTTCTCTCTCTCTCTCTCTCTCTCTCTGACTTACATTCACATTTCCCCAATGTTAATTTGATTGGTTTTTTCAATACTTTTTCTTGACTTGTTCACTGCAGATGGGCCCCTGTATGATTCTTCTGCTTACACAAAGGTTAGTTGTAATGAGCGTGTAAAATTTTTGGATTTCATTAGGCAATGCATCTGTGTTGTACTTATCTTACTATCTTAGGTGATTTTTTTACTAAAATAGAGACGGCGAAAACAAGCAAGCTTTTTCATGCTAAAGACGAGCCCAACCGACTATAACGAGTCTTTTTATGGTTTTTATTGTTCAAACAGTGCAAAGTGCAACCGGAGGAGCCGCTTTACAATGGAGGGATCCTAAAAAATCAGGCACTGGATGTCCACCCAATTGTTGGTGACAATGGAAACACAGATTATTGGCCTGCTTTTGTGTTGCAAAATCTCACCCAAGGCACTATTTACTGCTTCTCCAGTTAAGTTGTTCATCTTTTTACTTATCACTAGCACAATCTCGACAATATTCTATTCATGACAAGCATCTCAGTTAAGTAGTAGAATTCTAGGCCACCCGTAAGTATATTCAAATTCTCTGCAAATAAAACTAGGTGCATGTGACAAGCTAGGATGGAAAGATCATATGAAATGGGTGGGATCCTCTAGCCGGAGAGAAGTGTCAACAATATCCCGACTCTTTAATGACTAATTAGAAGAATGTAACTGAGAGAGACAGTTTAATGTGATGAGCAAATGGAAAGTTTAATTGCCACCGTTCGTCTCCAAAATGGTGGGTCTACCATATTTGTCAAAGAAACGTCGTCAATGAAGTAGAATAGAGGAATCCACTGTCCCTCTCATACATAACTAGATTGGACGTCCAGTTGACTAGTGAAAATCCATTTTGCCGAATCAGAACTTATTATGACACGAGGTTTGCTTCCCATTTGCACAGCCACTTGGTGTGGTTCTACCTCCATGCTTAGTGTTACTAAATTTCACAACATTGTGGAGTTAGGTGAATCCGACCTTAAGGGGGGAGAAGGCAATATCTGGCCAGGTAACTGTGGCACACCACTAGGCGGCTGCCATGCCAACTGAAATCAAGCAAGTTGTATAAATCTAAGGAAAATAACGGAGTATCTGATAAAAATCCTTGGATCTCAAACAGGTTGGGTGCAGATAAATGGTGCAAGTTCAGCTCATGTGAGGGCAAGCCTGATGACTGAACATGCAATCTACAATTGCATAGGGACTGTTGTAGCTAAATATGGATGCTGGTCTTTTCTCAAGGGTGGATTCGAATTAACTTCATCGTCAAATTTTTCTCTTCTGTACTTTCAGGTGGATCTGTACTCAAGATTTTGTTAGAATGCATGTGGTTTATTGATAAAGACCGATCTATTTGCAAAATCACGAAAATCTAAGGACTAAACAAAATGACTAACCAAGTATGATTTAAGGCCAAAATGGCCAATTTTTATTGACAATTTCCATTGTTTGCTTCGCAGAATTCAAATGACAGCAACATCAATATATCCATTGCAAGTGCTTCTTTGCAGCCCTTCACCAAAGAGCAATGGAGAATGAACCAGCAGAATAAGATTAACAGTGTAAGGACTATACGAAAGATTGGATTCCAATTTGAATTGTTAAGAATTCCAAAAGTTTTCACATCGAAACAAAGCATTAGGACTTGAATACAGAGGGAAACATTCTAGGAAGAGTCACCAATATAGTTTTTCCTCCTCTTTTGTTCTAGGAAAGGAAGCGCGCAGTAACTGTTCATGTTTCGGATGGTCATGGAGACAAATTGCAAGGGGCAGAGATTATGGCAAAGCAAGTCTCAAAAGATTTCCCCTTTGGATCTGCTATAGCAAAGACCATTCTCGGAAATGTTCCATACCAGGTATTACTTCAGCCTATAAACTCTTTTCATATACTAGGACAAAAACATGAATTATCTGCAAATCTAAGCTAGAAGATACTAGAGTTTTGAACTTTCTGGTCACTAAAGTTGATACACATCGAATTGTATCAAACTGATTCAGAATTGGTTCGTTGAGCGATTCAACGCAGTAGTTTTTGAAAACGAACTCAAGTGGGAAGCAACAGAGCCTAAACCTGGACAGATCAACTACACCACGTCAGACCAAATGCTGGAATTTGTTCGCGCAAATCAAATCGTCGCCAGAGGGCACAACATTTTCTGGGAAGACCCAAAATACATACCGGAATGGGTTAGGAACCTAACTGGTTTGGAGCTGCAATCAGCTGTCAGCTCGCGAATAGAAAGCCTAATGAGCAAATACAAAGAGGAATTCATCCATTGGGATGTTAGTAACGAAATGCTTCACTATGATTTCTATGAGCAAAGGCTTGGCCCTAATGCCACATTTCACTTTTTTGAGACAGTGCATGAGGTAGACCCTTTAGCGACGTTGTTTATGAATGAGTTTAATGTGGTGGAGACTTGCAGTGATGAGAATTCTACAGTTGACGTGTATATTGAAAGGATGAGGGAACTGAAGGAAGGTGGAGTGGAAATGGATGGAATTGGTTTAGAGGGTCATTTTACAGTACCAAACCTTGCTTTGATGAGAGCTGTGCTGGATAAGTTGGCTACGCTTGGGCTTCCAATTTGGCTAACTGAAGTTGATGTTAGCAGCAAACTTGATCAGGAAACTCAGGTGAGCAATTCGTCTACACTGCGGCTTGGTTTACTTTTTACCTTTTTGATGCAGGGAAGCGTGGAGAAGAGAATGGTGCAGCATGAAATATGACATAAACAAAGAAAAGAACTAAAAAAGCTGAACATCTAGCAAAATCCATATAATCTCAGATAGGTTCCAGCTTCTCTCTAGTACACGGAAAGGTCTTATTGGGCTCAGCCAAACACAAGGCCTATTTCGATGATCAAATTGATGGATGGTATCGTGTTCGTCATTCACTCTTTTATGACCAAACGGCTATGGTTATGAGTCCATTCCACTTTTCCATGCAATAATCTACACCAAGAGGCCTAGAAAATGAATGATTTAGATCATTGAAAGGATCTCATAGTGGCCCAATAATACCATCTGAGTGGACTGAGGAGAAGCTAGATTTCAATATCCTACATTAACTTATGACTAACGAACATCGAAACATTCAACATTGAGTTCATAAAGAACCACATCCGATCCAAATGGCCCTTAGGTTAAGGCAGATTTACATGGGTCTTCTTCTAGGTTGCTTTCGCCCGCATAAAGATATCTCAGTATGTCAGCAGTATCACTGTTTTGCCAAGGGTGGTACAATTCTCAAATAAGTTGATGCAAGCAAGTTTGCGTCACCTTTTACGCCTAACTTGATTTTCCCCTTCTTTTTCAGGCTATTTATCTAGAAGAAGTATTGAGAGAAGGCTTCTCTCATCCATCCGTTCATGGGATTATGATGTGGACTGCCTTGCATCCAAATGGCTGTTACCAAATGTGCCTAACTGATAACGACTTTATTAACCTTCCAGCCGGTAATGTAGTCGACAAACTCTTGAAAGAATGGCAAACTGGGCCTGAACAGGGCCAGACAGATGAACATGGTGCTTATAGCTTCCATGGATTCTTAGGTGAATATCAGGTGACTGTAACATATGGTAACAGATCTGTCAATTCAACTTTCTCCCTGTGTAAAAGTGATGAGACGAGACATTTTAACATTCAACTTTGATTTGGTGATATAGTTGTGGTCTGTTGAAAGCATGATCTATAGCATCTTTAATCTATAGAATATACATCGATTAATCGAATGATGAGTTGATCACATTCGTAAACAGTGGCTTCGACATACTTATATAAGTATTACTAATACGACCTGTATCAATCAATATTGAACAATTTCAAACAGTAAGCTGTCAGTAATCAGTATTAGAGTTCCAAATCCGCGGCATGTATCTCATGTTTAAAACCTTGTTCGGAAGTCCCTACCATTTGCTATTAGCGAAAAAAACCCAGGAAAAATATGTCACTCCCCATATAGGCATCTCTAGTCTGTATTACAAAACAAAAGCGTTGGGATTCCGTATTACATGCAGAATTAGAAGGCAAAATAATAAGGCCAACACGATATCAGTAGGATTGATTTCACTACTTCTTACACTTTTCTCAACTACCGAACATGTGTAGCATGAAGGAGATTAAGTTCGTTCCTTTTTTTTTCCTTTCCCTTCCATCCATCTATCAAACACAACCTTCTCGACCAAAAATAGTTACAAAAACAACGGGCTTCTTAATTTCTTTGTAAGGATAGCTAGGGTGCACATGGAGATTGGTAGCCAAGAATCATTTGATGCAATGCCAGACTTGAATTTTTTCAAACGTCACACCAATCGGGGACCCATTGGCTACTCATTTTCTCAAACATAGCCTTCCAGAATTTCATTTCTTGTTTGATGAGTACTAAGCAGTGCTGAGAGAAGAATTCTCACGCCCTTCTGTAAATGGGATAGTTATCCGGATAGACTACATTGATAGCGGTTTTTTTTTACTGGCTAATGATGCCCTTTTTACCGAATCCGAATGTGCTTAACAGATTACAATCCTCATAACCTACCAAATACTCATGTGGATGATGAGCTCCTCAAAGAATGGGAAACAGGGGTGCTATAGGGTCACACAGATGACCATGGTTCCTATTTCTTCTTCGGGTTTGCGGGTAAATACAGGATTTGTGTTACATAAGGCTCTACACAAGTGCAAACTCAACATTCTCACTCTGTAGAGATGATGAAACCATACATTGGCCCGCTGAATTCTTTGATTTGTCATGCACAGCTCATTTGTATTTGGATCAAGACATTAGGACAAAAACATGGCATGCCTTCTTTCTTAGAAGGGCAGCTATGATCAGTATGGTGCAAGATGAGTTTTGTTCCGAAGAGATATTTTTACTTGCCAAATTGTCACCATGAGTTCTTGCCCAAGATGAGTTTTGTGAGAGCCCATCTTGGGCATGTTAGTTCCACATCGGCAAGATGTGGGAAATGAAAGGGATATATAATGCAATGCGTCGAGCTATTGAATAACCAGAGGTTAATTTTGTGAGCCACGTGATAAGGCTAAGGATAAGCAGGTCAGCTGGCGTGGGTCGTTACAATGATACTCCATAGTTACAATAATAAGAAATCCCGTTTGCAACGAACAACTCATGGCAGTCGGCAACAAACATAGCATAAGCCAAACCAAAGTATTATGCCAAAAACTCCATAATTGTCACAAACGCGCGTGACCAATGCTAAGCCATATCTTTACACCATGCAAACATGGATAAGAACCTTCACTGCGAAAAAGTTCATACACTTAAATGCCGTGAACAATAATTTGACACTAATAGGACAAATCATGTATGAGCGTGTAGTAGGCCGAACACGATGTTCGCGTTGTGCGGACCTGGCTTGCCGTGAACCCGTCGAAAGCTTCGTGCACGGCGTGCCGACGGTGACTCATCGTGGATATTCGGTTTGCCTCAGGCTCGGCAGCGGTCAAATCCACGCTCGGATTGTGCCGACGGCAGGGTCTCCAGCGATGTTACTCCCTCATTAAACGCGTAGCCATGCTCGGCGTTGCCCACGTTCGGCTATCTTCGGAGTACGGCGTGAGGCCGACGGTGGCTAGTTGCAAAGCCACGCGTTCTGCCACGTGCAGAAGCGGTTGTAACAGAAGATGATCACGGGCACACATGGGTGTGCCAGCTCAGCCCTGAAGACGGTTATCAGATCTACTCTTTCACGTCACTATGATGTCACTTGGCCCGTGGAAAGCACGCGATCGTACTTGGAGAGCAAGCCAGAAGGCGCTATAAATACCAAGTGATAGTAACCCTAACAGGTAGACACTACTGAACACACTCACATACTCTCTCTAAGCTTTCTGCTTCCTCTCTGCGCTATACTCATCCTCGCGCCGGAGGGCCTTGCCGGGACAACCCCCGGCCAGGTCTTAGTCGTGCGTTCCTTGTGCAGGCTGGGAGAAGGAAGCTAACCCATCATCGAACCACCCACGAAGGATCGAGGACCAGAGGATCACGGGCCACACAATTGGTGAACCCGACGTGAAACACTTCTGATCTAAACGGCTCTCTCTTCCTCCAGACTTCCCTCGCTCCTCCGTAAAACAGCGACCAAATCACTCACCATGGGCGGAGATACAGCAGACGCAACAATCTCGGGGGCCAAAGACGCAGTTGGAAACGTCAATTCCACGCCAATCCTTGAAAGGCACATGTCTCTTTCCCTCCCCCCTGGGTCCGGTCTCTCACCGGTCTCCGACGACGTCACTTCGGCCTACATCCGCCTGCTGCAGCGTCGCGACGACGAACGCGACAACGAGCTGGCGGCACTAAGGGCGGAAGTGGCCCAAATGAAGCAGCGCATGCAGCAGGACGCCACTCCTGCCGCATCACGATCTGGTGAAGATAAGGGTAGAGGTGGGCAAACACCGCCTCGACCTCCGCCTCCACCACCGCAAGGGCGTCAGAACGAAGGAGGCCAACGCGGGTCCGTGAAAGACCGCCTAGGCTTCACCCCAGCACAAGATGACGCCAGGGGAATGATCCTCTACAAGCAACCCACAGTATCTGGGACGCATCGTTCCAGAAGCCATCGCGATGGAACCCGGACAAGAGACACCGAGTCATTCACCAGCACGTACTCACGACTGGTCGCGCAGAGTTCTCTCGCACGACGGCCTCGCACCGTAGCCGAGACTCTGCCCGAACCAGACCCCATGTCTCTGAGCGCCTGGGGAACATCCCGATAGAAAACAAAGACGATGAGCACTACGCTCGGCGCAACGGGAAGGAAGTACGCGTTGATGGCGCGAACGACGAGAACAAAACCCGTCGCCACAACGACAAAACCGTCGACGGCCCACGCCGAACGGAGAAGGACTTGCGAGATAAACTTCGGCGAAGAGAAGCCGAGAAGGCGTCGGCAAAGAAACCAAGGACAGAGATTCAAAGCGACCGAAGACGGACGAGCACGGCAAACCGCCGCGCCCCGGATTCGAACGGCGGCTAAAAGATCTCGGCGTCTCCCCATTCACCTCCCACATAATCAACACACCGCCAGAGCCCACCTTCCACCTGCCCAAATTTACGAAGTTCGATCCGTCGACGTGTGAGGCCTACACTCACCTCATTCACTTCAGACAAACCATTGAACTCTGCACGATTAAAGATGAAGTGAAATGCAAGGCGTTCCCGTCCAACCTCGGCTCCCTAGGGCTCCAGTGGTTCAACAAATTGCCCGCTGGATCCGTAAGGACCTTGGCCGACCTTGATCGCGCCTTCATCACACGCTTCATCACAAGCAACAAACCTGCTAAGGAGCCTGAATCGCTGTCTCAGATGAGGAAACTATCGTCGGAGACCCTCAGGCAATATGCCGAGCGCTACTGGCAGCTGTTTAACGAAATCCCTGGAATCGATGAGTACTGGGCCGCACGCACCTTCAAGAACGGCCTGGAAACTGGGAGCAAGATCTTAGACGAACTCGCCATCCGCCCACCACACGGCATGGGTGAATTGATGCGTGTAGTGGAAAGATTCTGCGCTCTCGAAGAACTCTACGCAGACAGAGCCGCACAGGGAATCCCGAGCTCCAACAATCCGTTCTCCTCAACCGTTCAACAGCTACCCAGCTGCCGGTACAAACGGCGACCCAACAAGTGCAGCCGAAGAAGCAAGTGCACAACATTAAAAAGGGGAAGGAGCGGCAGCCAGCCGAAGGAGCACGACCACGTGGCCGAAACCACTCACTTCAAAGAACCGATCTGGTCTTTTCTGAAGGAAATAATGAGACAACCGTGGTTTGAGTGGCCGACGGCCAAGCTCGGGTCTGACACCGGCCAACCGGATCAAAACCCAAGGAAGAAGTGCACCTACCATAACGAGCTCGGCCACTACACGACTGCTTGTGCACCATACAAGGCTCTCCTTGAAAAGCTTGCCGCTCAAGGCCATCTCGATCAATACATTGATCGAGCAAAGACGCCCGCCCGGCAGACAAATCCCAACCCCAATGAACAACGACCATTGATCCATGTCATCCATGGACCGGTAACAAAGGCATTCGAGACCACCCTCAGAGCCGACATCGAGCAAGCCTCAACTTCAAAAGAGATACTCTCCGTCGGCTGCGGATCCAAACGTTCACGACCACAGGAACTACCAAAATGGACTATCAGCTTCACCGAACGTGATCTTGAGCAGGTTCAGACTCCACATTCCGACGCACTCGTCGTCACCGTCCAAATTGGCGTCCATGACGTCAAGCGTGTACTCATCGATCGGGGAAGTTCAGCTGAGGTTATGTACTATGACCTCTTCAAGAAGTTGGACCTACCAGAGTCGGCCTTGCAGCCCACCGAGGTACCCCTCATTGGCTTCAATGGAGCTCCATTATGCGATCGGCCGAATCTTTCTGCCGGTCGTCGTCGGCTCAAAGACTGTTACCGTCGAATTCATAGTTGTCAACGCGCCGAGCCCATACAACGCCATCCTCGGCCGAACATGGCTCCATGAAATGCAAGCAATTGCTTCAACATACCACCAGGTTGTTCGCTTCATCGGCGCAACAGGAAGACAAGAGGACTTGCGAGGGGACCAGATTGCATCCAAAAAATGCTACGTCTCCGCCGTCCACAGCTCCTCAAAGGCAAAACAAGTGCAATGGGTTGAAGTCCCAGACATGGCCGTCATTGACGACGTCGGTCAAAAAGCCGAAGACAAAGCCGAAGAGGAACTGATAAAAATGCCCATCAACGAGGACGGATCACGCTTCTTCTTGCTTGGCTCCTCACTTTCTGACGCCGAGCGAGAGGAGATGTTCCTGTTCCTCAAACAAAATCTTGAAGTTTTTGCATGGACCCCGGAGGAAATGCCAGGAGTGGATCCCAACTTTATCTGCCACTCCCTCAACATAAAAAAGGACGCCAAACCAGTCATTCAACGGGCTCGGCCGACGTTCGGCACCAGAGCACGCCGACGCCGTAATAGACGAAGTCACCCGGCTACTCCACAACAACGCCATTCAGGAACTACAAGACCCAACCGGGCTCTGCAACACGGTGGTCTTCATGAAGCAGAATGGAAAGTGGCGAGTCGGCGTCGACGACACGAATCTTAACGACGCCTGTCCCAAGGATTGGTTTCCACTACCGAAGATCGACCAGCTCGTAGACGCAACTGCCGGCCATGCTTGGCTTAGTTTTCTGGACGCCTACCGTGGCTATCACCAGATTGCTATGGACCCGGCCGACATGGAGAAAACAGCATTCATAACTCCACATGGAATTTTTTCTGCTATAGGGTGATGCCGTTCGGTCTAAAGAACTCCGGAGCAACATTCAACAGAGCGATCTTCAAGATGCTCTATGCACAAATAGGCAACATCCTGGAAGCATACATTGACGACCTCGTCGTCAAAAGCCAAAAGGAGCACAACCATTTGAAGGAGCTGGCCGAGGTCTTCGAGATTCTTAAATTCCACAAACTCCGTTTAAACCCGGAGAAGTGCGCGTTCGGCGTAAGTGCCGGCAAATTCCTTGGCCATTTGGTCACACGGAGGGGCATCGAAGCCGACCCCAACCAAATCAAGGCAGTGGCAGATCTTCGGCCACCAAGATCAATCAGAGAGGTGCAAAAACTAACTGGAATGGCAGCGGCTCTCAATCGCTTCATCAGCAAGTCATCCGACAAGTGCCACTCCTTCTTTCACGCTCTCAAAGGGAAAAGCCGTCGAAGTTTTGAGTGGACACCGGACTGCGACAGAGCGTTGGCCGAGCTTAAAGATTACCTGAGTTCTTCACCACTAATGGTAAAGCCCAAAGAGTACGAGATTCTCTATCTTTACCTTGCAGTCTCGAGCCACGCAATTAGCTCAGCACTTGTTCGGCGAGAAGGGGCCGACGACATGCCAGTGTATTTCACAAGCAAGACACTCCTCCCAGCCCAGACTCGGTACCTTCCACTGGAAAAACTTGCACTCGCCCTGGTCTCCGCGGCGAGGAAACGTCTGCCATACTTTCAGGCGCACACCATAACGGTGTTGACCGAGCACCCTCTCAAAGCCCTATTTCGAAAAGCCGACCTCTCAAACAGAGTCTCAAAATGGGCGGTCGAGCTAGCGAACTTCGACATCCGTTTTGAACCGAGGACAGCAATAAAGGGGCAGGTCCTCGCCGACTTCATTGCTGAACTCACACCGGAAGACTCTGAGATCCTACACAATCCTCCCACCCAAACCTCTGCCGAACCCCAACCAAAAGAGAACCGATGGCTCCTTTTTCAGGGAGACACCTGGCGAATGCAAGTTGACGGCGCCTCCAACAACAACGGAGCCGGTGCCGGAGTAGTTTTGGTCTCACCATGCGGAACTCTTCACGAAAGTGCTATCACCATCGATTTTCCTGCCACAAACAATGAGGCGGAATATGAAGCACTACTTGCTGGACTACGCTCGGCAATCGCAATGAAAGTTGACAACTTGGCCGTATTCTGCGACTCTCAACTCATAGTCAATCAAGTGCTGGGGGACTACGAAGCTAGAGATCCACGGATGATCAAGTACCAAACCACGGCAGCCGAACTCATTACTCGCTTCAAGAACTTCAACATCGAGCAGATCAACCGCGAGCACAACGCACACGCCGACGCACTTGCAGGCCTCGCGTCGGCTTCAAAGGCATCGGAGTTCCGAACCATAAATTTTGGAAACATTGACCACCCGAGTTTCGACACAACCCCAGAAGTGCTCAACGTTGAACTTGGCCCGAGCTGGATGGATGAAATCGTTGCCTTCCTCAGAACCGATGCCTTACCCGACGACAAGAGGGAAGCCTTTCGTATCAGAAACAAGGCCGCATACTATTGGCTTTCTGAGAACGGCCAACTCTATAGGAAATCCATTTCTGGGCCCTACCTCCTGGTCATCCACCCCAATCAAGTTGCCGAGATCCTAGACGAATTGCACTCCGGAAGCTGCGGATGCCACTCCGGTGGACGTTCGTTATGCCAACGCGCGATGAGTCAAGGATACTTCTGGAAAAACATGAAGAAAGACTGCGAAGAAATTGTACGCAGGTGCCGACCATGCCAACTCTTCTCACCGATCCCCAGGCAACCGGCTCAAAATCTCTCTCCAATCACAAGTCCATGGCCATTCGCCCAATGGGGGCTCGACATCGTCGGGAAACTCCCAACAGCACCTGGGGGCTTCAAATTCTTGATCACTGCAACGGATTACTTCTCCAAGTGGGTAGAAGCCGAGGCCTTGGTCACCATCACAGAAGCAGATGTCCGACGATTCGTATGGCGGAACATCGTGACAAGGTTCGGCGTGCCCTACGCCATCGTCTCCGACAATGGCACTCAATTTGTCGGGGACGGCCTCACAAGTCTCTGTGCGGAGTTCGGCATCAGATTCTTCAACTCAACACCAGCCTACCCTCAAGGAAATGGCCAAGCCGAGGCCTCGAACAAGGCGGTCTGTGCAGGGATAAAACGAAGATTGAATTCAAAGAGAGGGAAATGGGCGGAGGAACTCCCCAGGGTTTTATGGGCTTACCGCTCTACTCCCCGCCGTTCTACAGGCCAAACACCCTTCTCAATGGCGTTCGGCATGGAGGCCGTAATACCACTGGAATCAAGGTTCCCAACCCTCCGAACGGAGAACTTCAACCAACAGTCCAATGACGAAGCCGTCGAGCAAGAACTGATTTTGGCTGAGGAAAAACGCGACGACGCTCGGCTAAAGCTTGCTGAGTACCAACAGACTATTGCCAAAGGCTACAACAGAAGTGTCAGGATCAAGAAGTTCAAGCCCGACGACCTGGTTTGGCGGAAAGTCGTCCAAGCAAGCAAAAAGAAAAAGTTTATGCCTAATTGGGAAGGGCCATTTCGTATTGTGAAGGTTGCTGGTGAAGGGGCTTACACTCTCGAAGACATGCACGGCAAGGTGCTCACCAACCCGTGGAATGCCCAGAACCTCAGGAAGGCCTACATGTGATGATCCAATCGGACACCTACCTTCGGCCAAACATTTCATGCGGACCAAGCTTCTGATTTCCTCAGCACCGGCATAACTCTTTTACATTTTTCTTTTGCATTTCAAAGAAGGGCCTCGACCCATTGTTACTATTTTTATTACTTGCCCTGTACTTCGAAAAGATTTCAATGAAAAATGACAATCCTCTTTGATCCATACATTTCATGCATTCATTCCACTCTCGGCTTAAAAGCCACACAAACGATGACTTCGGTCACACCCTCCAAACGGCTCCTTACAAAGCCCATTGCTTCGGCCAATTTCACCGCCCAAAGAAGCAATCACTGGACATATGGTCCGCCGAGCCTGAAATACGCTATTGGAACTTAGGCTTCGGCTCGGATTGGCAAGACACTATGGTCGGCCACCGAAAGGTTACACTCGCAATATGGCGAGCAAACCACCCACAAACAATCACTACTCTCAAACGTCCCTCTGCTATGGCCTGGGGCTGACTCATGAGCCGAGCCCCATCCACAAAGGCAAGGGGGCAACTCACACTCTTACACTAAGTCGAAGGATTGGTCAAATCTGACCACAACAAATCCATGTTCGGCTACCTAGTACCTACGGCCATAATACTTTGGTCTGGGCTCGGCTGCAATATCTATACTTAACCATTTCGATCACGATATACTCTCAGCTATTCTGCCAAACCCAAACCAAAGTGGGGGCTACGGACAACTACACATTCACAACATGCAAGACCCACAAATTTATGTAAAGACAGGCAATCAGACAAGCTCGGCGACAATAAAACATTGCAAAAGAAGCAGTGCATTCATTCAAAAAGACTTCCAAGTGTTGTTTAAAATCCAAAGCTAGGAGGATCGGCGAAGTAAACCGTTCGGTGCCGACCCTCAAACAACTATTACACCTGGCACGAAAAACCCCCAAGTATGGAGCCGTCCAGTCCAGCAAAATTAGATGTAAACCCTAAATTCTAAGGTTGAGGCGGATCACCCTCGGCTACAGCTTCATTAAGAGGAACAGCGTCGTCCTCGGCACCAACAGCCAAATCATCGTTTTTCTGAGCAGGCTCGGTTTCTTGCTCGGCATTGGCAGCCTCATCCTTCTTCTTCCCAGCCTCATCCTTCTTCTTCCCAGCCTCATCCACACCTCCTGCAGCGTCGTCAATAGTCATATCCTCGACATCGTCCTCACTGTCGGGAAACTCCTCCGGAGTAAGTGGAGCACATTCCTCCTCTGTGTACGGCAGCACAAGCTCAGGCACTTCAGCCACGGGAATCGTCTTC
Source organism: Rhododendron griersonianum (assembly GCA_018127125.1). Taxonomy (NCBI): domain Eukaryota; kingdom Viridiplantae; phylum Streptophyta; class Magnoliopsida; order Ericales; family Ericaceae; genus Rhododendron; species Rhododendron griersonianum. The sequence continues at coordinate 48,055,729 of CM030798.1, read as the reverse complement.
ATCAGATTCATGTCCGGCTCCAACTGCATGACCCCGCACGCAGCCTTCACCCCATCCCTGTACCCTGCCCGGTACGCGATCGGAAGCTTCTTCGTCAACTCCTCATTGACCATCGACCGAGCCTCCCGGACGTACTCAGCACCAGCTCTGTCGTACCCAGCCTGAAATGCTTTCTCATCTACTTCCTTCATCTTCCTCTTCTCCCTGCGGACAACCTTCTCGAGCTCGCGTTCGGCCGTCTTCGCATTCTCGAGGGCCTCATCCCTCTCTTTCTCGAGCTCGGCGACCCTCGACTTTGCAAATCGCAAGCCGTTCTTCGCAGCCCTGGCCTTCTCGCGCTCGGCCTTTGCGTCATCACGGTAACGTGTCCTCTCAGCAGCCAAGAGTTCGGCCTGCCGAGAAGCACGCAGCAGAGCTTGCCCGGCCTAAAAAAAAAAAAAAAAAAAAAAAGATTTTTCTCGTCAGCCTCGGCCATATGAGAAAATTTAAGTTAGAAAAACCAAGTCAAAACATACCTGAACGAGGTAAGCACTGGTATGAGCCAGGCTCGGCTGAAGCTCCCCTGGGACCCTATCCATGTCCTTTGGAAGAGCAAGCCCGTGCAGCATGGTCACGGCAAGGCCAGGCTCCTCCTTAACGCTGTCCTCCACCGTGACCACTCTGCCGTCGGCCATCGCGAAAGACGGTGCGAACTCTGAGACGATCACTCGCCCTTCGGAGCCTGCCGCCTTCTCCACGGCCTTCGAGCCTCCAGCCGCCGAAGACTCGGATTGGTCCTTTTCCCTTGAAACTGGCGTCGGCGGCCTGGCAGGGAAGAAGTCGTGCACCTTCTGCTTCTTAGCAGGACTCTCGGTGGGAGATGGAGCAGCTACCTTCTTGCTGGCAGCAGCCGCTTCCTTGAGATTCAGCTTCACCAGGTTTCTCCTCCCCATATCGTCGGCAAAGTGAGGAATTAAGGTTCGGATTGGAGGAATGTGGATGCCTTGGAGGTCAGAAGGCAGACTTTCTTGAAACCAGAAGTCGGCTGACTTTTGAAAAGTAGGGAATTTTACCCTCGGCTGTTTAGCTTTCTTGCTCGGTTTTGCAACTTCGTCGCCAACACCTACCTCTGCAGCTGACTTTTTACCCTTAGCCTTCGTGCTCGGCCCTGCCTCCTTATCCTTCTTCTTCCTCTTCGTCAACTTACCCTTGTACGAGGGCTCGTAACCAAGCAGCGTCGGCGCGTCGCGGCAAACACAAGCCCTTAGCAGATCCACGTGGCTATCTACGGCCAAGGAGTTCTGGGTCTTGGTGATCGCTCGGTGATCTGCGAAAGAGAAATGTGTTATCAGAATATCAGCGAGTTCAGTCAAAAAGACTTATCATGTTCGGCAGATATGAAAGGAAAATGAAAATGAAACCTCGGAAATCAGTTATCTTCGGCACCGAATGCAGCCGCGTTGCCTGATTGCCGAACTCGAAGTTCCCACTAACTTCGACGTAAAAATTGGCCCACTTATCAGTGTCGGGAAGCCCGTTTATCAATGGCTCCTTGCCACTACGAGTGGACAAGTACCTACGGTTTGTCTTCCCGTGCCTGGACATGATATACGTATGAAAGAGGTCGGCAATGGTGAAGTCAAGACTGTGGAGCTCCTTTAACCTAATTACGGACATTACTATCCTAAAACTATTGATCGAGAAGAAGTGAGGTACTATGCCGAACCTAGCCAACAGTTTCCTCAGATATGGATGAAGGGGGAAGCGGAGCCCCGCCTCACAGCTGGCCATCAGAGGGACCGTTATGTGCTCGGGATGATCCTGTCTCTTATCCCTAATCTTGTCGCTAGCCACCTGGTGGACGACAACATCATCTGGTATGTTGTACGCTCGGCAGAAGGCCGCATACTCATTGGGACAGCCACTGAAATAGTGGGCGTGGGGACAAACTTGCCCTCGCTCGAAGAGGTCGGCAAACTCTCTGTCCACGGACGAGTCTTCAACAGGAGCAGAGAGTGAGGAAGTCGTGGCTCCGGCCTGGGAGCGAATCCTGGACTCGGCCTCTGGCCCAAGTTCATGTTCGGCCTCGGATTCTGTGGAGAAGGTTATCTCCGGCTCGGTGTTGAAACCGCCGTACTCGTAGTCATGCTCGGCGTTGGAATCACCGGAATCTGACATGTTTGAAGCAATGGAGGAGGTTTGTCGTCGGCTTCGGTGTAACGCCAAGTACTCTCGGATCACAAGGTTCGCAGAATCGTCCCCTGAACTTTCAGAGTCGGATGAGATGACAATGATTGGGGGAGCCAGACCTAACAAAGTTAAAAACAAAAACATGAGACCTCATTGTCGGCCAGAAAAACAGTTGTCTCACTACGCTCGGTACCCTAAAATGGCCCACCCCATCATCATTCTCAAGGCTCGGCCGAACCGTGTTCAGTCAGAACCTCCCAAACAACAGAGACTGGGGCTCGGCCTATTCCATCAACGGCCAAGCCCAGAACCCCTTGAGGCTCCATGCTCGGAAGAACGGATTGGAGAGGGAGATGAACAGTCCGTTCATCCCCAGGGTGCACTGTTCATTCAGAACAAAAAATGCCCCACAAACCCAGAAAATCAAAGGCAAATAGACTGAAAACTACAGAAAAGTAAAGAGGGGCAAGAATCGAGCACATACCTGTGACTTTCAGCGAGATCTGATGGCCAAATCGCTGGGAATCAAGACCAGAAGACGAACCGTTGGACTTCGAAGCTCTGGCGATGGAGTTTTAGAGAGAGAGAGGGCATGTGGCTTTCTCTCTCCTCACTCCGCTCCTTTTATAGGACTAGGGTTTGGGTTTTGAGTTTCCCGCCCATCATTACACCACCGAACTAATGGCCACTCAGCGCATGACACGTGTCACTGAAAGGACGGTTTGCAGGGCTTTGCAGCCTTCTCCTCGTCCGCCGTACCCATCCACAAGGTGACATCTGGCGCCCAACCAAAGGAGTGCTTCATCGACGGTCGGGACTCTACTGAGAATGAAACGATTCGTGCTCGGCTGGAGTCTGTCTTCATCAAACAAATATACGCTCGGCGGTTCGATAAGTTCGGCCAAAAGATCAACTTCAATCTCTACCACGCGTTCGGCATCGGCAGAAATTGAGGGGCTATTGTAGTAGGCCGAACACGATGTTCGCGTTGTGCGGACCTGGCTTGCCGTGAACCCGTCGAAAGCTTCGTGCACGGCGTGCCGACGGTGACTCATCGTGGATATTCGGTTTGCCTCAGGCTCGGCAGCGGTCAAATCCACGCTCGGATTGTGCCGACGGCAGGGTCTCCAGCGATGTTACTCCCTCATTAAACGCGTAGCCATGCTCGGCGTTGCCCACGTTCGGCTATCTTCGGAGTACGGCGTGCGGCCGACGGTGGCTAGTTGCATGCCACGCGTTCTGCCACGTGCAGAAGCGGTTGTAACAGAAGATGATCACGGGCACACATGGGTGTGCCAGCTCAGCCCTGAAGACGGTTATCAGATCTACTCTTTCACGTCACTATGATGTCACTTGGCCCGTGGAAAGCACGCGATCGTACTTGGAGAGCAAGCCAGAAGGCGCTATAAATACCAAGTGATAGTAACCCTAACAGGTAGACACTACTGAACACACTCACATACTCTCTCTAAGCTTTCTGCTTCCTCTCTGCGCTATACTCATCCTCGCGCCGGAGGGCCTTGCCGGGACAACCCCCGGCCAGGTCTTAGTCGTGCGTTCCTTGTGCAGGCTGGGAGAAGGAAGCTAACCCATCATCGAACCACCCACGAAGGATCGAGGACCAGAGGATCACGGGCCACACAGAGCGGAATTTTAATACCAACATGCGATTTCCAGTTTCATCTTCAACAGAAACATATAATTCAAAAATCACACAATCACAGAAGTAAACCGAAGAAATCTGTCTTAAGATTGTTGAAAAAAATGTGTTTACTGTTTGTGATAAAAACCGATAATATGAGTGCAATAAAATCAGAACTCAAAACCTGAAACTTGATGGAAACAAATTGGAGATCAAGGCGAGTGTTTGTGTGTGACACTCTGTAGTTAAGACAGATTTCACCCCCGCTATGGTGCTCACGGTTTGCATTGGACGACTGTCTCCCAGCACTACTTGATTGGAATCCCGATTGGAATCCCCCCAAAGCAGCACTTCAATTGGAGGGCCTGGCGAACCATCTTGTGTTTGTAACTCTCTCATATGAATGGACTTGAATGAAGGAAAAATCAACCTCTAAAAATGAATGAGGGAAATAATATTTATAGGCCAACCGTAACTCTACGAAAAGTCACCAAGGAAAAAGGCACATCTGTTCGTGAAGGACACGTCCGTCCACGGCGAACAAGTACCAATGAAAAGATGCAACTCCAAAATAAATCAATTTTCATTCACACTTAAAATAAAATATTATATCCTATAATATTTTCCAACACTAATTTTACATGCAACTATTGGAATGTTATAGAGTAAGAGAATAAGCAAAGCTGAAAAAGCAAGTAACAAAGACAAGTATACTGGAGTTTCATCAAGATTCAGTACCTCATTTCACATGCCAGAAAATATAGTTCATAGGGTGGAATTGTGGTTTTCTTGCATCCTATGTTTTTGCTGGCCTACGTTCCTAAATGGCCTGCTTGTTCCATAGGCACAACACATGGTAAACGACAAACAAATGATCCTGAGATGGGAGCTGCTTCTCAGCAAACACGTAAGCACAAACGGTTAGTTGCAGATGGAGACGAGGAAACGAACACCCTTCAGTCTCAGTTGCTTGAAGTCTTAGAGCAGAATGGAAGAATGGTGAGCGAGCAACTCGAATCTCAGAACACCAATTTTCAGTTGGACAGGGAACAGCGCAGAGACCATGTCAATACCTTAGTTGTTGTACTTAGTAAACTGGCAGATGCTTTGGGCAGAATTGCTGATAAGTTGTAGCAAAGAGCCATCAGAACACAGTGTACATACCCACAAAAGTTATATCAGAGCTCAATGGATGGTAGGGGAGGCTGAAGGATTTGAATTTTATAACTCATGTCGAATAATATATGAATGAAATTTGTCATATAAAATTTTTGTTCGCTTCCTTTTTGCCCCCCTTTGTGGCGATTGCCAATACATGACAGAGGTAATAAATCATGGGTGTTTGAGTTACCGACTTTTTTCTTTCATGTAGTGCTATTCTGATTGACACCGATGTATGTCTTGTAGATATCAGTTACATGGTCACTCAACACGACCCCTAAATGGCTACATCACACAAAAATATATTGTTTGTCTGAATTTTTGATAAGCATTTTTCATTAACTTGACTAGATAATATAGTAAGTTAAGAAGGAGAATGAAAAATACCATTACTATATCAAAGAAGTATATCAAGAAGTATATCGCGACGGTTGACACATATGACTCGAACAATCATGAGGTTTTTGATCCCGAACAGAGTTTTCAAGGCGCCAACCAGATGAACAAAAAAAAACACTCAAATAATTTATGAAACACCAGACACAGCATCAACAAAAACTTAACACCCACATGCTCAATAGCTAGCAATACAAAAACAAAACAAAACCCATCGCTGGTATGGAAATTTAGACCTACTTCCCAAATCATGACAACTAGGTTTTAAAATTCTGAGGTAATTTTCGAAATTTAATGGTGAAAAATAAAGGGTGTGTGACTATGTGTACAACACAAGAGAAAGGAGGTCTAAAAGATTACCAAAGAAAAAGAAAGGAGGTGGAAGATAAATGAGGCCGAGGACCAAGTTCGAGTATTTGTGTCATTAATTTAATTGAAATCTCCACGTACGGATGGATTTGGCAAGTTTTTTTTAAAGAGAGATTTACCATATCGTTAAGTTAATGACAGTCAGAGCAATTTTGATTTAGTTACCATATTTGTATGCAAACAATCTACTCATTTGTGCTTTGATTACTTGGCAAGTTAATTCTAGTCTTCTCCTTCTCTATAAAAGGTTAGTATAACAAAGAGAAAGAAAAACTCCCCTAATTCTGTTTTGTGTTCTGATTTGAGAAGCCATTAAAGGTACTCACTCTTCCCATTATTAAACTTCTCTCCTCTTTCGTATTCATTACTACTCCTACTAAACAACTTCTCTCCTTAATTAGGCTTTAATTTCCATTGCGTTTTTGGCTTTTTGTCAAGATTAACAGGGTTTTTATTTTACTGTTTTTTGGTCTTTGGCTTTCTGTCTTTGTTTTCTATTGCGTTCCCGGGCGGCCAGTCTACGTACCTTTTTCTTTTCTACAAGAATCAGTACTATGTGGTTTTTTTTGTATGTATGTATTGATTGATTGATTAGAGCTCTAATAGTTTTACAGATGGGAAGAGCTAAACAGAGAATGGAACTGATACGCAACGGAAAGTCTCGGTACGTAACGTTTCAAAAGAGAAAGAAGGGGATGAAGAAGAAGGCTTATGAGTTACAAACCCTGTGTGATGTTGAAGTTTGCTTGATTGTTTACGGACCCACAACGGATGAACATCATAATAATCCTTTGGAGGCAGAAATCTGGCCCCCCGAAAATCCCGACACAATCCATCACTTGCTAGATTCCTACAAAAACCAACCCCCTGAGGAGCGCGTGAAGAAGACCCAAACCCTGTCCAACTTTTTTATCGACCGGAACCAAAAGATTGAAGACTCGCTTGTGAAACTACGCAAGAAAAACGACGAGGCTACTTACTCCACGTGGGATGATCGTTATAGCAATTGGTCGATGGAACAACTGAGAGGATTTGAAGTTACCTTGGAGGGAAAGCTTCGAGATGTGAAGGCACGAATTGCGCTGATGAAGAAGGGTACTTCTTCTCTCACTCAAAACCCTCCTCCGTGCTTTCTACAAGGCATGTTCGGACTGAGGAACACGCAATGGGAGGAGGAGCTACATGAGCAGCAGCCTATTTCGATGCTGAATATTCCGCGGCAAGAGTTTGTCAACGCTCCTTTTCATTACCCTTTCGATCATGAGATTCAGCAGGCCGGGATTCAGAGTGATGCGGCAAATCCGGTAATGATGACGCAAATGAATTACGGTAACCATTACAGTAGCATTCAACTTGGTGGCGCGTCTAGTAGCAAATTCATGTGCAATCTTCCACTTGAGAGGCCAATTTATGGTTACGATCCGTTGATAACGCCTGTGTTGGAAAATATAGTGTATAACAACACTCCTCTCCCCATCGGCTATTGCAATCCGAACGTGGAAACAATGTCGCCGTATCTACCTTGCTTCAAGATGGGGAGCGATTCATCTCATATGGATAAGTACTTCAAAGCAAGCGAATTCCAGACGAATAACCAGAACTGAATGCAGATTTGTTAGGGATGCTGATGCCTGATGGTACATTTAGTACGTACGTAGTAGGCTTAGACTAAATTCAATTTAATTAACTAGGGTTTGGATATATGATAAAAAAAACAAAAAAAAACTAGGGTTTGGATATTGTTTTTAACAATAGGATTTTGATTTTTTTTGAGCTACTGATTTTTGACATGCTTTAAGGTTAATGGCAAAAATGTCAGCTATTGTTTACCCAACTATTTGTTGGCACTGTTGAAGTTAAAGTAGACTTTTTTATTCACTTCTTCAAGAATTACGTACTGTATTTTCTTTTAGATAAATAATACTGTCTGGATCAGCTTGATTAGATCTCGACTAATCTCTGGTAGACCAATTCCATTGTCCATGCCACCAGAAAGGGAACTCAATTAAAAGTTCACTTCTTCAAGAATCATGTCCACATTGCGATGCCCTTGGCTAGTATTTCTATAACTTTGTACGTGAATGAACTTCTTGAGGGCCCCTAGCTAATATTTTCACCGGCTTGGTGGGTTGGTTCAGTATTTTTATAAGGCTCCATAAAACTTTTCTCATCTTTTTTTCCTTCTATACTAACAAGAGGTAATCGTTGCAGAAGATCGAATAAGAATAATATGTGTAGATTGATTTGAAAAGAGAGATGATTATACAGATGCAAATAAAAAGTCGAGTAAAACTTTGTTGGATTAACTTCTGAATAAGTATTTTGAAAAGAGAGACTTGGTTGAATCAACATAATGTCCATGCATCTTCGATCCCATTGCAACAACCCAATCGATTGAATCAGAAACTCCTCTACTGATGCCCCCGAACACACCAAACCAAAAAGGCAAACGCACAGACGGCAAAGAAGAATATATCCTCGTCACACAATGAAGGAACAGCAGATGAACCACCCCTGATCAAGAAAATGAAGAAAAATGACCAAGTACTGTGTCATAAATAGCTCTTTCGAAAGCCTATGCCTATCAGATCAAATGTGAACAAACCTTGCAAATTAGTAATAGAAACAACATATATAGATTGTTTCAATCCTTCTGTTGTATATAATAGTACTAATCTATCGTTGCCAAACTTACACGTTCACCTCAGCGCATATGTTGTGTCATTACCGGCCCATTTTTATTTCTTTCACACGGCATGTAGAGAAAATTTTCTTTACATCAGACTGAGCCCGTGAAACTCATGATCGACAATTTCCATAGGCCAACCCTTGGATACATGTTCAATCTCGCAACCAACAGGCATGAAATGCACGAGGGCTAGCTACCACCTAGTACTCCAATACAGAAGGGCCCAAAAACCCAAACTCATTGGAAAAAAAAAAGTTTCAAGATTCAAGTGAAAAGAGAGATGTTTGATTATAAATAATCTTTGTAAAATGACATAAAAGTCGGAATGGGACAAACAGTGACAAAACTAGAAAAGTTTCAGTGGGAGATTTTTTATCCCATGCATTCTACAACTCCTTGGCCCTTCCATGACAATATAGCTTTTAGGAGAGATTTTACATCATACAACTACCACACGAGCTATGCGCGGGCTTTCAAATCAGGCTTATGGGGCTAGGCTAGAGGGATTGCCCGAGCTACAATTCCTATGCCCCAACCTAGCACATACGCAATTAATTTATTGTTCTAAAAGGGGGCATTTGTGAAAATTACCATCTCCTAAATCCCAGTTTGGCTCCTAACCACCCCTTTAAGCTTTTTGATTTCTTTTGTTGTCTCATTCTCCACTTTAGTCAACTACTGGTTTTAGTTTCGCGGGTGTTCGTAAATACAGCCAAAAAAAAAGGGAAACATATTACTATAAACCAGGGAATCTATGACTATTTGGGTTATTTGAAAGTATTGTTTTGCAGTAATGTTATGAAATCTTGTTATTTTGCTAACTCAACGTATTCGGATGAGTTTACGTGCATCTTGATTAATGAATGAAAACTCAATTCTACCATCCACTAGCGATGAGTCGGGTAAGAAAAATATTACTCCGTAGTAATTAAATTTATTGTCGTATGTATACGTTTTTATTATACATTTTTTGGTTAGTTACGCTAGATTGTTTGGTTGAAGTATATGATACTCATAGTTTTGGATGATAGTGCATATTGTTGTTCATGCTACGGATAGTAGTGGACTATAAAATCCCAAAATAGTTGTGCATTTTGGTCAGTTGCCTTTTTTTTTAGTATTAGTTAAGCACTTGCCTATTTTTTTGGTATTAGTTACACACTTTTTTTTATGGATAGATGTGAACGGTGAAATTGAGTTAATTTCCAAAGATTTTGTTTTTTGTCAAAGTGAGAAGATTGTATTGATAAACTCCCAGTGGCACTTACAAAACGGGGATCATTACAAAGAATTTGGACAAAATCAAACCAATCGTCTAACAAATACTCCCTCCGTTCCTAAATGAGAGTCCCTCTTTGGAATTCTAACTTTTTTAGGGACATGTAATCATTACACCTACTTTCCACCATTACCCCTATATTCTACCTATTTTGCATCATTTGTATTCAAATACGAGGGACACTTTTGGAATTTTATCAAATTTCCACTTCTATTTTTGGAAAGGGACAATCATTTTGGAACGTCCTAAAATAGAATAAGGGACTCTCAATTTGGAACGGAGAGAGTACAAAACAAGTAAATCACAAAGGTAATCGATGTCTTTCATCCTAACCCAAATATGGCTTGACGCAACAGCAATACTTTTAAACTGCCTAACATCTAATTAGGAGTCTCAAACAAGAAAAAAGTGTAAAGTTAAGGACAAAAGACACCAAATACCCAGATGCACTCCACCCAAGTATGAACGCACCAATGAACTTTCAAGAACTACAAATTTGTCAAGCTGCCACGTGTTGTCTCGCCAAAGACATCGTGTAGGGATAGAGTGCCGAAGCACAGATATCGTTGTGAAGCAATCTTGATTGAGAGAACCCGATCTGTAGACAAAATTTGTCCAAAGACGAAACTAATAACTCTCGTTGAACGAAAGACAAAACTCTCACAAATCAGACGACAAGTTGTTGATCTGAAGAGACGGAAGGAAAAAAAAGAAAAAAACAAAGAAAGGGAGTCAGTAGTACCATGGCCTCTCCCTCCCGTCGCCGCACACGGGTATGAAACCCACGAGGGGAGGGGAAGGGAGAAAAAGAGTTGTGGTGGCTAGGGTTGAGAGGTCTTAGGTTTGGTTAAGAGAGGAAAGAGAGGAGAAAAAATCTTCTTTTAGCAATGTACGTTGCAGGACAAGAAATGCGATAATTTCCAAAGATTAATCGAGATAAGGACTAGCTAGCCTGAACACCTTAAGTTGTCGAAAAAATAATATATCATAATATTTATTTTGGAATATGGTCTTATTTTTTTGAATAGTAAAGTTTTACTAATATGTTTCCTTCTTTTTTTTGTTTTCCGTTGTATCTTTCTTTTTATATACTTCGTAAGATTTTCGTGGCATTCATGAGCACCGGAAAAACTAAAACTAGCTGAAGAGGAGAATGAGGCAATAAAAGAAACCAATAAGGCAATAACCAGTGGTTGGGACTTGGGAGCCAATTTGGGATTAATGGGATATATTTGGATCTTAGCCTTTTTATCAAAAACGGTGTCGGTTTGGGGGCTGCTGGCCTTGCTGTGCTTTGGGGGCAGCAGGCCCCCCAATCCTAAGCACTTTTTCTTTTAGTACTTTTTGTTCTTATTCAATTTTTTTTCGCGTTCATTTATTTTGCGTCAAACTTTTGTGGATTATGATGAATCGAAAAAGTAAAAAAAATTTACTTTTACCAAAATATTTTGGAAAATAATCACTTTTTAGCAAAAAAAAAAAGTTGACTTTTTTTTCTTCTTCTAAAAAGTGGTTGAAGTACATGTACTGGAATATTGGGTTCTGTTTTTTCAGTTCTATTATCCATTACCGAAAGTGTCGGATCCTATAACTTGAATTAAAAGTTAGGTGATTGGATTGAGCCCTTATAGATCCACTGTAGCATTTCCCTGAGCCCTTGCGTCCACTGTAAACTTTTGTAAAGTTTCCAGTCCATCGCGCGTCCCAAAATACAAAAATACCCCTCGCTACAGTGACAAAGATTTGTTCGTCTGAGGTCCGGTAGCCGCCTCCAACTCCGCCGCCGACCTAATCTCAAACAAAACCCCGTCGACCGCCTCCAACTCTGCCGCCGACCAGATCTCCGGTATTCCGTCGTTCATGTGCGGCACCTTCATTTGCTCTAAAATGTGAGGCGAAAGCTTCTTGGGGAAGTTGATGGGGTGGTTGTTCGGTTGTCAACCATGGATGTAGTGAGAGAGAGAGAGAGAGAGGAACTTGACATTTGGAGAGAGAGAGAAGGAATCGATAACAAATCTGAGAGAGAGAGAGAAAAGGAACTTGACATTTACTCACACAATAATTCAAACACAACAACTTACACAGCCTCTCAGATACATGTGGGGCCCACATATAGTAGTGTGTGCGGAGCCCACATGTATGTGAGAGGTTGTGTTTGGTGTTGTATTTGAATTGTTGTGTAAGTATCATTTTTGATTTCTTTATCATTGTTTTGGACTTTGTGGCATTAACTTTTGGTCTTTGTAGGCATTAAATTGACCGGTGGTTCAAGAAAGCGTACCTGATTTCTTTATTATCGATGAGCCCTAGATTCTCTATCTTAGGGTTCCAAAATTTGGGGACCCCCAAAAAATAGGGTTTGTCATTCACTACGAAATTGGAGATTTTTTGGGTAAGTTTGATTGGCTAAATTAGATGAGTTGATTGTACAAGAAAGCTAGATAATGAGAAACGTAACAATGGACAGTTTGCGCATCTTTCTTTGCTGCAATCTGTTTTGGTGTAATGAAGATGTTTTGCTTGGCTTTGTTTTTCTGGGGGGAATGCCCCCACGATTTTGTATCGAGTTTGCGCATCTATAATAGACAGTACTTATCAATAAAACAGGGGATGCTTCGATTTGAGGATAACTTTTCACTCGTTTGTTAATTAAATTTGCTATAGCAGAGGGTATATGGATGAGCTGAGAAAAACTCATTACTGAGAATTTAGGCATGCTTGTGCTTGGTCAATAAATTTCAGCAATACTCTTCTCCTATGTTGGTTGTGTGTTCAGTTTTTTTGGCTTGGTTTGCTTTAATGGCAATGTAATAGATCGATAGGGGAATTTCACCATGAAACAGATGAACTCATTGACTTGTTAGTGTTCTTAAATTTCTTACTGTTTAGCATCTATATTTCAAAAACATTTGGTTGCATATGCAGAAATAACAAGCTACTAACTTTAGGTTTGGAGTTTTGATGTGCGATAATTTTTATGATGTTACACTTGGTAATGATTTTTCTTTTAATTGTTTTCGTCTCCCAGTTGATTTGATGAAGCCTGGCGCAACTATCATTCTCCGAAATGCAAAGATTGACATGTTCAATGCCGTGTCGAGGTCACAGAACCTGGTTGAAATCTGTTAAATCTTCATCTATTTGTGTGCCTATCTCTCTGGTTGATTTGCTGGATTGGTTTGCCCAAAATGTCAAAGGGCAGAGCTTCAAGTGCAAAATTATGAATTGTTCATTGGGAGCTGCAGTGTATCTCATCTGGAGGGAGAGAAACTTACGAGTGTTCCAACAGAAAACGATGGCTAGTGATGAAGTTGCTCGGAATGCTATTAACTCCATGAGGGACTTTCTCAGTTCCATGAGAGGAGTAAAGTCATCCACGGAGAATAAAAGATTGCGTGCTGAATGGGGACTTGCTAATCAATACATTCTTTAGTAAGGAGTAGGTTTTTTTGCTTTCTAGTAGCCTCCTTTGTGTGGAATGTTGTTGGTAGTGTCCATGTATAGGTTTGTTTTTGTTGATGCTGTTGCTTTTTCCTTGTAATTATCCTTAGGAGTATAGCTGTATCGTCAAGATAGTGTCCTTGACCTTATTTTCGTTTTATGGTTTTTGTGATACCATTTGGTCACCTATAATAAAATGGAGATGTAATTGATTTGGTTTTTCTTGTCAATGGATAACTTGGTAATGGATTTTGGCTATAAATGTGGCTTGTGAATGTTGATTTAGAATGAGAAATGCCTAGCGTGGACTTGTGCGTAACCTGATGACCGAGACGCGAGACGTCGGGCTAGGACCAAAAATAGGGGAGATTTTGCTGAATTTTTTCCGAAACCTAACTTGGTGAATGGAAACGATACAAACACAGGCACTCCAAAAACTAAATTTCAGCACTCCAAAACCAAATTTGAGATCCCAATATTACGTGTCAATACAATATTACATGTCAAGTGTTTAGTTATTAGTGTCCTTGTGTTGTTCACAAAGGTAGGTTCTAAAAAAATTTCGGCAGAATCTCCCTTGTTTTTGGACCTAACCCGACGTCTCGTCAGTACAACAAAATACCAACAAGAACCACATCAGCAAAAATCTAGATTCACAAACACCATTAGATAAGTAACAGGAATTCAAAAGGAGCATCTGTTTTTCCCATTCATTACTCATGGTAGCATGACATTACTACAATCCACAGAAAAGAGAAAAAACCATGATATTGATACATGGCTTGGGAAACTTCAAATAAACTTCCATTACACGGCTATAACATAGATACATAGAACAACAATTGAGAACAAAAACATCGAAAGGCTCAGCATCCAAGCTTCTATTGCACCGACGTAGAAGTTTCATGGTTGCACATCTTTCATGGTTTCCGATTCTCGGTCATAAAAGTGTAGGAAACTGATTCTTGGAAGTTAACCAAGCACACTGCAAGTTACTTATCAAAAAAACAAGCACGCTGCAAGCCGGCATAATTCACAAATTGTTTCTCCCAAGCATGCTGCACGATGCATCCTTCCCTCTTCCCTCCAACTACTACATCTTTTCCCAAAGGCATGCGACTTTTTTCTTCATTAGCTCCAAAAGAAAAGGCACACAAGCCATTGGATTCTCATTGTTGCATTTGGTGTGCTACAAACCATCACATTGAACTATAGAAGCCAAACGTTCCAGTAGAAATACCTGAACCTGCAAAACGTCACATCAATCCACCAAAACACATTTGTAATGAGTCGATAATACAACTTTCACAAATAAACCAAGTGACAAAATGGCACCTTTTTTTTTAAACAGATGCTATGGGGTATTCAAACCAATAACTATCATAATCTTCATCACCTGACCATAAACATAGAGAGAGACACGAACTGATGCTCAAATAAATGAAAGCAATTACAGTGAAGAGAGCAAACCATGTAGTCATGAACTCAAATACATGCAATCCAATAAATTCCACTTTCTATTGGAAAACAGGGGAGGAAACTTTCCAACTTGCATCTTTTCTAATTCCATGCTAAATCTTTCCACCTAGAACTTTTTTCCAATGGCAAGCAACTCCAATTCCTTTCCAAACGTACTAAACAATTCAATGCATCAAACTCAAGCCACAAAATGCATCAGACTAAGATAGTAACATTTTATTGAGATAATTCTGGAACAGTTACAGTGTTATTCATATTGCACTTCAAAACACTACAAAAGAAAGGAAAATGTTTTTTGAATTACACAAAATTCCATCAGCTCTACAACTGCATCATTTTTTAAGAAACGTACCATCATTCTAGGGTATTGTTTTTCCTCTTGTTCATCAAGCAAGTATTAAAAACAACATAAATAGAATCCTAGGACATGAGTTTCAAAGCCAAGGTAGTTAAGACTAGAAACTTGAAAACTAAAGCAAGGTTCTTGCAGGTCAATGAAGCCCCAACTATGGAAGTAAAAAGACTTCTTTCCAGTCTAAATTGAAGAACCGAAAGTAAAATTTTGCATTTTCTTGCATTTCTTATTCAAGTAAACAAATGCATGGGGACAGAAAATTTAGTTCCATCGGTTATGCAATTTTCCGAAAATCGTGTTTGTGTTTTGACTGAACGCTTGAAATGTGGAGATCCGTGTCTCCCTAACCCTAATTTTGGGTAAATCGAACCAGAGAGAGACAGAGAGACCCAATGTCAAACCCTAACTAAAAAAAAAAAAACAGATTCGAATAGAGAGGGGGAGGGAGAGAGATACCTGGAAATCGAGCTCGAGCCCAAATTTGGTGATCAAATCTGTTACTTCCAGGGGTCACGACGTTCTTCTTCTTCTTGGTGCCGATGGGATTGACCACCAACCCCACCAGCAAACCTAGCACTGTAGCAGGCCTTCTTGGTGGGAAAAAATGAGCCCGAGAGAGAAAAAGAGAGACGCGGAGAGAGGGAGGGTCGTCGCCACGAGCGCCGTGGGTTGTCGGCGGCTAGGGGCTCGTCGGTCGGTGGAGTGAGGTGGAGGGTGGGGAACTGGGGGGTTGGATCGCCAGACGTGAGATGGGAGAAAGGGGGCAGCGTGTTTTTAGTTTTAGGGGAGGAATGAGGGATTTAATCTCAACCCTTGAAATGGAGGGCTGAGATGGAATGTTTTTTTACAGGTTTTTTAGGAGGTTCCCGGAACCGCCCCGTTGAACGATATACTTAATTGGTAGCAAATAAGAACAAAATACTTTCGGAATCCACTCAATTACGTGTTAGATGGGCATAACAACAACCAACTAGTTTGCTTGCCCCTCCATATTGCCAAAAAATAAATGTAAATGAGCTACAGACTAAGATAAGTACCTTTTAATTCTTATGCAGTGTAGATCTTTTATAGTATGTTTGATCAGATTTAAAAGTATCGAAAAACGATGAATTTATAATTCAACAGGAACAGAAAGAAGGCAGATAAGGAAAATCAAGAAGTCACAAGAATCGATAATGTTGGTAAATATATAAGTGAAACAAAGTCACAATAAAAAGTGATTGGATGGCTTGTGATAACATCAGCAGCAGAGAAAGTTTTCCAAGAACTATAACATGCCTAGAGAAAAATATGGTTCCTTGAATCAAGTATGAAACTCTATAATGGTGAAATCAACAAACTCTTATGAGTATGGAAAATAGTATGAAACCTTATCATTGTATCATTTCCAACAGAGATCGCTATACTTAATCATTACATCAATGTGCCAGAAACTCAATAATGGTGAAATCAACTAACTTCTGTGTATAGCAATTTGAGAAAGTGACTGAGGTTCACATAGAAGATGATGTTACGCACTAAAATAGAGTGAGATTGCAGGAAAGGATATCCAAATAAGTCAAATACCAGTAGAAATTTCTCAAAACCAGAAGTTCCACCAGCACTATTAGGATTCTCCGTCTTCAGTGATAACTTCCAAAACCAGATACTGAAGAGCTATGGAGTACTTTGCAGTTTTCGTCCTATCCGACAAGGAACTTCCAGAAGATATGTTATTCTTAAGAAGAAATGACCCAGAACCATCACCTTCCATTGAAAGAAAATCAGATTTAGCATATTCCAAATAAGAATTAAAAAATACAAGTGATTAAGATGAGAAATGACAACATCAATCAGTAATTACCATAAATACTAGCAATAACAGTTTTCCTGTCTGAAAATACCAAGCAAAAAAAAGACTGGTACTGCGTCTGCAATATGCATACTATATCAGCATTGAATAAATATTCTCTTTTATATTTCCACTGCAACAAAAGTAAAAAGGGCAACCAACCTTTGATTGTGTAAACGGACGAGATCCATCTTTTGTAAATGAAGAGTAACCTTGGGGAGTCCCCATGGTGTGTATCAGAGAGCAGAAGGTTGCATGGCCCTTTTTCACTAGCACAAGTTACAGAAACAAGTTAATACCCGTTGACATTGCACGAATGTTGTCGCTGTTGCCAGTTAGAATATCAGTAGTCACTCACTTAGCATGAGTTATGGCACTATGACAGAGAGCTAGAGTTCGGACCATTGCCAAGTCTCTACCGCGAGCATTATTGTATCTCTCTTGGCATTTCCTTTCAAGACATCAAAACAAACAAATTTTGACACAAGTCATGAGCGTGTTCACCAGAAACAAGAAAACAAGCAACAATTTACCGATCAATAAGTTTAAGAAGATTTTGAAAACACAAACAGAAAACCGTAAGCACACAAAACGTTATCAAACAGACACTAAAGAATTCATACATAGTAGTACTAATTAACAGGTGGCATAGAGTTCACTGCACTAGCACGTACCTCTCATCAAACAAGTCTCCAAAATCGTCAATAACTACCGTGCGAGGAAAATTATCTTGCCGGTGGAATGCAGCAAAATACTTCTTGATCCCTTCATCATTATCCACGTATCTTTCAAAAAAGATTGGAAATTATCATCCACATACCAATAGCAGTCAGGATATTCATTAAAAAATGAAATCGAAAAACCAACATGGAGATAGCTTATATCAGCATAAGATAATAGAAAGGAGCATCTTACTTCATCTGTACGCGCTCAAATATGTCATTAGATGGATCAATGTCCTGCAAAGGTACGGTTGCACATTAGAGCATCTCCAATGGTAAGTCTTTCTGTTTGCCAAAACCACTATTTGGCAAGAGATATCAAAAAATGACCTTTAACGGTTTGCTAATTGTCAAGCCAAAGTACAGTATTGCCTAGCTAAATTTGGCAATGCAATGGCAGAGCTATTGATTGCCGCGACAACTTATTGTGCATTGCTACGTTAATGATAAAATTAAAAATCCCCGAAAAACCGCAAAGAAAACGATTGAAAAACATTTACCTGAGGGAGAAAAGGGGGTTTGCTTTCTAACTTGCTCCGGTTGCAAATGAAGACAACATTACCTTTGATAGAGTCGCTCTCCAATGCGGAGTTAAAAGCGAACTGGAAAAGTAGAGAGGTCTTCCCACTGCCAAACCCTCGAAATTTGGAGAATGAAAATTTTTGAGTTAGCTTCCCCAGCAGTTAAAACTAAATATGCTGAATGTATTAATCTATGTGTGTCAGTCTAGAGAGAGAGAGAGAGAGAGAGAGAAAGTAATTACGAGGAAGGAGGGCCGGAGAGAAGCAAAATACTAGGATGAGAATGGGTGTGGTGGAAATGGGTTTGAGGGACGGAGAAGAATCTCTCAACCATGCTCGATCTACCTCTCCCAAAATTCTAGGCGAAGCGTCAGATTCCTTCTCTAATCCGTACGAACTTGTAATAAGGTATCATCGGGTTGCGCTGTCCACATAAAATTGGCTTCGTCTGGGTCTGGAGTAACGGTGGAATTGGTGGAGCTAGGGCTGTCCACAGGTCGGATTCGGGTCGGGTTGGACCCGATCCGACTTTTCTCGGATTACCAAAATGTCCACCCGAGCCTGACCGAAATGCACTCCGATTGAATTTGTCGGGTTCGGTCGGGTTTGGAACTGGCTGCAAACAAACAGATCGAAGAAGAAAGAGAGATGAGATGAGATTTGAACAGAAATCGTTCACTGATTACATACAAACCAGAAATTGTTCACTGATAAAAGAATACAACTTGTCAATGGTTTCTTCTGATTCCTTGAAAACAAGATCACGAACCAAATATTTTCCCACGACTTCCTCGACAGATAAATGCTTTGAACTCTGAAACCTTAGCATTCCAACAGAGAGAGGGAGAGTGAGAGAGATGGACAGGAGGGAGAGATAGAGAGTGTGTGAGAGAGAGAGATGGACAGGAGAGTTCAAGATCGATCAATGAATCGATCTCGAGAGAGAGAGAGAGGAGAGACGTACCAATTACCACGGTGGCCGGTGGGTCGATCGGCAGAAGGAGTAGCGGTGGACTGGTGGTGGTGGCCGGTGGGGACTCTGGGGGCTGCGGGAGACTGAAAGAAAACAAGGAGCGGAAGAGGAGGAGACTGGAGAACTGGAGGAGTAACCGAGTAATCTGTAATAGATTTGGTCCAATTCTAGAAAACTTCTTGAAAAATAAGCAGTTTATTTTACATTTTCAAATTCAAATATAATGTAAATAAAAAATATTTTTTTAATTTGTTTTGCACCATATTAAAGATCTCAATGAGATCTATCAAACAAGATCCATAGTGATAGAAAAATTATTTGTGTAAGCACATAATTTTTTAGCTTGAAATTGCCTTCTTAAAAAATAAGTACTTATTTTCCGTTGCAGAACGGAGCCTACAGGGCTTTTTTTTTTCATTTATACACGATTTCTCGGTCAGGTCACCCAGGGAATTATACGGTGCACCCGACACCCAACCGACATGTCACAAAATCCGACTAAACAGGCCCGAACCCGACCCAACAGAGTAATCAGATCCGTCCGTTGTGTGTATTTTCGGGTCGGGTGGGTCGGTTTGGTGGACAGCCCTAGGTGGAGCTATTAGCACAATATTGGTCTCGTCTCAACACCTGAGAGTGAGGAGGATGTATCAAAAACAGACTCCTAAGACATTTTATACCTAGGTGGTGCCGTGGTGGTGACGGCCTGTTTTTATGGACATTAGCTATAGTTCAAATCGGACATTTTCTTAGTGGGTAGGCAGCTCCTATAGTCACACTCAAGGAGAGTTGCTATCCCACTCTTTTGATGATAAGAAAAAAAAATGCCCTTCAACACTTGGATGCCACGTGGAACTAAAAAATATACATTTTTTTGGTTAAATCAGCTTGAAATAGAAAAAGGAATAACCGAATGTACAGCCTACAAGAGGCATACCCCAGGAGGAAAAAGAAAATAAAATAAAAGAAACAAGAGAAAAATGGAAAAGTGCAGATGCCTGAGCCAAGTGACTAAAAAGAGCTAGAGGGAAATTGAATTGACCTATCCATGGGTTTCTAATCCATCTACAAGATGGAGAAGAAAACCAAGGGCAAAAGTGGTATTGAGATCTGGAACTTGATTGCATATCGAATGAACACAAAAGCAGGCAATCAGCAGGTAACAGTAGCTCGGGTGAGACCATAGCAGCAGCAGTAGTAGCATTAGGATAGTAACACATAACAGCAAGTGCATACAGCAACAGGTTTGCATAAACAGTATACCTTGGTTTGTGCTATCTCGTTCACATTAATGGAGCTAATAAAATAGGAGTACTACAAGAAGCATTATGTACGTTATGAAGTCAACTCTGGATGACCACAATATTAAGCTAATGGATTTGAAATAGTAGAGTGTAGTTACGGAACATACATCACTAATAATTAATATAATCAAACAATAACGCTAATTGGGCCTCTTTGTGCTTTAATTGTATGATATGGGTTTTAGACCCATTTGGGTGATTGGGCTTCAGCCTTTAGGTGATCTTTGTCCCATATAGGTGTCCTGGATTGGCTTCTTGCCAATTGTAGGTCTGGATCTCGGATTGGACTGATTGTTCTTTTGAACATGACGTTATTTATCCAAAAATTTCAAGATTAATGAATTTTTTTCCCTTTCAAGAAAATAATTAATATAATGGCCACACTATTAATTTTCATTGCCCCTCACTTTTGTTTTTTTTGTACAAGGGACTTGTGCATTGGTCGAAGATGTCCCGAGTAAGTGAGAAAATTATAGTAGGTCATAAAGAATTATTAAACTCTTGATAGTGTATAAAATGTACCTTGCATATGGTACAAATGTTTTATCTTAGCAAGGAAGAAAAACTAAATATTATAGTGAATTTAATAGGATCAATAATTAGGAAAGTAGTTGACTAAGCGCTCTCATATTTATTTGGTGAATTATAATTAAACTATATATATGTATTATACAGTTCGGATCGGAAACCACAACCATGAACGTGAATCCACAAACCAAACCATATAACGTGGTTTCTAATTTTTTTAAACCATGACCAAACCATACTACTAAAAAACCGAACCAAACCTTTCGGTTTGGACTGGATTCGCGGTTTGACGGATTTTTTGCTCACCCTTACTACCTCTACATTGGTTATTTTTGCATCCCTAACCAAAAAAACCCCCCACAATACACAATGCACATTTGTCCAATCGCAAACGAGTTCCAATCACGCACCCGATCACACCAAATTATTCGTCTCAATGAGACGATTCCAATGTGGGGTGTTTTTAAGTTATTGAGTTTTGAGTTTGGTTATTGAGTTTTGATTATTGGTAAAAGTTGTTAAGTTTGGTTATGGAATTGGTGGAATTTGGTTATTTGCTAAAAGACTTGTAACTTTGTTTATAACAATGTGAGGTATTTTTTGAGCATTATTGTTAAATTTGTTTATCCACACCCATTTGCTTATTACAATAGAGATTAAGGTTTGATTTTTATTTTGTTTTCTTATAGTTTTGGTTTCCCAATAATGCTTTGTTTGGTCTCCACTATAAGTAATTAATTCATATTTATTATTATTTATTTTATTCAATCATCAATTATATTTCAGAGTTTTTCTCTTTTTCTTGTGGATTCAAAGTGTGCTCATGGATTCGAGTGGAGATCAAACAAAGCATTACTTGAAAACCAAGACTATAAGAAAAGGAAATGGAAATCAAATCTTACCAAAAATAAATTAAGATATATGTGCAGAACACGCATCACTAACAAATATCTAATAATACTATTCCTATAAAAGTATAAAAGTTGTTACTACATCCCCATAAATGAAAACCCTTGGGCCTTGTTCGGTTCACATTTTGTTTTTGTTTTATTTTCTAATCATTACCCTATTTCTCTTTCCAATCATTACCCTATTTCTTCAATTAGGAAATTGATTTTAGCACTCCAAAAATTGATGGATGGGCTCCAAAACGACGTCGTTTTGTGTATTAACACAGTGCAGTTTTGGAGCCCCTCCATCAATTTTTGGAGTGCCTAAATCACAATCCCTTCAATTACTCCATTATTTATTACTTTGTCATCTCTCTCTACTTATTACTCATTTCTTCAATCATTACTTTGTCTATTGTCATTAGCGTGTAGTACATTTAGTTTAGCGAAAACGCACCACCACTTTAGTTGGCTAAGAGCATCTCCAATAGTGTGGTTTATGTTGTAATTAGGTCATAAATTAACCCAGTTAGCTAACAACAATAGTAAAATAAAATCGGACACAATAAGTGAAAGTTAAGCTAGCAAAAGTGCAATTGCAATTAGCTCAGACCACACAGTTAAGGCCCCGTTTTCACTAACAAAAAATACTAAAATTTTAACACATTTTACCATCTTGTTTTCATTAACAAACTTTTTTTAGCATTTTACCATCTCGTTTCCACTAACAAAAAAATTGTCAACAAAAATTGTATTTTCTACGGGGTTTTTTTCCCGGAAAGAGTTGAGGATTTTATTAAGAGGAAAACAGGGCCGAAGACTGTACATCAGCAAAGGCATGGTTAGCTAAATTTTGAGGGATATGACCCCCCAATTCTCTAACCTAACATCTAATAGGGATTACTTAATAGGGATTACTTAGCCAACAAATGAGCTACCCTATTGAAAGAACGCTTAACATATTTAAATTCATCAGAGGAAAATAAAGGAAGAAGCTCTTATAAAGGAAGAAGCTCTAAACAATAGAGAGAATAGAGCTACAATCGGAGAATGATTTTCCTGCTTGAGTGAGAGCTTGCACAATCTGAGTAGAATCGCCTTCAACAATGATATGAGAGAATCCTTTGTTCGTAGCAATAACTAAATCTTCTCGGAAGCTCAACGCTTCTGCAGTTCTTGGGGAGAATAAACCAGGAAACGGGATAGCTAAATACCCAAAATCTGTCTAGTATAATCACGGGCCACGATCCCTAACACCTACCAGACCACCATTCCTATCAATAGCACCGTCAACATTAAATTTAATCACACCTGGAGAGGGGAGACGCCATGTATCAGGAGGTGAGAGGGAGGAATTGCCAGAGGAGATACACGAAGGAGCATTGGCTTCTTTGAAAAACACCCGTCACCCCCTAATTCTACTCACAAACTTATCAATAACTTACACTAACAGAAACATCTAACAATTTCTCAATCTCAAATAAAAATCTACATTTTTTTTTCACCATCCGAAGAGCAAACTGCAACTAGATAGAGGGAGAGGGAGACCAATTGACTGAAGAGAGAGAAAAAAGGAAGAGAGAAATGTTGTCAGAAAAGTAAAGGAGAGAGGTGAAAGGGTGTGTTGGTGCCCAAAGCAAATAGGAGAGAGGAAAGTAGAGGGACGCACTTAATACACGATTTAATTTCATTACTGGAGCATTTTCACACAAATTGGTAGTGAAAAATTTATAGATTTTTATTTGTGGTTGAGAAGTTGTTAGGTATTTTCAGTAGTGAATAAATTGTTAAAAAATGTCAAATTGTTTCCGGTAGTGAATAAATTGTTGATGGTTTGTGAGTAGAATTACTGTAGCAATAACAGTTTTTGTTGACAAATTTTTTGTTATTGAAAATGAAATGTAAAAGTGCTGTAAGATTTTTGTTAGTTGAAACGAAATGGAAAAATGCGTTAAGTTTTTTTTGTAGTTTTTTTTAATGAAAACACCCCTAAATTAGCACACACAATTTGTAAATTGAGACCCACTTTTGTACTTCTACGTCATAAAACTTCATTTTAGTTCACCGATTGGAGATGGCCTAAAAACAATGGAGGACAATGATAAGTTGTTACTCTCTCCGTCCTAATTTAATTGTCCCAACACTATTCTAACTGGCTAAAAAACGGGGGTATATCTTTAAATTCGTAATGAATTTCACATCGAATATGGATCTTATTTGATAGATCTCGATAATTTCTATAATACAATATTTTCGAAATCACATGAAATGTTATAAATTATAATATATAATCAATTGAAAAGTGGTATAAACTCCAAAAAAAAACAATTAAATTGGGACGGAAAGAGTAATAAACTGGGGTTATCTTTCAGCCACGTTGCGAATCCACAATGGCTAGTGACAAGTGTTTTCTAAAACAAAATGTGAGAGTGTGTCAGTGGTGAGTTATCAGACCCCTATAAGCTTTGGTTGGTTAAAGTGATTTTTCAATACTCCTACATTTCAAAAGAAAGATTAATATTTTAATCAGTTCTGATTTTCAGTTTTTGAGTTTTAGATTTACTGACTTTCGAGAGCCTACACGTGTAAAGACTATAAAGACTCTCGAAGTTTAGAACTTCTAAAATAGCAATAGTAAATATGTGAATGTGTATTAAAAAGTATAAAAAGTATACAGAAATACGTATTTTTCTTATTTTTTAATGTGCTTATTGTCAACCCAATAGGCTAACAATAACAAGACTGCTCAAAATTTTATTGGAGAAACATTCCCCTTGACCGATAACAAAGCCAACTATCCACCAAGATAGTACTACTACTTTTTTGTTTTTGAAGAGGGGAGCCCTTAGTAAAAAATTATAAATTTTACCTATTTTTTTTATAAAAAAAATATCCAAGAAAAAAGTCCAAAAAATTCAATTTTTGGATCTCTATTTTTTCAAGTTCTCTCGTCTAGACGAACCAATAATTCACAAAAATTTGACGCAAAATTAACAAATGCGAAAAAAAACTTGAATAAGGACAAAATAAAAAAACCAAATTGACTTTTTAAGAGAAACTAGGCCTAAAAATAAAGAAAAAAAATTCTTCTAGTTGTTCTTTTTTGGTTGAAAATTGACGCCAATCTCCAATAAAAGTCAAGTGAGTTTGTCGGTAAAATAAGCTTGTAAATACTTTCACCTGACACATAACTAGTGTTGTTCCCATTTGATACACGGGAACAACATGAAAAAAAGTTTGCAACTCTGGTAAAATATAAAGGCAAAAATTAAAAAAGGTAATTGATAATGCCACGACACAAAATTCTAGTGCCACGACCTTTGTAGTGATCTGACGTATTTACCCTTGAAATTAAAGGGAAAGTTGACACAAACACATCCCTTCTCTCTTCAGTGACTATACCCCCCTCTCTCTCTCCCTCATGCACATCTCGTTTGAACTCAGTACCACAACCCCCCTTCTTGGTTGACCAAGAAGACCCAGCAAAGCCAATTGATACTATCGGCGTCAGCGGTGAACCACTCTCCCATCCCTATGCGCTTATCACAAATCCTCAACAAGTCGTTCGAGCACTTCTACTCCGTCGGAATCTGCAGTGTTGATAACCCCGCCTCGATTTGCCCGTAGTCCAAAATTGAAGAGGTTCTGAACTCTAGTGTCTCTTTCATCATTTGTTTCCTTCCAATGCAGAGAGCACGTGGTCGATTGAAACAGGGCCTGGTCTCTTCACCGCAGGAGCAGCTCCGACATTGAACCGTTAATTGAATAGATCTGAAATGTATTTATCGGTTGGAAATCCTAATCATGGGTAGTAATCCACACTTAAAGTCGAATAGTTATTAGGAATTAATTTTCCGAATACTCAACGTAATGGTTTGTGTCAGTTCTCAAATGCCACTTCAGTTGTGAAGAAATGTGTTTTACTCCCAAAAGTTTGGGTTGGAGGTTGAGCCTAGGCCATGGCCGAGAAAATTAATGAAGAGAGAGGAGCAAGGTTTAATTTTCTCGTGAGGGGAAATTTCTGGTTAGGCCGTGCTATTTGCAATCACAAATTTTCTGAACGTAGTCGGTATACTATATTATAAACAGATGTGTACCATATTATATACAGGCTACGTTCAGAAAATTTATGCTTGCAAATAGTCCGGCCCTTTCTGGTTTGAGGATAAAAAGGGCAAATAGCAATATTGTGTCGCAGCACTAAAGAAACGTGTCGTGGCATTAGAGCCTTCCTTAAAAAAATGCATTAATAAGTAGAGAGCATAAAATGTTGACGGATGTTGAAGGAAGTGAACTAGGTAAGTTAAGAATGGGGTCGCCACTCCATACTTGGCCACTCCAACCCTCATTTACGAGTGTGATCGACGGGTCCGACTTCGACGTCTTGATTTCAGGCGGTTTTTTATTTTGTTTTGTTTATTTGTTGTACTTTTTTGGTTCGTTATTTTCTATATATGTTTTCGGACCAGTAGTGTTCGCTTTATTATACTGTTTTCTTATATATATTATCTACATTTTCTGGTTGGTTGAAAAAAAAGTGAGAGACAGGGAAAAGAGGTTTGAGGTTTTTTTATTTTTAAGTAAGGCAATTATAAATTGTGAGATATAGAAAATTTTTTGTGAGGTTCTAAAAAAGAAACATGTACAACAAATTGGGCCGGAGGAAGTATAATCACTGTTAGAACTATCAAGTAATTTTTCTAAGATCTTCAATGCTATTTCTCTCCAAAATATTGGGACCTTTATGGACTCTAATTTTGGGCTAAAATATTACTCGAATAAACCATTTTCATCTCATTAATTAGTGTGTGCAGAAAGTTAGGTCGATGGACATCATTATCAACAAGCCATTTTTTTTAATTTCTCATTTTGCAAATATAATGAACGATTTTGAGTTATATTTTCTAGCCTGGAATGAAATTCAATAGGAAGAGCATAACAACTGTGATCCAAATACAGCAAGCCCAGATTCTAAGTAATTCAGCCAATCAAATAAGCTGGAGGTAAGATACAATGGAGTATGTAATAAGACTAGTGAGTTTATCAAAGTAAGATCAAATTGTATATAAAAAATATTTTAAATTAAAAAATACAAGTAGTGAAAAGTGGACAATTATTTTAGAAAAATAATTTTCACACATCACTTTTTACAATTCAAACTCTATTTTTTTCTTTATCTACATAAATTTACAATATTGTCCTAAGATGTGTTGAAAAGCGTATTAAAAAATGACAACATATTAGTAGTAGTAGTAGTAAATTCATATACTATATAAATAAATAATAAAGACATAAAAGAGTGAGAGAAAATCACTCCCCTCTCTTATCGTGTTCGTGTGGGCTAAACGAAACTCCTTATCCCTAAATTGCGGTACCCCAACGTAAGCGAAAGAGACAAGCGCAGAAAAAGGAAAGGAAATACTACTACTAGTAGTAGGAGTAGGGAGAAAGGAGGGGGGCCAATTGGGTTGAGGTGGTTTTCTGATACTCTGGGATTTGATGTGAAGATGAATTTGTTATATTGCGGTGGCGGAATTCAGTTGGCGCCAAATCAAAGGCCGTGGGAAATTGAAACTGGGTTTGCAAACGGAATTGGATTCGTAATCCGAATTGGATAAATACTAGTACATGGTTGCTGATGTCATCTACCACTGTCGGTTTCCATCTCTCTCTCTCTC
Organism: Rhododendron griersonianum; assembly: GCA_018127125.1. Taxonomy (NCBI): domain Eukaryota; kingdom Viridiplantae; phylum Streptophyta; class Magnoliopsida; order Ericales; family Ericaceae; genus Rhododendron; species Rhododendron griersonianum. Next base: position 48,028,302 of record CM030798.1, on the reverse strand, counting down.
TCTTAAAAATCTGCGACTCATTACTTGTTTCACATTGGCAGTTTTGTTGCTACCCCTCACTCACTAGACTAGACAGCATACCCTCGCACCCACATAGGAATAGGAATCTCACACGCTGAAGCTTTCAGTCTCTGGGTTTCCTCTTGATTTCTTCTGCTCATTTGGTATTTGGGTTGTGGCTGAAAAATCATTAAGTTGCACACTTTCTTCGTCACTCATTTTCTCTTTCTTCCATACATTAATGTAGTCTTTCCTTCCACAGTACACCTCTCTCTTTAACCGGTTATGTGTACTTTCTTTTTTACACTCTTTTGGTTCATATATGTATGCTGTGCAGTGAATCTCATGGGTGGAACCAGTATAGGGCAAGTGGGGTCACTTGACCCCGCTGAGTTCCAAAATACCTTTAGAGCAGGTATAGTTTTGAGGAGTATTTTGTAATTTTGCCCCAAAAGATATGTAATTTTGCCCAGAAGATCTCACAAAATTACATGTGTTGTAGATATTTGACCCCACTGTAACTAAATCCTGGGTCCGCCCCTGGCAGTGATCGATGTGGTTTTCTCCTTTTCTTAAAGACCAAGCTCAAATATCGATCTTGTTCTGGCTTTCATGTTTTGATTTCTCTTTTGTTCCGGTTCAATTGCTAGATGGGTTCAAATGCATTGTCCACTTCCTTGCCATAAGGACAACATATATGCCATTTGAACCCAGAAATCTACTTGCTTCTTAAAGTTACGTTCATACTTGGGCAACTTGCATACTATTGGCTGCACATGAAACCCATAAATATATAATAGTATAATACATGGCTTTACTTTCTACAAGTTGCTAGGTAGATTAGTAGTTGTCTGTAGTACATTGATAATTTGGGGCAGCTTTGTCCAAAATCATATGCTGATGCTTTATAAAAATTGTTTTCCTGTAGGCAGTATGTGGAAGGAGCTCAAATAATTTGAATTGGGACTCTCCTAAAGATGCTATTGTTTTCTATTCCATTCTGTTGGAGGATTTAGTCTTATGGAGGTTAAAGAAGGAAAACCTCCTTCGGGGTATGGCAAACCTCCATGGGAATTCAAAGGCAGGCAAGAGTTTCTATTGTCTATTTTTTATAACTCAGGGTGTCTCTATCATCTTACGTGCTGGGGGTCCACATAACTAGGTGTGGCTGTTTTTGGTTTAAACATCAAAACGTGATGGTCTGCTTCCTGTTTCAGTGCTTTGTATCAGCTTCACCTTGTGAAATCAGAAACTGTTCGCGCTTTCATCCCCAAAGAGTTCAAATTAGTTGAAGCTTTCGGGTATATATATTTACAATACTTTTCCTAAGAAGTTGCAATTAAATGAGATGAACGTAGATATTTTATTTCTCATTAACTAACATGAACCTGCCCTCTACATATATACGCTGGGTGGCTTCTTTCTTGCCAGCTATGATGACAGCCCAGCTGGTATCTTTGATGAGGTTTTATGTATTGACCTTTAGATTGCTTCCTCTGGCTCAAGTTGTAACTTATTAAATTGTGGAAAAGCACAAAACGCTAACACATGCAATTACTTATATATTTATATACATTGATTTCTGCGAAAAAAATAATTACCCGTAATTGTGAACTAGCAAGGTGACTTGGCTATTTTGTTATTGTTTTGTGCAGCTTGTGGTGATTGCCGGAATAGTATGGAATCCACCTACATCTTGTGCGTAAGTTTTTCGCCTTTTTCTTCTTTGTCATGCTAAAGTAATAGCAAATAATTGGTTTAGGACATCTGCACATGTAATTTTTGTGATAGTGCCCACAAAATGTTTACTAGTCAGTTGTAACAAACAAAAATCTGAGTATGGGTCTGGGTTCACTATTCAATATTCATGCTGAGGGATTTGATGCAACCATACCAAACTTCAATGCTCATCTGGCTTATAAAAAATCAAGGTGGATGCCCACCACTCACGATTAGCTTTTTGGTGACTTGAATGTGTTTTTTTCTTGTTAATCTTTAGCAAACAAATTGAAAGGAGCATTCTCCCAAAAAAATAAAAATAAAAGGACCAATTTTTGTAAAGATAATGGTTACATGGTTCGTCTGTACGCCTCAAAGCACCATAAATCTTCAGCCAACTATGTATAAAAGAACCAAACTAGAACAGTTTGTCAAGTGTGCACCTGACCATTAACCATTCTTACATGCTGATTTGACTTGTCTGGTTCATGGTATGATGGAACGTGTTGATTAGACAATGGAACCATAACTTAAATGTAATATTTGCTGTACTATATGTAACTTGTAAGTAGGTTTAATGTTTCTATGAACAGGTGGGCTGCTAGGGTACTTGTGAATAGTGATGAGGCTTGTGTACATGGAAGAAAGGTGGGAAGCTCCCTAATGGTATTTTGGAAATATTGACAGTTGGAAAACTTTTTCTCCTTGTGTTGACATTGGAAATTTTGAAAACGGAAGGGCTGGTTAAAAAATCCTGTAATACTATCAAGGTTTCAGTTTGTTATTTGGTCTGGTGATTCTCCTTGCCTTTCTTGTATTCATTTTTGCAGGATGTGGGACTTCCTAGTCAAGTTGCCAGGTTTTCCAAGGTGGGCCTTTAACCAACATTTCATTGTTCCTTTCGTACTTGAAAATTAGAACATCTGTGTTGCTCCTTTTGGCTATTGTTTGATGTAAGTAATTCTTCAAAAATGGCCAATGGCCAACTTTTCTCAACCAAGGTTTATTCCTACCATATTGTCTATACCCTTCGGTTTCTACAAGGTAGGCACAGGATCCAGATGTGCCAAAATATGAGCAAGCCACTGATATTTCTGATTTGCAAACATCTTTTTCATTCGTCTTAAAGCATACACGGCGATGTTTTATGTGATATGGTTTCTGTCTACAGCAGAGAATTACACCAATAGCCAGGCAATCAGAAAACAACTCCAATAGATTCTTGAGAATGATTGTAGAGACTCTCAAATTTGTTTTAATTCCGGAAATCGTTTATTTCGTCAATTAGTTGTATTGCTAGTAAAATCGCTCGTATGTTGTGGGGGTGTACGGAGATACGTATCCGGGTGTGTATCGGACTCTCATAGAATAGTAAAATGTTAGTTTTGGTGTTGTATTGATGTTTGTAAGCGTTGGTACCAAGTCGGGTTCGTTTCGGTGTCCGTTGGAAAATTCTTTTTTTCTGTCCAGCATGAACCGGTACAGCCTTTTCCCCGTACCGGTACATGGCGTCCAGAAGTTATGGTTTTTGACAGTTTGAAGGTTCATGAACCGGTACAGCCTTTTCCCCGTACCGGTACATGATGCGTTTTCTGCAGATTTTCAGCACGCTTTTTGGACCACTATAAATACCCCCCTTATGTCATTTCTCACACCCATGGGCCACGAAATTAGATCTCAAAACCCTCTCTCACCTACCCAACTCCAATCTTACTCAAATCTCTTGATTTCTACCTCAAATCATCAAGATCCAAAGGATTCCTACCTCAAATTCGCATGATTCTCGCATTTGGTGAACAATGGGTAAGTCTTGTGTTCTTACTCATACTTTTAGGCTCTCAATCACGGTTTTCTCTCTCTCCTCTCAATCACTTGTTGATCCTTGCTTGTTTATCTTGTTTTTGGGTTTCATTTACCCTAGATCTTGTAGCAAAACTTGGGAGGAGCTTGTTCTTGGAAGATTAGGGCTAAATCCACTTGGTGGACTTGGGGTTTTGCTCAAAACCCATTGTGGTAGGGATTTCTTACTCTTGTTATGCGTTTATGTGATGTTTGTGTACCTAGATCATGTTTCATTTCGTGCTTGAGGTTGGGTTTTGCGTTTCGGTCGAATCCGGGAATTTCAGCCCGTTTTTAGGTTTCAGCCCAACTTTGAACAGCCATAACTTCCTCGTCCGATGTCCGTTTCATGAAAATTTTATATCGATTCGAAGGTCTTGAAGTTAGCTTTCGTTTGCCACCGAAATCACCTTTAAACTCTTAGTACACTGAAAGTTATGACCATTTGAGTAGAGGTGTGTCAGTAGGTCGATGTTTGCGGCTACTCCCTAGGTTATATTCGTTCCGTGTTATGACTTCCTATATGATTAGACTATGTTTAAGTCACTCTTGAGTAGGGTTGCTTATGCCCTAATGGTTCGTTGTTCGATCTTGTCTCTGAGCACTCGTTTGAGTATAATATTAGTGTCATTGGTTGGAGAATATATACCGTAAGGGTGGTTGGAGTACCGTGGGCTATAAGGGAGTAAGAGGTGAACGTTACGCGTAGACTTGAGTTTGTCTAGTGATCCTATGAGTAGTATTGTGACTCGTGTCCTCGTTCGATATGTTTTCTGTTAGGAACCAAGTGGGTGGTGTGTCGTAGAGTCTTTGCGGGTTCGATACGTGGCGTAGGGCGTCGTGATTGACTTTGATGAATAACGTGGACTTAAAGTATTTATCAATGTGTAATGGGGTGTACTTATGAGTTGGTATGCATGGTTAATGATGTAAGAACGATTGTGAGTGTGGAAAGTGATGTTTGTTTATATACGGATTGACAACGCTTTTATGTTTACGTGAGTTGTGAATTCTGAATTGAGGGTCCTGCAACGCAAGGTGTGGAAATGCGGGGACTCTAGAGGGCCCGCAACGCAAGGTGTGGTAGTGCGGAAACCCAGGTTGAGAGAATTCAATGTGACGCAAGGGGTGGTAACACAGTTGAATGTCTCGCATGATGAAGAGAATTTTGATTGACCTTAGAGGTCTATATTGATGTTTGGATTGCATGATTGCTTGAGATTGTGGTTGCCGAGACAGAGAATGAAATGTTGATTTTTATCAAAGAAAGCAATTTGAGTTTTGAAAAGAGGATTTTTATTTAAAAATCCTCCGGTATTCTTGAGCGAATCAACGGATCCGGTATTTGGGCACAAATCAACGGACTCCGGCATTCAAGCTCGAATCAACGGAGCTTGACCTGTGATGGTCTTGAGTTTTTCCTAAAATGTTTTGGAAATCTAAAAGGAAAGTTTTAAGTAATGAGGCACCATGGTGGATGGTATGAAAAGAGGAGATGGTTTGTGGAATTCATTTGAAACGTTGTTGGTTGAACTATAGTTATTGTTTGTTTGATTGATATGAGTCCTAATGCTTCATCTAGTTGATGCATGGATGGTTAGGGTTATCTCTAAGATATACGGAAAGGTCTAAATTCGTCAGTTCTTTTTTGTAATCCCTCTTGCGTCTCATGTTCAATTGGGTGTCTCATTCGTGTCAGGTGTATATTTCATCTCATTTCCATATAACTTGAGTATAGATTTCTCTACTGGGCTAGTGTAGCTCAACCTATCATTTTCAGGTAAAGGTCAAGGAAGTTGGCATGACGTGCATCCCGTGCTTGCTGATCACGTGTCTCGGAGGTTCAAATGAGGAGTCAAGTTTGCATTTTTTTAAAGTAGTATTCGGAAAATTGATTAATGAAAATTGTAATATTGTTTTAGCGTTTGTATAACTTGGGGTTTCGAACCAAGATTGTAACTCGAATTTAATTTGGAAAACTGGGAAAAGTATGTCATTTGGGTATTTCCGGTATTTCAGTGAAGGTTTTATTTATTAAAAATGTTTATAATTTATGTTAAAAATCGAGGGCGTGACAATGATAGGGGTCGGCACTGTTTTGAGTCATCCAAAGAATTGCTTAGATATCCAAGTGACTGAAATCAATGGCACTTCTGCAACAGATATCTGTACCATCAACGTTGGTACTGCTGGTAAGTTGGAGTATTCGTCTTGTTTGCTATTATCAAATACCCAAACAGTCAGGCCATTCCCTCGCATGAGTTGGGTTACAGATCATGTGCGCTAATCAAAATATTTTTTAAGTTTATTCGTATAATGATAAGAGTAGTAGTTGAAGTTTTTAACTTCATACTGTAATTGGGAAGGCCTGATTTGAAGCTAAACCTATCTATTTTCCTTCCTTTACCTGGCACATTTTCTTGCACTTAGATGTTCATTGGGGGGACTACATGGGTTCTGTTGTTGTTGTATACATGTTCATTTGGTGGAGGTGAATGTGAACTATATGTTAACAGTAGGCTATCCTCCTCTGCCTGCAACTAGAATCCTGCTCTTATGGCTGTTGGAAAAAATAATAATAATAATCATGTTCTTATTTGATAGTACACTTTCTAGGTTACGATGGAACTGAATTTTTGTTCTTGTTATAGTACATAGAAGGTGCTTTCACAATTTGCGTATTGATTTTTAATTTCACATCCCTCATCTCAGCCTTGGCCAAGGCAGTACCAGAGCTAAATTCCAACAAGTTGATTGGGCCAGTTATCAAGATGTCACTTCCAAGCTTCAGGTAGTTTCTGCATTTGTCTGCATTATTAAACCCCTTTTTGTAGAAACTAATCTCTATTTCATTTATTATATCGCAGTGGACGTACAGAGTATAATCCTCATCTTCTTAAATATTCTTGCCAAATTGAGTGCAGGTTAGTCTGCTATATCTTGTCATACTTAATGCTTCACAATCTCCATGACTATCCACTGATAGATCTCCAAGAATGAATAAGCAGCTGCGCCCCAACGGTTCAAAGCAAGACCATTGTGAACTTCAAGTTATTTTTGTTGTTGTGTTTTAACTAGTGCCTCCTGTGTTGGCAATGTTTCTATTGTAAACTGTAATACTCCTATCTTGTGCAGGATAAGAGCAGTGTGACCAGCAAAGATGTCGGTGCCGTCCGTAGCACCAAAAAGTGCTACTGAACAATCTCCTGAAACCCCAAGTTCCAAGTTTGTGGATTCCATAATAAGCAGAGATCTCGTACAAAACGAAAGGAACCTCAGCATATCAGTGTTGTTATCGAAACCAATTTTGGCTCTGGAGTTCAATTGTCTGAAAATGCAGGTTGAAGCTCCTACTATTGTTTGTCCCTGCTCTGAGTACACTTTTATAGCAGTTTGATGGTATCATGAAATATGTCAGTCTTTTTCTTTTTTTTTTTGGCATTTCAACTTGCTGTTGGTTCCTGTATTAGCACTAAATAAGTTATGGAATTTTCTTGTTTTGTTACTCTTTCTGAAGAGCGTATCTACTCACCGTTTCTAGTGTCAGTTTCTGAGGAATTGTAGGGGTATACCAAAATTTCAATTCTTTTAGAACCTTGTATTTTTCCCGGATGGATGTCTTGTGGCTGTGGGCAGGCTTTTAATTTGCCACTTCACACGAATTTGGAAATTTTCTTTTTGTCATTCGATAGATGTCTAGCCTACTCTTATAGGGGATGAAAATGGGGTACCACTAAGCGGCATATAGGTGGGGCAAGCCCAAAGGGCATCAACTACCGCACCAAGCACTCGCGCTCCTAATGAGTATCGAACCCTCACCTTCCATATGAAAGTGGTGAGAAAGTGCTATTGGATTACAAGGCCGTTGGCACATGAATTTGGAGTTGCTGAAAGGGAAGTGGTGTTTTAGCCTTCAGGCAATGTCCTAAACGGACTCGGAAATTTATTCAAGTGAAGTTACTCTATGTATATTCTGCAAATGGTGTTAGATTAGTTATTTACATTTTTTTATCTAGAAAGTCAAGAGGTCAATCGTTGCTGCAAGATCCGATTATTTCTCTCCATTATCGTTTTTTTTCCTTCCTTAAACAATGGTATGATGGATGAAGTTGTTGGTTACGAAATGCAGATAATTATTCGGTTAAGACTTAAATGACTTAAATAGTTGGGAGTACCACGTAGGCAACGCCACGTGATATGCCAGGAACGCTAAATAATTACTCGGTTAAGACTTGTTTGTTTGTTGTGGGTCTATATTGTTTGACTTTATTACCATTAGAATGTCCAAAATTGAAATTTATAGAGCACATGAAAATCAACTTTATTTTGTTTTAGTTTTGAAGTTAATGCCGAATTCTTCATTGACATATTTAGCAGCTTTTTTCTTAGCGAAAATGAATTAAGCAAGAGCGGGCCACAGACTTGTTCTCTCGTCAATGAGCACTAGAGGAGGAAAAATTGGCGCCAATTGCAGGCTCCCCTATTTGTCCCTAACTTGCATCCCAGCATTTGAATTTTGAAGGTAAGTAATGAAGTTTGAGATTTGGAGTGAGTTTTTAAGAATATAGATAGAGAAAGAAATATGTCTTTCATTATAGAACAGTTTTTTTGATTCTCTAAGATAGTCTCTCTAAGATAAGAGATTTAGAGGATATTGGGTTGGAGAGGAAGTGCCGTAAGGAACACATTCCATATGTAGAAAATACTTACTTGGTGTGAAAATGACCTCCGGGACGGTGGGCATGGGATAGGATAGGAGACAGGGAGAATTGACAAGCTTATTTATAACCAACCAAACCTGGTACTACGACCTTTTTATACCGACCAGAAAAGCTTTAACAAGGAAATAGGACCCTAGCTCGCTCACATTCCGTTGGCTAAACATGGAACATGCAGTATAAAAAGTGTGCTAGGTATTTGTGGACTTCAATTTTCTTTGTTTTGCACTCTGATCCTGACGCGACGCTCCTAAGGCACCCGGCCATCAGACTATCAGAGATCTCTCGTTCACCACCACAGATAGATTCATATGAGACTGCATGTTATGGTGTTATTTAATGTATTAATCCCACAGGAAACCATAGTTTTGATTGAAGAGTATTAAGATACCACTACCACTAGATGGTGTCAACAGTCCCAAGATGACTAAATAAATAATTACTCCTTGCTTTGCCACACTATTGCTTCAGATTCAAGGAACGAGATTTGTGTCACTTTCTTGGACCACACACGGGGACAATATCCCCCTCCCAAAATAATCCTCACAGAGAGAGAGAGAGAGAGTTGCAGATATAGGATCCTCCCCTGCTAAGCACTGAAAAAATGTATGGTCTCAAATCCGAAACTGGGATTTTGAAGTTATCTTCTTTAAGACGTCCTTTTATTCAACAGCATTATTAGATCATACCATCTTGCGTTACCAAAGTTAACTGATTCATCCACACATCTGATCTCCCAAAATAAGATCCAGTTAAATGAATATCCAGTTAAATGTTTTATTTTTGAAATTTTAAGGAGGATGGTTTCAAATCCAAAATTTTAAAATTCATCAAACTTGTACATTTGCTCTTATAAAGCGCCTACATCTAGTGATCTCCGAAACGCTCAAATTGAATCCAGTCAAGGCCATTCCATATCACCCCAGATGGAAAGAGGCCTGCCCCAAGCTATCCAAATTTCGATTGGTCGTCGACCCTCCATTCTATTTCTCCACTCAGTTTTTGCCAGTCATCAAAAGCCTAAACCGCTAAGATGGACAATCTGAGTTAAAAAAATTTCCCGTTTGCAGTGGCTTTCCATTAAGGGCACTAAAGGGAAATCTAAGGGTAGCAACCACACGTTTAAGCCCAGCCCCTTTCCCAACCGATATGACCCTTGAATTCTATTTTCCACGCTTGGGCTTCCACTTCCGCTTGAACTGTGGGTTCTATTGTGAGGTCCCAGTATATCTGGTTGGGGTGTGATGAGTGTTTACGGTTTAATGGCAAAATCATGTTCATTTGCTCTCCGGTAAAGCAAAGCAGATGCTTCCACCCTGTCATTTTTTCCGGTTAGAATAGAGAAAATTACGTGTTAAATTCAATCAAAGAAACCAAATACACTCAATCACATTTGAAAGGAGAGGCACATTCTTACCAGCCAGGATGTACATCGAATCTTCCTGTTGAAAGAGCCCAATTGACCTGTTTGAGACAAGCTTAAGAGTTAGCCTTCACAATCAAAGAGAGACGGGAACTTCTGGTGGCGTACAATAGTTTGTGATAGAGGTGGCAAACGGGCGGGTCTGGACGGGTTGAAACGGGTCGCGGGTCAAATGTGGGCGGTCCCTTTTCTTTTTTTAAAATTTATTTTTTATAATTTTCAGAAACTAATTCCCCTCTATCGAAACTTAGACTTGCTAAAAAAAATACCACATCAACGAACGTTTCGAATCATTAAGGAAAAAAAACCCCAAGTCATGCCTTAAAAAAAAACACGAAATCGTCTCAGGTTTTACAAATAAAATCAATTATGCTTATACAAGAATATGGGTACAGAATATGGATAATTTATGTATGCAGAAAGAGACTTACGAAGAGCCGAAGCCACCGCTTGGGTTTGGATTAATTAAAAAGTCAAGTGACTTAATTTTTTTTGTCTCTATTCAAATTTTTTTTGTATTTGCTTGTTTTACGACAAACTTTGTATCCCTATTAGTTCGTCTCGATGAGAGAATCGAAAAAGTAAATTTTTTTTTACTTTTACCCTAATATTTTTTTTGTAATATTCAAGATAAATCCCAAAAAACCGGTTTTTGGGCTTTATCTTGGATGTTTTTAAAAATATTTGGGTAAAAGTCATAATTTTTTACTTTTCCGATTGGAGCGAATCAAAAATCGTAAAATACTTGTCGCAAAACAACAAACACGAAAAAAATTGAATACGAACAAAACGAAAAAAAGCCCAAAAGAGAGAGAGGAGCTCAAGAGATTGGTCTTGTAATTATCTTATCACAATCAAAAGGAGCTCAAGGGACTGGTGGGTGTGTGTGTGAGAGAGAGAGAGAGAATTTGTGTGGATGAATTTAACGGTCCGAATATGAAAAAAAATTTAAATACGAACAAAATTCACAAATTTAAATTAAGTTCAAGAGAATGCAGCCTTAGGCCAAAATGTGGAATCAAAATGTGGTGGACCGATAGTTAGAGAGAGAGAGAGAGAGAGAGAGAGAGTAGTAACAGTAGTTCACTTTTGAAACCAAAAAATGGTTTCTTCTGGTATAGGAGGCAGGACAACATAACAGAGGTTAGAAAAATATGGGTTGAGATTGCCACCTCTACTCCATAACTTCTTGTTCATGTCTCTGCCCCCGTAGTATTTTTATGACAACCAATAATGGCTCTCTCTCTTTTTTGGTTCAGTTTTAGCACCCTTCACATTTATGTTTTTGTCCTTGAACATAACTTGTACACTCCATCTTTCAGTCCTGTATAATCCTGTTCCAAAGTGGGGTAGATGATCAGAATCACCTTATTCATTGTAAGTTTGTAACTGTTCCAGAATATTAGCAATCAAAATTGATTCCCTTTTGCTTTCGGCTTACAATAAAGATGATTAGTGGATTGGACCCACAAAACATTACGACCTCTTCACAACCTCGATAATTTCCCACCGCGGTTTCTCGATCAAGGATGTGAACACATTTTATCAACAGAGAGAAAACAAAAAGCCCAAAAGAGATGAGAAGATCGTCAAGTGGAAAAAAGCTAAATTTATTCTTTGATTTCAATATCATCTCATTTTCTCGTCGACGGCTCCACCACTTTATATTCAAACAGAGTATTGCGAAAATTTTCAACAAAGGAACTAATAATTTTCAACAAAGGAATATTAGTAGGGCAGCAACTATAGTACCACCCATCATGAGGAAGCTACAGCTAGATTTTGCAAATCAAAGGGAAAAATGATTCCATTCCACTAACTTTTTCCTCTTTCATAATCGAACAAACAGAGTCGGGCAAAGACGAAAGCTGAGCAATGCTAGCTTGCAATTCCCGCAAAGAGAAATCCCTTCTCATACTTGACCAACAATCTAAATACGCTTTCACATTTCATGCACAGGCTCACAGTCACGGCAAATCTCTTTTGATCTTACTTTCTTTACACCAACCAACAGCTATTCAAGTAACTAACCGGCTCAAGACTTGGAACTTAGATCTGAGGTTCGAAAGCTCCTAGTCAACTCTTATGAGGCTAGTCCATATATGGGGTTTTGCCCCAGCTTTTCGGACTCCCAGTTAATAGACGGTGGAATTGAGTCCCTGAGAATTAGTTGACCCTCAATGGTCTACTGAAAACATCTTCTAATTATCACTTTTTTTGCTTCAAAAACCCTTATACGATAGAACCTGAAAAGCTTTGAAAACAAGAAAAAGCCAAGGCTCATGTCCAACTAAGGAAAAATTATAAGACGTTTTACTTACATGAACATTGATTTTTTGGGAGAATTGAAAGTTGGTGGTTTACAATCTGGATTAATCCATCACGTCTAATACAACTAAAAAAGCCAAAACCCCATTCCCCGAAAAGCCATTTGCCGTGAGAGAGAGCGAGATAGAGAGACTACAGTCTACAAGTAGAGAAAAGAGAAGATAAAAGAGAGAGTTGCATAGGCAATAAGAGCAGAATGCAAAGCAGAGGGAGAGAGAGTCCTGGTTGAATCACCCATGGCCAAACGAGCTAGATAAGTCCCATCAGCTAACATAGCTTCAGATGCAGATCCAGACCCTGAACCCGAACCCATTGTTTCTGAACCGGAGCCCGTAGTCCCTGAACCCGAACCCATAGTCCCTGAGCCTGAACCCGAACCCATAGTCCCTGAGCCTGAACCCGAACCCATCGTTTCTGAACCCGAACCAAAAGTCCCTGACCCCGAATAATCCATAGATCCTGACCCTGACCCAGATCCAGACCCATCCACAGTTGTCGGTGGGGGTGGTGAATAGCTAGCAGATTTTTGACTGCAGGTAAAAGAAATGAATACACGTTAAAATGACTGCACAACATAAATGATCTGTGCAGCGTATATTAATAAAATCATCCAAAGTCAGGTTTTTTAGGTGGAAATTTAATGGGCCGTAGTCAATTTTTATGCATTGGTGGCAAAACTTCAGATATATCCCTTATAAAAAACTAAACTGAACCCCAAAATATAGACAAAGTAGAGAGAGAAATGAGAATATCAACTGTGAAGCCCTGACAATCCTCTCTAATATATCCACATGCACACACTGACACATCACATGTAACATATCCTTGTAGGAGTACATTCTTGTATTCAAGTGTTAAGAGAACGCAAATGTACCAAAGCTGTAGGGATCAGTCCTAACTAATGTTTGGGAGTGGTAATTCGGCAGGAATTACAATAAATAATCGTTTTATTTTCTAATAAACGGATATCGGGCTAGCTTGCAAACACCATGACTAATTCCGGAATCTTGAAGTTTACGACGAGACAAACAATCCACTTACTCCAAGCTAGTATATTTGGCTTCTGTGAAAGTATATAAGAGGATGATCTTCTTACACCCATTTTTTTAATGGGCAGAATGATCTTCAATCCTAGCTAATATTCCGACATTTTACTTTACAGGAGGGTATTATTACAATAATAACAAGCTCTTTATTGTTGGTTTCTTGTACGTATGCTCCTCAACAGAAAAAAGAATACCATATAAATATGCATCATACAACCAAAAGCAATGGTCCAAAAGGAAAGTGAAAATTATTAATCCCCAAGTGGAAAATTGCAAACCAACTAAAGCAGCAGCCTAGTTTACTAAGAGTGACATTTTATTGCCCTCAATCAAAAAGTTGCTACATGGGATTCTTGGGGCCTTCTCCCGACAGCAATTAGGCCAGGTTTCCACTACTACACTCTGTTCGGAGGATAATGACTCTCCATCTCGGCCGACCCGTCTGTATCCAATTCGTTATCCGTCCCGAACGGATTGAATTTTTCGGATATCGGGACGGATTCGGATTTATTTTTCAAAAAAAATTCGGAGATCGGATCGGAGGTAAGTCCGTCCCCGCCCCGCCCCGAATCCGATCTCCATCCCCGATCTCCGTTTGCCTTTCGGGGCGGGGATGGAGGACCATCCGATCGGGGCGGATTCAGAGGTCGGGTGGAAGGTTCGGATTTGGATATGTCAATATCCGCTTCCGATCCGCCCCGTTGCCATCCCTTATTAATGAGTCAAATCTTGTCAATTCTCTTGTGTAGCTGTTGTCATCAGATTATTTGTGCCCCTTTTTTTTTTTTTTTTTGCGTCACACTTTATACTTCAGCGGGGATTAACGAGATTTTAGTATTGGAGGTTAATGAGTCAAATCTTGTCAATTCTTAGTTCTCTTGTGTAGCTGTTGTCATCAGATTATTTGTGCCCTGTTTTTTTTTTGTCACACTTTATACAAAAGCGGGGGTTAGCGAGATTTTTATATGTTAGTTAACAAGGGGCTTAGAGGGGGTCCCTAGCCTAAACCATAAACCCGCTACTCGCAGGGCTCGAACTCAGGCCTTCACTAGGGACATGAGACAACAAACTTCACCAAGCTTGGTTTCCCTAATTGTGCCCTGTCACGGGGCTCTTTCTTGGTGGTGTAATGTAATGTATTTGAGTGTGACATAGTTGACCTCACAAAATTGATACTATTAATTGATGTAATGTCCCGTTATTCTCTTACTAGAAAATAAATCTCTCCCCGCTTAACGTTAAAAAAAAAAAAAAAAAAGAGTTGGTAAATAATTGGAAAAATGCAGAGGAATGTATGTTTGCTTACCTTGGCGTGGAGGGGCAAAACGTGATGGTATAATCAGCACCGGCACACGTGAAGGTGCTCGTAGGATCATCATACGCGTAACTATACGACCTCGGACAGGCCGACTTAAACATCTCCGAGTAAATCGACGGCTTACAGGCCGCGGGTGAGTTATACGCGCCGCTGCAACAGTACTGAGGACTCCCGAACGCCTCGCACGCGCTCTTACACGCCCCACCGTCACTCACCCTCAACTCAGGCGGGCATTGCGAGTTCAAGTCGGTCACGCACCCGGTCGACGCGCACAAACCCGACCCGCCACTCGCTTCCACTATCATGGGCACGTTGTACCCGTCCACGAGGCTTACGTCGTAGAAATCCTGCCCGCCCGTACCTAGAGTGAACTCGGCTAGCGTTGCGGGTGGTGCGGCTCCGGCGCCGTTGCATTCCACTTCGCCGGAGCCGCAGTCGCCGGTGGAGCAGGACGTGGACTCGGATCCGTCGAAGTTGCACCCGGTCCGGGCCCAGAACCGGCCCGACCAGCCGGTTGGGGCTTGGAACGTGCGTGAGCTGTCAGTGGGGAGCTCGAATCCAGTGCTGTCGAGACTAGGGCTGCCTGCATTTGCTAGGATTCCAGGCCATACTGTGTAGTCACATTTGTTGTAGAAAGTGAATGTAGCCCCCAAAACACCTGAGATGTGAACAAACAGAGCATGAAAATTTGTTAGCTTATAAGCTTTAATCTTTGGGTATATATGGAAACCCAGTTCATTATATACATGAATGTGAGAGAAACCCAGATGAAGAAATGCTACATTATTTGTTTTTTTACTACTATTTTACCTTTTGAAAGAAGAAGCAGAGTGAGAGAGAAGGTGAGAATGAGAGGGAAGGGGGTGAAAGAGAAGAGATCCATCAAGGTAGGTTCCGGTTTCTTTTTGGGGTGAAAATGATTTTCCTATTTGTTTAAGCTAAATGCGGGGTTGGTGCTTTGGTTGGATTTGTTTGGGGTTTTCTGTATGTAGGTCGTAGCGTTGAGAGTTTCGAAGGGAAATGGTGGATTCAGAAGCGAAATGGGGAAAATGCAGGGCTATGGAGAGGTTGTTGAGCCCTGGTTTTTGGGTCTGCTTCTGAACCCAGGTAGACGACAGTGAGAAATGAGGGATTGAGAAGAGGTCAGATAGAATATGGGGTTTCAATTCAACACCACATATAAACAAAAACAATTTCCTAGAGGAGAGAGATGGGTTTTAGCCAGTGAGTAGAGCAAGATCGTATATACGAGTACAACTAGGTCAGTAATATACTATGGAGGGAGCCGATCAAAAAAAAATACTAATATGGAGGGAATCTGTACACAATGGTTCCCCACTCGGTCAGATCCATTAATGGATCTTGTATTTAATAAGTACGTACAGTTGGTGTTGGGGTGGGTCGGGTCGGATCCGAGATGCTGTCAAGCACCTTGCTTGGCAGCGATTTATCTGACTGCTTATTTCACTGGGTCTGTTGTTCCGAATTGAAAGTGAACAAAATAATTGGGGTAACGATTCTACTCCTACTAGGGAGTGAAATTTGGTTTGACGACTCTATCATTAGGACCGAAGATATTTTACAGCGATATTGAAAGCAAATGCTCTGTTTCTCCTCTATAAACATGAGTAATATTTAGAGCATCTCCAATTGCTTTGTCTTCCTCAATCAACATTAACATTTAGAGCGACGCAAAAATCAAGGATGTGAAATTTTACATGGCATGTCAAGTGAAGCAAGCAACTCCAATCAAATGCTCATGTGTCATTTGACATCTTTTTTCTCATGTCAAATTTAACATGTGATGTCAAATTTTTTCGTTCATTACTTTACTCCAAACTTCTTAAAATATTAAATTTGACGTATTAGTTGGAATGAGCATCTTGAAGATGTAAAATTGTCACCTGAGCCTTAAAAAATTTGATATCCTCAAATTTGGCTTGGGAGTTTACTATAGTTAGGTCTTATGTTGTCAAAGCAACACTACTAAATACTAATATTCCACAAATGATCCTTGTAACTCTCAAATTATGCAAAAAAGAACGTATCATGGTCACATTGTTGATCTCGGATGGTAATAATCTATTATGGAAAAAAAAAAAAGATCGAATGGATAGTGAATCGTATACTTTCACACAATATATAGGGAGACTCTAATAGACTGCAACTCATTAGTCTAAAGACAAAATATAAGTCATTCAAATGGTTACTGATGTTCGATCAATTTAATTTTTCATATGAATAACGTAATTATAAAACGATAACCAATTTATATAATCGAACAAGACCATGGTAAGTTCTATTATGTGTCTCTTAATAGATCACACTTCACCAAAAATGTTATAATAAGATCCTTATTCCAGTACTTATTTCACCAAAAATGTTTTAAAAATTCTGACACCTTTTTCTTACTATTCTTATAATTTCTCACATTCTCAAAAACTCTTCAACAACGCATGTTATACATTCTTTAAACCGTAATTACCATATGTGGTTAGCTTTTTCCATTAGGATGGGCCGGTTTTTACGGAAAAATGAGACGTGTTTTGATAATTAATATTCGCAAAAGATATTTTCAGCATTAACAAATGTTCTCAACATACCCTTGATTGTTATTAATTATTAAAACACGTCGTTAGCCGTTATTTTCCCGGTTTTTATTCATGAAATTCGGGAAATAGAAACCAGAGCCCATTAGAAAAACAAAAAAAACAAAGCCCAATACAGAGGAGCGCATTGGAAAACAAAAACAAAAGGGAAGAGTTTTGACTAGTGTTACACTTTTAACATCCACTAACCAACCGTGTTGATTGATCCACGTCATTACGTTGACGATGGGGCCACTAAGAGTTTTGACTAGTGTTGCCATGTCAGCAGAAAGTAAGCGGCGTATTGGGCCACGCGGCGGGGTGGACCAGGAATTCGAGCTCCGGGGTGCATATTATAATAGCCGTTCACATGGGCTTTGGATTCCCTCCCTCCCTCCCTCTGTGTCCTTGTTTTTGTTCTCTTCTTTTGATGAGATGAATGAATGATGACTGTAAACCTCTCATCGGCAGCTGTAAACCTTTGACCACTCAACTACAATCCCCCGGCCCCGGGTTAAAACACAACGGAATAAATTACCGCTTGACCCAAAAAAACCAACGGAATAAATTGCCCCGGAAATTTTTTCAATGCCGAGCGGTACCACGTGATACCCGCTCGCGCATTCGAGCCATCTATTTCTTTTTTGAACGGCTGAGATTTGAAGAGAGAAAAGAAGAGAGAAAGTGTTGGGGTGAGAGGAGAGAGAAGGTTTCAATACGAGCCATCTAAAAGTGTATTGGATGGCTCGGATGCGCCGAACGGATATCACGCGGGATATACCCCGCTCGGCACTGAAAAATCTCTCAATTACCCCTATCTTCTTTTTTCTTAGCGAAAATTAAGTGGATTAATCTAAATTTTTTTTGACATGTTATAAAATGGGAATTGATATTCACACTCCTTTTTTTTTTTTAATATTTATACTTTCTTTTTAATTTTTAGTGTTAAAAGTGTGTGTTTTCTTTTTTTGCTAAAAGACAAAAGAAAGATGTGTTGATATCTCAAAAAAATGAGTGTGAATATCAATTCCCTATAAAACGAGATTAACTCATCTCCAATGGGAGATACCAAATCTGAGCTGGAGATTGTAACGGTAATAATTAACACCAGTTTGCAATCCAATCCAGATGACTTCTATCAAGCCAAAACCATGTAGCTTTGAAGGGAGGGTCAGAGGGTGAAAACATGTCAATTTTGACCGCCATCTACACGCATGCCAAATTTTAAAAATGTGTCCGTTTGAATTTTTTTTCCTTTCAAAGTTTGACATGAGAGTTGGCACAAGGGTTGGAAAGTGATAACTTGATGTCAGATAAATAGAATTTGGCATAAGGGTTAGAGATGAGACTTTGATGTTAAATTGGAGATGCCACATAAGCCTTCAAAAAAAATTGACATCTCCAATTTGAAGTCAAGTGTTGAAGATGAGCATCCCCAATAGCCTCAAGGAAATCATAGATAAATAGACTATTCAAAAGGCCAAATTCTAATTTAGCTAGCCATTACAAGTATGAACCTCCCAATAGCCTAAGCAATTGGGCTATTCAAAACCCATTTCCACTCTTTCATTTTCCATTCTTTCCCCTTGTCCCATTTTCACCCATTTCCTCCAACGGTTCTACCAGGTGCTTCCACCTCCGTGGAAACAACAATCGATCAACAACGGAATGAATTCACCGTGAGCAATCAAATTAACTCAGCGTGACAAAGGACAGTGAGATACCGCTGGCTGTGATGGAGCCCTCGACTGGAAATTGCCGTTGATTGCGATGGAGATGTTCTAAGTATTTTATTCTGACTAGTCGAGTCATTAATTAATATTAAAAAGCTCGAGATATATATGCATTGTTTATAATATTGTTTGTGCATAAAATCACATCGATCAAACGTAAATGAGTGGTCGTACATATTTATACATGTGGGTCATTGGTGATGATTTCATCTCTACTTGGATTGAATGGAACAAGCTAGCAATGGTCCTCCTTGGGATTCATCTGCAAAACAAGGAACAAGTTAGCGCCATTCGGCTAAATGTAATAGAAGGGCACTCCGATACCTAAGTTAGACACTATGAGAGGAGAAAGGCAAAAGGTATGGATCTAAGATATAGAAATGGTACCTCCCTTAGGATTTATCCATTAAGTTTTAGGGAAGGATTGTACTTGCTTCCAAAGTAGGTCCATATTAGTCACGAGCCTTGTGACGTCAAATGTAACCCTATCGGTTAGGTGACGTCTTGCACAACGCTCAATGTCTATGTGGCCAAACAAGTGTTCTAGATGTGCCATCAAGACGCCACGAAGCACTTCGCACACTACTTAGTCATGTTGCGAGTCACGTGTGCTCCTACCCTACTCGACCTTACGGCTTCCTCGAACTTGACTCGCATGTCATAGGCTTCAATGAACAATTGGGCCGTCCAACCCAGCTCACATGCATTTGGCCTAGACGAGCCGGGGGTGGGATACCCACCTGTAGGGCTGTAAGTGAGCCGAGCTACTCGCGAGCTCGTTTACACCCCTACCCACCTGTTAAGTTGGACAGTTCAACCCATAACAATCACCAGAGAAGAGTGAAAATAATCTCTGTACGGAAGCCTTAAATCTCTATATGGAATATTGGTATGTTTTCACGAACTAGACCAACTCATGAACTAATTTGGGTGAGTTCACGCCATTGTCTAAATGATATTTTAGTCTAAAAATATCCCCTATTCAAGACAGTCAATTTTTCCTTAACTTTATGGTATTTTTCATATTTTTAGTGCAAATTAAACAAAAGGTACTTTGACGTCTATCTAAAGACAACAAATATAGAGCAAATACATCCTTGTACCAAAATGCCATGTCAAAGTTAGAGATTATTTTATTTTGGCAAAGTAAAATTTCATAGATATTTAAAAAGATAGTACTACAACTGTACGTACACATACTCTCCATGCGTTTTACAATCAAGATTGACAAGTGCTCTCCATCATTATGCTAAATTTTGACAATGTTATGTTTTGTTGAATCGGCATCAAATTTTTTAATTGTCAAACTTATCCCATCACCTTAAAAATTGTGAGAACGCTGGTTCCAAATAAGAAAGAAATGTGGTTATGCCGAAATGTCATCACATGACATTGCAGTGGGGGAACAATCTTGCACATTTTTGCTAAATCGCTTAATTAGCAACAACTCTTGACATCAACATGTGAACTTGATTTTATTATGTAATATTTATATATATACACATTTTTTTGTCCCTTTCATCTTCTCCAGGCCTGATAAATAAAGCACATCTCATGTTTGAACTGGCCCAACTGCGCTTTTCCTTTTCTTGCATATTAATGGAGTAATAATAGCTAAAAGAAGTGTTTTTTTTTTTTTTTTGTCAAAGCCAATTGCTAAAAGAAGGTATAATGTAATGGCGTATAGTACTTTAGTAATTTTAAAAAATGAATGTTTGATTACTGGGCTTCTATAGTTGATTCCTTTGTTTTCTAAAGCTGAGATTTCTTTCTGGATATGAGATTTAGTATGGATTGTGATTTAGGCACTCCAAAAATTGATGGAGGGGCTCCAAAATTACACTGTGTTGATACACAAAATGACGTCGTTTTGGAGCCCTTCCATCAATTTTTGGAGTGCTAAAATCAATTTCCTATTAGATACTCTAATTGAGTGGACCACACCACACGACCGGATTAACCCATTCGATTTGCTTTATGAAGAAAAGTGATGAATTCTGTCCCCCCTCCCCCCACCCCCAATGATTCGATTGAAGAACAGAGGCCAGTGATTAGTTACTACTCCATTATAAGCAATTCTCTTCTTGTTAAAGTGAGCTCAGCCCCACCTCCCTTTTATACCAACAAAAAATTGTACTCTCTACTTTTACAGGAATTTTGCTTCAACCTTTTCTGGTTTTTTGTTCGATCACTTTATTGAAAAACTTACCACTGAGCAGTAGTACTATTTTCTGATCGTACCACTATATTTATGGGTAAATTTCACTTACCTCCCCTAAGGTTTCTGACAGACACCTCCCCTCACATTTTAAAAATTGCACTTACCTCCCCTCTGCTTCCGTTGTCGGCTGCAGATTCTCCCATTGCCGTTAGAAGACCGTTACTAGGTAACGGAAAATGCTTGCATCAGCTACTAAATCCATTTCATTACCAATTTTACCCCTTTAGAATGATTTTGTGAAATGAATTCCCTTCTAGACTCAATTTAAAAGACATTAATGTTCCTAATTAAAACTATTTAAAAGAGATTAAGTTATTATACATATCTCACATGCATGTGTATCTTCAAAATTAAACACATATATACATTGATTTTAAATTTGCGTGTATAAGCATTTATTTTACAAAACTTTGAAAACACTTTTGATTTTTTGAAGTCAAATGCATATTAGGCATAAATAATTAAATATAGAGATTATGTTACAATTTTTTTCCTTAATTTTTTTTTTTTGTAGGAAACTTGAAACAACTTTTGACTTTTTTGAAGTCAAATGCAAATGTAGGCATAAATATAAAGCAATTACAATTTCTTTCCTTTATCATGAAACTTCAAAAGTCTTTTTTTTTTTTTTTTTTGCATAGAATAACAAAAATTTCTAAAAAACAATATAGCTTTAAATTAAGGTAAAATTTTCCCCCCAACCCTATCATTTATCATGAAACTTCAAAAGTCTTTTTTTTGCATAGAATAACAAAAATTTCTAAAAACAATATGGCTTTAAATTAAGGTTAACTTTTTTCCCCAACCCTATCCTTTATCATGAAACTTCAAAAGTCTTTTTTTTTTCATAGAATAATAAAAATTTCTAAAAACAATATGGCTTTAAATTAAGGTAAACTTTTTTCCCCAACCCTACACCATGCATCTTTATACCAAAATTATTACAGTATGTTAAAAGTTTTAGTCAAAACATCTTTTTTCTCCAACCGATTTCTTTTTCAAACTTTTTGATTACATATATACATTTGGTTTTAAATTAAATATGCATGTATAAGTATTTTTTTCAACGGTGATTGAAAAAGCTTTTGAATTTATTTGAAGACAAACGCTACGTAAGCACTACAAAGAAATTACATAAAGCTTCAATTTTTATTATTTTTGCAAAGAATAACAAAAATTTCTAAAATACATGATTTTAAATTAAGGTTACATGTCATCCAAACTGGGAAAAAATTGATTGGAGTAAAAAAGGCATATTTTGGCTAAAACTCTTACACAGTTTTTTAGCCAAACCATATTTTTTCTCCAACCGAATTTTTTCCGAACTTTTGGATCTTGTAAAACAAATTTGTGATTAAAAGTTTCATGGTATTAAAAAATTCTATGGTATATAGAATATAGTTGCTAATTGAGGCTGGTTTAAATTAGCAATACACATGTCAAATTTTTTTTTTTTGTCAAAATTAATCTTCTATTTTTTCAGAAAAGGAACTTATGGCTACATGATTTACCCATATGTTTTTTTCGATAATGATATTTATGATAGGATATTCTAATAAAATTCAATTTAATTTATAAAGCAACAAAATTATAATTGGAAAAAAAAAGGTTATGGGTTCCCAATACAAATACCTTTATAATTTTGTTGGAATTAAATTTTCACAACTTCAATGAAACTAGAAATCTAAAACTAAAAATTTAAATCTTTCAAAATAGGCAAAAATTTATAGTAATTTTAAAGTTTGTTTTCACAAGAAATTTAGAGATAAGATAAAATAAACTTTCATTTTTTAAATTCTAGACTAGAACTATTGCATTAACTCCAATATCTTAATTAAATTATAGTTTAAATTATATAGAGACCTAGGGGAAGTACCTGCAATTGTTAGAAACCTCAGGGGAGGTCAATAAAAGGGTAAAACTGTACATTCACTCACTATGTTAACGTCTGTTAGTCGAGAAGTCTGACAGGGAAGGTAAGTGCAATTTTAGAAATGTGAGGGGAGGTGTCTGTCATTGTCAGAAACCTCAGGGAAGGTAAGTGAAACTTACCCTATATTTATCGGTTGTCGACCAGTTATACAAATTTGCGGATCAAAAAAAAGAAAAAAAGAAGACCAGTTATACAAATTTGTCACCTCTAAATTTCAAAAATCACCTATTAATCGTTAGGAATTATGAAGCCTGACTCGATTTAGTTCATTCTTCGCAGACTATGAGTCCAACTTAGACATGGGTATTACAATAGTTGATGAACTAGAAATAATCCAGGTCATAAATAGATTTTATATGCGAAAGATTTAACTTGTAATTTCTTGATCATAACTTGTACTTTATTATCCGTGAGAATTAGTGAGAGCCGTGGATATATTTAACTACGTACAGAATGAGGAACCACATAAAATGTTTGGGTGTTCGCGTTTGTTTGAGTTTTCTTGATTATTTTTCGCATATTGTGTGATTCTTACTTTAGCTGATTTCTCAACATTACTTCCCGATCTCAACGACTGGCTCTTGGAATATGCTTAAGTTCACTTTCATAAGAACGATGGTTCAATTACTGGATGGCAGGAGAGAGTGTAGAGGCTGAGAGAGACAGAGAGTTCTCCAGGGAGTGGGGTTTCCCCTCCTCACCTTCCCCGCACCCCAATTCTATTCTTCTCTGGATCTCTCTTCTTCTCCTCTCATATCCTCTCCCACCTCTATGGTTGCGAGATGCTTTCCTTAGGATGAGTAGTTCTCTCACTTCTCCTATCAATTTTGGACTCTAGAGGCTCATATCTGGGGTAATCAGATCTGGGTTTTGGCAGTTGAATTTGATCAGTTTGATGACAGATTTTTGAGCTTTCCGACGGAGGTGGTGAACACGTCTACAGTAGATCTAACTATCCGCCGGCAGGAACAAGCTTACCAAGACAAATATCCATGGATTCTCCACCCATCCCCACGACTAGATCGATGGGTTCCACACAGACGCTGTTTTTTTTTTTTTTTTTTCTTTGTACTTTTGTTTTTTTAGTGGCTTATGCTTTATTTGTTAGGAAAAAATGGCAGAGAAGGAACCCATGAAGCCTGGAGGGTTTCTATTAGGGCTGTTACAAACCCGACCGGATCGAAAAAGATCGAAAAAATCGACAGATCTGTTTGGTCTTCGGTTGGTCCAGGGGCGTTTTTTGGTGGTTCGGGGTGGACCGAACCGAACCGACCTACCTAGGTGGTCTTGGTTTTTTGAAAATCTATACGGACTGAACCGAACCATATATATTTACTAGTGTCACGCGACGTGCTTTGCACGAATCGCGTGCTCAGTAAAAAATTTCGGAATTGTATTGTTGTTTTGAGTACGTGAACATGGTGACGCTTGTTAAGGAAGTACACAAGAACATAAACATGACGATGTTCGCTACGAAACTACAAACCAATGAATTTGGAAGTTAAGTTGAGGTTTAAAGATTTGGTAACTAAAGTTCTGTTTGTTCATCCTCGTGTTTTGCACGTTTTCGTGTGCTCATTAGTGTAATTGGTGGTAGTGACCGGAGCACTGAGAAAAGGGAACTTATCATCTACTTAAAAATCACTTAAATAGACGACAAAATATTCATATTCGTTTAATTCATTTGTAGTATCCTTCAAAGAAAAGAATTTGTAAACTCTGTACTTGCCAAATCCCAAATTGAAAAGAAAAGCTACTTTCTGGTGTTAGTTTCTATTCGTCTCGGTAAACACTTTAGCCGCCGTTCCGCTTTCTTCCAAAATCTTTTTTTTTCAAAAAGAAGGTAATTTCAAACTCAAATATAACGAAAATGAAAAATAATTTTTCAATTTTTTTTGCATCGATTAAAAGATCTCAATAAGATCTATCAAACAAGATCCATATTGGTAGGAAAATTATTTGCGTAAATACATGATTTTTGAGCTTAAAATTGTCTTCTTTTTCAAAAAGTTATTTTTTGGAAAGAGTGATTTAAAAATACAAGGTAGCAACTTTAGTTCCCGCTCACATCAGCTCATTGGTTGGACTATATTACCACATAAAAGCGATTACAGTGCACGATTAGTGAAACAATAAACCTGTGTTTGCATAATATCCATGCATCCCAAAGAGCCTTGATAGCCGATGTGGTTAGTATTTTTGCAAAAATTAAATCAGATAAACAATAGTTATCCGTAGATCATATACAAGCAAAAAAATAAAAATGCCGTAAGCAGACCTCAGCGAAAAGAGTGATCTGTAACTAAAATACATGATTCTATAAGGCTGCGTTCTTATGAACTTAAATTAAATTTGAGAGTTGTCCTTATTTGAATTTTTTTCGCATTTCCTAGTTTTGCACCAAACTTTTGTAGGTTATTGATTTGTCTCGACGAAAAGAATCGGAAAAGTAAATTATTTTTTATTTTTACCTAAATATTTTGAGAAATAACCGATAGGTTTTGGTCCGTACACATAAACTAATAAACAAAGTTAGAGACATAGTACTACAGTAAAATCCCCAAAAAATTGCATTAACAATCAACTCTATTCTATACTGCAAGATGAATATAGTATCCATACACTTGAAAGAACGGGTAATGAAGTGGAAAAAAGGATAGCATCACACGAGGCATGATAGACGTCGGGTCTAGACAAGACTCCCCATGCTCCAGTTCCCAATCAGAACATCATATTCCCAAATTTTGATCAAAGTCTACATCCTTTTCATTGCAATTTTGTACAATGCTCATTTTAACCAAATTCGGCACTTCAACTTCTCTTGGAACTGGGCCTGCCCGAATAGTTTTTTAAGTTCTGGAAATCAAGTTCTTCAGTTCCCGTTGAAGAATCTTTCCGGCCACTGACCTAGGTATCGACTTTGTGAACACCACCATCTTCACTTTCTTAGATAGTGCAACCTGCCATAAAGAAAGCAAATCATTCTAAAGAGATAGAAATAGAAGGCATTGAGCTCTTTTTCTTCACGTTAAGCGGTGGAAAATAATTCCTCCCTTGCTCCCACTTCTTCCCAATGATCAAGTACATCTTCTCTAGTAATACCTCCATGAATCCGAAGAACTGTCTAGAAATTCATACCTGCGATCTAAATCTGTCGTTATGGATTATATCAAGGGCCCCTTTAAATACCAGCATACTTGCATTGCCACAATACAAACGACACTCAATGCTTGTAGCATAATTCTATTAAGGATACACAAATGTTATTGAGGACATGCTGATTTACGCCAAAAACAAAAAAGAAGGATAAGCTGCGGTCAAAATACAATCTGAAAAATAGAGATGTTACATGGATTGAATAACCCTTGTTATTGAAAAACTATTGCTTACCTTTCATAATAGCAGACCCTCTTGGAAAAGATCATCATTCCTCCTAAGAGGCAAGAAAGAACCGGTAACCCAATCTACCACTCAAGCTTCCATACAAGGAGCGAGAAGCCCCACAAAAGAATAGCTATGAATTAAACTTGGTTGTATTGAAGACATGACTTGCTACGCTAGTTGACTCCATAACCCTGTGAACAAATAAAATATACACAAAGGGAAAATGAAAATCCATACCTAAGAAAAAGACCACAAAACACGAGATAGTTCACACTCCAAAGTAGAACGAAAACAATGCAATCCCAAAATGCACAAAAGGGTAGTTTGGCACTTGGCGTGTAAAAACCACAAAAGGGTGCTCAGAATCCAGATGTGATCAGGAGAAAAACATAATTGCATTACTTGAAAGATGCTTAAATGCATGAAGAAATGTACTGCTTGATTTTTACCATTCAAGTAGTCCATGGAAGGTGAAGTTACCCTCTTTTTTGCTAGAAATTTAGAATCACAAACCAAAAAAGCCTCAAAAGTTTGGCAATCAACTCCAACTTGGCAGATGACCCATAAGAAATGGGCAAGTTACAATGAAATTGATCCCACTATGACAAGTTCCAAATCTGCGCATAAATGGCAATGGTCCAAAACATTGATCACCCTGTACGTGCTCACTTTGAGAAGAACATTTCCAATCCCTTCTTTATGGACAACAAACATCATTGAGAGAGAGGAAAAAAAAAAACTTCAGTAAACTTTAAAAGTTGAGAAAAGGGGTATTCAGCTTACTAAATTGGTTTAGTTTGTCTTTGTCATGGCATGGATCACTTTATGAGCATTCCTTTTAATAGCAGCCTTCACATTTTAAAATTTTCATTACCCATAAATATCTCTCAAGCCAAAGCTATTTTTCTTTCTTTCCCATTTCTGACTTCTTCAAAGCAATCAATGCAAGAATATACATGATATCTCATATTTACAAAGCAACAAAACAAAACCACGTAGGTTATACAGAAAACATAGAAACATGGCAAGATATGAAAACAGACTGAGAAACTAAATATATCCCTACAGATAAAATGGCTCTTACCAGAATACTCATTTGTGAGATTCTTCACAGCACTAAAGAATTGACTACTCGGCCCCTCCTCCAGTAGTTACAATGAATTAGGAAAGCAATATACAATCTACAATTTACCCCAGCAGTATAAATAAACTAAAATCAGTAGGAGTGAGCCAACCCCAACTAATGTGTTTGACTACACAACATAAAACTGAGCACACAAAAAGACCACACAAAATCTATGTTATAAGGAGAGTCTCAGTACATACTACCTTTTTCTTTCTAGTATTGTGTTCATAATAATTATAAAGTTATCCACACTAATTCCTTCTCTACATAGCTAGTCCTCCAGCATACGACACTAATGATCACCTCACCAATGATAATTGCATACATTTCACAATCTTCTAATAAAAAACATTAGGAGAAAAGAATAGTGATTTCCAACAAATAAATAGTGAATCATCACTTCTTGAAGTTTGGACCAACTTGAGACGTTCAATAATCATCTTGTAACCTAATTTGAAATCCCATTCAGGATATGACTAATATATTCATTAGACCAGCACACTACAAAAACTACTTGGTTTAACTGGTTGGGGTCACCCAGCAAGTCTATGTTGCACCTATATTCTCCAATGTCCCCATTTCAAAGCAGGTTTCATATACTACCATCGACATGTAAAGTGTAGATCAACAATTGCAAATCTAGTATTCCAGTTGGAGGAGAACTCCCTGGTAATCTAGATAATAATAGGGAGTGAGATGTAATATAGAACAAAGTAACTAAAGAGGCAAGCCAAAGTACAATAATGATAATAGTCAAACAGGGGAAAATGAAAGAAGCTTGCCTTTTCTTTTAAAGGGGTTTGTTCAGACCTTTTGATGAGACAATTCCCTGGACCTGTAACGAAAATAAAATAGAATGTGTCAACATTTGTCACGAGCTTCATCTACCACAAAAGGCAATCATCCATGTATCCCAAACACAACTCGTATCAAGTCTAAAGCCATTGCTGACCGACTAAGCCTTCGTTTGGACCAAACCATAGAAATTGACTTACTTTTTTCTTTGCGGAGTTTATGTCAGTTTTGAGTCAAACTCTTTTACTTTTCTGTTAACTATATGGATGCCAAAATAGAAGAATAACAAACAGAAAATGCACCATTTATAGTTGTTTACGATGACCGAAAATATACCAGTTATCTTGATATTTCTGTTACCAGTTTAGTTTAAGAAATGGAACAAATCAATGTGTAAAAGTAAAACCATACCTGGTGGCTTTTTCACTCAGGCAAGTGGAATAAATTTTGCACCAATTGCCAGCGCTATTGAAGGAGCGAACATAAATCCTCTAGGTTCAACTCCTAGGATGCACAAAGAAGCAACAATGAAGTAGGCACCAAATTTTTCCATGTAAAACTTGAGAAGTTATACTTAAGCATCTTTCAATATTGACATACCACCAAAGGGCTACTATTAGCAGCGAGCTGAATCATTCACACTTGACACTAAACTTCAAGATATTTTAAGGCAAATGACAGACAAGTAGTGTAGGTAAATTAAGAAGGGGATTGAAAAATGAAATTGGACTCAAGCTGAGGAGAACTACATCCTATAAACCCCTACTTGCAAGGATTTCCTGGTTCGGACATACCTTCTTCAAATTGAAAACTTTTGATACATTTTAGTAGCTAAATAATATTTAATCCCTTACATCACTTGTACAACATAAGTCGAAATCTATTGAATACATTTTCGAAATAAAACAAATAAGAAGTTAGAGGTAATGCATTCAGAGTAATGTATTGAATCACTCATACATAGCAATGCATTCAGAAATTAATATCTTCCATGTAGCATCCATAACTTCAGATGTACTTATTGTGGCCGACTTGGACCAACCCAAACACCAAATCTACAGTCTGAACTCCCCACAGTTGCAGAACTAAGGGGGTGTTTAGGATGTCTAATCAGGCACTTGTCATCTTTTAGTTAATTGGCAGCAACCAAAGTTATAGAACTAACCACTTTTATGAAGAGTCATTAGAGATCCTCTTATAGTGATTGTAAACTGCCACCGAAAGCACCTGTACACTGTAGCCAATATATAATAAGGAGAGTATGTAAGACAAACTTTATCCAAGCAAAAGTTTCTCGTCAATGACGCCATAAACAATAGAACCCAAGAAACTATACATCATGCATACAAAAAAGGTCTGTCCCGCATACAAATATGCTGCAATTACTGTTCCATTTTATCTTTTCTTTTCCATCTTAATTCCAGAAACTGCAAAAGTGTCATTGCATACAGTGAGCTATCCAACATTACACAAAAGTGTCCTTGTATCCAGTGAGCTATCCAATATTACACCACCAACAAAAGGCAGTGGCAAAAAAGCACTTCATAGAAAATAGCATATCTTTGGTTAAATGTTGCGAAAACCAACAATGATTGAATTAACTTTTTCGATTTGTCTAGAAGAGATGAATAAATAATCCACAAAAGCTAGACTCAAAACTAACAAACGCGAAAAAAAAATTGAATAAGGACAAAAGTCCAAAAAATCCAAAAATCTAGCGGAACGACGCCTCACTCTCTCTGCGATGTGTGTTCGTGTGTGACATCATTTCTTCTATTTCAAAGAGTGTTTTTTTTTTCTTTGGCACTTTGGAAAACTTTTTGAAAGAGTTTTTGATGCAAGGGGAATCAATGAATTAATGCAGAAGTTGGCTTAGTTGTTCTAGCTATGATTGATCAAATTATCTCTTTCAAGTAGTTTCTTTCACGAATCGATTTAGTGTTTGAGCTACTACGAAGATTCAAAAAGTAATTTCAATCGAGGTGGGTAGTGCCGTAGGCACACGCAATTCGCTAGAGTTATACAAATCAACATGCTATACAAATCCACAAAAATAAGAAAACATGATTCTGATTTCAAAGATTGTTGGGCACGACAAAAATTGACTGGAAATGGAAACCCCAAAATAGAGGCCACGATCGATCCCACGATGCCAATCAGTGGCCCCGATAACCAAAACCAAGGTCGGATGCAGCACGAAAGGGGATCGGTCGGGCCGATTCAAACAGAAACGTTTGTACGAGTGCAATGAGAGTGCCTTATACCTTGTTCCGGCTTCTCCTATGATTTTCGCTAAAACTATGAGGGTGCACAATGGGTAAAATGCCCTTTGTTTTGATGGCTTCCATCATCAGGCCTTCTTCTTCTCCGTCCATCGCTTGTATTTCGAAATGGAAGAGAGAAGGACGGAACCACACCCAACCCTTAGAGCTTCCTCCTCCTCCTCAGATTTCTGCAACCTATCTCTATTCCCTTCATCGCCATCTCCGACCACACCACCATCAGGTCCACCACCGATCGCCACCGCCACCACCGTCTCTCTCTGATGATCGGCCTGCGACGCTGGGATTCGTCACGCCGTTGGAGTAGATCTCATCGATCATCTATGACGATGCTCCGTCTTCGCGATTTCGTTTTCTCCGTCGCTCTCTCACTCATCGTTCACCAGTCAGAGAGAGAGAGAGAGAGAGAGGGAGAGACAGCAAACGTAATTTCTGGCGGGATTTGTGTGAATCACTGTGTAAAGAGGAGGTGATTTTACCAGAAAGCCCCCAAGCCCAATACCACTACAGGACAAAATAGTATATAAAAATCGGGACGCAGACGGAAAACATCAAAAGTCCGAAAACCCGTTAAAGTAATTCAAAAATAACCCAAATAGTGCCTGTGGCCCACCACTTTTGGGTGTGAAATGACCAAAATGCCCAAAACCTAGAAGAAGTAAATTCAGCCAGCTAGTTTCCGAACCCAAGGGCATTTTCGTCCGGAGCTGGCCAAAGTGTAAGCCACATTTTGGATCTATGTTCCTTTATAGGCCCTTGTGGATATAAAAATGGCCAAAAATTAGGTGAAAAAAATGCCCAAAAATGCCCCATATAAAAAATAGGTGAAAATGACCACTTATAAAAATGGGCCCAAAATGGCTGGAAATGGCCCAAATAAGGATGGAAAAATGGCCCAACAGTCCATTGTTTTGAAAATGGCCCAAACGGCCCAACTAAGGCCCATTTCGGGGTGGACCGAAATCCCCGACCGGACCGAACTCACCCCGAACCAAACCGTACAGGTCGGGATCGGTCCCGAAATTACATACCCCGAACCCGATCGGTTTCCGGCAAAATCACCCCGAACCGAACCGACCGAATAACACCACTTTCTATGATCGATAAAATCCTCGTCGGAAGCAAAACACATTGGTTCGTAGAGGCCCATTATTTTCCCCTAGCAATCTCAATGCTTTTTTTTTTGTGCGTGTGTGTGTGATTAGTAGGTCAAAATAAACAAAATCTAAATACTTACCATTAATCTACGTAGAAACTACTAATAAAGAAATGACACTAAAAGTACCTGGCTCTCGGGCGGGGATTGAGAAAAAAGGCGAAATGTGGGATAACAAATTGTTCAGCTTGTCGGACAGGTTGTAGATAAGCTAGTTTTGCTGATGAAATGGTAACTGCATCGACTGCACACTGAACTAGCTAATCCAAAGACATGTCACTCTGAGAAAAAACATAAGATATGTTCGTTAGAACTCATCACGGTTCTATAAAAACCTGTACGGATATAAGCTACATGTCCAATTGAACTATAAGCTAGAAGTCTTTTTACATACATTTGGGCCATGGCGGCTAGTTCTCCTAAGTCATTTCATCTTATTCTCTAAGTTATCTAACTTGATCGTCAGTGGGTCTTTGGCCGTTGGCATCGCCGGATGCTGCCGAGGCCTTCTAACCCTGTTTTGCTTGGCTAAGAAAGTAGATTTGTTGTGAGAGGGTAAATATGTGGATAAATTATGAGCCAGTCCAAAAACTGTCTCTTAATTTTCATTAAGAAGTATGACCCATTTTTATTTATTTGTAAGTCTAGGTAAAAAAGTATGGACCTCTCCTTGATGATGCATTTTTAGATTGGGCTAAAATTCTTGGGATAAATTATGGACCAATTCACCTCCGGCCTACATTTTCTTAATATGGCATTTTAAGTGATACACGCATGTTTAGAGTGATTAAGATCTTCTTTTCGAAAAACAGACAGAAAAAAGATGAACGCAAAAAGAAAATCACTTTTTGCAAGTTCTGAAGTTGGGTAGTAGCTGTGAGTCTGTGACCCAGATGAACTCAACAGTCCCAATAAATATGGGACCGGTTAACTTAACCCAACTTAGCTTGGTTGGCCCAATATTGCTATATCGAAAATATTGGACCAGTTAACTTAACCCAACTTAGCTTGGTTGGCCCAATATTGCTAGAGACTATCGAAAATATTGGACTAGTTAACTTAACCCAACTTAGCTTGGTTGGCCCAATATATTGCCAGAGACTATCGAAAAAGAAAATCACTTTTTCTAAGTTCTAAAGTTGGGTAGTAGCTGTGACCCAGATGAACTCAACAGCCCCAATAAATATGGGACCGCGGTTAACTTAACCCAACTTAGCTTGGTTTGCCCAATATTGCTATATCGAAAATATTGGACCAGTTAACTTAACCCAACTTAGCTTGGTTGGCCCAATATTGCTAGAGACTATCGAAAATATTGGACCAGTTAACTTAACCCAACTTAGCTTGGTTGGCCCAATATATTGCCAGAGACTATCGAAAAAGAAAATCACTTTTTCCAAGTTCTGAAGTTGGGTAGTAGCTGTGACCCAGATGAACTCAACAGCCCCAATAAATATGGGACCGGTTAACTTAACCCAACTTAGCTTGGTTGGCCCAATATTGCTAGAGACTATCGAAAATATTGGACCAGTTAACTTGACCCAACTTAGCTTGGTTGGCCCAATATATTGCCAAAGACTATCGAAAAAGAAAATCACTTTTTCCAAGTTCTGAAGTTGGGTAGTAGCTGTGACCCAGATTAACTCAACAGCCCCAATAAATATGGGACCGGTTAACTTAACCCAACTTAGCTTGGTTGGCCTAATATTGCTATATCGAAAATATTGGACCAGTTAACTTAACCCAACTTAGCTTGGTTGGCCCAATATTGCCAGAGACTATCGATTAAAGGCCCACAAGTGAAATGAATATTTGTTGGGTTATTCTAACAGAATCTTGGCCCAGGAAACTTGCCAACAGGCCGGACCTGGTTTAGAGAGGGCCCATCTTGTCCAATGTCATCTGCCAGAGGAAGGCTGGAATGTCCAATCCAATGTTGACCACCAGATTCCAATCATGCCACTAAAAACATGCAAATTGAGAAGCTAGAAAGAAGAGTTCCTGGTCCAATGTTGATTATGGAAATCAGAATTCAAGAATTTAAAGGATGATGATTGATGACCAATTAGCTGACAAAATCAAGCAAAGTGGTATGAAGTCGTTTGTTTTCCTAAACCATTAGACCGGCAGTAATTGTGTTCTAATCATACTAGTAACAATTTATGACTCATCACACCCAGGTTGAATACTCGAGCGGGTGTCGGGTAACTTTTCTAAAAAATTTCTACTTTGTAAAAGTAATTTCAAACATATCTTGACAATAATCAAGCCTCCGTGTTGGGTGTTTTTGAATGTGCAATTGGATTAGTTTGATAGAATGGAGTGGTTTTAGCTCTTCATTTGGCTCCCAGCCTTAAGGCCAGAGAGGGAGTTCACTATCATGGTGTTTGTTGATTAATTGATCCAACTCAATCATAATGTAAGTGTAAAAATGGGCAGTTAGCACTTTTCATATCGGAGTTGACCATAATTGGATGTAGGGGCTGGGGAAGAAATTTATGGACCCACATATTTGTAAATGCATCATAGGTCAATGCAGGTCCTTTGATTACATGCCTGTTGTTCTTTCAAAAAAGGAAAATAAATTGAAGTGCTGCTAAATTCAGCACATGCAGCAGATAACGGATTTGAAATTTCATGGGTGGATATATCAGTGGTAATTATTGTCGAGAGAGGTCGAGATGGATCCTACTAGGGCCACCTGAACGGCTTGGCATAGACGACATCACATCTAGTCAATCTGCGGTATGTGATCAATACAATTTGAGAGAACGTCACATGACATGCATTCAACACACTTTAAACGCATGCATAAAGAACCTAACAATCGATGTTGTCAAAGGGAAAATGCATCCTGTTGCAATCTCAACGTACCGATGACCACAGTTCTTACCATGACTTGGTAGCCAATAATTAAGAGCACACTCGCAATAAGCAGATATATCACAGTCCCTTGATGACAAGGTACATGCAATACCACACCTCCATCAATTGATGCTTTGCCAGCATAGAATTTTGTCTATCAGCACCAACTTAACCATCAGAATGTTTTTCGAGGCAATCTCATTTTAACAAGTCTCGCCGTGTTTTCTCCTTCCAAACGAATTAGACGATCAATCTAAATTTCTTATGACTTTCGCCAAACACAAGTTCTCATTCATCCTCCAGTAGTTAACAAACCTGGTACATGTGATCAACAGATGACTATATTTGAATTTGATAGGAGTAATAAAGTGGAACGAAGCACTAAACACGTACGCTTAGACGACAGCGCCAAAAAAAATTGAAGAGAAAAGGAAAAAAGAAATGTCCTCAAAAGGATGAGCAAAGGATTTGACCCAACAAAGAAGCTTTCATGATTGCCGGAAAACTGTTCATGTCAAAGCATCCAATGGATCGTCGTTTTCATGTTTGCATTCATATATAGTATATATATCATTGAGAGTGGATTAATGTGATTAGCGCCAATGCAGTTATTGGATGCTTAATTACTGCAATCCAAACATCACTTTGGGTACTGTATAATTGCATTGGTTGACTTGGCCATAATCTTTCACCTCCTTCAAGCCTCGCATGCTCACTTCGTAGATCACACCCACCCAGATTATACTAACATGTATTTTAATTTGTTCATTATGAAACCATGTGGAAGTATCAGCAGTTATAGAAAGAAGAATTTTCCCCCCCTAAGTGGGTGTGGGTTCCCTACTGATATTATAAAGGGCATTCAACAAAATATACTTTTTAGAATTTAGTCGTCCTTAAAATTGATACCCCTTTCTGCTGTTTCTTTGCAGAAAAGTTGGAGAAAAGTAAAACGAAAGCAAGAAAGAGTTGACTGTAAATTCAAGGAATAATTCACTAGTGTGATTATTTCAGTTCTTAACTTGGGCATGATCTAACAATGGTTGAATGGAAATCTTTGTTCTAATTGGGGCTATATTTGAGTCAAAATTATCATTTTGATATAAGTCTTACTCGACCGGTAAGGTTGTCTCAATGTGACCTGGTGGTCACGGATTGGAGTCACGGAAACAGCCTCTCCACTTGTGCCTTGCGAGGTAAGGTAGCGTATATCCAACCCTTCCTCAGATCGTGCAATAGCATGAGCTAGCCTTGTGCACTGTGTAGCCTTATTTGCTTATAATAAAAAAAAGAACAGACTGTACGAGCTGCGTTGTGTAAGAGGTTACGATCTAATGGCATGGTCATCTATGCAATCAAAATTCAGGTAAAAATTGAATTGATTGAGGAGGGGGATACAAGCCAGTTGAGACAAATAGCATGCCCGGTTCTTGGGACCTCATGAATTGAGTACATAACATGCAGTCAAAGGAGACAAAGTCACAGGTGGGAATGTTTTTGGGTCCAATGACTTGAAAGCATGACTTAACCAGTCATAAAAATTACTTATAAAGGAGTGGATGTGGTTATGTGGTACCAAACAAACCCCATCACTATGTTGCACTGCACCAAAACACAGCATGCTTTTCAAGGGCCTGGCCTGGATGATCAGAGAGATGCTCTTCTTCTTCTTCTTCTTCTTCTTTTTTATAATATAAAAAAAAATACTAGCTAGTGCAAACCAGTAGTGAAATTCTAATAGAAACAAACCCATGATCGTGGTTTATGATCATCATGAGAAGACAGATGATCAATAAGCTCTTCTGGCGAATTATTCACATTCAACTTAAAAAATGGGGAAGGGATGCAATCTACCTGCATAGTGCTAACTTGTCTGGCGTGTTCTAATTTGGAGCCTAAATCTTCCCCACTATGATACTGTACTATATTTCTCTTCATTCACCTTTCACTGAAGGGTCAGTCCTAGTTGTTAACTTCATGGTTCCCGTAATTAGTCTAGATAAGCGCACTCGGACATCCGGTTATCAAAAGAAATATACACAAAGGGAGTGAGGGGGAATGTGAACTATTGTTCCAGAATAATTTCCAAATGCACATGGTCAAACAACTCACCCCCAAATTTCCATATGTTCCCATTATTATTATATTAGTATATTATAAGTCCATATTATACGACTATGAATGAGTGGAGTTTTATGGTTAATTTTTGGGCTTTTGGGGGAGGAGAATGAGGGTAGATTCTCAAGTCCAAGAGACACTTTCAAATTTTTTTCCAAGGCATTGGCCATGTGAGAAAAGCAGCTTTCTTCCTCTTGTAAAGCGACCACGCCCGTTTGGCTGCAATCATGCGGTCTACTTTGTTATAATTCCCCTCACTCCTTTCACTTATTCCCTTACCTTATGGACAGTATTTATTATTTCTAGTATTTCAATTTAATATCTCTGCCCTGCCCCCTATGTCCTTGCTTGCTTGCTTGCCCTTCCCACTATCAATTTCGGGGAAATAAATTATAAGACTATTCTTCTTGGACTTTGCCTTTCGATTAACTCCAAATACCTTTCACCTCATCAAACAACAACGGGTAAATTTAACCATATCCTTATTCATCAATAATGGAGGATTTGTTTGGCCACTAACTTCAGGATCTGAGAATTTATTGAGGTGCATGCAAACTGGCTCAAACATCCAGTTGTTAAGAAAAAGACGCAAAAATCAATATCCTTGTTTATGAACTTGCTATCCTAGTGTATCATATGTATTTTACATGCTGGAAAAAAAAAATATACTTTCATAAGGTAGCTGAAACCTGGTTAGGTGACCCTTGGAAAACTCTAGTGTCGCACAGCTAGGGCTACACTTAAATTTAATCTGGTCTAGATGCAATTTGACCTTTATAGGACCAATATTAGTCTAAAGCAAATCTAAAGGATAAAAACATAATAGGGTTCCCAAGCTAACATGAGAGGTGGTCACAGGCCTCAATGGCTCCCTACAACCTTAATTCAACGACTCTTGTTTATTAAACTTTATGAGTATTTAATTTAATAAACAAGACTTTACTTTTACAATAGAGTTTAATTCAAAAAAAGTCACTCACAATGAGTCGTTGAATTTCCAACATTATGTCGTAGGAAAAAATAATGTCAGGCTATAGTGAGGCAGGATCCTCTGTGCCGAAAATCTCTGTACCTCTGTGTCGAAGGATTTTCCGGCGTTGGATTTAAAACATATAAAAAACAATCACGCAATCCAATGGCTGAAAAACCCCTGGGCACAGGGCCACAGAGAACTGACATAAGTTTTCGGGACAGAAGAGATCGGACCCCGGCTATAGTTCGAACTCAACTTGAAAGTATGCCCTACGAATCTTCCATGTCACCTCCTACCGTTGAACAACAAAATTAAAACATCTTCCTAATTTTTTAAGATCATGAATTCGTGTGGTGAAATTCAACAAAATAGGACTACTCCATATCACCCCTAATTTAGAAGATATATGTACATCACTACTGGAGTATTGAGAATGTTTAAAAGAAATTATATACTAATATCATATTTATCAATAATTGGTCAAGGGAGTGTGGTTTAAACAATTTTAGGCTCTGTTTGGAACTTGTTCAAAATTTTAGCCCTCTAGATTTTTCCCTTGTTTGGTTCTTAAAAAAAGGAGAATCTTTTTTAAATTATAACTGAACTTTCCTCTTAAATTCTCTTCAATTTTTTCTCCCATTTTCTTCTTCATTATTTCTTCTTCTTTTCCCTTTCTTTCCCTGAGTTCCAAATATAGTCTTATGATTCTACAACATTACTCAATTTTAATGGCAAGAGAACCACCACTAATTTTTCAGGCGAAGTGATAATATTTTCTTTTGCTTGTAACCTCTCATAATGAGAAAATTGAAGATAAATTCGAGTGAAAACTGAAAAGCAATTAACGACAATAATCAAGGGTATATTAGGGAAATGGAGAAGTATTATAATTGGACCTCGGTAGTTGGGAAACCCACTCGTGCGGACAAGCCATTCACGCTCCCATAATTACTTTCGTTAAAAAGTTAACACCAGTAATTATCTTTAATTAAATAATTAGCTAAAAACAAAAGAGTCAATTACTACTACTAAAAAAGAACTCAAAAAATCCC
The DNA here is from genome assembly GCA_018127125.1 of Rhododendron griersonianum. Taxonomy (NCBI): domain Eukaryota; kingdom Viridiplantae; phylum Streptophyta; class Magnoliopsida; order Ericales; family Ericaceae; genus Rhododendron; species Rhododendron griersonianum. The sequence goes on along the minus strand of CM030798.1, from coordinate 47,989,685 downwards.
CCAAAAATGTTTAGGCACAAAGGCCCAGTGGTTTCCGTCAAAGCTCCGATATTTGAATTGGAGCTCCAAAAGCCGGATTTTAACCCGCTTTCCAAAACCCCTCTCTCTCCTCTTTCTCTCTCTAATGTAGTAATGTGCCTTTCGAAAACAGCCTTTTCCCACTCTCCAAGATCTCTCCCTCCTCTCCCCTTTACAAATGTCTTGCGTGTCTGTCTCTATATATACATAGAAAATAGAATAGAATAGAGACACCAACCACCGTAAACCCAACACTCAGCTCTTAAATCCATATTCATTCTCAAGTCCATGTTCTAGTAGAACACACCCCCACTTCGTTAAAAGCTCACATTGTAGGAACTAGGAATAACCCAAAAAATTTAGAGAGAGAGATGGAGTCTGAGAAAGTTGTGGAGACGGTGGTTGCAGGGAATTATGTGGTGATGGAGACTGAAGGAGGCAAGCGTGAGGACATGAAGACGAAGGTTTACAACCTCTTCTGGCATGGTGGCTCTGTTTATGATGCTTGGTTTAGCTGTGCTTCAAATCAGGTCTATTTTTTCTCTTGAAATTTTCAATTTTAATGCCAACCCATTTCCCATTTGTTCTTGTTACGTAACAAAACAGGGCAGAATAGTAAGAAAAGTGAAAAAGATTCTAACTTTTGTAAAATCTTGGGGTTTTTTTGTGTGCATTTTTTTCAGGTGGCTCAGGTGCTGCTGACACTGCCATACTCATTTTCTCAGCTTGGGATGCTCTCTGGAATCCTATTCCAGATCTTCTACGGGCTGATGGGTAGCTGGACAGCTTATCTTATCAGCACTCTCTATGTGGAGTACAGAACCAGAAAAGAAAGGGAGAAAGTTGATTTCAGAAACCATGTCATTCAGGTCTTCTATCAAACACCTTCCACTCACTGACACTAATGCATTGCATCTATTAGATAAAACACATGAATTTTAGTAGTCCTCACTTGGGTTTCCTTGTTGGCTTGTGTTAATTTATGATCACAGTGGTTTGAGGTTCTTGATGGGTTGCTTGGAAAGCATTGGAGGAACGTGGGTTTGGCATTTAATTGCACTTTTCTTCTGTTTGGATCTGTTATTCAACTCATTGCCTGCGCAAGGTATCTACGAATTTACTAGTATATCTTTGGCCCTTTCTTTAACTTCACTCAATCTACTGCACCCATTTAATAATGATGAGAAACTTTACTATAATGCAGCAATATATATTACATAAATGACAATCTGGACAAGAGAACCTGGACTTACATCTTCGGAGCTTGTTGTGCAACCACTGTCTTCGTCCCTTCATTTCGCAACTACCGAATCTGGTCCTTCCTGGGGTTATTAATGACCACTTACACAGCTTGGTACCTAACCATTGCTTCACTACTCCATGGGCAGGTTGGTCTTTTTCAACTTCTTGTACAGAATCTTTTGTCACATATAAAAACATCAAAGTCCAACTGTGGCCATGACATTCTTGGCAACTAAAGGCATAGGGAGTAGTAATATATTGCTCGTTTTTAAACCATAGGCTTGGACCGTGGCTATTGGCCTAGCGGTTGGGTAGCTTTTCTTAGTTGTGTATATTGCTACGGACGAAAAACCGATACCTTTGTAGTATGAATTCAGCTGGGATTGCCAGAGTTCATAGATTTCTTTTAACATGTTCTAAAAAATGATAGGCTCTCAACTTCAGATATTTGCCATATCGTTTGTATGCGGTAACGTTATGGTTAACAAGTTAGGATACCACGTTTAGGTACCTATCGATCACGCTAGATGATTATGACGTACATGATTTGTTTAGTCCATGCTACATGACCTAATAATATACTCAAGTGATATTAAAATTAGTTCTTGAATGTGATCATAGTAACATCATTCTTGTGCATAATTTTGTATATGAGGGTTTGTTCTCTTTGGTTCTCATAACATTTCTCCCTCTTTATGTGCACGATTTTCAATATATTTATATCCGTTTGTTATCTCATATTTCTGTCCATCTCTCCACTCATTACCGCATAACTCTCCCTCAAAAAACCTTTGTCAAACAACCCTGAAATACCTGGCACTCGGCTGGGTACCCACATGATATGATTTGATGTTATTTGTAACATTATGAATTGTGTTGCAGTTATTAATTTTGGGTTGTTGTGTATGTATTTAATTTGGTAGGTGGAGGGGGTGAAACATTCGGGACCAGCCAAGATGGTACTCTACTTCACAGGGGCCACAAACATTCTCTACACCTTCGGGGGACATGCCGTTACTGTGTAAGACAACTTTGGATTACATGCGTGTCTTTTACTCCTACGTTTATTCACCTAATTGCCCACGTTTTTCAATGTACAATGCCCTTAATTGTCTTGGGTAAAACAGTAAAAAGATGCCCATTAATGTCATTTCGGAAATGACTTAACCTTAGCTTGTCTGGTCATAACCTTGGTAGCCTCGCCAGCCTAGATCTAGTGAAAAATCTTCCCCAAAAGCTGTGGTACTATTCCTGGCCATAAGATTAAAGGCCTAACCTTTATCTTAAAGGGTATTTTTCTCTAGATACCCACTTCCTTCTAAATGATGTATTGTTGGAGGTTTATTCCAAAACAGCGCTTCTCAGGCGTGGGAGGCAAAAAGTCATCTTTTCTAGGGAACCCTTTTGTTCTTTCTTTGTATAAGTAGAGAAAAAACCAGACCTCTTTGTCTAATCACTTTTGCTTTTGCCATGAGAGGGGAATTAAAAGGGTCCACCTTGATCATTGAATGGTCCACCCTTGGCTTTTCAGGTCTTGTGAAGGTGTAGTCACGGTGCCTACTCCTTGTAGTCTAGCCCATGGCAATCTAACTAAAGATTCTTTGGCAATGACCATTGTTTTAGTTCAATTGTCACTTACAATTGTTGGACTTGGAAGTTTGGAATAATTGATCGAGGATAAAAATTGAAGTTATCAAACAAAAACACGAAGGGTTTGTTTTTCTCGGTTTAAAGTTTATGTCAAGGAATGCAAATTAGTAAATAGAATTTCACCATGTAACAAACATTATAAAGTCCATTGTATCTCTTAACTTATATGTACACTCAAGAGCCTTCATATGTAGGTTTTTGCATGAAAAAAAAATGGAGAATACAACGAGTTGGCTATGTCTTTCTAACTCTCACATGAGCTCTATAGACTTCCAATACAACGTATTGAAAACCCTCACATGATTGAGACACACATTTCAGAAAGGGTCAGACATTCCTAATCACACGTTATGATCATAAATTGATTTCTATTTGAGACAAATCACAAGACGGTGTTAACCACACTAATCATTTGTGCAAAATTACTTGTTTAATTCAAGGTTTTTACTGTACGATAGCCACTGATGATATTCGAAATTTTGTTGGGCAGAGAGATCATGCATGCGATGTGGAAGCCACAAAAGTTCAAGGCCATATACTTGTTCGCTACCCTCTATGTGATGACTTTGACCCTTCCCTCCGCATCAGCTGTTTACTGGGCATTTGGGGACTTGCTTCTCAACCACTCCAATGCTTTTGCTCTCCTTCCAACATCTCCCTTCAGAGACATGGCTGTCGTTCTCATGCTCATCCATCAGGCATGCTCACCTATACATATATAATGATATTCGTATATGAAAATATTTACCGTCGTACTATACTTATTATTTAGATTTGTGGCCGGATTCCAAAAAAAAGTTGAAGAAGGACCATCATTCTTAGTGGCGGGATCCGTGAAAAGAATAAAAAATGTGATTTTACTATATATTTCTGACCCCGAAATACGGGATTTATCTTTTCTTTCATCTCGGGGAAATACTTTACCATATGGACCCGCAGTTCAATAATTATTCCATAAAAGATTTGAACATTTTCATTGGGTACATGACACTTTGAATTTATTGTGTTTTGTGCAGTTTATTACATTTGGATTTGCATGCACCCCTTTGTATTTCGTGTGGGAGAAGGCCATAGGGATGCACGAATGCAAGAGCTTGTGTAAGCGTGCGGCAGCGAGATTGCCTGTTGTTATCCCCATATGGTTCTTGGCCATCATCTTCCCCTTCTTTGGTCCCATCAACTCCACCGTCGGGTCACTCCTCGTTAGCTTCACAGTCTACATAATCCCCTCTCTCGCCCACATGATCACCTTCAAATCAGCCGCTGCCCGCGAGGTATCATACTCTGATATATTACTACACACAAACACCTTATCAGAGCCATTTATTTATCAGACAACTAGATCAATACTTTGAGCAATAATGGATACCTGTCTAAATTAGTACGTTCCTAGTTGTTGTAGTGTGTGGTCAAGATCTATCATCAGATCACCCAGAGGCTCTTCTCCGACATTGATACTGTGCAAAAATTACTCATATCTAGTATAGTCTATTTATGATTCAGTTCAACAGTAGGAGATTCTTTCTGGTGCAATATCAATTCTTATGTGATTCCCTGTATCATTGTAGTACATCAGGAATTCAGTATCGCCACTAATATCCAAAACTGGTTGGTGGTGTGGGACCCAAGTGATCACTCAGGCCACCTAATACATGATTGACTGAGTTCTGACCGTCTGATTAAATTTTTTTTTGTGATGCAGAGTGCGGTGGAGCAACCGCCGAGGTTCTTGGGACGGTGGGCCGGCGCGTACACGATCAATGTGTTTGTGGTGGTGTGGGTGTTTGTTGTTGGGTTTGGATTCGGCGGATGGGCTAGCATGACAAACTTCATCCGCCAAATTGACACATTTGGTTTGTTCACCAAGTGCTACCAGTGCCCTCCTCCCCAGTTCTCATTACTGCCACACCTCAACTCCACCGCTCTTGCTCCGTCACCGGCCAACTTCTACCACCACCTGTGAGCCTTCGGCCCCTCCTTTGGTTGCTGAACCATGTCAGAAGCTGTGATCATCTCCTTCGATCTCAACCGTTCATTCTCTCGCATTGCATCCTTTGATTATATCGCGTAGATGAAGAAAGTGAGTAGTGTCATGAAGCCACCCATCGACATGCGGAGATCACTTCCCCGCCCCTAAATAGTCTCAACTTCTCGAAACAGTTAGCAAAAAAAGAAAGAAATGTTTTTAGGTAGCGCTCTGTTTGTTCCCAATATGTAGCTAGTACGCGTTTTATGGAAATTTGTGTTTCACGGAAATTTGTGTTTCACTATGATGGTTAATGCTGCTGATAAGGAATGGAAAGTCTTGCTTAAGAACTGAGTAGCACAATTTTGATATGTCTAATGGCAGTGGCATTGGATCAATTGAGCATGTGACCTTATCATAGAATTTCTGATTTTCCTGTATTGTTGTGGTGAATATGGGTCATTGAAGAGGATTAACAATCACAAAAACAAAGATGGAAAGCAGTCAAGGTTTGTGTTTTAATTTCTACCACGCGGAAGAAGTTTTGTTTTTGTTTTTTTTTTTTCCAACGGTCGGAGAATTGCGAGGACAGAATGCTTCATCAATCACATGGGAGACCACAATAACTAAAATTTTAGAGAAGAAGTTGGCGCTAGCATATATATGATTATGACACCCGAATAGAGTGATTCATACATTGTTGAAATGAACAAAGTGATATGGATTGTGTCATACCAAACACTCCGACGAGCGTGTCATCATGCATCTTCACCACTACTACATTCCAAATCCACATTAGTCCACACATTCTACCAGTCAAGAACCTTGGAAATGTCTTAAAAATATGGAGTATTTAAATGGAATTTTTCTCCATTTATCGATCATTTGTATATTGCAGTATGCGTAGTTTCTCATTTTGAAGTCATAACTCTTGGACAAAGATCTTGGAAAACTGATACAACTCAGGTGGTCCACAGACAACCGTGTCGGGGTTGCCAAGAACATATGCATAATGAATCAATATTCTGCTTCAAAGAAAGACTCTGGTTAGAAGCCCCTGCGACAGGGGAGTAATGTACTATTGATTAGCTTGTGTGGATACACAACCGTTGCTTAATGTATACTGCAAATCAAGTTAGCAGATTCATCAGAGGAAAACATGGGATTTTGCCTTCGTTTTCCCCGTATCATAGACAGCCCGGATGGGCTGCTTGCAGCGGCGGAACTATTCGGGGGCACGTGGGGTCACGTGCCCCCACCCCACCCCATTCTTTTTTTTTCTTTTCTTTTAATTTTGCAGTTTTTTAAGGTAAAAATCAATTTTTTTAGGAAAAAATGAGTGGAAGAATCAAAAATTCACACAAAAAACTTGACGAGGAGAATTTGCTCGACACTTGATTTACTTCGTCATTGCCGATCGCTCGTCTCTATGGTTATCACCGGTCACCTCACCGTTTTTCTCACCAATCATCAATTAAATTTAGGGCTACATACAACTTTTTTGATCAGCAAAAGTAATATTTTTATTAAAAGGACTTTATTTGGGGCTACATAAATTAGGACTTTTTATTCTTCCTTTTAAGGTTCGTAATATATATTTTGATTGTTTGGAAAAATTAAGCCTTCATTTCTTTATTTGGTTTTTACTCAATGATTGAAATTTACAATTCAATTTTCAATAGTTTGTGGCTTTGCGCTTAATTTAGATTTTTGCTTATGACTATTAGTACAATGTGCCCCCACCTGAGGCAAATCCTGAGTCTGCCACTGGCTGCTCGGCCATCACGTGGTACCCACCCGGTACCCAAAAATTTCTCCATATACAGATATGCATACACATCGTTGTATACTGTGCTGTACAGCTCTTCCTGCTCCCATTTCCCTGACACCCATTCCCTGCTTCAAAATCTAGGATACTGGCTACTGGGTCATGAAAATGAGAAGACACATGATAAAGGGTATGCCTGTATGAGCATCTTGTGCTTTTTTCTGCATTTCACCAGACCATTCCCATTATTACAATAGGCGAATCCATGATAAGAATGGCCAACAGAGACAAGCCCCATATAACTAAGAAAAGTGTGAAACAAAAAAAGAAGAGAGGAGTCTGAAAGTATGCAGGGTGTGACCTCATCAGGGGCTTATTACAACTGTGAATGAATGAATGAATGGATGTATTCTATGAGAGACTAAAGCCCTCTGCTTTTGTTAACGCATGCGAATGCCTCAAATGAAAACAAAAGGCTTTTTGTATCTTTTCATCAGTTTTGAAAAAAGGAACAGCGCATACTTTCTTACAAGGTTCCCCTCCTCTCTCCTTTATTTGCTAAAACAACAAAGATGTTCAAAAAAAACAAAGATGTTGTCAATGGTGGGCGACATGCTCTCCTCTTTCTGTTGGGTGGGCCTGAATTCATATATCCAAGTACATAACCGTTGTTTAGATGATTTTCCCAATTACCAGTGACCATAATTTCTTAAAATGGCCGATGAACAAACGTCCACCCGCACAGACTTGGGGTCTTATAGTGCACCAAATGCATGCACTAAATGGTGGTGGTGCACCTCGGTTGAGCCCTTACGTAGACTCAATAACATGATTAGAAACAGTGCATTTTATAGAGGTCACTAAGTACTTTAGTTGTACAGAAAATCAGATTAATCGGATACTGGAAGCTACATGATTGAGATAAATTTGTCTTACAGTACATTTTTCGAATCATAAGGTGATATCTGTAAAATAAACCGCTCTGATAAAATCTCGAAGAGTCCCATTCCGGTGCACTTTAACTTGCTAGTGAATTAGTGCACCGCATCCAAAAGCATAGACTGCAAACACATTTTAGGACAGAAGAAACCACTCGTCTGCATGTTTGATTGAAGTCAATTATCATGGTGGCCATGGTGCACAATGAGCAAACAACGGGTGTAGGAGCTGTAATCCGAAATAGGAATAGGAAGTTTATTAATGCTAGAAATGCACATGTTTTTGGAGTTACTAATTGTTAGATTTCTTGGAGGTTTCCAACCTAAAACTAATTGGCAATAGGTGGAGTAGCCTCTAGAATTTATTAACCAAGCTTGTGTGGTTTAGATGAGCGATGTGGGACAAGTCTAACACTCCCCCTCACGTGCAGCACGGATGCACGTGGAGGTGACTGACCAGGAGCTGACTGACTGACTCGGGCGACGGAGATGACAGAGACTTTCCCACGAGAGGTGAGGCCACCCAAGACTTAGCTCTAATACCATGTTAAGAAAAAACGAAAGATGTATTATTGATTGTGTTCAATCATAACCCTAGCACGCCTTTATATAGGCCACAAGACGCATAATAAGGAAATACGCATAATAAGAAAACCTAGACTAACTAGGAAACATAAATAATAATCTGCCTAAACTGGAAACGTAATAATAAAGCTTAGAAAATATAATATTAGGAATATTATGTTAACATCCCCCCTCAAACTCAAGTAGGTCTACCAACTAAAGTTTGAAAAAACCAAGAGAAACCAGGAGCAACCATGTCATGCCAAACTAAGCCAAACCAAACCAGGAGAAGCTGAGAAAGAGAAACAGCTAGGAGAGCCAAAAACAGCCATGAGTGAGAAAAGCCATGACAGTAGGATTTGAGGTAAAATCCGAGTGCACGAGCCGGTTACATATTACTACTAGTGCCCGACGGACGGCGGCGAAGTTTAGGCCGCCTGCTGAGAGCGAAAATTTCACAGGACCTAGATCTTATGGCTCTAATACCATGTTAAATATGAGAGAAGAAATATTGAATTCGATTAATAACATGTACATAGGCTCTTGTATTTATACAAGAGTGGAATCCTAAAACATGGAAACAAAATCAAATCCTATACTATGGAAAGATAATCAAATCATTGATCCTAATCAATTACAATCGATTCTATCAACTATAATCAATCAGAATATTTTCATTATTCTAACATTCCCCCTCAAATTCAAGTAGGTCTACCAACTTGAGTTTGAAAAAAACCTAGAGAAATCAAGAACAGCCAAGCCAAGCCAAGCCAGGAGAAAGAAATGGTTAGGAGAGCCAAAAGCCGAGAGCCAGGAGCCAGGAGAATTGCCAGGAAGAAAACCAAGAGAAACCAACAAAAGCCGAAAAACGAAGAAGCCATGAGAGCCGGTGGTGAAGAGGTATGGTGGGTGCAGACAACTGAAAAGCGTGAAGGAGATTGACAAAGTAACTAAGTGCCCGGCGGACGGTAGTGAGGCTTAGGCCGCCCGCCAAGAGCAAATATTCACAGGGCCTAGATCTTATAGCTGTGATACCATGTTAAATTTCTTGAAGGGTTCCTACCTAAAACCAATTGACAATAGGTGGAGTAGCCTCTAGAATTTATTAACCAAGCTTGGGTGGTTTAGATGAGCGATGTGGGACTAGTCTAACACTAATCATTTGATATTTGAAGTCATGGCAGCTGGGGAGGGACTCATGTTTGCATGGGAATTGGGTTTTGAAGATGTGCTGGAAGTAGGTTCTCAAAGCTTATCCAGACCTCTTCATGAGTGTTCAGTGCAATCGAACATCGTAGTTGTGGTAGCAGATTTATGATAGTTGCAGAGCAGATTTCCGATATGCAAGTTGAGTTTCTTTAGGGGAAACTTCCCTCCGTTGTGGCTGGTGTCTTCTTCAGAAAACGACCTCTTTTGATGTTTTTCCTCATCCTATTTTTTCTATCCTCATCCTTTTGGGTTATTTGGGATTGGGCTGATGTAGATCAATAGTTAGTCCACGAAAAAACAAGTGGCCCATATAGATAGTTTTCTTATGTGTCCAATGCGATTTCAGTTTTCATGACAGAGGCATGATTTTCCATTCCAAACTCTATTTATCAGAAGATGCCTCGTAGCTCAGTGCTAGGGCAGACAATGAGCTTTTCATTAGTTCAAACCCCTTTAAGATAAAATAGTTTACGAATTTCTAAGATAAAGAAATTGAAAAAAAAAATGCTATGTATCGAATTCATGAGAAGAGGTTCAAGTGGAGACAGACTCTAAATAGCTATGCAAATGACCAAAAGATGGAACCTCTCACCATGGGCCTTACGACATGCTAGTTAGCGAATGCAGCTCTCAAATGGAAGCCATTGGCAGCAGGATGAACCAAAGTCAGAGAAAGGCAATAAGGTTGCAAAACAAACTAGGTAGCATGGGAGTTGAACAAGACGATAAAATGGTGCCATTTGACTCCAGAAGAGATCAAAGACTTGGTAGCGGCTCATCTAGCCAGTGATACCTACTAAAGGTGGTTTAATTCAGTGCGTTCGTTTTCTTCGATGTTAGCTCCAAAAAGCCGCGCTCCCTTTTGGTTGGCAATTCCATTTGACAAATCAACACATTTACTTGTATCCCTTTTTAATGTTGTATTTTTATTTTATTTTATTTCTAAGATAGTGAGTTTGTATAGACTTAGAGTGGAATGAGTCATATTTATTGTAATTGAGAGTGAGTGAATCAATTAACCAAAAGGCGACGTCTTCAGCGGAATACATAGGAGATCAAGCGGAATATACCGATTGATCAGTTTATTAAGCTGACTTCAATCAGACCCTTCTGTTGAGTTGAATCGTTAAATGGGGCTGGATTGATTGGTCCGTTCGTGGATCGGGTTATCGATCGGTCTACAAGAACGATATGTAGTCATATTATATTCATGTCTAGGGTTGAGGGTGGCCGCAACAAAACAGAAGACGTGTTCCTTTTTGAACAAAAAAGAGAAATTAACTCTAGAGTTATCGAGTTTGAATCTCGAAGCACAATCAAGATCCATGAGTCTTTGATCCTTCAATTACAAGCCTTGAGAGGTTTCTACACCATTCATCTATCAACTTCGAGTTGCTTCCCGTGGATTTCTGGAAGAAGTTTTGGAGGGCTTGAGAATTCAAGGCGGTGGCAATCAAGCACTGAGTGTAGTGAACGAGGATTCGGCTAGTAAGTCTTAGGGCGATTGTGAGGATTCAAATCGTAAGGTAAGACTGCTTATAACTACACAATGAGTTTTATAGTGCTTGATTCCTTCCTGTGTTTTTTTCCCGTTTTTCCACGTATATCTGGTGTTCATCGTATTTTTCTTACTTCCTACTTATTGCTTGGTGATTGGTTGAGTAGGAACTAGGGTTTTTCATTCGATTTCACCGAAAAAAATATCTAAGGCCTTTGAAGTAGTACATGATTGGGCGTCGCGAATATCTGCTTATTTTCTACCTTCAACATCGGTGTCATTGGAGTGTATTTGTTAATGGAGAGACTATCGGGAACAAAGGCATTCTGCTGGCGTTGAAATAAAAAAACACTTTTTTAAATAAAAAAAATTATCCTTTTTGTGGCACTAAAATAGTAAACTATGGTATTGGTTGGATCCCATTGGTATTGAAAGAATTTATGAACAAATGTTCATCAACACGGAATAGATTTGAGAAATAGCAAAAGTAACAAGGCCTCCCGCTTTGAATTAAAAGGTGCTTTAATGCCTGCCAAATAATACTTACTAATCACAACCCTTTTGAAGCTAGTTTCTGTATTTTCAACATTGAATATCATCATAATTATTTATATTTAGCTTCTAGGGGCATTCCAACACGTGTCACGGAGCTATACTTAAAACCCGATAATTAAATAAGTACCACGCTACTTTTTCGATACTGGGGTGGTAAATTCAACATTAAAAGTATCACACCCAAAGTTGCTTGGTCCAAGTTCCTATAAACAAAGTAGGAGTATTGTTTTCCAGGTCCCACACATCAACAAATAAAGCAAATCACAATCAATCATTCTACAGTCACACTAACTTTACACCCACACTTACAAAGGTATAAGCTCCACACACACACACACACCGGATGTGTTAATGTGTGTGAAGCCCACAACATTTTTATGAGTGTAGGTGGTCACTCGGGTGTGTAAATACGTGTGATTCTAGCATTTTTTTTTATTCACAATAGTTGGATTTTGGCAGGCGTTTAGGGAAATGGTAAAATTTCAAATCAAGGTTCCACAACATGTCACTAGCCAATTATACAAACAGTAAAAGCAAGGGGACAGACAGACAAATGTCCAGATGAATACACTATAATGATGTTCATGAACTGCAAACAGGTTCATAAATATCCCGAGTAATACTAATGGAGTGGCTACGGGTTGAAGTAGGTTCCTGTTATACTCCATCGTGTATCAGAAACTTTCCCAAAGAAAGTAAAAAACGTTATAGACCAGCATTTCCTCAACAGCCAATCCAGACCCTGTCCCCCACTACACTATGCAGAAGGAAGAAAATTGAAAGCAGAAAAGGACATCCCCCAGATTTCAATTCACTTTCTTTTTTTAATCTCGAAATATCTGCTTCCTATCAAATCCAAATCAGAGCAAACGAAACAATAGTAGTATGCATCTGTGCTTTCACTGCTTTGTAATTACTATCCACAAACTTACTTCTTGGCTACCAGTACCAGTAAACATTCACAATCACAAAGGATGAATAAAGAAGGATCATTAATTAAAAAGTAAACCATAATTCTTTCATAGCAAAACGACATGCATAGAAATACATGTGTATATCTATACGTATGAAGAGACTGTAGAGACAGAAACCCTCCATACCATAGCCAAAACCTAGATCTAAAGACAAGAAAACCAGATAATCATCACCAGATCCGATAAAACCCTACCAAAGAAACAGTTCAAATTAAAACCAGCAACAGAGAGGTGACCACTTAACACCCATGATCCCCACGAAAACAAAAACATCATATGGTTCACCCATTTCATTAAAACTAAAAGAGACAGTAAGCAAATCGGGAAGATCCACAGTTACCCCCTTTTCTTTCTCACCCATTTTTTCAACGAGAAGCGTTGGGGCATTCACGAGAGAAATGCCCTTCCTCCCCGCAGCTGAAACAACCGCCGCCGCCTCCACGGCCTCCACCACCACCGCCTCCACGGCCTCCACCACCGCCATACCTTCCACCACCACCACCTCCGCCGCCGCCGCTCTGGTAGCAGTCCCTAGCCATATGCCCTTCTTCCCCACACTTGAAACAACCATTACCTCCACCACCGCCGCCGCCGTATCCACCACCACCGCCACCATATCCGCCGCCGCCGCTTCCGTAGCCGCCGCCGCCGCTTCCGTAGCCTCCGCCGCCATATCCGCCGCCGCCGCGGCCACCACCAGACCGTCCACCTCCACCGCCGCTGCTGAACCCGTATCCGCCGCCTCCGCCACGTCCGCCGCCTCCCCCGCCGCCGCCGCCGCGGGAGCTGCCCTGGACGGGGGCGCCGTCGGGGCCGGTGACGTCGACAGCCTTGGTGCGGCCGCCGTGGTCCTGTTCGACGACGAACTCGACGGATTCGCCCTCGCCGAGGCTGCGGAAGCCCTCGGACTGGATCGAGGACTGGTGGACGAAGAGATCGTCGCCGCCGTCGTCGGGGGTGATGAAGCCGAATCCCTTCTGCTCGTTGAACCACTTCACCGTTCCCTTCATCTTACCCTCTGCCATTTTTTCGGATCGAAAAAACCCTAAAGAAAGAACAACACGCAGACCTAGATGAAGAAAAGAAGAGAGCAAACCCTACTCTCTCTCCTCTCTCTCTCTCTCTCTCTCTCTCTCTCTCTCACTTTCTCAGTCACACCCCTTTGGCTTTTGGGCCTTTGTGGGGGAATGGGCATATATATCCGAATGGTGGAGGAGTTATTCAGTGCTCCTGCCCTAACATCTCTTTCTTCGATCACAACGGTGAATTCTGTGGGTACATGTGTGTTTGATGATAGGGTCTACATGGCCAGGGGCACGGAATTATTTCCCAAATATGGCCCGGTTATCTTGCGTTCCTATCACGCCCGATTCTCCCTTCCTTTTTTTATTTGATAATTTTATTTCTGGATTTTTACTTTTTCATAGTAGTTTTTGAGATTAATCATTCTCTCTCGATAAGATAAATCATGAAAATTAGTACTCCGTAGAATTTTTAAGTCAAAAATACTAACTGTTTGATTTTTTAATCTTTGAGAAAAATTTAAGACAAATTTAATGTGACGGCCCACCTCACCTGATCTGCTAACTATTCGTCTAATCACGTAATTAAAAAAGTTAAACTCAAATTATACAGTAGTTAGTCGAAAGTCCTTATAAACCATTTCATGTTTTCTGCAACTTTCAATGTGTGACTTCATTTCCCAAATTAGGTTCTCACAATCTCTCCACCTTATGATGCAACGTCCTCGTTGCATTGGCCTAGAGAGCAATTAGTGTACTCTACTAATCATTCGCCTAACCAAGTGGCTCAAAAGATTAATCTCAAATTATACAGTAGTTGGTCGAAAGTCCTTATGTACCATTTCATGTTTTCCGCAACTCTCGATGTGGGACTTGATTTCCCAAATTGGGTTCTCACATTTAATCTTTAAGAATATTTTTTTTGGTCGTAATTTTTTTTTACTTTGAAACTCCTCTGTCAAGAGGAGTGATTAATAATTTAAAAAATATAATATGAATCTAAAAAAAATTCAGAAAAAAATAAAAAAGATTACCAAAAAATTTAGAGAGAATGGGGTAAGTCTCTGTCCATCGGCCTTTTTAGCAACAAAAGTGATGGCTAGGAAGAGTCTGGTCAGTTGTGTTCCACCATTGATTTGGGAGATTCATCATTCATATGTGACTGGGCTGGTGGTGTGGGAGAAGAATGGTCAGTTTGAAGAGTTGTTTGCTACAGTAGTAGGGGGGGTGGGGGGGAAATTAGATTGTAGTTTTAAACTCTCTTTAAAATAATTATAGCTTTAGGTTTTGTTTAAAATCATCGGCTTTCAAATTTTGCAAAATTGATAATTTTCGACAAACACTCACAATTGCTTTTTGAAAGCTAAAATTTTAAAAGTATTTCATCGTCGAATTTTTAGTAAACACGCATTAACTTAATTCCATGGGCTCTTTTTTTTTTCTGATCAAAATTCCGGGGTGTATTAAAGTTTGGAGGGCGGATGCTTGTTAAGATAGGGACCTGAAGGCCCAATCCAAATCGTATTCGTGACCCAATTTGCAATTAGTTAAGAAATAACAAGAGAAAAGAAAGCCGGGGTAATATAATGGATCTTCACCTAGGGATGGTAATGGGATGGGGCGGGGTGGATGTGACTATCTTCGTTTCCAATCCCCGAATTTATTTCTCACTTCTAGAGGTGTCAAATAAGCTGAGTTGGCACATACACGTTTAAATGTGGCACCGGGCACGAGCATAGTTTTAGATAGGTCGGGCACAAACACGGTATCGAAGTGGGCTGGATACGACACGGCACAACACGGTTTTCAGACGGGCATGAGACACGGCACAACGAATACTAGGTCAAAACTCGGTTGGAGATGGGCCGGCACGGGCACGGTATGACACGATTAAAAAATTGCATGACATGACTAAGTAAACGAGTCAGCACGACACGAAACTAAATGGGCCAGCACGACACGATCATCATCGGGAAATTTTCTTTCACCCTCCATTCTTACTCCTAACAAGGAATGAGAGATCTTCAAACGGGGAACAGGGATATAAATAAAAGAAGGTGACTAGAAATTAACATGCACTTCTCCATTTGTGGTGTAAAAATTAGCTTTTCCATTTTACTTCAGAACAATGACAGTAGGGTTAGGGGAAGCTAAATTTGACAAACAGATATTAGCATTTATAATTTTATATTCAAGCATATTGATGTACAAAACCTTAGAGAATGTATATATACATACACACACAAAATCGCAATACTCTAAAATTTTATGCCAAAAGGTTATTCAAAGTGGTCAAAGGGTCAGTAGACAGTCAAATATTTCTGATAGTATTTCACTTGTCAGTGTCTAGTCCTTTCTTGGAGATAATCCAAACAAAACTTGCCCACAAGGATCAAGTCGGAAAAAGGGTGAATCCTAGCATAGTGACCCCCATATCTACTGCCAGAAAAATTATTAAAAATTTAACGCATTTTATCATATTATTTTCGCTAACAAATTTTTTTCAGTATTTTACCATCTCATTTTTACTTAGAAAAAAGTTGTCAAGCAAATTTTTTTTACTACAGTAACTCTACTCACAAACCCATTAACAACTTATTCACTATCTAAAATAACTTGATATTTCTCAACAACTTATTTACTACCGGAAACACCTAACAACTTCTCGACTACAAATAAAAATCTACAAATATTTCACTACTGAAAACACCACTTGATTATGAATTGATTTTGCTACTCTCATTTTCTCTTACGACACTTCTCTTCCCTCATAAAACAAATCACCTAATAGAGACACAAAAGATAGTGTTGTTAGAGAAAAGGAGGGTGACAAAATCACTCCCTAGTGATAAGAGCACAAAACAAATACTCCAAAATATGTTTCTAGTTTCAGAATATTCACTTTCATGGTAACATGGAGTAAGGTCCCGTTCCACTAACACTTTTTTTTACTTTTTAAAAAAATACATGTTTTGTCTTTATTCAATTTTTTTTTTCACGTTTGCTAGTTTTGCGCCGAACTTTTGTGAATTATTAATTCGTCTCGACGAGAGGAAACAAAAAAGTAAATTTCTTTTTTACTTTTCTTCAAATATTTTGAAAAATAACCATTTTTAAGCAAAAAAATTAAACTTTTTTTATTTTAATTTTTTTAAACCTTTTTTTAGTGAAAGAGCAAGAAATGAATTCTTTTAAACTTAAATGTGGTTATTTCCAATGCTGAATGCTGAAGCATGGGAATGATCACCTCATTTAGGCTGTGGAAGTGGGCAAAAATCAACTTAGCTTTATTGGGCTAGAGGGCTGGACTTAAGCCCATCTTTGAGGCCACCATTGCCCATATTGGGCCCAGCTACCAAACGCATGAAGCTTGATATCGGTAGGTAGGGAATGTGGAAACAAGAGGGCCCAATGGATAAGCCCACCAAGGCTGAATATTAGTATGAAGTTTTTTTCTGGTAAGTGGAAAAGGGCACTTCATCTTGTCTGTTAGTTTCGTCGCATCTGTTCATAATTTGCTGACTTACGCATAGAATGGGTTTTTCGACAATGTAATTATGGAATAGCCCCATTATGTTCATTGGTGGAATAGGCTCATTGTGCTCAACTTGTGTACTCCGTTTGTTCAGGCTATCATTAGATTTATTACCATAGAAAGTACGCCATGGATATGGCTGCTAAAGTAATTAAGCTACTCGAGGCCGAGGCCGAGCTCGTGCTTGGTTGTCAAAAGATCATTCAAGATTAGTTTGTCACCTAATGTGAACAATTTTTTAAAGTTCGTTAAACTTTCAAACTAATCTTGAACAAAGTACCACTTGGCTCTTTGGACTTATAATGTATAGAATCCATGCTACTTGGTATTTGCTCATGTTTGGCTCAATTATAGCTTTGTTTGAATCAGCTCGTCTTATAAACAGACTAAGTTCGGATATATTTTGAGGCTCATACAATTTTCAAGACAGGCTTGAACAATCACCAGCTCGGCTCGTTCGACTCGTTTATCACACATGACCATGGAGAAATCGAGATCCGTGTGTATCCATCCTATCAAGAATCTATTTTCTACATGATTAGATTCTCGACTCTCTTGGCTACAAGTTGGATTATCGCGTTGTGGAGGCATCTACCATGGTCGGGGAAAATGACAAAAACAATACTCTATAACGAAATTTTTAGCCTATTCTTCTGTTTTTGAAACTGGGATTTTTTTGAGCCTCTTCACCACCTTGTCCTCTCACCTTCTTGGTTTCCCTTCATAATCCAAACATAGCCTTAACCAGGCGTTCGACAAGATAATCATCTAGACAAGCTCGATGTACCCTGCTGCCCTGGAGATGTAGAATGTAGCTTGGTGGGGAAACAAAACAAGACTAGCCAATACTAGCAGAGGGAGTGAAAAAAGTCAACACTTGAAAGAATTTGGTTAAAGAACTCAAAAAGTAATAACTACTACTAATTGGAGAATATTCTCAACAATTACAGCAAGATTTAAAGATCGAAAGGTTACAACAGATCTAAAAGTATATACACTCCCATCTCCATGATAAGATGAAAAAGGAAACCAAAATGTTATTCAAAGTTTCCATCAGAGCAAATAATGTACAAATTTATTGAACTAATGGAATCCTCTTGACCCTCTTGATTGGTAGAGTTCCAGTTTTTGTTTGGCATCGGTTAACAGCGAATCGATTAAAGGATCTTGCGTCAAATGCCCCTGCTTCGATGCCCATTCGATCACTACAAGCACTTCTGCTTGGGCTAGTGCCTCATTATCTGGTACATGTAGTGCCATGTAGCACAAGAGAATCAATGCCAGTGGCTGAACCATTTGTTCACCAAAATACACTTGTTGTATCAAATGCTTAGCACCCCCTTCATCTATGATTGCCTTGCAGTGATTCATATGAAGATAGTTCTCAGTTTCTGCAAATTTGGTCAGTGCAATCACTGCCTCAGTTATGACCTCGGCCTCTCTTTCATTTTCATCAAGCAGTTTAACCAAAGGTGGTATCATTCTTGTCTCTGTAGCCCGAAAAGTCCTAGCCAAATGCCCAATAGCTCTAACACAAGGGATAAGGAGCTCTGAATCTCCTTTCTCAATGGTCCTAAGCAACTGGTCCACCACAGCTCTGCAAGCGGGCGAATTGGGCTTGAAAGCCGATCGCCTCAACTCCGCGTTTTCCTCAGCTACAGCCGCAATTTCCACCAATGCCATGGCAGAATTGAACTGAACCTCTTCAGCACCCTTTTCTAACAAAACCGCAAAGCACAAAAGCGCTCGCGATTCCGTGATGTTTTTGCATATTGAAACATTCCCGGAACAGAGGTGCCAAAGGGCTCTGGCTGCCATTGCCTTCATTTGGGCCTTTGTCTCCGGATTTTCCATTTCCCTTCCCTTTATGCTTCCCCCGACCAACGTAACATGTTGGTGGTGCTGCTGCTGGTGGTTATTTTTCGCATGGTTTTGATTCGACTGTGTTCTAAGGGCCAACGAGTTAGCAACCACGTTGTGCATTTGTGCATGACCACTAGCGGTCTCGTTACTCATCGGTCGCGAAATTTGGCTACCGAAATGCTTATTCTCATCGTCTTCATGCTTATTCCCAGGACCATTATTGGTACTGTTCGAATTGGCCATCACGACAGTGTGGATCGACATGGCTTGTTTACTAGGAATCGCGTACTTACTATGCTCTTGAATCGTCTCGAAAGCTAGATGTCGAACGAGCAGCCGAATCGTGTTGTTTTGCACGAAATGGTCTTGACATTTCGGGTGATTCGCAGCCAACTCCGATATCGCCCAGGCCACCACCACCTGAACCGTCATGTGACCTTCTTTCAGGATCTTGGCAAACACCCCACAAACCCCCGCGTTCACGATCTGCTCAACGCTCTCTGGATCACGCCCCAGCAGCCCGATCGCTCGGGCCGCGTTTTCTTGGCCTTCCATTCTCCCTTCTTTCGCCAGCTTCAGCAATGGCGCCACCCCGCCTTCCTCAATGATCAACCTCCCGTATCTATCATTGTCTCTAGCCAATGAGACGAGCGACGCGGCCGAGTCGGTCCGTTCCTCTATCGAGCCGGAGCAGAGGATCGCGATTTGTTCCCAAATGAGGCATAAGATGGGCTCGTTGGCGGCGATAGGAGGGAGGCCCAGGTACTCGTCGTCACGATCGTCGGCCGGGGTGGACACGCGGAGGAGCCACGACACGTCGCCGATGGAGTTTTCCAGCTGCTGGGAGGTTTTGCGGAACGCGGCCTGGGGGATGATGGTGAACACCCGCCGGAGGCCGTTGGCGCGGCACTTGAACACGAGGCTTAAAGCCTTGTCGAGGACTTGTTCGGTGTCCTCGATTATGCGGCGGGTGGGGCGCTCGTAGAGGTCGTTGCTTGCCCGTGCCGCCTGACGGAGGAGGCCGGCGAGTTTCTCCGTCTTGGATTTGATCTCGAGGCATTCCGTTCTGTTGTAATTCACGTCGTCTGATGCTTTGGTGACTTGGTCGGCTAATTGTATGGGTTTGGCTAGGATTTGTTTCACCAAGTCCGCCATGGCTACAGCGGACTCCCTCACAAATCAATCACAAATAACACCCAAAACCTATAGATTGCAATTGGGTTCGGAAAAATTTGGAGAATGGAGAGGTAAAGGAAATTGTGGGGTTTTTTTTTTGTGTGTGATCAAAATGGCCACCTTTGAGCACCTAGAATCATGTCATGCTTTGGTGGGGAAATTGTATTAGTGTTTTGGCCATTCTTTCTCCGGGGATTGGGAAATTGGGTATTTTCTTTCTATTGGCATGTTCGTGGTGGCGGCGGAGGAGGAGGAGGTTGGGGTGGTGGTGTTACGGTGGCGGCCGGTGATGCAAAGATTGGGTTTTTTGTGTGTGCAAATGGTCAAACGCAAATCTCTCCTAGTTTTACATTTCGTAGAGAAAAAATACTACGGTTACAAAAGGGCCTAACTTATAGGAAGTGTAATGGTGGGTGTATAGCGGTAACTGGAAAGTCGCAATCAACTGGTTGGACGGAGAGATTATTCCATGACCCAAGCGCACCATCACTTGGTGTTCCAGATTTTTTTTTAATCACATATTGAATGAGATCTACACGCTTATTTTGGATCCCACACTAAAAATGTGTGGTGGAACGAGGCATTGGAGCACCACATGACGGATCCCCATAGTGTATTGAATAATTTTTCGGTTGGACGGGATAAAGAGAAGCCCCACTTGTTCATCTTTATAAGCTCACTTGATTATGATCTGGGTCGTGAAAAGCACGCTCTTATAAAGAGAGTGGGAGAGGCCCTGGTTTCAGAAAGGTCAAGCGTTAACGTTTTCAAAGCATGGCATGAAAGATCAATGGCTACCATTTCTGTTCATTATCCCCTTCCCGTGAGCTTCTGTACGTATCGTGCAGTTGCCAATCGTGTCTTTATCCGCAATAGTTTATGGGTAACTCGATTAATTTTGGGCTTCTGAAATCAATCACCGGACAAACCCGCTAGTGGATTCAAGGTTTGAAAGGTTTGATCTTCGTAGAATTCGAACATACAATCTCATTGAAGACAAAACATTTATCGTTTTCTTGTGACTACATTGCCAAAGCAGATTGCCAATTATAGATTTTTCTGTGCTTACAAAAGAATTAGAAACAATTTTCACACGGTAAAAACCACTTCCGTATCATGTCTTTATTTTGTTGATAACCAAATGTCTGAGCCAGTTTACGCGCACTATACTGATCCTGAAGTTAACAACCGGCCAAAATCTTCGGTTGATTCAATGTTTGGAACGTTTGACATCCATTAGATTCTAACATGCGAGGTCAAGGCACTTTGTTTGATTTGGGTTTTGAGGGAGATTTTTGGGGTAATGACTTGAGAGAGAGAGAGAGAGAGAGAGAAATGAGAGTAATAATTTGAGAGAAAAAATTATAGAAAACCGAAAAGTGTTGGTTATAGAGACCTAGGGCCGGCTCATAAGTTTTAGAGGGTGGAAACAAACTTCTTGAATAAGGCCTCCCTATATTTTCCATACAAAAATTGGTCTACACAAAGTTTCATAACCAAACCAAACCAAATTAACTAAACCGATCCTTATGTCCCAAACACTTGGGGTCAGTCACATGAGTCTTTTTCCTCCATTGAGCTCTATCAAGGGCCACTACTATACTCATATCGTTGCAAACCTACAAAGTTTCATAACAAAAAAAAACACATTACAAAAGATAAAGGTGGAGAGTTGGAGATGGTAAAAGAGGGGCCTCGATCAAGGTATGACGTCGTATGCAAGTATTTTCCGTCCGGTCGTCGGTTCCCTTCCCTTCTGAGTCGTGAGACTGACGTCAGGCGTTTCCTTCTTCTTTTTCTATCGCCTCTAGCGTATCTATCAGACTGTAATGGTGTAATGGTATGGGAGTTTTTTTCTTTCTTTCAACGAGGGGTTTATGGGAGTTGATTTTCGGGGTTTCTAATTTGTAATTCTACCATTGGGCTTTATTTTGTGATTCCTAAATTTTAATTGGGCTTAAAGGACAAAATCGCACTTTTTCTAAAAGTGTTAGTGGAACACCACCTTAGTGCAAAATTTTTTTGGCCATACATACATATATATATAGGGGTCCTAAAATTTTAAGGCTCTCATTTTTAACCTTTTTTGGGAGCCCAAAATTCATGCTTCTCCCACCTATCTTCTCAGCTGGACCTATAGAGACCCCAAGCGAACACATATCATGTACAATTGGCAAAAGAGGATTGCAAATTTTCACACTATAAAATCCACTTCGAAATTAATTCTCCTTCCCTAGGGAAAAAAAAAAAAAAAAATTCTCCTTCCCAATGTTTCATTTAATCATCACAATTCTTTTGTTTTTTTCCCCGATTCATCATCACAATTCACTTCCTACTTTTATTTTGAAAATTAATGTGGGTTTCGTTTCCCCTTCAAACCGTTGGACGTCAATTATGAATGGTTTTAATGTGCATCAATACTTCGAATGTTGATCACAAGTCTTCAGTCCTACGGGAAAAAGAAAAAAAAAAATCAGGGGCAGATGCAAATTAAAAAAATTGTAAATATAAAAGGCAATATGGAGTTACTTATGCTGTGTTTGAATGAGTTTTTAAAAATTTTTGTAGGGTTATGAGTGGAGAGAGAAATAAGAGTAATGATTGGAAGTAGGGGTAATAATTGGAGAGATATAGCGAAAGAAATGAGAATAATGATTGAAAATAGGAGTAATGAGTATAATGAAATCGTACTCAATTACAATCAAATCACAATCTCAATATCACGATATTATTTAGTATATGCAAGGATTCTAACAGTTGGGAGGGATAACCAGAGTTGTAACCCCCTTCAAAAAAGAAAGGTGTTTAAGATTCTTCTTACTTTAATTGGTACTATATTGTAGTATAAGTTTATGGATAGAGAAAACAAGTTCAAATGAGAAAAAAGAAGAAGAAGAGAAACATCAAGCATCTCTTTCTGCATTTAATCTAACTGGTATCTTCCTTGGTAGAAAAGGATTGATATATTGTTTGCCTGACTTCAGTTTTTAGTACTCATGTGTCATTCTTCTGAAAAACCAGGCTGGACTGTGCAAGTTTTTAATTTCTGGAGAAAGGCTATCAATGCCGGCCCACCTCCATGCTAGTAGGAGTATTATTATCCACCCCACCCTACACAATCTAACCATCACCTTTTCGATCGCCCCACCACCACCCACAATAATACACTTACTAACAGTAGCGGACCTAGAAAATTGACATAGTGGGTGTACCAATTTTTTTTGTAACCGTAATATATGAATTAACAAATTTAAAGTATATGTGTATTTTAATAACCAACTACATGGGCAAACTAATGCACCTCGATTATATGCGTTAAAACAACATTATCACATGTTCATCATCTATTTTCCTATTATTAACTCTACAAGTACAAATTTTGGAGACCAAAAGTATACAAATACAATATGCGGATTCATATTTTATACTCCGTACTACACAAATGATCAGAGATTGTGGGGGAGTGGGAGAAACCTTGGTTAGGATTTTGGGTGAAAAAAACAAAAACACACAGTTGATTTTGGGGGAAAAAAACAAAAACACACAGTTAAAGCAAGTAGGGTGAATTGTTCCCGCGCCTCTTGTTCCAAGAAAGTACACCTTACCACTGCGCCACCACATGTTTACTTGTAAACATTCAGACATATATAATATATATATATACATACAAAATCGACAATTTTTTTTTTTACAAAATCGCTCCAACGTGCTCCATGGTGGGTCCGCCCCTACTTACTAATGATGGAAAGTTCAATTTATACGATGGAGCTTGGATTAATTTAATTAACCTAAGTTCCAAAAAAAAAAAAAAACGTTTAACAATTCATTCTTGTGTCTATAAGTCTATTGGTATCCCAAGGGAATGATCTTAGGGATTAAACTCTAGGGTCACCCCGGCGTTAAATTCTTTTTTTAATAGAACTGATCTTTGCATAAATGTTTGTCTTTATGTGACTTTGATCACATTTTATAAATTGGATCATTGTAGTGAGTCTCGGATGGGACCAAATAAATGATGGGAATCACGGAAGTAATCCCGTGATTTTCAATGCTGCGTTTGGTTTGGTTTTTGAATTTTTTTTTGAAAAATAGTAGGGGTAATAAGTTGAGAGAAATAGAGAGAGAAATGTTGGAAATATGGGGAATCTAGGGGAATTTTTTGAAAAATTCTTTTTGAATCCTAAAGAGAACACAGCATTAACGCCATGCAGCACAGCCCAAACATCCATGGTGAGACTTGAGATGTTGCCCAGTTGGCATGAGAAACCAAACATGCCAAATGGTTAGGAGGAAAACGGTATTCCAACGTGCTCCAGAAATATGAACGCAACAATAGTTTCTTTCGTTTGGGTTTGGGGTACTTAAAACCCCTGCGCACAGTCCCCATCAAATTTTCTCTACCTATCTATCTCTCTCCACTCATTACACTTTAATATCTCCCTTAAAATTCAAACCGAATAGGGTGGTTTCCATTAATCGTTTCTTTCAATTTTTAAGGACTCAATTTGGAAAGTGAAGATATGGTACGAGTAACATCCCCCATGGAATCAAGCTGAATTAAAGGGGTAGAGGAAGAAGCGATCAACATAGCCACCTCTGTTAAGTGTTAGTACCATAGGCGTTGAGTGTTACCTTAAGTTTTAATCACCCACCTTGGCGCGGCGCTCGCGCAAGCAGACCAAAACCTCTCTTATAAGGCATTTGATTCATAAGACTACTAGCGCAAGCAAGTTCAACCCATTCGACTGCATGACAAAGAACGGATATTTTCCATCGGACTACCGGAGATCACATACCTTCCCCCCCCCCCCCCCCTCCTTCCTTTTTGGAACGATGTAATAATGGAATAAAACATACTCCCCCCCGTTGAAACGATGTAATAATGGAATAAAACATACTCCATCCATTTCATATTGAGAGTCCACCATGAATAGTCGTGTCATTTTTCAAATAAAAAAATCAACTACTTCCGTGTATAATTTTTTAAATTTTTTTGCAACAAATTAAAGTACTAATCGAGATATTTAATACGAATGAGAATGAGAGAAAGTGGGGCTGTCATTGCGGAACGAAAGGAGTAAATATACACCAACAAATTATTGGCTCTGCAAGCAGACAGCAGCCCCTTTTTTGTTATATACCATACTGCTAAAACTAAAAGATTCTAGCGAAGGACAGACACCCACACACTCCGCATTTTCACGTTCTCAAATCAAAGGTGCAGAGTTCACGAGAGGACAGCCCGGGTACAAGTAACAACTCAACTAAAGAAATACTACTCCACTTAGATTTGCCGGCCAAAAAAAGAAACCATTAATCTACCGTCCGCCCAATAGGCAGACAATAAAGTGTATAGAATATGAATTCTTACATGTAAGAATTTAAACAGTAAAAACTCTTCCATGTAAGAATTATGATTGTTTTGTGTTTTACTGTCCGCCCAGTGGGCGGATAATAGAAAGATCCAAAAAGAAATACTGGTTGGGCGCACGGCTGGTGAAGACTTGTGATCTAGGGTTTCGTTATCTCCTAAAGTTTTAAATTCGAAAATTCTTAGATGTTATCTCAACTAGGAGTATTATGGAACTAGTATGTACGGCACTTAATCGGGCTTCCTCTTACTAGACGGTAAGATAAGCACCGTGTTCGGTTCCCCTTTTTCAATTTTTATTTCATAAAGTTATTTTTTAATGCAAACTATTTGAAAAGTTGTGAGGACCAAAAAGTAGGTAGAATAAACATCTCTCAAAAGGAAAAAAAAAGTCTGTTCAGAACAGACATCTCTGAATCCAGCAGTTCGATTCTCGAGAGAGGGAGAGGAGTCCCACTATTGGTACCAACGGGTACCATCCCGAAATCATACCGACGGGCTCGCCGGGCCCACTCCGGCCACCGGACGACCGATCCGACACGTGGGAATCAACGGCATCCGACACGTGTAAGGTGTTCGATCCAAACAACTCATTTTCCCGCATGAGCCCCCTCGTTTTTTTTTTTAGAATTTTTTGATGGCTCAGATCGGCCGTCCGGTGGCCGGAGTGGGCCCAGCGAGCCCATTGGTACGATTTTGGGATGGTATTGGTCGGTACCAATATCATTTCTGGAGAGAGAGATGGTCCCCTTGCTTTCCAAGAGACCCACCACTAGGTTATTTCCGTTCAAAATCAAATCTGAACGGACTCTTTTTCCCTTTTGAGAGAGTTAAGGGACCCATTCATCTCCCACTCATCTTTGAGATTTCGCATCCAATCACATATTTTTACATTTTAACTCAAAATTTTCACTCCAAAACTGTGCTTCCCCATCAGAAATTAGATACTCTCCAAACATATTCTCTCCGAAGATCTTCCACAGCTTTTCACCAGAGGACGACAGCACATAAATGAACCCATCCAAGGGCAGAGACAGCGCCATGCTGTTGCCAATCCTTTAATTACCACGACGTCGTTTCCTCACCCGCACCTAAACGGCAGTTTAACGTCCATCCTCTCTGTCTTCTTCTACTCAATTTGGAACTGGGACTTGCTATTTGCAGCCACAAATTTTCTGACCGTAGTGTGTGTACCATATTATAAACAGGTGTGTACCATATTATATACAGGCTACATTCAGAAAATAAGTGGCTACAAATAGCAATGCCCTTTGGAACTACAAACCACTCAAACCAGTTACAAAAATTCCCTAATCGTCAAATCCTCTCTCTCTAGCCAAGATAGAAGTGATACTATTTCCAGAAAAATGGGTTCATCTCTCTCTCTCTGAGTGGGATTTATAGGAAAATGGCTTCTCTCTCTCTCCCTCTCCCTCTCCCTCTCCCCAGCTTCTGTTTAGGTGCGGGTGAGGAAACGACGTCGTGGTAATTAAAGGATTGGCAACAGCATTGCTGGCGATGTCTCTGCCCTTGGATGGGTTCATTTATGTGTTGTCGTCCTCTGGTGAAAAGCTGTGGAAGATCTTTGGGGAGAATATGTTTGGAGAGGATCTGAGTCCGATTGCGTAGGATCCAATTCGGGTTTCACACTAATGATCAAAGTCAATATTATTTTAAGGATTCTTGTAAAAAAACTACTCATTCGGATTGTAAAAACATGATTACTTCATTCAATTTTCTTTCCTTAAATTTTTTGTTTTTTCCATAATGGCAACATCCAATTCGTATCTCCTAATAATACTCTATTATTTAGTCCATTTAATTCGGAAAAATGTCTTGTACTCAAGTTATATAGACTAACTAGTGTAAATTACCAAATATCACATTTAGTCGATAGGAGAAACGGGTCTGGGACCGGATCGGATCTAGGGATCCTGTAGGGCACATCTAGACCATTCATCTCGGCAATCATGTTTGTTATTTTTGACCGAATAATTATCTATTACCGGTCAAAGATAACAAACATATCTAAACCATTGATTACCGAGATAGACAGTCCAGATGCCCTCTACAAGGTGCCCTATAGGAAGCCGCACTACAAACCGGTCAAATATAACAAACATGATTGTCAAGATGGATGGTTCGGATGCTCTCTACAGGGTGCCCTATAGAAAGCCGCACTATAAGATTTCCCAATCCGCCTAAGCACTTTTTGGGAATTCCGATTATGATCGTGAATTTATAATTTATAATTTATACTCGAGAATCTATAATTTAATTGACTAATAAAAAATCTCACTTAGATGACCTCTAGATCACTGGATCACTTCATGGATATTTCATAGTCTATCTTGTTAATATGAGTTCGATTCGACTACTAAACAAACCGAACTTGAACTTGACAGTATTCGGCTCGATTAGGGTCACTAACCAGAGTATACATATATCTCATAAGAATTTCGCATATAACCTTAAATATGTGTGAACTTTTACATGCACATAGTGTTTTGGTTTTGGGCTTTGGCCACGTGGTATTCGGGCTTGGCTCCTTGGGTGTTTACGGGTTCGCTCTTTTGGGGTTTCATCCAATTTTCTATCAAATGCTCGATGTACCCTTATCGAGATTAATAAAATTAATTTTTGCCGATAAAAAAAACTTGTACGTGCGCATACTAAGTTTTTTGTAATTTGTACATGAATAGACTTTTAAAGTACAATAAACTTTTCATTGAGCTCGGGTTCGGCTCGAGTTCACTTAAAAACTTAACAAACGAACCTGAACATTCTAAAGTTCGGCTCGATTCCACACGTTTGCTGCCTAATCACAATAAATAACAAAAGGAATGCTCTGTTTTCCGTTGTTATTTATGTTGGAAGCAAGTCGTATGACTATCACACAATTCATTTCCAAATCTAGCATTAGCTTGAGAAATGTGTGTACAACTTGAACACCACGACCCAAATCAAAACAAAGGGAAAACAAATGCACGGGAAAGCATATTTCTCTTTGGCACATGGAAAACAACTGTTTGATATAATTTTTTTTTCTTTTAGAACGACTCAGATCATCCGTGAGGAGCCCAGAGATATAATTTTTTTTTTTTTTGTCAATCGATAAGGACTTTTATTACTCAATATCACAAAGGAAAATCCAAGCTAGCTTCCCTCATTGCCCAATCCGGAAAGTCTCCGACCAGGCGAGAGGAGAGCTAGAAGATATGGCAGACTTGGCTATCAAGTGAGCCACCCTATTACAAGTGCTAGAAACAAAATTAAACGAAACATTCTGAAAACATCTCAGCAAAACAATCGTATACGACAAGATTGGCACTGCGTGACATCGTTCCTTGGAGCATATTTTAACTATCTTCTGCGCATCTCCTTCCAAAATGAAAGAAAACCTTCACAACCTTGAAGCATCTCTGTTTGATATGGAGTAATTCGAACTAAGCATTTTTTGGGAGAAATCGAAGTGCGTTAAACCAAAATGGAAATCTCTCTAATTTAAGCTTCCTTTCAAAATGTACCATCAAAATCCAATCTGATGAACCAATGTAGGGCATTTCAATCCAAGAAATATTCACAAAAAGCCGCGGGGAGTGATTTGATGAATATGGATGATTGAGAGTGGGGAAAATTGGTCTCTGGTTTGAACCATTTTTGGTTGCCCTCCACAGGAATCAACGGAAAGTGCAGAGAAGATTCGCACTTTGTCACAAATTTCAACATGTTTTCTCTCTCTTGGGGATACTTTGGATCCTTTTTTGCATGTGCTCCATCTCACCGTACGTAATACCAAAGAAATGGCCAATGTTGTGGTACAATACTACAATCATGATTGGTGTGACCTTTGGAGCTGGTGATACCATCCCTTCCTAAACTTGCAATTTTCATGGTATCAATCTAGCCTATTTTTGTAGGAATGGAAAAGAGGTGCTGCTGAGCCACGGGATGAATTAATCAGGGATGGAGCTAGGGAGGGGCCAATAAGGGCTAGTAGGGACGGTCGTCCCTGCAAGAAGAAAAAGAAACACTACTATTATATGTAAAAAAAAAATATTCTTATGAAAATATAAAGGCTCGCCCCTGTGTAGAATTTTGAAAAAAATATATAATAGTAACCTTTGAAATACGAAGATACAAATATTAATTACCAAGGGCTAAAATATAACAAAACATAAAATTAGAGGGTTAATATTGTAAATATTCAAGTAATAAACTTTCACTTTTTATTAGATGAGTTTAGTGTTTTACAATTTATTTTTTTTGCCCTAAAATCTCAATGACACACCAACCCCCCCTCCCCCCCCCCTCTCTCTCTCTCTCTCTCTTGGCACAAACATTCCCAATTGCTAAGACTTCAAATGCAATTTCAAGAAAATAGCAACGGAGGAGAAAAGATTTTGAAAACTCTAAGTAATTTTGATGAAATTTAAGTGGTAGGTATGTCTTTCCCCAATTGTTGTTCTAAACTTCTATTAATTCTTTATTTTTTGACCGGTAAAATCAAGTATCATGAAAGCCTATGTACCGAATTCGTCCAGTTGTAATGAATGAAAAAAAAGAAGATGAACAATAAAGAAAAACAAGACACATACATCAAGATCAATCCCATAAGTTAAACCAATTTATGTATTTACGTTATTTTGAGTTTTAATGTATTTACGTGATTATTTTGAGTTTCTAGCATGCACGGTCGCCGATGCATGATGAAATTCCTGACTTCGTCCCTAGAATTAACCCGTAAAGAGGACAATCCCGTCACCCGCATCAAGCCACTACACTTCTGTGACTTGCCTCCGTCCACTGACCCTCAAACACTCGTTTAAAAGAGTTGAGGAAAGGTCACGAGACCAAAGGCCAGTTGGGTTATTTTACGCCTTACGGTATTCTTGTCGCTCCTTTTTTTTGGCGTCGGCATCTTTTTCATTTATCAGTATTTCTGGGTGGTTCAAGCTTCTCTAGTTCGGATAAAAAAAAAAAAAAAGCTTCTCTAGTTCGTAAGACCAAGGAGCTGTTTGATAAAACTGAAAACTGAAAGCTGAAAAATTAAGTACTGAATGCTGAATTTTTTAAACTGAAAAGCTGTTTGATAAACATATTAAACACTAAATTAAAATTAATGAATTAATTTTAGTTCTAATTCTCTTTAATTTTGGTGATTGTTGTGGTGGTGGTGGTGATGGAATGGTAGTGGTGAGGGACTGAGGGTGGTGGTGTGATAGTGACGGTGGAACACTCGAATGATGGTGGTGCAATGGTGGCGTTGTGGTGGTGGCGGCAACGTGGTAGTAGTGGTAGGGGTGGCGTAGTGGTGGTGGCGGAGTGATGGTGGTGGCGTGGTGGCGGTGGTGGTGGAGGAGTGATGGTGGTGGGTGTGGAGTGGAGTAGTGGTGGGTGGTAATGATTGTGGTGGTGGTGGTGGTGAAGTGATGGTGGTGGGGGTGGAGTGGAGTGGAGTGTAGTGGTGGTGGTGGTGGTAATGGTTGTGGTGGTGGTAGCGTCGTAGTGGTGGTAGTGGAGTAGTGGTGTCGGTGGTGGTGGTGGAGTGATGGCGGTGGAGTGGCGGTGTTGGTATTGGTGTTGGTGGAGTGATGATGGTTGTGGTGGTGGTAGCGTGGTAGTGGTTGCAATAGAATAGTGATGGTTATGGTGGTGGTAGTGTGGTAGTGGAATAGTGATGGTTGTGGTGGTGGTAGCGTGACATTGGAGTAGTGATGGTGGTGGTGGTGGGAATGGTGGCGGTTGTGGTGGTGGAGGTGTAGTGGTGGTGGTTGAGTGACGACGGTGGTAGTGGTTGAATGCAAGCATATAAGAATTCAGTCAAAATTAAGTAGCTCAAAGCTACTTAATTTTTATCAACTTTTTATATTATATTTTAAGTGGCACTTAATCTATTAAGTAATGTAAAATACTAGTGTTACCCCGTGCCTACAGCACTATGCATTCCGGTTGAAAGTGGATGGCAGTTGTGTAATTTAGGTGAAAATAATGGGTACTTAACCGGGAAGTGGGAGGATGCACTACAGCCTTTGGATCAAATGAATCTAAGCCGTTCTAACAATTTGTCCCCACACCCTTCTGTTTTATAATAGAGATGGTTATCAAACCTATTTATAATAGAGATGGTTATCAAACCTATTTAATCACTTATTACTTAATTGTTTCAGTTTTAAGTGTTGAATATAGAATATTTTTAAGTGCTGAATATAGAAAATTAAACAACCCCTCCTATCCGCCTCTTCGAAACTATTTCATGGTTTGAAGTATAACGAAGAAACAAAATACTGAAATAGTACTACACTAGCATAAGCCATGGACATAAGCAATCTCGTCGAAACAAGTAAAATTGTATGTGTTGCGCTTTTATTTTTTGGAGTGGATATTTGCTTGATTATTATTTGTACTGTTGACTATTGTGTGAAACATTGTACAAAGGTTCCGGCCCATAGGACAATATCAATTTAAACCGTACTTTTAGCGGAAATGTTAAGGCTCTGTTTGGAAATTTTTTTTTCTAGTTTTTTGTTTTTGATTCCAATATGTTTTTGAAACAGGCACCATAAACATGTTTGTGTTCCTGTTTTTCTTTACAAAATACACAATCAATTTCACTAGTTTACGGGAATCCTAGAAACACAAAAATTGCGTTTTTATTTGTTTTGAGAACACTTTCGACAGCCCCAAAAATAAATAAACAAAAACTCATTTCTCATATATAAAAAATACAAAACTGACAACTTTACCAAACAGAGCCTAATTTTGTAACTCGCACCGGTTTCGCAATACCGAAGTAGTAGACAGCACTCGACAGGACCACAAGCTATGTTCTCCATAATGTATAACGTACGGGAGAGTTAGGCGAGAGTTGGTATACGAGACTCATGGACTAAGGAGCTGTTTGATAAAACTGAAAACTGAAAGCTGAAAAATTAAGTACTGAATGCTGAATTTTTTAAACTGAAAAGCTGTTTGATAAACATATTAAACACTAAATTAAAATTAATGAATTAATTTTAGTTCTAATTCTCTTTAATTTTGGTGATTGTTGTGGTGGTGGTGGTGGTGGTGATGGAATGGTAGTGGTGAGGGTGGTGGTGTGATAGTGACGGTGGAATGATGGTGGCGTTGTGGTGGTGGCGGCAACGTGGTAGTAGTGGTAGGGGTGGCGTGGTGGTGGTGGCAGAGTGATGGTGGTGGCGGTGGTGGTGGTGGAGGAGTGATGGTGGTGGGTGTGGAGTGGAGTAGTGGTGGGTGGTAATGGTTGTGGTGGTGGTGGTGGTGGTGAAGTGATGGTGGTGGGGGTGGAGTGGAGTGTAGTGGTGGTGGTAATGGTTGTGGTGGTGGTAGCGTCGTAGTGGTGGTGGTGGAGTGATGGCGGTGGAGTGGCGGTGGTGGTGACGGTGTTGGTATTGGTGTTGGTGGAGTGATGATGGTTGTGGTGGTGGTAGCGTGGTAGTGGTGGCAATAGAATAGTGATGGTTGTGGTGGTGGTAGCGTGGTAGCGGAATAGTGATGGTTGTGGTGGTGGCAGCGTGACAGTGGAGTAGTGGTGGTGGTGGTGGTGGGAATGGTGGCGGTTGTGGTGGTGGAGGTGTAGTGGTGGTGGGAGTGGTGGCGGTTGTGGTGGTGGTGGTGGTTGAGTGACGACGGTGGTAGTGGTTGAATGCAAGCATATAAGAATTCAGTCAAAATTAAGTAGTTCAAAGCTACTTAATTTTTATCAACTTTTTACACTATATTTTAAGTGACACTTAATCTATTAAGTAATGTAAAATACTAGTGTTAGCCCGTGCCTACAGCACTACGCATTCCGGTTGAAAGTGGATGGCAGTTGTGTAATTTAGGTGAAAACAATGGGTACTTAACCGGGAAGTGGGAGGATGCAATACAGCCTTTGGATCAAATGAATCTAAGCCGTTCTAACAATTTGTCCCCACACCCTTCTATTTTATAATAGAGATGGTTATCAAACCTATTTAATCACTTATTACTTAATTGTTTCAATTTTAAGTGCTGAATATAGAATATTTTTAAGTGCTAAATATAGAATATTAAACAACCCCTCCTAGCCGCCTCTTCGAAACTATTTCGGTGTTTGAAGTATAACGAAGAAACAAAATACTGAAATAGTACTACACTAGCATAATAAGCCATGGACATAAGCAATCTCGTCGAAACAAGTAAAATTGTATGTGTTGCGCTTTTATTTTTTGGAGCGGATATTTGCTTGATTATTCTTTGTACTGTTGACTACTGTGTGAAACATTGTACAAAGGTTCCGGCCTATAGGACAATATCAATTTAAACCGTACTTTTAGCGGAAATGTTAAGGCTCTGTTTGGGATTTTTTTTTTCTAGTTTTTTGTTTTTGATTCCGATATGTTTTTGAAATAGGCACCATAAACATGTTTGTGTTCCTGTTTTTCTTTACAAGATACACAATCAATTTCACTAGTTTACGGGAATCCTAGAAACACAAAAATTGCGTTTTTATTTGTTTTGAGAATACTTTCGACAGCCCCAAAAATAAATAAACAAAAACTCATTTCTCATATATAAAAAATAAAAAATTGACAACTTTAGCAAACAGAGCCTAATTTTGTAACTCGCACCGGTTTCGCAATACCGAAGTAGTAGACAGCACTCGAAAGGACCACAAGCTATGTTGTCCATAATGTATAACGTACGGGAGAGTTAGGCGAGAGTTGGTATACGAGACTCATGGACTCATGACTTGGACTGGACAGCAACAATGGACCCAAGTCCCAACAATGTTTGAGCCGGCCTTGTTCCAATTTATGATTGTTTGGATTTTGGAATCAATCTATTTCCAGGAAAATTCACAGCACCCGACTTTTTGGACCTTTCCCCACTTTTGTGATGTTTACTTCTGGATCACTAGTGACTAATATTCGTGGCTCAAGGAGTTCCTGCCATTTGAACCAAAGTTCGTACAGAATTGTAATCATTTTGGAAAGTCCACTCGAATAATTTCATGATTGTAAGGCCGTTGTACTCCTCGAGTATGGCCCAACGGTGCTTCAAGGTCCCTTAACCACCACATGAGGGTTTCTATGGTGCCGCCTAACCATATACGTTTTGGCTATCTCTTCAAGTTTGTTGTGAACTAGAAAAAAACAGACAACTAAATCAAGGGCGGAGCTATTTTGGGGGCTCGGGAGGCTCCCGGCCCTGACCTTCCGAGTGTTCGAGTTTTAAAATTTTTACTTGTATATACCTGATTTTGAATATCATTCGTAATTATTTGTGTATAGCTACTTATGATCTTAATAATTTTGGTTTGATTTGATAAAAAAACCTGGTTATTTTACATTCTCATTTCTTAATTTTTTTTTTACAAATATAAAAAAATAAGCACGCGACAGTTGAAGTAGCCTAATGAAGAAACAAAATGATTGGTATACTTTAACATCGTTAGGTTAGAATCATTTCAATATAGAAGTGTAATATATTGAAAAGCAAAAATCTATCCTGGCTCCGCCACTGAACTAGACGACTCTCATAGGAAACCCCAGCCAAATCTGCCGCGAGGAAATCCTTCACTCCATCCGGAGGGTTCATCATCAACACCGTCTAATCTCCACGGTCCGCTCCCATCTTATCTAATTTATCCGCCACTTTGTTGCCATCTCAGAGAGTATGCTGTATTTCATGGTTTGATCAGGTGAAGCATAAAAAAGAGAAGGCTGAGTAGGAAGCCCAACTGGGTTAAACCCATGGGCCTCGAACCTTACATTATGAAAGCCCACACGTTAACAAGGGATCTCGTGGCCCAATACATCCTGCTGAATGTTTGATGGCTGTAGACGTCTCTCTCTCTCTCTCTCTATCTCTATCTCTCCTCCCTTCAAATCTCAATGGAAGAAACTAAACACTAGGTTTAGAAATGAATTAGGGATTGTAAAAATATCAACGAAAACCAAAACAAAAAGTCTAGGAAAATAATTTTAAAAGTATTACTTCGGACACAACTGTGTTCAGAGCCATTCGATGCATGGACCAGTGGCTGAGCTATTGTGGATTACGGGGCCGGAGGATCGCTAGCTCCGCCCATTTTTTTTTTTATCTTCCTAAGTATGGTTTGCATGCATTTGGTAGATATTTGTAGAGTAAAATTTCAACCATAATTAAAAAGTGAAAACAGCTTCCATCTTGAGCACATTAAATTATGGTGAATGATATGATAACAATACTCAAGATTAATTCTTCAAGTTATCAAAATCATCCCATAAAATTAAACTCAAGTGATCGGGTTAAATCTTGAAAAATCATGGTTCCAAAATATCTTTCGTTGTTTGGCTCTTTTGACTTCGATTCCTAGCCCCACCACTGACGTGGTTCATCATATACATTGAGCGGACACAATTATATCTAGAATTGTGTGGTGTTCTTGTGTTGCTAGCGACGGAGTATTGAGTGGATATGAATCAAGAGACCTTTTTCCAGATTATAACAAGCCCACGTAACATAACGCTTATGGGTCCAGTAGTCCTAGTCCATGCCATGGGAGGCCAAGCATGTGAGCTCTCTTCCTGAAATGAAAATGAATAATCAAAACCTGCAAACCAACCGAACATATGGGACCCATATACTAATGTTGAAATCAATGCTTATGTGATCTCCTAATTATAAAAATGAGAAGAGGAAATGGGAGGTAAGTGATGAGGTTTTATGGATGAGATTGATTTTGACATTCCTAGTTCTAATTTTCGTTGTTTAAATATAGAAGAAAAATTGACATTCTCCTTTTATTTTGGTTCTTATCACGTTATCAGCAAATTAATTAGCAATGTACTCCTTCACTACTTAAAGATATTGGATTTTGACCAGTAGCAAAAAAGATTGTATGTCAATACCCTTTCGCATCTCGTAAAGTCATTACATGTCAATATGTCATGACGCGTCAACGGACAAGGTAATACATAACAAAACATATGATTGTCACCGATTTTTTTGGTCACCTTTGTACATCAGCGGGACCTAGGAGAATATAATTAGCTATTATATTAGTTCATAAAAGGTGCAGAAGCTATCCATAGCCCAGAACACCTGTTGCATGCCCCTATGGGGCTCGAACTCATGTCTTCACTGGGGAGACAAATGATAATACCAACTTAACTAGCTTGACTTCTCGATTGTCACCGAATTAACTAGGCAAGACGTCTGAAAATTATCACGCGATTTGACAATGAATAAGAACAATTGATTTCAAGTTCATTAATTTATAGTCAAGAAATTCATGCATTTATGTTTTCAGTTTTTTTTCCAATGTATCAAAGAATTAAAGGTACAGATTCAACGTAATCTAAAATAGCACATACTTCGAAATTAAATTAGCTAACCCCAGTTTATATTTCTCATATCATAGCCTTGAAATCTAATTAGTTCGTACATAGTTTCAATAAAATATACAAATCCATTTTACCCCAAAAAAAATATACAAAACCCTTTAGAATTAACACCATCGATTACTTCAAATCCACTACCAACACTGGTCAGTCTCCCAATTCCGGCGAGGATAACCGGTAAACCCCGACACGGCTGCCGCCATCGCCGCCGAATTCGCGGACAGCTTCCCAAACCTTTGACGTACGCTAAAAAGATCGCGGTCATAAACAGCACGCTTGTTGGGATCCGACAGTGTGGAGTAAGCCGCATGAATCTTCATGAATTCGGCCGACGACGTGTCTCTGTGGTTGACGGCAACCACGTCGGGATGACACGTCCTCGCCAATTTCCGGTACGCCGCCTTGATTTCGTGGCCGCTGGCGCCCATGGGAATCCCCAAAACCTCGTACAGGGACAGAGCTGGCGAAGCCATGTCAGCTACACTGAGAGTACCAATACTAGTAGTGGTGGTGTATGCAGCAACAAGATTTGGTCGTCTGAATTTGACGCACGGCGGAGACGGAGGTGGTCTGGTGGTGTGGGTTTTTGGGATCGAGTGAAGTGGTGAATGTCCAAGAAATGAATTTGAGGAGGAAACAAATTTGGATGATCTTATGGGTTTGAGATCGAGAATGTTAGTGGACTATGGTAGCATAGCTTTATGTATATATATAGGCATAGGAACGAGGGAATTTCACTTCAGTGTGTTTGAATAAATCCTCAACTAGGTGTACAAATAGAATAAATGATTGTCGTACGATTACGTTGGGCTCACTCTATTGTTACTACTTATTTGTCTGGCTAGACCTACGTAGATACACAAACAAACAAGACACAAGCTGATCGACGAGCGCTAGATTTGGCGGGAGATTTGAGTTGATGGAACAAAATCGATACTCCTAAATACTAGTAATTTAACCTATTGATCCACTAGAGTCCGATTTCTGAGGTTTTTTTTTTTTCCGAACTGTTGTGTAGAGCTTATCCACTAGATGTTGTATTGTACCCGGCTGAGTCAGCACACTGTTCATTTGGATAGGAAATTATTCGTAGGTCCCACGTCTTCCCCAATCCAATTTTGAGGAATCCAATCCATAGATTGAGGAGCCTTGGACTGGTAGTTATCCCATGTTTTTTTTTTTAATCATTTTAACAAGGCCCGCAGGCATAGTTATCCCATGTTTGGACAAAATTTTTAACGAAGGGTTACATCGAACCTTTTTTTTTTTTTTCTTGGGCAAAATTATTCCTAGTAGCTTTTAGGCTAAAGTCTTGGTGAGCTCGTGAACGCTATTGTTTATCCCATTCCTAAGTAAACGAGACAATCATTAAAGCATTTGTACAAGCATGATATGGCTTGATATTTTACGATTACAAATGATATGCATGCACGCAAAAGATCTGCATACCTTGTGCCTGTTGTTCTCGTAAATATTTGTAGATACGTAAGCAAATAGAGTTTTCAGGCTTAGATCGCGCAATTTAATTCACCACAATACAATAATTTTTTCCCTCAAGATTTCTAACATTTTGGGGGTGTACGAGGCTGTGATTATTACTACTCCATTGTGAAAGAGCGAGAAACAAAGATACACATATCGCTAATTTCTAGTATTACTTAATCTGTTTTATATTTTTTAACAAAAGATAATCATTCAACCCTACAACTTGTGAGTTGCAAAGGTTAAGGATCAGCACAAGGCCTTACGCCAATCACATCAAGCAATCCGAAGATCGGATAAGGCTTTGCACCTCTGTGTGGTTTGCTGTAACACATGGATTTACATTCCATCACTTTCTTGAAAAATATATCGCACTATTGTCGATTTGTGATTCTAGGTAGTGATAATTATCAAAACTGTTTTTGTTGTTCTCAAGATAGGTTCCGACCATTTGGACAAGCCTCCCTTTCGGTTGATTAACATAGAGATTCTTCTTTTCTATTTTATTTTATATTATTTTATAAACTTCTCCGTGCACAAATCCCGAGTATTTGAATATAGAGGTTCTTTAATTTTACGATGTAGAAAACATTTTTTCCCGGCTAATTAAATTAACAAGATACATACACATTGACTTTGTTGTTTTTCAAAAATTGTAACATATAATCATACGTACCTTTTACATAGAGTTCTCATGTATTTATATTAAGCAATGCAATTCCATAGAGTACAATCTTCTTTTCTCCAAGATTCCCAACATTTTGGATGAATAAGCTTGCAAAGGGAAGGAGGAACTGATGGCTTGAGTATGTCTTTTATCTTGACTAATATTGCCATGTTGATATCAAATCGAGCTGTCGAGCTGATAAATTTCTGAGTCATGCTGGAAAACTTGCTGCTGGGATTTTCATGAACTTTTGGGATCATTGTTTTGCACTTGTTGATGATGGTCATAAGCTGAGAAATGAGCTGCAATTTACTGTGCTTGGATATCGTTGTTGTGGAATCTTTGTGCTTATTATTTCTACTTCAACTAATGATGTTTTGGCCAATATTTGGATCTGATCTGCTCTTGTTTGAAATTGCTCCTGTCACTGACTGTTTCAACTGGTGTATCTGGAAAATGTTATGAAGCTGGAAGTCTCAATTGGTTGAAGTCACCGCTAGTTTAGTGTTTTGCTGTTGGTAATAGACTGTTTCAATTAGACTTCATTGCTGATATGTGGGCCATTTTGTTCCTAGGCTTATTCAATACCTATTGAATGTAATCTTCTCTTCTTTTTCCTTTCTTTTAGACCTTGTATGGTACCTCATTCTCTATGGTCTGTAATTGATCTTCTCTCGATGTACCCTTTGTCGAGTTCTAATAAAATCTTGTTGCCTATCAAAAAAAAAGAAAAAAAGAGAGGCAAGCATTAATGACGAGTTGACGACAATCAAACTGAACTCGAAATGAAAATACTCCGTATATATGCTAATGCCACACTTCATTTCTTTTTGGCTATGCTTGGATGGCAAAAATCTTGAGAGTGAATAAGAATATGATTATCAAGATTCAAATTCCTAGTAATGCAGTACTTAGAGTAATTTCATTCTAGTAGTGTTTAATTTGGATTAATTTATAAATACTAGTAAGGAATATATAATTACTATTTGGCAAACTAACTAGAGTCAACATTTCTACTTTAAGGATTGAGCCAAGAATCTAAGATTACCATGAGGTATTTGTGGAGATATAGCTTCACATTCCCATTTGTACTTAAGATCCCTGCCATCCAACCGAGCCTTATCAATCTTGGCGTTTCCAATATTGAGTATACCCAATTCCAACTATTCATAAAAAGTAGGATTTCCTCCTTATTTTATACTCCTATATGCTATTTCATAGTTGCAAGTGGAGTGGAGTGCAGTTGGTGTCTCCTTTATACTCTCATGCACATGGATATGGTTCGATTCCTGTTTGCACCCATTCTCCTCCCCAAAGTAGTTAGGATTAATCAATGACAAAAAAAAAAAACTATTTAATAGTCTTTTCTTAACATAAAGTATTTTTTTAGTAGTGCTACAGACACAAATCCTGATACAGATATACTCAGATTAGATATGTTCAATGCATGTTCAATGCATTGAGACAATGAACGCATCTATGTCTAGATCTGTGTCTAAGACATTTGTATTCAAAGCCATTTTGGGAAAATGACGGCTCAGGACGTATTTTGATAATTAATATCCGCCAAGGACATGCTGAGAATATTTGTTAATGTTGAAAATGTCATTGACTGGTATTAATTATCAAAACACGTCATTGATCGTCATTTTCCCAAGCATTTTCTTTGTCTCAGGCCCAACGGGTTCGTTTTATGACAGTCCACGAGAGACACAACATAGGCTTGGACTGGATTTCAATTTCGGCCCAAATTCTTTCGGAGCCCGGAATAAGTCCACTTTTCAAAGTCCAAATGACCCATTTGGCGGTGACCTCTGCGCGCAAAAATGGGGAGCAAGAAGAAGAGGAAGAGGAAGAGGGGGGTGGTGCTGGTGGAGAGGCCAACCATACACCCTCGAAACAAGTACTCCGACAACCCACCCGACTTCGCCCAATTAGCCTCTCTGTACCCTTATTTTGAACCCTTTGTTTTCTACTCTCGTGACGGTCGACCCAGAATCGACTGGACCGATTTCAATGCCACCCGAGAGCTCACTAGGGTTTTGCTCCTCCACGATCATTCCCTCAATTGGTACTCTTCCCATCTACTTTTAAAAAGTGTTTCTTTCCAGGTTTAAGGGTGTTGGTTTGGTTCTTGTTCTTGTTTGTTTTTCGTGCCTTCGTAAAATGCTAACAACAGCATAGGCTGCCTATTCTGTGGTTTAAAAAGTATGTTGAAATATGTGGAAAGGGTATAGGAGTATTGAGAAAATATATTGAAATATGTGAAAAGGGTATAGGAGTATTGAGAAAGTATATGGAAAATGTGAAAAGGGCATAGGAGTATTGAGGAAGTGTGAAAATGTGAGCTGAATTTATGGGATTTCTGGCATTAGTTTACAGTTGACGGGTACTGGCATGACCCCTAAATGTTTTTCTCTTATTGGTTTTTAAAAAAAAAAATGAAGGTGAAGGAAAGAAATTGAAAAAGTAAATTTGGACCCAATACCTAGAATTCGGTTTTAACCAAACAATTTACGGTTCCCTAGTGTATCTCTTCTGGAAATGTTAGAACTTTTTTGTATCTAAATTGAGCAGCACTCAGTAGTCTAGCAATGGACGTGACTAGTAGAAGATTGAAAATCTCTGCTGAGATGTCTGATTCTCGAACAATGGATGTGATTATTAAAAGATTAAAATATCTCTGCTGTGATATTCGGGAATCAGACATCGTTTATTGCTGCAGGTTTTGGGCAGTGACTTTAGTGAATCCATGAGTTTCAGTCTTGTATTAAGGGCATTATCGACTTGTGGTTATTTAAGAGAAAATGTAACTTGTAGGTGGATTCCTGATGGGCAGCTCTGCCCTACTGTGCCGAACAGATCTAACTACATTCACTGGATTGAAGATCTATTGTCATCCGATATTATTACAAACACTCATGCTAAGGGTGATGGTGAAGTTGTAAGAGGTTTTGATATTGGAACTGGGGCCAACTGTATCTATCCGCTTCTTGGTGCATCCCTTCTGGGATGGCGTTTTGTCGGGTCAGGTAGCTTCACTGGAACCTTTATTTTAATTTCTGAAGTAATTTTCTCCAGGAATGGTTCGCAAATGGTACACATTAAGTGATGGCCTATTATTGCTGAACTTTGTCACAGATGTGACTGATGTTGCATTGGAGTGGGCGGAGAGAAACGTTAAAAATAATCCGCACATTTCTGGTTTAATTGAAATTAGAAAGGTTGAGAGTGGCAAGATGACATCTTATGGGGAAGAGTCATGTGAAGGCCAGCTGGTTGACAGTGGAAGCAATACACTCACACATGAAATTGAGGCTAGAAATTCGGAGCCTGATTTTCTACGTCCACTTGAATTGCATTCAAATGTGAATAAGAGTTATCATGGACCCCCTGTACTTTATGGTGTTGTCAGGGACGGAGAGGAATTCGACTTCTGTATGTGTAATCCTCCATTTTTTGAGTCCATGGAGGAAGTAGGGTTAAATCCAAAAACGTCCTGTGGTGGGACTCCAGAGGAGATGGTTTGTCCTGGTGGGGAGGAAGCTTTCATCAGCCGTATAATTCAGGATAGTTTTGAATTGAAGCAGTCTATCCGGTATCTTACATACCCTCTTTTGATTGATCTTTAATGTCTCAAGTGACTCGTGTATGATAAAAAATTGGTACTGAATTGTACACTTCCTTTGTAGGTGGTACACATCAATGGTTGGAAGGAAATCAAACATGAAGATCCTGATGTCAAAACTTCGTGAGGTTGGAGTAACTATAGTTAAGACAACTGAATTTGTTCAAGGCCAAACTTGCCGATGGGGGCTGGCATGGTCATTCATGCCTCCTGCCAAGAAAGTTATATCATCTCATGTCGCCGAGAAGAGTGTGCTCTCTTTCACACTTGAGGTCTGGATACCTTTTTCCTATTTTGCATGGTCAATCATGTCACTCGTGTCCTCATGCGATGAAGATGCTGTAGTGTTGAAGCTGTTTTGTATCTCCATCACAACCATTCGACGGGGAATGGCCTGTCTCATTCCTTAATTTGCTTGGTAGATGCCGAGTGTGCACTAATTTGCTATAGACTGGTGGGAGCAATTGTTTGTTGCCATACACTAGTCAAAAATAGATGCCCATAAAGTCTGGTAATTCCCATACAATAGGTGACATAGCTTCTGTTGGGAGTTTAGATACCTACCTTAATCGTAAATTTCAAAGTCTGGATCTTTTGGCAGTTTGAGTGTTTCAGATTTTTTTTTAATCAGTGTTTTGAGTTTTCCAAATTATCACTGAGCGTGCGGTCGTGGATGCATTATATATGTCTTTTTGGTGTAATCAGTGTCCTGCAAAAGTTCAATTATATTTCTTTGCATCTCTTTTACATAAAGCCGGAGTAATCAAACCAGACTACTATAACGTCACTCATATCATTTTCCACCCTTTCTTCTGTCAATATGTAATTTCATATTTCAATTTCTATGATTTGTTAGGGTCTTCATCGCCAATACAGTGCAATACATGTGTTGCAATCTGTGGTAACCTTTTTCTGCGGTGCCGGTGCAACTTGTAAATCAAATGCTTCTGCATTTACCCTTGATGTATGCTCTTGTACTTTTCCTTGTTATTTTTGTTACAGTTCTTTATTCATGTGATAACTCAAACACATACTTGACAGATCACTGCTTCTAATGATCATTTTGATGCAATCTTGAAGAATGAGCTAAGTAATCTCCGTGAACCTGCACCTTGCCAGTATAAGGAAGTTGTGTCCAATGGGTCAGGTTGTTCCCATCTTCCACTGAACGACCTTTCTCTTCGCATAACTGTAAGTTTTTCTCAAGGTAGGTATGAATTTCTACCTTCTGTCGCTGAAACTTATATTCGATTGCGAATATTTTGTATTTGTAGGTCTTTCAACAAATTCCAGGCACGCTTTTGGTCAGAGGTTCATTGCAGCATCGAGAGAGCCCAGCTGCAGGTTTTGCCATACCTGTTACTTGATATAGTTCCAATGATACTCTCTTGACCATGGTTTGCATTTCTATTATCATGTCACTTCTACTTCCTCCTAGTTTTGTTGACCTGTAAAGTCCATAATGGAGAAGCATACTCATGTTTCAATGGAAAGAAACCTTGTTTCAAACTACATAGGGTTGCAAGTTAGATCATATTATAAGCGATCATCCTAATTTTGGGGGGTTAAATGCACTACTTTTTAA
This sequence comes from Rhododendron griersonianum, assembly GCA_018127125.1. Classification (NCBI taxonomy): domain Eukaryota; kingdom Viridiplantae; phylum Streptophyta; class Magnoliopsida; order Ericales; family Ericaceae; genus Rhododendron; species Rhododendron griersonianum. The sequence continues at coordinate 47,945,602 of CM030798.1, read as the reverse complement.
AACCATTCCCTTGTCCTTTCCATGCTTCCTCCTCTCTTGAACATCTTCTTTTGAATTGTACCTAAACAGCTGCCATGGTGGTTTCATTTGTTGGCTGCTTCGTCTGCTGAATATTTTTTTGCCTCTTCAAATTTGGCAAAAATTGATGAAAAGCGGAAAAATAGTTGACTCCCATTTTATCGTTTCCACAGAGTAAATGTGAAGCTCACTTGTAAGTGAAGTATCTATATCAGCTCATCTGGGTGCGTGCTAAGTTTTTTCATGGGTTTGAAATAGGGTGAGTTTCTGCACTTAAAACTCTCTTTGAATTTGCGCAGAAAATGAGGAGTCAGGAGAAAACTAGGACATTTCATTTTTTCTTTGGCTTCCATAAAACAAGGGCTCGGAGCTTGTAGGTAAAAACTAGAAAAAACCGTCATGCCTTAATAAGAGTGAAAGTTCGGGGTATTTTGTGTCTTCGGGTTTCTAACATAGATATTGAAAACCCTGCATTTAGATGTGTGGCTTCTCTGGTTTCTGATTCTTCCATCTTCAGTTACATGGTTATATGCAATATGTATGAGGTCATTTAGGTGAGGGCAGGATTGTCCTGGCCTTCCACTTTATTCAGCGCCTGCTTTGTGTATCTACCTCTAATTTTGTTAAAGAATGACCTCTTTTTATTTGCATTGCAAGTTTCTGCAATTATTAGCGGATACTGTATCCAATTCTAGCAATTGGTGAAATGCTGCATTTTTGTTCAATTACTTCAGTGTTGCTCTCTCCAATCTTTCATAGCAGTAATCTCAAGGATGGGCTATTTTCATTTCAGGTGCATTCCCATCGATATTCTTGAGATTGGAGGAAGTTCTCAAACTTAAATTTTGTAGAGAGAAGACATCTGCAGGTGGTTCATCCATTAATCGAGCAAGATAACCACCATGTCACATTTGCTAAAAGTACCCGTCTAGTGGATGAATGGGTTTGGAGTTCAAATACGAAGCAAATGTTTGATTTAATATGGTGGTTATAGGTGCCTAATATTGTATGCTGTACATTATTCTACATTTTCGTAGTGATATAACCGTTCCTTTTTTACGTCTAGCAAATTTGAGGAGCATTTCTAGTTTTGACCACGTGCGGAACTCAAGTACAGTGTTCATGAAATTTGTTCGTTGCTCCAAGGGAAGACTCTTTTTTCCATATCAGAAGGGTGAAGAGTCTGAATACTTCGATCAACATTAGTCTCCTTATCACAGTTATTTTACAACCTCAAAAAGTTCCTTTATATCCCGCAGCTTCGTTAACAATCTCAACTGTTTGTGTCATTTTCCATTACTTCTGCTCTTTTTTCGTATTAGCAGAATCTAAAACAATCGCACACAGTTGAATTTGGTTTTCGTGTTGTCGGAATCCATATAAATGGTACATAGGAGTGGGTATAAATCGCCCCTTTTTTTTATATATGAACATAGAATTATTTTCTAAGCAAGCTTGTGTAGTAGTTTACACTTTATTCCATATCATATCAGTTGTTGAAAGCTGAAAGCAACACCATGTAATGGTTATGGCCAGTGATTTGAGAGTTAGGAGTTTGCTTTCTCCGTTTTAGGTTTGAAACCCCCAATTGGTATCAACTCTTATAGGGTCAGTGGATGGTGAGACTCAAGAATTAGTTGAGGTGGTCTGGATACTTTGAAATTGTAATGGGTTATTGCTCGTGCACTGCTTTTCGGCCTTTAATCACTATATGTAGTTCAGGAGATTAGAAAAATGGAAATGTAGACTAAAGCAAAACCATTATTTCAAGCCTTTAGATTAAAGCAAACCACATCTATTTCAACCAGTACGTGATACATATATCACACCAATAAACACCGTGAACATTTTTACACACACACAATCACAAAAAGGCCCCATCAACAACTCTCTGAATATCCTCATTTACACAAAAGCAACAATGATCAAGATCCTGGGCAAGATCGTGATCTAGTCTGGGGAGAATTACTGAAAAGAACAAGCGGCCGTGGGAAACCAATAGTAGATTATCTTCAGGCCTTACCTTCAATCCTTGCATGCGTTAGCCCGACACAAGCATCAACGAAATCGTCATCAATAAAATCAGTAGACAAGATCTGCAGCCGGTCAGCACAGCCCCTGGAGGAGCACTGAGTTATGAAAAGCCGAGCATACCCGTGGATTCGACCCGTGACCGGTTTAACACACAACACCGGGTTATCCGCTTGAGGCGTTACCGTATTCTCAACCCGGTAAAAGAATTTCCTGGACGCCACTGGCGGCTGGTCGCTCAAATGCTTCAAATTGCTCTCAAACTTTGTTGATGGCAAGTCTGTGTCAATCCAGTTATCCTTCAAATACCCACTACTCCATAGCGGCCCTCCGGCCCTTGGCTGAGGTGACTTTCTTGGCTTCCAAACGCAAATAACTCTCTTTGGCAACAACTCTGCAATTGTCTTCTCAAACACATGATCATCCTGGTGAATCAGGAACTCGCCAAGTTGATCCTCCAAGTATTTGTCGAACTCAGGCGGATCCTCATGTCCAAACTCGGTTCGGATCTCCAGAATTATGACCTCTGATTGGGTCTCTGACAAAAACCTCTTGATATCGTTGATTACGACGTCCACGCTATACGTAAGGAGGATTCCATGACAAACACGGCGATCCTCTTGGACTCGGATATCAATAACACGGGCCCCACGTACGAGCTGATGGTATATGGACAGGGATTGGCATTGGGCAAAGGGGCGAGTGATGAATGGTACTCCAATCTTGTTGGTGGCCGAGTCGTGGGTCCCCGGCCATACAATCTTGTTGATGTGTACCTTCTCTGGGTTGAGGCCAGACATCCAGTTCTTCCGATCAGGAGGGCGGTAGTCGCAACCTGGGAACTCTTTTCCACAGCCTTGTTGAAGATCACATAGGGTTTTCTTCTGAGTTGAGATCGTTTTCCGGCGTTCCACCTGTTTGGAGACCTGGCCACCCATTGTTGAGATCAGAGGAAGAGGAGGATAATTCTGAATTCCTCCTCTTCTTGTTCTTGTTCTTCTCCTTCTGTTGAAAAAAATGGAATGGGTTTGTGGGTTTTAATAAATGCATCTTTAATGGTTGGTGGTTTCACTGTGACGATAACTTTTTCCATTTTTTCAACTATTATCCTTCAATATGATGAGATCCAACTTCCGGTTTTTGTCTGGTTTTTGGTTGGCCAACAGGTTTGAATTATTGATAGGGAGTCATAACAAATATTTCTCATTGGTTGGTCCACTTGTTTGGCTGTGGATAGCTATCACAGCTTTTTTAGGCGATGATCTTTTTATGTATGGTCTCCTGTCTTTGTACCTAAATGTAATCCTAAAGTCACCGAAAAAGGATTTACCCCTCATAACCTCAAAGCTATGGGCTCTTGCCAGGATTTAACTGTTCTAAATATCCTTAATTGTAGCCCACACTAATTATGGCCTTCCCATGGTTGGTTCTAATGCCAATAATTAAAGGAATGAGTTTAAAATGGGTCAAAGTCTACCAAGTATTATGTTTGCATATACGTGTATAAGAATATACGGAATGAAATAAATAGATAAACTGTACCGACCATAGACATCATCATATCATCTGACAGCTTCTGTGTAAATCCTCACAAATATAAACAACAGCAAGTCCCACGAGTTTACGGAACTAAATCAAGCAATGACCACAGGTTCAATCACAATAAAAGCTGTCCCTTTTCTGGCAACTGATCAAGCAATGAGATGTTATAAGACGCAATCCAATAGACAAAAGGGTCATTAGAAACAAGGAGTTACGAACCTGAAAAGATCAAATTCCATGTGCTAAGCGAGGTGGGTCGTGGGAAGTATGATTGAAAATCAAGAGGTCCCTTGAGGAGGATATTCTGATCCTTTACCTATCAGACAAGTAAGAAGATTTTGGGAACAGGTGAATAATTTGCTGCAGAGTTCGACACGTCCACATGCTATGATAACAATTTTTCATTCCCCTGTATCTGCCACGTCACACGTGAATAATTTGCTGCAGAGCTCAATAATATCTTCAAGATTACAGGCCATAGGTCCACATCACATGTTATGACAAAACACGTGTTAGGCAACAGAGGAGCAGGCCTGAACTCAACCCAAAATCAGCTGGTTAAAGACAAGCCCCAATCATATTGGAAGAAAGATACAGGCTTACAGCAGTTGAGTAAAGGTTTCCAAGCCAAGTAGTAAGAATATAAATTAACATAAAGATGAAAGTTAAAATTTTCACATATCCTTAATTACCTGTTTATGGTACTACGATCATAGATGTTCAGAGAGTACTTTCTCTGATTTCCTTTCCTCTTGTACATTCGAATGCCATAGCCTGGGAAGGGATGTCTTTCGTGTGACTCGCACCCTTAGCCTCCTAATGAGGTGTGAAAATTCTTTCATAAAAATTGTACTTTGAAAAAACAGAGTTAGGCTTCAAGAAAGAACTACCCTTAAATCCAGAAATGGATGCATTCCGCATTCGTAATGAATTACACAATTTGGTTAATGCAGCGAACAAGATAATCTGACTTCCATGCGAAGAACATTTGGGAAATAAACAATTACACGAGGAAGCAAAACGTAGGTCATCCCATCTATCTAAACATCTCAGGCTTCGGAAATAAAGAAGGGAACTTATAACTATATGGTTGTAAATATTCATCTTATGGAATCTGGAAAGCAGTGATCTTTAGTGACAGCAGGCCCAGCATGCCTGCCTGTTCTTCAGAATAAAAACAACATGTTACAAATTTGAATGGAGGTATACGCACTTGGAAAACAAAAATGACGAAGTTTAGCCCCCAGTATCACTTAATTAGGCATCATCTTCCATCTGCCCTGCTAAAAGTTCCAAAACGGAGCATATTTCCTCATTCGAGGGGTGCAACCTATCTGATACAGTAAAAGCATGATGCTTGTTTCTGATTTCTACCCAACTAATGGCCCGTTCCTTCTTCACGCATCTCTTATTCATGAGATGTCTCACCTTCTCCACCGACTCCCAACTCCCAAGGGCAGAATATATACTTGACAGAAAGACATAGGCTGCAGAGGATTGAGGCTCTAATTCAATAAGCTTTTCAGCTGCTTTTCTGCCCAACTCTAAGTTTCCATGAATCCTACAAACACCAAGTAAGGCATTCCACACCAGACCATCAGCTTTACAAGGCATCTTTTCAAGCTCGTTCATCAATTCATCAAAAAGTCCAGCTCGACCCAAGAGATCGGTTAAGCATGCATAATGCTCTTGGTCAGGTACAATGCCATGATCACAAGTCATTGAATGAAAACAAGCAAGCCCCTCTTCTATACGACCAGAGTGACTGCATGCATTGAGTATGACAACAAAGGTTATCCTATCTGGTTTAACATCTGATCTTACCATGTCATCGTACATCTTTGTTGCTGCTTCACCGTAGCCATGCTGTGCTAAGGCTGATAACATCGTGTTCCATAGCACACAGTTTTTCTTATTACCCATAATATCAAAGACGCGCCTCCCGTCTCCCAAACTTCCGCACTTCGAATACATGTCAATAAGAGAACTGATGACTATCGTGTTCGGCCTAAAACCAGTTCGTGTCAAATAAGCATGAATTTGCTTGCCAAGCTTAAGTGAAGCTATACTGGCACAAGCGCAAAGACAACTGCTGAAAGTGAATTGATCTGGTCTAAATCGAAACAACATCATCTTTGAGAACATTTCAAGGGCCTTGTTTCCCATACTATTCCGAGCATACCCAGCGATCAAAGCAGTCCACGACACAGGGTTCTTCTCAGGCATTGCGTCAAACAATTCGCTAGCCGCTTGCATATCACCCCACTTGGCATATCCTGAGACTAAGGTAGTCCAAGCAAGGACATCCCTGACACCCATCTCATCAAACAATTTCCTTGCATCACTCATCTCCCCACATTTGGCATAAGCATCAACTGCAGAACTAGAAAGAACCACATTCGACAAGAACCCGGCAACCAAAACCTGACAATGAACCTGCCCGGTAAGTCCCAGTTCCTTCAACTTCACACAAACCGTAAAAACACCGGCAAAGCTAAACTCACTAAACCCAATAGCCATCCTCCTGAAATCTAAATAAAACATCAAAGCCTCATAGCAACACCCACTTTGCGCATACGCAACCACCATCGTATTCCAAGACACAACATCTCTCTCAGGCATTTTATCAAACAACCTCCTAGCGGGTTTAACCATCCCCGATTTCGCATACCCGGAAAGCATACTATTCCAAGAATACAAATTTCTCGCAGACATTTTATCAAACACCTTGCGTGCTTCCACGTGCTCGTCACATCTGCAGTAGAACTTGATCAAGTGGTTGGACAGCAACGTGTCGGGTTTCTTCCGACCAGTGACTTTCAAATGGAGGTGAACCAATTTACCTTCTTTAAGAGAGTGAGAATTCGCACACTGTTGTAAGAGGAAAGCTAGAGTTTGGGAGTCAAGGCGTTGACCTTTGCGTGCCAAAAGGTCTAGAGAATCGACGGCTTGTGAGAGGTGGCCTTGAGAGCAGAGTTTGAAGATGGCCTGGACGACGCAGGGTTTGCTATTGGGTTTGAGGAATCGAGGTGGGAGCATTGCATAAGGACACCATGTGAGGCTGTGTTGTTCGTCTGTATCGGCGGTTACGAGTGGTCGGCTCCGGCGAGCATTGGCGGCTGTGATGAGTGACGATGAGGATCTACGGATGGTAAGGTAGACCGAGATTGGGGATTGTCTGTGAGTGTCTTCACGGGGGCGAGAATTAGTGGCCAATAGAAAGTTCCCACGACATTAACACAGGCAGGACCTTTTGTCAAATATTCCTTCAATTGAGCATTTCATTTTGTGCTCGCGCTGTCAATTTTTCGATTTTACAAATTTCAGTACTCGGAAAGACTTTTAAAAGACAATTTTTTTTTTCGCGCTCACACTTCCGATCATGCTCATTATCTGAATTAGGGCACAACCATCTCATACTGTCATACACAAATGCCACTCTCACTAAGATTATTCAATGATGATGCGTCAATGTTGATGTGCCAATGTACGATGAGGAGAAGTCTTTAGAGCAATGCCCTAAAAATTCAATAATCTCTCTTTCACCAAACACGCACCAATTAACTTATCAGTGTCTAAGGCCATCCACAGTGGTATAATCAAAAGCCAATTGTTTTTAAAGTTAACAATGTTGGTGCAAAAAATGACTCACAATGTTATAATCAAACTTAGCAACATCCTTAGAAATAATCAAATTTTGGACTTTGGATAACCAAAACTAGCAACCTTTTTCAATAATCAAAATTTATGGATCACATACCACATAAGTTAATTAGTTCCAAAATTTGTATACACGCATGTTTCAATTGGTATTTTCTTCTTCTCTTTTTTACCTACTCTATATCTTCTTCACTTCACCCACAAACTATTTCCCTTTCTTTCCCACAAAAAGTGAAGCTCATATCTCTCGATCATCTACAATTCAACCTATCATTGCCGAATTAAGTTATTTCACTATTCTTTCCTGTTTCTATTCCCCCCCCACCCCCAAAAAAAAAAAGAAAAGAAAATTATAATAGGAGGAAAGAAAGTCACCGATTTTTCCCCAAAATTAAAAGAGGGAATCGATATATTTTTGCCCAAAAAAACGAAATTGGAAGGAAGTCATGAATGGCGAGAAACAGAGGGGGGAGAGAGAGAGAGAAATTGTAATGGACCCCTTATTTTGGTTATGGACTAGAAGTGACAATTGTGAAGCTCAACATTGTTAAGTTTAGCAACCTCTTAAGTGAATAATCAAAAGCTGATGTGTCAACTTTTAATTATTCTTTTTTGATTATACCACTGTGGATGGCCTAATGACAATATTATAAACAAATTGGTACTCCATCCGTTCTGATTTATTTGTCCAATTTTGGGTTTCCAACTTTTTAAGGAAACCAAATCTAATCCATTGATTTAAAAATTTACATAATCTTATCCATTAATTTTGAAATTGGACAGGCAATTTGAAACATGTATAAGTCAAAAAGAAGACAAACAAATCGGGACGGAGGGAATACAATTTTAGCGTAAATGCATGGACATGTAGTTACAAAGGGGAGGATCCAAAAACAAAATACACAACTCTATCACATCACATCAACGGCCCACAGTTGTCCCAAAACTTGTTTACAAGTGACAGCCTAAATAAGCACAACCTGTACTGCAAAGCAGGCAACCTTTTTCCCCATTTCCCGTCGCCGTCATGATAAAATCGATACATAAAAAAATAAATAAAACTACCCAACTCTTTTCAAGCCGTACGATCCCGAGGAACTGGCTTTCCCGTCCGTCGATCAAACTCTTATCCCTAATTCATCCTCCTTTTTTTTGAACGGCCCCTAATTCATCCTCCTGGTTTACTGGTACACGATTGGTGTCCAGATTAGAACAGAGAGTAAATAAACCCAAATAGAGAGAGATAGACAAACCAGATCAAATTCAATCCTATTCCTTCGTTTCAACTCCTTTCTCTCTCTCTCTCTCTCCCTCTCCCTAAACCCATCTCGCTCTATGTATCTATCTGTATCGTCTGTGTATCCGGTAAGCCCCTTTGCTTCTGTTGTTTTTCGATAATTAGTTACTCCCATATATATCATTTCACTCGTCATTAGTTACTGCAAAACCCTAATTCACGACATCAACACGCCCAAATCTGATGTTTTGATGTGTTTCTTTTATTTCTATGTGCTCTAATTCAGATAATTAATATTTGTTTCCGTTATGCGTTCCTTTTAGTCTGGTAATATGTGTGCCGTATTTGGATTTTGATTTCTATATTGGTTTTGTGATTAAATCGGTTCGGTAATTTGGGGTTTGGTTTTCGTAATTGTGTTTCAGTGAATCTAGGGTTTGGTTCGAAGTCTTGGGGTTTGCCTATTCTGATGGAAAATGGGGTTGGGATTGACTTAGGAGAGACGGTTATGGAAAATGAGGTTTTGGAATCGAGAGTCGAGGAAAGGGATGCGGTTGGGTCTGACGAGTCTAGGGAATCAGAAGGGGACGACGTTTTTGAGGAGGCGATTTCTGCTGAGACGCCAAGAGTTTTTCCAGAGGTTATTGGGGTCAACCGGGATTATTGTGTCGGCGACGTTGGGCATGTGGCTGGTTCTGTAGAGGTTGATGAGGACGTGAGTGTGGGAAATGACGTTGAGAAGTTTGAAGAGGCAATTGGGGGTCCTGTTGTGGTTGGTAATCATGAGGAGGAGCTCCCTGTTGTTGAACACAAGATAGAAGGTTTTGCTGGTGGAGAGTCTGTTGATGAGGCAACGGAGGGGGAAATCAATGATGTGGAAAGTGAGAAGGAGAAACTTCTAGCGGGTGAATTGAATGGCACCGAGAATGATTTGTCAACGAGTGCTGGAGAGGGTGAGTTGGAGGAGGTATCTGGTATTTATGCTGCCGGTGAAATGGAAGATTTTAAAGATGGCTCTCAGGAAGATCAGAAATCTGGTGTAGTTGCCGATGGAATACTGGTTGATGACAACAATGAAGTTGGGGATGCCCAAAGTTTGGCGGGAAATAGCCCTAATTCTCAGCGGCAGGTGGAATCCATTGAACCCGTTTTGCATCCAGCTGAAATGATTGACGAGGTGAAAGAAACCTCCGGTCTGTTGGAGGTTGAATCCATTGGAGAGGGTTTGTGTCGAGATGAGTCGACTGAGGGGGTGAAAGAAACTCCGGCTTTATTGGACACTGGCCATCATGATGACAAGAGATGGGAAGATAAAGATGCTCCTGACCTTCAAGGAGTAAATGGGAATTTGATTAGCCTGGATGCTGAAAACAAAGGTGACAAAAGTGGGGAAGCCAATGACGAAGCTGCAACAAGCCCAGTTCCTTTTTATCGAAACAGCATGAGCGAAGAACTCAAGGATTCAGCTAACTTGGGCTTAGAAAATCAGGATGATGGGCAAGAATTGAAACATCTGTCAGCTACAGAAGATTCAGGTCACCATGGAACAAATGGGAAACCTGAAGATAAGCTTTTTACTTCTGTTGAGGAAAGGACATTTACCCCAGAGCTTGAAAAGTTGTACAAATCAGGTAATGCTGCTTTGCACGATGATGAGAAGATTCAAACTTCTCCATTCGATATGGGGGCAAAAGAAATCGAGGGTTCTCAACTCCAGCCTGCAGATAAGCTTGTTGAAACTTCCAATGCTGTGCCCAAGGAGCCTCACATTGAAGGAGCTAAAGCTGAGGTGGTCAAGCAAAGTATTCAAGGGAATGGAGAAAGGAATGTTAAGCCTGCACCGGAAGTTTCTCCATCGGAGGTGAAGTCTGCAAATCCTACCCCCACACCTGCTCGTCCAGCTGGCCTTGGCCGTGTGGCCCCACTGCTGGAACCTGCTCATCGAGTTGTGCAACAGCCTAGGGTGAATGGAACCTCATCTCAGATGCAAAATCAACTAACTGACGATCCTACAAATGGGGAAGCTGAGGAAAACGATGAGACCCGCGAAAAACTCCAGATGATACGGGTGAAATTCTTGCGTCTTGCTCATAGGCTTGGGCAGACTCCTCATAATGTAGTTGTGGCTCAAGTCTTATACAGATTAGGGCTAGCTGAACAGCTGAGAGGAAGAAATGGGGGGCGTGTCAATGCCTTTAGCTTTGACCGCGCCAGTGCAATGGCAGAGCAGCTTGAAACAGCTGGGCAGGAACCCCTCGACTTTTCTTGCACCATCATGGTTCTTGGAAAAAGCGGAATCGGTAAAAGTGCAACAATCAACTCCATTTTTGATGAGGTTATGTTTGAGACTGATGCTTTTCAGATGGGTACAAAGAAGGTTCAGGATGTTGTGGGTACGGTCCAGGGGATCAAGGTCCGAGTTATAGACACACCGGGTCTTCTACCTTCCTGGTCAGACCAACGCCATAATGAGAAGATCCTCCAATCCGTTAAGCGGTTTATCAAGAAAACACCTCCAGATATTGTTTTGTATCTTGATAGATTGGATATGCAGAGCAGAGATTTTGGTGACATGCCTCTGTTGCGTACAATCACTGAGATATTTGGGCCTTCGATTTGGTTTAATGCGATTGTGGTTCTAACTCACGCAGCCTCGGCACCACCTGACGGGCCAAATGGCACTGCTACAAGTTATGACATGTTTGTGACACAGCGGTCTCATGTTGTTCAGCAAGCAATACGGCAGGCAGCTGGGGATATGCGGCTCATGAACCCTGTTTCTTTGGTAGAGAACCACTCAGCATGCAGAACAAACAGGGCTGGTCAGAGAGTACTACCAAATGGTCAGGTTTGGAAGCCCCACTTGCTGTTGCTCTCCTTTGCGTCGAAAATCTTGGCTGAAGCGAATACACTTCTAAAGTTGCAAGATAGTCCTCCTGGAAAGCCTTCTGCTGCTCGAACAAAAGCACCTCCTTTACCTTTTCTTCTTTCATCGCTTCTCCAATCAAGGCCACAGCTGAAACTGCCAGAAGAACAATTTGGTGATGATGACACTTTGGATGATGATCTCGATGACTTATCAGATACAGATTATGAGGCAGAATACAACAAGTTGCCTTCGTTTAAACGATTGACAACGACCCAGCTGGCAAAGCTTACTAAAGCCCAGAAGAAAGCTTATTATGAAGAACTGGAGCTTAGGGAAAAGCTTTTGATGAAGAAACAGTTGAAGGATGAGAGGAAGCGGCGGAAGATGATGAAGAAAATGGCAGCTTCAGCTAAGGATTTGCCGAGTGATTACAGTGACGAGGTGGAAGAAGAAAGTGGTGGTGCAGCATCCGTTCCCGTTCCCATGCCGGATTTGGCCTTACCTGCTTCTTTCGATTCTGACAATCCAACTCATCGCTATCGCCATCTCGATTCTACCAACCAGTGGGTTGTGAGACCTGTTCTAGATACTCATGGTTGGGATCATGACATTGGTTACGAAGGTGTCAATGTAGAGAAATTGTTTGTGGTTAAACAAGCGTTGCCTGTTTCTTTCTCTGGGCAGGTCACCAAGGATAAGAAGGATGCCAATCTGCAAATGGAAATTGCTAGTTCAATAAAGCATGGTGAGGGGAAAGCAACTTCTCTCGGTTTTGATTTGCAGACTCTTGGAAAGGACATGGCTTATACTGTTCGCAGTGAGACACTGTTTAGCAATTATAGGCGAAATAAGGCATCTGCAGGCCTCTCGGCGACTCTATTGGGTGATGCCCTGACAGCAGGGGTAAAAGTTGAGGACAAACTAATTGTGAATAAACGGTTCCGTTTGGTTATGTCTGGAGGTGCCATGACTGGTCGTGGTGATGTTGCTTATGGTGGCTGTTTGGAAGCCACTTTGAGAGATAAAGATCATCCTCTGGGTCGTTCACTATCAACTCTTGGGCTTTCTGTCATGGATTGGCACGGAGATCTTGCTATTGGAGGAAATGTGCATTCCCAGATTCCTGTTGGACAGTTTACAAATTTGATTGCTCGTGCTAATTTGAATAACAGGGGTTCCGGACAAATCAGTATCCGCTTGAATAGCTCAGAGCAGCTTCAAATAGCTTTAGTTGGCCTCATTCCTCTACTCAGAAAGTTATTAGGTTATCATCAACAGTTGGAGTTTGGACAATGATGAAAATAATCTTACACATCTGCAGCAGCCGTTGGGTAATAGGAAATAAGTTTCAAAATGGTCGTCTCTCTTTGGTCACCATCAAACGTGAGTATACCTCTGCTACTAATTTCTTTTCAGCGGTACAATAATGCTTTGAGTAAGGTGAGTGTAGTTTTCCTGTTAGACATTTGCGTTTGGTTATTTCAGTCCCAGTCAGCTTCATTGCAGACGAAATGATGCTGCTGCTTTTCTAGTCTCTGTCATTATTTATTCACAATGGGTATGTTGATTATATTTCAGCAAATGTTTACTGTGTTATATTGGGACTAATTTTGTAGTTTCTATTATTACCTTTTGATTTGATGATTTCTCTGTGGCTTATGTTTAGCTCCTTGTATAGGCCCCTAAACATTTATGGTCTCTCATTTTGCTGTTGCCATTTTTGCAATGAGGCTAGAATAAAAGGCAAAATCTGATATTTATCAATACGTTAGCTGTATCTGCTCGGCTATTGATGAAGATTGAATTGTTATTCGGAGCATTCTATGTGTGTTACTTAATTAACAGTACATATTTGTGGTAATGGATCCCCATCTACTTGATTCTCTAGCTTACTGCAACTTTAGAGGTTTGTTGTCTGTGTTGCCTTCACTCTTCAGTAGAGATTATGATATGTGAGTCCTATTCAATTTTCACATCAGTCATTACGGTTTGTAGCTACCTCCTCCCACTTGTTTGTATCAGTGATGAAATGAGACTACCGAAAAATATAGCTGGACAATATGAGATATGATTTTCACATCCTCCGTACAATATCGGAAGTTCCTTGACTGTGAAACTGATGTGAAGTAATTTCTCAAAAGCATCTTATGCTTGAAAAATTTAGATGCAATTATCGGGTGACAATTAAGATGCGTTGAGATCCCCTATTTGATAAGGTGTTTCACTGTTTCTTCAAGAAACTAAAACGAGAATTTGTGTTCTCCAAACCAACCAATTCATCCACCTTTTTGCTAATACTTCTATTCTCTTGTTGTATGCTTGCTTTCATAACTGGCTTTTGTGTGGTCACTTTTCTCTCCTTTTTCTGCCATTAGTTGTCCTTGGAAATGTCTCTTGAACTTGGTTGGAAAATTATGCAACGGCGAGCCTCATATTTGGAATGCATGTAATAATCACATTGAGCAAAAATTGTTTAAGTTTAGAGGTCAGGATGACAAGGTTTGGTTACCTAATTTATTGGAGTAGCATTTTTTTGTTTGGTTGAAATAAGCCATGTTGGATGGAGTGAGGGGAATGAAATCAGAGAGGGAGAGAGATTTTTTTTTGGAGAGAGAGAGAGAGAGAATGTGGCGGGATTCCTTATCAATGCCTGATTCCTTTTTTAGTCGCTAGATGGGGGCCATTGGATGAATTCACCCAAAACATGAGTGGCCTAGATTTATGTTTATCCGAAATCAACCTACACCGTTAGATATTGAAATAGAGGGTTGAGATTTTTAGATTTATGTATAAGATTAAAAAATCGCACTGTTTTGGTATATAGATGTGTAAGATTTAAAAATCGCTCTGTTTTGTTATTTGTTACTACTATAGAGTAAATATTACTACTTTTATGTATCAATTGAAGGGAAGTTTTATAGTATTAATCAAAGATCTTCTAGTGTAAATTTTCGTTCGACCAAAAAAAAAAAAAAGATCTTCCAGTGTGAAGTACAGAGGTCCGGCTCTCCTCAATTTGAACTAATCAGAGGTCTTGAAGCTGGATGTCACCCCCTTTCAAATGTAGTAGTTCCTTTGCATGAAGGCGGTCCGTGTACTTGAAGATTTTCTTCTTATTAGAAGCTTGGATCCCGAGGATTAAATTGAACTAATTTGGTGTTTCAATCTTGAGGGCAAGGTTTATGACAAGGAGATAGGATTGTCATGCACCAATTTTCTTAGTAGTATCATTTACTGTCTGTTTTTATTAATTACAGTATTAGTAATAGTGAGATATGGTTCTTGTACTTCCGGTAGTTGTGCCCCTGTGTGCCACATTTGAACAAAGACGAAAAAAAAAATCCAAAAGGATTATAAAGCCAAACCACCCTTCATTTACTTTATAGTATAAAAAACTAACTACTACAAATTTGTTACAGTATTTTTCTTTTTTGAGCAAATTGATTATAGTCATTACTGTAGTATCTTTTTAATCATATATATGAAATGGAATACCTGATAGATTCCTTTGCTTTCTCTCTAATATCCAAAACAATAGGCGAAATTAGAATCTGGAATGAATATGGGTGAAAAATACAATGGGTTTAGAATAACGAGAGGTCAAAAGGGCATTCTAAACCCATTGTATTTTACTCTAGTGATTAACTTATGCAGAATACTAATTTTTTTGTTCAAACTTGTTCAATTTTTTTTTGGCATTTATTAGTTTTACGTCAAACTTTTATGTGATATGGGTGAGTAACGATGAGGGGAATCAGAAAAGTAAAAAATTATGGCCTTGTTCGTTTAGCACATTTGGGTATTTTAGTTTTGGTAATGGGTGGGGAGAGAAATAGGGTAATGATTGGAGAAAGGGATAATGAGTGGAGAGAGATAGAGAGATAAATGAAATTAATAATTAGAGAAATAGGATAATGATTAGAGAAAGATATAAGAGTATCCACAATGGCATAACCAAAAGTGCTAGGTTTTTAAAGTTAACAATGTTGGTGCAAAATATGGCTTACAATGCTATAATCAAACTTAGCAACCTCTTTAGAAATAATCAAATTTTGGACTTTGGATAATCAAAACTAACAACATTTTGCCAATAATCAAATTTAATGAACCTTACATTCTCAATCAAATACATACATCATTACAAAAAAAGTTCTATTTCTTCCCTTTTCCCCTCTTTTTTTCTTTTTCAACAATGTTTTCAAAAAAAATATTTTACTTAAAAACTTTTTTTAAAAACTGTTTTCCCCCAAAAATTATTTTTGAACTATTTAAAAAAAAAAATTTATACAAAAAAATTGTTCTTTTTTGAAAAATTGTTTTGTATGAGAAAATGTTTTTTTTCAAAACCTTTTCTTATATAAAAAAAACTATTTTTTCAAACATCGTAATTACACAAAAGCTGTTTTTCTTTACTCTGTTTTTCTTTTTTAAAAAAATTCAAAAATTATTGTCTATTTCTAATAAATAGTTTTCATTAGTCTCAAAATTAATTTTAGAAAAAACTATTTCTATGTTCACAGTTATTAGTTTTTTTGTAATTTAAAATGGTGATGTGGCAACTTTTGGTTATTCAATTTTGATTATGCCATTGTGGACCTCTACATTGCTAACCTTAGCAATCTCTTAAATGGATAATCAAAAGCTGATGTGGCAACTTTTGGTTATCCATTTTTGATTATAGCATTGTGGATACTCTAAGATAATAATTAAAAAATAAAGTTAAAACAAAATAAATATGCTAAACAAACAAGGCCTATGTCTTTTAAATAAGTATTTTGGGAAATATTCAAGAAAAATTCCAAAAACTGACTTTTTGAGTTTTCCTTTGGATATTTCCCAAAATACTTGTCTAAAGTATAATTTTTTACTTTTCCGATTTCTTTCGTCTTTACTCACCTATATTTCCCAAAACCCCCATATTCCCCAAAAACTTAGCGTAAAACTAACAAACGTAATTTTTTTTGAATAAGGACAAAACCAAAAAAATTGTGTTGCATAAGTTAATTACTACAACCTTGAACGGGGCTTTAAATAAGTGTCAGCCGGCCCTACTAAACAACAATTCGATCAGAATCACAACTTTCACTCCACAATCTTAAATAAGTACAGTAGTAAAAATTGAACAAAGCAGAGCAGCTCCGGCTACGATAAGAACAGGTACCGCCCTCTGTTTCCTCTTTCTGATCCTTCTTTTTAGCAGTTTTTTGGGAGCTTGAAGCCGTGGGAAAAAAAAAATCTTCAATGTAATGGTTATTTGTAACGCTTCCTCATGTGATGTGTAGTTTCCACACCATGGCGTTACTAATAACAACTGTTACATTGAAAATTTTCTCGAAGCCTTGGCTTTCTTGGCTTCTGCCCCGGGCCATGATCATTGTGCAAGTACAAGTTTTTCTCTAAGATGATTTATTTATTTATAGTTATTGATTTACTGTTTCCGGCTCTTGAGATGATTTATTTACAGAGAAGGATGACGAATTTCGAAGATCGGATAAGTCAACTACCTGATGAACTTCTGGGTACCATTCTGTCTCTGCTTAACATTGTGGAAGCAGCAAGCACATGTGTCCTCTCCAAGAGATGGAAATATTTATGGACTCATCATGCTAAAGTCCTCCACTTTTATTTTCCAAAGATCCTGAGGGCCATTGACAAGGTTGCCGGATATGAATCCCGTGTCAGAACTGTTACGGATAAGTACCTACATTGTGTGAATCGAGTTATACAATTACATCAGGGTCCCCATATAACCGATTTCAAAGTCCTCTTATATTTGTCTGGCAAGGACTCCTATCGCGACATCGATGAGTGGTTCAGTTTTGCCATCCGCAAGTCCGTTCAAAGGCTTGAAGTTAACTTATGTGGTTATACTCGTCTAGGAGAACGACTCAACATGGACATGATGTGTGGTATTGAGTCTATTGACAGAGACATACGACTTCCTTGTCTGTGTTATACTCTCGCCGATGAAGTTTGTTCTCTCATCAAAAGCCCTTACGGTTTATCATGCATTAAGTCACTCACGCAACTCTCTTTAACATGTGTCGATATAACTGGGGAGCTTGTTGAGCACTTCTTATCCAACTGTCCACTTCTCATTGTGTTGCGTGTATCCTACTCAGAGAGTCTGGAAAAGCTTAAGGTTGCCGGTCCTTCACTTGGCCTCAAGTTCTTAGAGATATCCACATGCCCTGGACTACGAACTGTTGATATTTGTGCCCCAAACCTTGCCTCCTTGATCTGTCTTGGATTTTCTCATCGTACAACCCCAGTTCTTGTTAGGCATGCTCCTTCATTGGTTGATCTGACTGTTTCACAGCGTGAAGGGTTTTTGAATGCTCTTCCCGCTGTCTATTTCTCTCAACTAGAGAGCCTGACGTTGAGCTTTGATTTCTCTTCCTTGGTTAGTATCCACTCGTCTCTTGCGGTTGATCTGCGCTTTTGATTTTGATAAATGTTTTGAAAAAAAAAAATTCTGGATATCGAACGAGATGGAGCCTATGTGCTTATCATGAGCTTCATCTTTCAGGACAATTATGCACCCTCACCTTTTCCGGAATTGACTAATCTGAAGAACTTGACATTTGCTGGGTATGCTGAGGAAGAAGACAGTTTCCTTGGTTGGACTTCCCTGATTGAGAGAGCTCCCTTATTGCGTACATTTACGTTACAGGTGAACGCCTTCTCTTTGTATCTTACGAGTGGCTTTCTTGGAAACCTATCTTGTGTTTTCTACAAGTGTAGTAGTGTTGCTTGATGCATTTGTAGAGTTTTTATTTTTATGGTTTTTTAGATGCCATATTTACTGTATATTGAGATGTTTCGATGCAAAAGCTAAACACTTGCCCCAAACTCTATCTGGTACAAGCTTCCGTTTTGCAACAACGCATAAATAGAACTCTCTATTTCTCAACCATCTCTAAAATTGTACCCCGCATATGCCTTTGACATTTGCACTATTGAGCACTGTATAATACTGGACGCAGCAAGGGAGACCTTTCTAGGTCACAGAGGATGACTAGTTAGCCTACGCTGTAATGCTGACACAGCTTTGAGCATGCCTTATGTGATTCTTTTCGTCATTACCAAACCCTACTCCGGCTCTGTGAATCTCTTTTCCCATCAAGCCGTTGTGTGTGTGTGTGTGTGTCATGGTTTGAGCAATTGGCGTTACGGAATGGATCAACTCGTTATTCATTACGTGAGGGTATATGAGTGAAACGATCCATCTTCGTTTGACTAAAATTTGCAGGTGTATTGGTGTCACATAAACAGATCGTTTCAGCCGTTGCTGACAAACTACATGAAGATCATTTGCTGATTTGGTCTAAGGAAAGGGAAACAATTTGGTGTTTCCACAAAAAAAAGGAATCCGGTGACGGGAGAATATTGCAGTTGGTGAATCGCGGTTCTGTGTCTTGTCCTTGTGGCAGGAGATGTATCACTTTTATGTGATATGGTCTTATGCAGTTGGTGAATTGCGGTTTTGTGTCGTGTCCTTGTGCCTTGTGGCAGGAGAAATGGGCTCTTTCCCTTTTGGACAATATCTATCTTTACATCACAATGTGTTTTAGCTTACATGGCTGAGCCATCATCTTAACGGATTGCCTAGGATAACTACTTAATTAACATGTATGGGAGATGGATTCATGGCATCGTGAGTTCCTAATGGGGTTGCATCTGATCTTGTGGGGGTTGGGCAAATTCTTCTTATGTTTTTCCTTGTACTTCTTTGTTTGAATAGTATAGTGATAGTTTCCTATTGGGATTTAGTATTCGCATTGATAGTTTTTTATGACCGACTTCCTATAAGGATTTAGTATCTCTGTTGGCAAATGAAATTTTGAATTCCGATTGTTAGGATCGTTGCCTTTCCTCCCACTGGTGTACGAATTCAACAAAGTGTGTTGATGCTTGTTTTAGCATTTCTTTCTGTTACATAGATACTGTTGCATTGGCTCTTCTGTTATATGCTATATTGTGCTTAATTCTTTGAAGTTTGAACGTACTTGTAGGAAATGAACTTGGCAAGCTTTAACTAGCACTTGTTTTTAAAGCAAGTATTATTATACATGTTGCCTACTAACATAGTTACATTTTGTATTTCGTTTCTTGATATTCTTGTACAGTTGATGTCACCTACAAGGATACAGATGCAAACTGAGATGGAGCCTACCGAACGTCGTCTTCACAGATGCCTTGAGGTGGTGAAATTTGTTGGCTGTATCGATTTCGAGCTTTTGGCCTACTTTTTCCAACGTGCTGTGGCACTTAAGACGATTATTGTTGATTGCCGCCATCCAAGCTTAGAGCCATGGCATGAGTTCAAAGAAAATGAGAGTTTGATGGAATTGAGAAACCATGCTTCGGTACTGAAATTACAAGTACCTTCTAAAATCGAGGTAGTTATATCCCCATGATCTCCTACCCACCCAGTGGCATATTCGAGTTCCACCCAACAACTGAGAAACTTTTATGTATCACGGGGATAGGAGGGGTAATGATGTCCCCCTCCGGTCCATTTTTAATTTTTCGGCCATTTTCCGAGCACACTTTGATGATCAGTTCCGTTCATTTTGTAGATCTCGACAAGAACATTAATCATGCCAAAAATCATGTTCACCCTCTGCAAATGATAGGAGAAGTTTTTACTGGATGTCACTTAACCAGATAGGTCTGGCTACCATTTTTACCATGCCATGAGAGATGCTATAGTAATTGATTTTCTTGAGACAAATATGATAATTAGTATTCCTTCTCATGTCAAGTTTTGGGAACAGTTAAAGCAGGCATGAGCATCTTGGTGGCTGCAAGTGAGAGGAGAGGGGTCCAGGAGCTCTAATCAAATACAGTATAATGGATTTCTACAGGTCATGCATGATGCATGAGTTTTGAAACCCATCTCTGCCCATGTTGAGTAATTAAGAGCATTCACGTTTAAGTTAAGGACGTTTACACATCAGCGTTCTGCGAGTGAGTATTATATTAAAGCATAATCCATGTGTATGAAAAATTCGTTTAGTGTTCGTTCCTCCGGAGGATTTTGTCAAGTACGATAAAGTTTGTAATTTTCATACCCTTTGTTCGTTGTAGTTCAATCTTCGAACCAAAAGAGTAAGCTTGATTCAAATTGTGGGGTTGTGGGTAACGAGGTTAAGAAGTATTAAAATGGGTGAAAAACTGAATGGAGTGGTTCGGACGGGTGCAGCCGGGTGTCAGCAAAACAGAGAGCAGTTGGATCCACTTTCTCTTATGAGCAACATTTTCTTTGTGATTCTAGAACATTCAGATTGATCTTTATTGATCTTTAGAGAGTAGTCGAGGTAGGCGTAAGCCGGTCCAATACTCTAAAAAATGAAATCTTTTTTTAAAGACCCACAACATACCCAGATAAGATTATTATCTATTAGAAAATACATCATAAAGATACCCACTAGTGATATACTACTATATCAAAGCATAAAGATGACAGGAAAGAGAGAGGGTAAACATTTAAAAATGAAACCTTTTTTTAAAGACCCACAACATACCCAGATAAGATAATCTATTAGAAAACATCATAAAAGATGCTCACTAGTGATATACTACTATATCAAAGCATAAAGACGACAGGAAAGAGAGAGGGTAAACCACTGGGGCAATGATGAGGTACTCAATAATGAATGACAATAACATGGTACTCAGCCACAGCATCACCCGTGGTTAGGTTGAACAAATTCGTCTTCGCAGTGGCAATCCCACGCGCTAGTCGGAAAACCCCAGATCCGCGGACGATGGGGAGCTCGCGGTATGTCTCAAGTACCTGGTTCTGGCCCAAGACGCTGAGAGTGCTACCCTTGTATTTTCCTGTAGTGAAGACAAAGTTCAAAGTCATGATCAGGCCCAACTGCTCCAGTCTATCCAAACCGTAAAACCCCTGGGCTCGGCCCACAATTGTTGAATTGGGTTCTGGCCCAACCGTCAATGGGTCGTCGATTACGTTGACCAGGCCGAAAAACGTGGGTGAGGTGAAGGTCGTGTTGGCTTTGGCTACTTGGACGGCTGTTGGGTTCTTGCCACTGACATTGTCGTGAAAGTAGAAGTGAAGCTTTGTTACCTTCTCCTTTTTGTGGCTGAGGTTTTGGAACCAATCTTCCACAGCTTTTGGTCCTTGAGCTATGCAGTGGACCATTGGCGTGGCTATCAACATTGAACAAAGGAGCATTGCACTTATGGATGGCCTCCCCATCTCTCTCTCTCTCTCTCTCTCTCTCTCTCTCTCTCTCTCTCTCTCTCTCTCTCTCTGTGTGTGTTTCAGTTTGGGCAGGTTTCATGTTTGTGTATATTCTTATAGTTGCTCTAACCCATAAATTAATAGGATTTGATGTGATAGGTGAGGTGAGTCAGGTGACTATAAAAATTTGTTTGCATGACCCATTTTGAATTTGGTTTGTCAATTTCACTATGTAGCATAGGTAACTTTTTGAATACTTCTTCCTTATCATTTTGTTTGTTACTTGAGAAGGGTCGTGTTATGTTGACCTCAAATAACATTTATTGCACCGTACAAAAGTACTCGCCCATATCTTTTGAACGGAGCAAAAAAATTAGTAGAAAACTTATAATCGAAAGGAATTTTTTTAAAGGAAAAAGGCATGATCTTTCGAAGTGAACAAACAAATAGCGAGGACAAGAGGAAATAGCTACGATGGGTGGTGTTTTGTGTGCGTGATGTGCAGTGCTTTCATTGTTGGCGACCTCTCTCCAATATCAAGAGATTATTCGATGCCAGGTCCCCTTTCATCCCTATGGATTGCTGTGGTGCCCACAAACTTGGTTTAAGTCCCTAAAATAATATGTGGTGGAGAAGGAATTTGAAGGGCGCTGAATAATTTTTCTTCTAACATCTCCAATATTTAACTTATAATGCTACAGTATAATTTTTCCTCTAACCTCTCCAAATTATTCAATCCTATTTTCAATCTAACATCTACATAGTTTAGAAACTAGAAATAATTCTTTTTTCAATCTAGAATATTTCAGAATTCCCTAAACAAGTCTAGCATATAATAGAGTTCCTTACATTCTTGGAGAACATTCCAGAAAAAAAATGTACAGTAGTCTATTCTCATTTTTTATAAGTATTTTATCGAATAACATGGTCATGCAACAATTATATTATGCCTCCCTACACCATCCTTTTTGCCCTCACAATTGGAGGAAGAAGTTGATTTCGAGGATGGTGCCTCTCTTTCTTTTGATTTTTAATATCGAGGAGTATATGTGGGGTAGCGGTTTGGCGTCTTAAGAGCATCTCCAGCCCAAAATTTCACAAAAATGGCGACAAACCGGTGAAATCACATACCCAAGAGACTCGCTCCAGCCACGCCAATCTGCTTGGGAGCTACAGTACCTCGCTCGAACGAGCAAGGTACGAAACACTCGCCCCAGGGTATTTTACTCTTTTCTACTTTGTCGGACTGTCGGAGCTTTCGAAATCGATGGATTTGTGGGTTACGAAATCGACAAAACACTCGCCCCAGAGGTACGGATCATATCTCTCTCTCCGCGACCAAGCAACTTCCCTTGCCCTCGACGACAGCAGAAACGTGGATCTGGTGGAATCGACGATGTCGGATTCCGAAATCAAAACCCACGCTACAGTGCTTCTCATGTCGTCGACTTCCCGGCGAGTTTCTCGGTGGATTCTTGGAATTTTTAATGGTATGTATATATGTATATATATATAGGTGTATGTATATGTGTGTGTCGGCTGGATTGAATTTGTGGGTTTCAACTTCAATTTGTTGATTGAATTTGATTTCTGGGTTTAATTTTATGGTTTGATTTGGCTCTTAAGTTTGATTTTGTATTTGTGGACTGGTTTTGTTTTCTCTGTTGAATGAATTGGGTTTGTTTTCTTGTGGAAGGCCATGCGGAAGGAATAGAGGGTTTTGTTGGGTTTGTGCAGAGAGAGAGAGAGAGAGGAGGGAGGACTGATTTGGTACAAATGGCGTTTGGTTTTGCTTAGGCTATTGGGTACCCATTCATTGAATGGCTAGCTAAATGAGAGAAATTGCACTTTTTCTTGCTTAAATGGCTAAAAATTTGGTGTGGCTGCTGGAGATGCTCTAAGGAGTCCTCGGTGGGTGGCTTGGCTTGGGTCTCTGTTTCAGTGCGGCGGCTAGTTTTTGATCCTAGGTTTTTTTTTGTTACGAGTTTAGCCGACGAAGCTCGCGATCGTTTCAAGGCTTGTAGCCTCAGCATCCAGTTTTCAATGCACTATCTTGCCAATGGCAACATATATGCTGTTCTTGCTTCAAGTATTTGGGTTGTCAGCACACTCAGTATGTGTGCCGCATTTACAAACCGGAAGCTCGTTTGAGACATCGCAGCATGGTCGATTCCTGCGTCTCTTGCTGCCATGGTCGATTTGTTTATCAACAAGTCAATATGCTATGGATTGGTTGCTAGTCTCAGTTGCGTCTACAGCATTGCTTTGTGGGTAAGATTATCTTACTTTAATTATAACTTTGCTGAATGCGTTTATTATACATCTTTTTATACCAATTAGAAAAATGCAGAAACCACAAAGTCATAGTATCATCAAAAAATATGACTGACTTACTGGAACCTGTACCGAAAATACAATAGAAGTTATCAATATTAACACAACCAAAGCCTGATCCTATGAGTTTCCTCGCACAGAATCAGCTCTACCAGTAGAATTAGAACAAGAGAAAATTGAAATCTAAAAAGAGGAAAAGATATATGGTAAACAAAACATCTATTAACATACAAGTGAAGCAAGGGTTTGGTTCAAACACATCATTGCACCTAGGATTCTGAGTAGCATCACTCGGCCAAAAGCCACAATTCCACAATTGCTACTGTGTTTGAAGACTGATACGGAGCTTTGAAGAATGAACAGGTGTCTTAGCATACATTAGGTATGGAAAAAAGGCATATGTGGGTAAGCAAAACTATAACTTATGAAGTCATGAAAATAGAAGTTAGAGGAAAACTAACCTTTGCCCAGAAAATAATAGAGTAATAGTGAATAAATACTACTACTAAAGAAATAATTTTTTAGAAAAATAAAGAGAAAATTCAAGCAGCTGATTGCATCCATACCTCAGGCTACATAATCTGGAAATACAAGTAGTTGATTAATGAAATGAATCTGGCAATTTCGTTTATAGTTGATATGGTAGATTATGAGCTTGTCAATAACCCTGCACAATGTATAAAATCAATACAATCTCTCTAAATTCTCAGTCTCTGTAAATCTCTCATAGTCTCACTCACGAATTGATCAAATGGTATCTCACTCTCTCTCCTATGAAGCTACGGAAGCTGTAAATGGCGCCTATATAGGTGCTTCACTGGAAGTGGGCGCTGCACTGGTAGTGGGCGCTGAATTGGAAATGGGTGCTGCGCTGCCCTCTTGACGTGTCTCCGACTCCCAAAGAGAGGCTCATGTGGGGGCATGTAGACATATAGAGGCATGTCTGGCAGAAACTGAAATGAAAAGAACATTATTGTGAGAACAAATAAAAGAACCAATGTGAAATGAATCTGGCAATTTTGTAATTTCACCATGTGGCTTGGCAGGCAGCATTGGTTCTTTTATTTGTTCTCACAATAATGTTCTTTTCATTTCAGTTTCTGCCAGACATGCCTCTATATGTCTACATGCCCCCACATGAGCCTCTCTTTGGGAGTCGGAGACACGCCGAGAGGGCAGCGCAGTGCCCATTTCCAATTCAGCAGCCACTACCATTGCAGAGCCCACTTCCAGTGAAGCACCTATATAGGCGCCATCTACAGCTTCCGGAGCTTCATAGGAGAGAGAGTGAGATACCATTTGATCGATTAGTGAGTGAGACTATGAAAGATTTGCAAAGACTGAGAATTTAGAGAGATTGTATTGATTTTATACATTGTGCAGGGTTATTGACAAGCTCATAATCTACCATATCAACTATAAACGAAATTGGTTTAGACGGCGGTGTGGTTGTGCTTCTAGCTAGAATTTGTGTTTGGGTGTTGGGCTTTATTGGGCTAGGCCTGTCCCACGTATTCTGGCTTTAGGCCCTATAGGTGTCTGCTTATTTGTATGGGCTTTGTCCCTTTTATTTGGGCTTTAAGGCCATCAGGAGTGGGCTTTGTCCCAATGGGTGCACCCTTGTTTGGCTTCTTGCTAAACTTAGGTTTGGGTCTCGGAGGGGCATAGGATTATTATAGCTTTGATGGGTCTCGGGTTAGGAATATGATGCCATCACTCCTTATTCCTATTAATCGTGTGTAACAATTTCAGAGATTAATGAAATTTGTTTTGCCTTTCAAAATTTTTTTTTCATAACATTCAAAACCTGACTAGGATGTTCCTATTAATCACAAGTCACAACTGCTATCAGGATGTCAAACCGATCCAACCACCAATTATTCCCACTTTTAATAATCTATATTATAAAACAGAGCGGTTTTTCACCAAAATGTCTATACATACAAACATAGATGCATCTACAGCCGTTCGATCGTACTTAGTGATAAGGTTATAGCCGTTGGATCAAAAGAATGAAGTTTCCTAATGTATTAACCACATTGCGCTCTCTCTCTCTCCCTCTCTCTCTTCCCATAAATTACTCCCATTGTATTCGAAACCACCCATTAAGGCATTATTCAAATGAAAACCAAAATCATAACCTTTGTACAAAATCTCGAGATCACCGAAACCAAAACCACCGAGATCACCGAAATCAAAACCAACATTCATTTTCCTAATTATTCTTACATCACGGAAATCACCGAAAATAGAATTTTCTATACATCATTCATATGATTTTCTACTTCATTGAAACCACCGAGGTGAGTTCTTCCATAGACAGTTACTTTTCATTAAGATTATGATGTTTACTCTTTTTTAAGAGTATGGTGTTTACCCTTTTTTAAGTGTTTTCTCTATTATTGAAAAACGCGAAAGAATTATACGCCATTGCTTCCGATTCTATTCTTCTTTTATGTGTTTAAAAATTATTTTAAGTGTTTTCTCTATTATTGAAAAACGTGAAAGAATTATGCGCCGTTGCTTCCGATTCTATTCTTCTTTTATGTGTTTAAAAATTATGTAGCCCCTTCCGATACTATTCTTCTTTTATGTATTTAAAAATTGTGGAGCTCCTGTTATAAAATAGATGTCTAGAAAGTGTGAAATCAAAATGACAAAGAAGAGAAGGATGTGAGGCATGCGTACAGAGAATTGTAAGCAATTGGGGTGTTTAGTTGAGTCCAGGGGCAAATTTTCCCTTTTTGCTCGGCCAGGGGCATTACCTACGCTTCAATCATATGATGTTTCATATCCACTATTTTTGCATTATGTTCCCCATGTCTTTTATTTATTTATTTTATATTTGGTATAGTACTTCTCAAAAAATATCTCCTGTGCAGGCATACGTTGTTCAATAACTAGGAGTTTTTTTTTTTGTCTTTTAATATCTGTTGACATATCAAAAGAAAGAGGAGTACAAAATTAATTAACACCCTATTCTTTAATTTCTACCTTGATAATTGTTGCAACAACACTTTTTTGCATCGAGACTAACATTTTACCTATAGTGTAGCATGTGGTTTGATGAGCCGTACTTGGGTTGTGACTGAGTGTTCAATTGGTTTTAGGCTGAGTGTTCATTTCGTTTTTGGGCTAGGTGTTCCAGACTACTAGAATTGGATGTTCATATATATTTGGGTTCGGTGTTCAAAGAAAGGCTAATCCAAAAATTTTACATATATTTTAAGAAAAAATAATTTTTTTGGGTGTTTATGTGACCATTTTTCTTAAGCTATACATCCACCTCTAGCAATGGATATGTTGCGTGTCGCATAGTTGAATTTGTTGGACAGGGGTTGGTACATTGCACACAAGTTTAGTAGTATTAATTTACGTGTGCTGATTGTTTGAGCTGTATATTGCACGCGAGTTCAGTATTTGTTTCCATGTGCTGATTGTTCGAGCCGTGCCTTCAGACACGGGCATACACTAGTGTACTATAAGACCGGAGATTTTTCTTCAACTGGTAGGACCAAAACTCAGAACCATATTTCTCAAAATCTTACTACCAGTCTCAATAAAATACTCCTTTGGAAGTGGAACAACACGTAACGATTATTTCTGAACCTCCCCAAATAACCCATACATGATTGACACAATCCAGACATATCTATTAGCAAATATTCATTTACCAATTCTACTCGCACAACAAAAATCAACTTTTCCATTCACCTTTCAATGGTTGTTATAGACAGATTTATGTTCTTCCTAAACCTAGTAGCTAGGGAATAACATCAAGTGTAACAAAATATAAATTTCAGCATGATGATAAGTCTAAAGTCGTCAGAACTGTAACCTCTGTTGGGCATTTACCTCATCAATGGTCTGTCTTTTATGGGTACGATGTAGAAACAAATTCGACTTGATAATCATCCAAGAGGACCGGGGGTGAACTGCAAGGCATATAAAATTGTGTCAGACATACAAACCAAGAAAAAAGCATACAGATCTAACAGGCAGTCAAAATACCAGCTTGAAGTAGATGGTATTAAGAAGCTACAACTAGCCCAAAAAAACAAATACCTGCTGAATGTTTTGATTCCAATCTGTTGGAATTCAAGCGGGCATCAGAACCATCTTCCCGGCCCGCAGGAGGCATCTGATATTTGCAACTCTGCATTAATTTCAGCATTTGACATCTCTTGAGGAATCAAGCAATCACCAAAACCTTTATCCATGTTGTCGTGGCAGATCCTTCAAAATAGATCACATATACCACAACTTCTTACCTTAAAAATACAAAAAGATATACGCGCAACTGTCCAAAAAAGGCTTAATGCTTTTAAAATCTTGATACAATGCAACGTTAAAATTCTGCATTATAGAAAGAATAAGTAAAATTGCAGACGTTATATAACTGATCTGATCTGATCTTCCTTCCAAAGGGAAGGCTCGGATCATTTTGGCACATCAATTTCACACCAGCAAAAGGGCTAGCTATCGTCATTACGACTAATGACTAATTGATATTGATCCACTCCCTACAAAAGTTCCTACAACATTACACTAGTCCTCTTGACCTGTCTGATTTTCAGGTCGTTCCCCCTGCTCCCTCTAGTTCCGCCCTCATTCCTCTTTTTTCCTTGGTCTACACACGACGCCGTGCAACTTCTCATTGCTCTCCTGCCCCACAATCTGCTTATGATGACTTTGCTCCCTCTAGTTCCGCCCTCATTCCTCTTTTTTCCTTGGTCTACACACGACGCCATGCAACTTCTCATTGCCCTCCTGCCCCACAATCTGCTTATGATGACTTTGAACCGCTATTATCCTACTCGTGATTGTCGACAGTGGTAAGACTTGGTTTTATTACTACATGTATTTCTTCTTCCTAACATAAATTTTATCCAGTATACATATAGCTATTGTGAACCCGGCTCCTACAAATAAACTTGTAATAATCGTAATTTGGTGAACACCATGAATGGCAAGCTCACTGCTCCTCCCAAGTCTCAAACTGGGAGTTGGTCCCTCTCCCGAATGGTAAAAATCTTCCTTTTGTTTTCTATTGTAGGTACTGTTGGTGAGGGTTTGCGGTTTTCGGTCTTGTTTGTGGGTTTCGGTTGGCATCTTGTATTCCTTTGGGGTTGGTTCTCGAGTGGCTTTTTTCTGGTGTGCCCGAGATCCTTTTAATCTTTGTATTCTTTTCAAAGAGTAATAAAATCTTTTTGCTTACCAAAAAAACTCTATTGCTATGCTCAATGGTCATGGATATTCCGATAATTCACGGCGTCGACGAAAGCCTAGATGCGTGTCTAGTAACTTCCGAAGAACTGAAATGCAAGATTCGCTTATGTCCAATTGGAATTGATCCTCTATCACCAAAACAACCGTGATAGGGCCAATAACTATATCAAAAAGGGCGCCCATGTCATTAACTCTTATTTATAATGATCTTTGGTCCAATTGTAACGGATGGAGCTAACAGAAGACACGTTAACCTTCCTTCCACCAAGATTCTTGTATAGACCAATGCACCAAAGACAACTCACATAATATTTAAAACATGGTTACCAACTTACCAAATGTGGACACCATAAATCTAATTGCCATTTGCCATGCACATATACCATCATATCTATAGTTGGTATAGAAATTTTCTACCTCCCTTGAAGATAAAAGATCCAATCTTTGTGCATGATTGAATTCTACAAAACATGACCCTAGGGCTTTTACAAATTAAATAAAATAAAAAATCTTGCAGATGTAACAATTTAATTTTTTTCTTCAATCAACCATGTCGTTCTTTGCAAATTATGTGAAAACTAGATAGGTGGAGTACATAATACAAAAAAAAAAAAATGATAGGCTCTCTCAATTGGAGTAAAACAAATCCACCAAAAAGATGGACACTACAAAATAGTACAAGGTCAAGTTCAAAACACAAAAATGTGTCCACATGACTTATTAGCAATTATTTTTATCGACCAAAAATCACTCAAAATCACACAAAAATGTGTCCACATTCACATGAATGAAGGTAAAAAAAAAAAAAAGTAGTACAAAACCTGATAAGTAGAATTAAGTGATTGGAAGATTAATTCAATTAATGGGGCAATAGAAATCAAGACGTTGACGGACTGACATTTGGGTAAGAACATGTGCAATATGAAGATTCGTATGTTTCATAAGTTAAACCATTCGTGTCAAAAAACCAATTAACTTTTGGAACATACGAACCTCAATTTTGCACATATATATTCTTAACGTTGGAGATGCTGTAACGTTGCACTCTCCCAGAGACCTAGCTAGCTAGTTTGCTCCTTTCCACTTTCCAGCCTTTTGTCTAGTCTAGGAAAAAAAATTGAAACAAAAAAGGTAGCAAAGCCTCAGTTCCACAGTAACTTATTCTTCGAAGTGGTTGTACGTACCCTCGAATTAAGTTTATACGAAATGCATGTTTAGTATTTTAAATGGAACAGAACAGGTTGGAGCCTTGGAGGATTTGGTTTCAGAGTTATAGATAGTTCTACACTTTGCCCAGAGGTTCAAAATGCAAGAGCTTTAACATGCTATGGGCCAGACGCTGTGCTAAATGGGCCTCTAGTCGTGCTTCTCGTGCAGCATCGTCGTGCTCATAAACATCTTCAACAACGACTTGACGATCACCATGACCACCTCCTCGAACATGATGATCAATCAGGAGCCGAGCCTATACTCCGACACCAATTGACGAGAATCTCATAGCCAGGGTTACATACGTATACTAGTAGAACTTTTAAATCTATCCAGCATTTCTAATGTAATAAAAGAAAATAACATCAACGGAAACAAAATTAATTAAGTTTAATTCTTCTTGACCAAGTTACCTACAAAACAGAAATACTAGTCCGCATGACTTATTAGCAATTACTTGTGTCTGACCAAAAGTCACTCAATAATGAAGGACAATTACATTATACTCGACTATAGCATCACCCGAAGTAGTATTGAATGTATACGTCTTCGCGGTGGCGATTCCACGTGCTAGCCGGAAAACACCGGACCCTCCGACAATGGGCAATTCACGGTACAAATTGAAGACTGGGTTTCGTCCCAGAATGCTAAGGGTGCTACCTTTGTACTCCCCACTCGTGAAAACAAAATTCAAGCTCATGAGCAGACCCACTTCCTCCAGCCCAGCCGACGTATAAGTCCCCTGGGCTCGGCCTACTATCGGAGAGTTGGGCTCTGGCCCAACTGTCAACGCATCGTCAATAACCGTAATCAACCCAAACAAGGTGGGTGACTGGAAAGTACTGTTGGATTGGGCCACCCTCACAGCAGTCGGGTTTTTTCCACTGACTTGGTCACGGAAGTAGAAGTGAATCTTTGTTACCTTTTCCTTCATCATACTGAGGCTTTGGAACCACTTTTCCACTGCTTGTGGGCTTTCGTCTATGCCATGAACCATAGGCATGGCTATGATCATTGAGCAGAACAATAGAATTGCACACAACTGTTTCTCCATCTCTCTCTCTCTCTCTCTCTCTGTAATTGTGACAAAAATGGTTGTGTATGGAGGCTATATATAGTTGGTTTAAAGGGTGCAGCCGTTGAGCAATGAGTTCCTCTACATTGAACTACTTAACAAATATGGCGAGATTCGTATATTACGAGAATTAGATGTGGATTTCATCAAGAAGGAAACCAATTAACTAAGAAACCGTTTCGATTGGATCGTAGAATCAAGTCAAAGATTACAATATTGTATACTTTCAAAATGCAATAAAGGTAAGGGTAGTGATAATGCCAAAATTATTTTTGTTGGTGCCAAAACTCTAATGCATAAAAAGTCTTGTACACTGCACATGGTATAATCCTTTTGTGCACGTAAAAGCAGTTAGTGTTTTACTAAGTGTAATTAGCATGAAACGATTTTACAACAGTATACTCATAATTTGGAAAGTACATGGTAGTCCAATGTATTTTGTCAAAAAACGTTTATGAACAAACACTATCTTATGATGAGCACTGCTATATGCAGACAATATTTGGCGACCATGTTATGTTACCATGTGAATTGTCATTCGTACATTAGTAAGCAAAATGCAGTTGGGGCCCATTCCGGCCACCAAGAGAAATGCTAAGCAGCGTACTTTCTTTAACGGGATGGGTAATCGAGTGATGTGTCAGACCTGTCTACAGTAATTATTTCCACGTCAGCCCTCGACTCTCAAATTAAATCTACCCCCCTCCCCCCTCTCTCTCTCAAACACGCGCGCGTGCAAGATGCTTTTCGAAGCTGTGCATATATCATTAAATCTATATTTGGAGCGCACGTGTTACAAGTGGCTCTCCAACCATATATATCATTAAAATCTACATTTGGTATAGATACTTGTTACATCCATTGGAGATAAGGATCCAATCCTCGGGATTCAGTTCGACAATAGAACATGACCCTCGGGCTTTTATTAAAAAAATAAAAATCTTGCAGATTTAATTTTTTTAATTGTTTCTTCAATCAACCATAAGGTTCGATCCTCGCATATGTGAAAACAAGATTGGCGGAGTACATAATATTACAAAAAATGATAGGCTCTCTCAATCGTAGTAAAACAAATCCACCAAAAAGATGGACACTACAAAATGGTACAAGGTCAAGTTCAAAACACAAAAAATGTGTCCACATGACTTATTAGCAATTATTTTTGTCGATCAAAAATCACTCAATAATGAAGGACAACTACATTGTACTCGTTGATAGCATCACCAGAAGTGGCATTATAAAAATATGTCTTGGCGGTGGCGATTCCACGCGCTAGCCGGAAAACTCCAGACCCTCCAACGATGGGCATTTCGCGGTACGGATGAAGGACCGCGTTCCGGCCCAAAAGGCTGAGAGTGCTTCCGTTGTATTCACCAGTGGTGAAAACAAAGCTCAAGCTCATCACTACAACCCCATCCACTAGGTCAGCTGATTCATAAATCCCTTGGGCATGGCCCACTATTTCGGACTTGGGATCCGGCCCAACCGTCAGTGCATCGTCAATAACCACAACTAGCCCGAACAATGTGGGTGACTGGAAGGTCATGTTCGCATAGGCTACCTTCACAGCAGTCGGGTTTTTACCAGTCACTTGCTCATGGAAATAGAACTGAAGTTTTGTCACCTTCTCCTTCATTTTGGGGAGGTATTCGAACCACTCCGCCACCGCTTCAGGGCTCTCGTCGATGCCGTGAACTACCGGAATAGCCATGACCATAGAGCATAGCAATAGAATTGCAAATACCTTTCCCATCTCTCTCTCTCTCTCTCTCTCTCTCTCTCTGTGACAAAAGGGCTAGTATAGGGGGGCGTAATATAGTTGCTGTAGGGGTTGGATCAGTTGACCAAGATGCTATATAAATATATATGTTCCTTCCTCGTCTACACTACACCGTCGTTCTTACTAAAGAATAATGGCTAGGTCTGCATATATATATATATATATATATATTACGAGAATTATATATGGAGTTTATAGCCGTTATTAGTTGCTAAACAACTCCTTTGAAATAGTCTAGGAACAGAAATACAACCCCGGACAAAGCTGCGTACCGAGCCGTTCAATGTATGTGAGCTCACTTGAATCAAACGGCGTATATAGATACAATTGTGTTGGGAATTCTGTTTCTTGCATGACTCAAATTTTATTTATATTGAAAGATTACAGATAGTAGCATGAACTTTGGGTCTCCCGCAAGTGGATGATGAGATTGACCCCGAAGACGACTTAATCGAAATGCACGTAGACTGGTCCGAATGCTGGAGTTTTCAAGAGAAAAAGACTACCTAAATATCAACATGGCAGTACCATATTTGAATTGATGACTGTAATTAGTATCCAATAAACTTTGAGGTGTAACCTACCATGCCAATATCCAGAGGGAGCTAGTTGACCTCACCAACTAAATACAGGCTAGCTTTTGTCGGGAGAACTTACCGGTTTCCGCATGCATCTCTTTCTATCTAAATAGGATTGTTTTCCCACGCTAATTGCATTATATAGGGCCCTTCATAAATATTGAATGGTTAATGGTTAAACAACTTGACGTCAATGGCCCAACGATGCCTAGCCCACCGCATGCAGAGAAATTATTCCTTCTCTTACAGCAAGGCCATGTGAATCTGTGAATTTTTTTATTTTTGGATAGATAACAAAATTTTATTAAAACTTGACAAATGGTACATCGAGTCTGCCGGACTCTCGATACAAGGAAGATCTTGAAACATAGAGGAGGCCAAAAGAACTTGTGAAAGACTGCAAAATTTTTTTTTCTTGCTTGAGAGGGACTATGGACTTGATAGTCAATGCATTCAATTTTAGTCTCTGTTACGAATCCCCCATTTATCGGATGCCAAAGGGAGTATTTTCACCTTGTGAATCTGTGATTATTAAAAACTTTGGGATTCATGACTTTAGTGTTAGTATGTTTGAGAACAAAATGAAATGTGCGTGGTGTGTTGTAATTGAATGGAGCATTGCTCTAAGAGTACTCAATAAGCTCTCCCGCATGCATGTGACTGAAACGGCCTCCTTTAACAGCAGTTTAATGGTACGTCTACCAAATATTACTCCATCCACTGTACAAAGTTGGTCATTTAGACATTATAGTCCTCTTGGTGTGATCGTTTGGATTTTGCAAGAGTCTTTGTCGGAGTGCTCGGATCAACCGTCCAGATTTTAACATCAACAAGATGTAATATTTGTTTTGTCTCCTTTTGTTTCTCTTTGTTTCTTATGCTTTTTCTGCCATTTCTTGTTTTCTTCTCTCTGGTTGGTTCCTCACCAATTTCTTTTGGGTCCTTAATTAGTGGCATATGATTGTCGAGAACTATGGTGCCAACATAGTTGAGATGTTAATTTTTCCTCGTTGTGATGTCTTTTTCCTTCATATTCCTTTAATCGTTGTAACTTTGTTCCAATGATTAATAAAATCCTTCTTCGCCGACAAAAGAAAGAAAGTTCACAACTTGCAAACAACTAATTATTCCCGATTGAACCAAACAATCATTTCAATAGTGAATGACAATAACATGAAACTCAAGGACAGCATTGAGGGATTGGACCAAACAATCATTTCAATAGTGAATGACAATAACATGAAACTCAAGGACAGCATTGAGGGAGGTGATATTGGCTGAATACGTTTGTGCGGTGGCAATCCCTCGTGCTAGCCGGAAAACACCAGACCCTCCAACAATGGGCATTTCACGGTACGTATGGAATATCGGGTCTTGGGCCAAAACGCTAAGAGTGCTACCATTGTACTTCCCACTTGTGAAGACAAAGTTCCAGCTTATTTGTATAGCAACTTCCTGTATCCCAGCATATGCATACATCCCCTGAGCTCGGCCTAGTATCGTGGAGTTGAGCTCGGGCCCAACTGTCAATGGATCGTCTACCACGTAAACTGACCCGAAATTGGCCGTGGGTGACTGAGAAGTGATGTTGGCTCCGGCCACTTCAACTGCACTTATGTTGTTGCCATTCACTGTGTCGTGCAAATAGAAGTGGATCTTTGTTACCTTTTCTTTCATGCGGCCCAGCTCTTCGAACCATTTTTCCACAGCTTGAGGTGATTCATCGATGCCATGAACCGTCGGCATGGCTATGACCATTGAGCAAAGCACTAGAATTGTACCAACTGCTCCCATCTCTCTCTCTCTCTCTCTAAGTTGTCCTTCTCTAGAGAGATTTTTAAGGGCGGATAGTCGGTACATCGTTTGACCTAGTGACAATAATGTTTAAACAACTCGTGCACATGGTATCTACAAGTAGGGAAAGTCTATAATATCCACCCCTTAACAGGGTGTACCATATGCACCTATTTTATAGTTCATTCATAACATTTTAGTGTGTTTCGTAATATTTGTTCTAGAATTCATAACCTTTCAACAGTACGATTCGTAACATTTTCATTTTGATTCATAACATTTTGGTGCATCTCATAACTTTTATACGATTCGTAACTTTTTAGCATTACGATTCGTAACATTTTCTCTATAATTCATAACATTTTGGAGGTGCATATGATATACACCCAAATAAAGAGTGTGTATTGTAGTCTTTCTCCTACAAGTATTATATGCACCCCAAAAATGTTATGAATTATAGAGAAAATGTTACGAATCGTATTGCTAAAAAGTTATGAATCGTATAAATGTTACGAGATACACCAAAATATTATGAATCATATTGAAAATGTTACGAATCGTATTGCTGAAAAGTTATGAATTCTAGAAACAAAAATTACGAAAAATGTTATGAATGAATCATAAAATAGGT
Source organism: Rhododendron griersonianum (assembly GCA_018127125.1). Classification (NCBI taxonomy): domain Eukaryota; kingdom Viridiplantae; phylum Streptophyta; class Magnoliopsida; order Ericales; family Ericaceae; genus Rhododendron; species Rhododendron griersonianum. Next base: position 47,909,402 of record CM030798.1, on the reverse strand, counting down.
GTATATGGTACACCTTTTTAAGGGATGTGTATTGTAGACTTTCCCTATTTAATAATAAGCATTATGCAATTTGAGGAGTAAGCCAATTACAACTACGAATACAATAATATATAGGGGGTTGAGAGTAACAATGTTTTAGTATAATAATATCTAGAGGGTTGAGAGTAACATTTTGTTGATATTATCCTTTAGAATATCTACATTGCTTTCTGACTTATTGTATTGGCCTACAATAATTAAGGGGTCTTCTAGCCTAATAATTCTTTTGGAGTATACTTTTATTTTTATAAAAAAAATAAAAATAGCCTTTGTATTTTTCCATTTTTTTTTGAATTACTCATTCATCTCATCGAGATGAATTAGGAAATTAAAAAATATGAACAAAGTTGAATGTTTGCAACAAAAGACAAGAATAATGAAAAAATAAAATTGTCTGTACGTTCTAGATTAATTTTGTCTGTAGTGAATTTTCTAAAGGTTTTCATAAAAGAAATATTATGCTTTATGTTCTTCATCGAGACGAATCAATAATCTACGAAAGCTATCCACCACCAAGAAAACCGCTGAATAGTCCCTTGAAATTGTCACCTCCTCTCTGTTCGTTTTTTCTTATTTCTTATTTCTGAGTCTTTGCTTTACCTAATTAACTTCCTTATTCTAATACGTTTTCCGACCTTAAATCTAAAGAAGATTCCCATGTTTCTTCATTTCTTTTGTTAAATAGGCTTTTGATTGCCAAATAAAATCTTCTCTTTAATCCATTGTAAGGATAATGTATCTGGAAATGAATACCCTGTAAAATAATCTTAGAATCCTTACTGCTCGCAACCAGTTGTACACCCAAACTAATTTCATACCAAGAGGATGCAGTATCATTATTTCCATGTAATCTGTGGTTCAATATTTTTTAATTGGCAAAGAATTTTTTTATTACTCTGAGAAACAACAGTTACAAAGATTAAAAGGAAATGGAAAACCGACATCACAATCACAGACCTACATTCCAACTGTATTGGCACCTAGGCCGATGACAATCATATGTCACTCCCTAACAAGGGGAGACAATATTGGTAAGAAACCAACCAAAAGGAAAACCAATACACAGCCAAGTGATACAAAAATGCTCTAAGCATGGGTGATGTTGGGAAATCCGAATTGCGTGCTCGACTCACAAAGAACCAAAAAAAAAAACCGGTCGGGATTTTTGGATACTATCATCACAAAAAATACACCAAAGAAAAGGAACAGAAAGACATAACACACAGATTGTAAAATATGAAAGAAGAAATATTGAATTCGATTTATGAAACCTTACAATGAGCCCTCTATTTATATAAGAGAGGGAGCCTAATTATGGAATGATATCATACTAATTAACTATGGAAGAAAGTCATCCTGATTACAATCAAATTACAATCTCAAGATCACGATTTTATTTATTATATATCTATTTATTCTAACATCCCCCCTCAAACTCAAGTAGATCTACCAACTTGAGTTGAAAAAAAGTAGAAATCAAGAGCACCGAAGCCAAAAAGGAACCACGAACAACCAAGCCAAGAGAACCAGGACTAGGAGAGCAGCCACGCCAAGCCAAGCCAAACTCAAAGGTCTACTAACTTCAGTTTGAAAGAAAAGAAATGCATGAAGAATCCATGAATCAGAAAGTCACGAGCGCTAGTGCTGGTGGTGAAGAGGCACGATGAGCGAAGTAAACTATGAGTGCCCGGCGGACGGTAGCAAGGCTTAGGCCGCCTGCCAGGAGCGAAAATTCCACAAGGCCTTAATTATAACTCTGATACCATGTTAAGAAAAAGCGAAAGATGTATTATTGATTGTGTTCAAACCATAACTAGGGGTGTTCAAGAAAACCGCCCGAACCGTAAAACCGGTCCGATCCGGGCCGAACCGTCCTATTTGGTCCGGTTCTACGGTCAGGTTATGGTTCCACAAAAATAAGAACCGTTAATTTTGGTTTGGTTACTGGTTCTCAATTAATGAACCGTGGTAGAACCGAACCGAACCGTTTAAAACTAAGATAAATATAGAAATACATATGTGTGTAATTAAATATGTATTTGAATTTGATAGGTTAATCTTTTCCTTGCTAAACTTAATTTATTTAGAGATGAAATCTCATTTGTTAGGAAAACTTTTATTTTCTTCCTTCCTTTCCTATTCCAGCAGATTATCTTCCTATTTCTTTAATTTTATGAGTTCATATTTTGTGAATAAGTGTTTAGATGCTTATTGGATAGAACCGGAACCGAACCAAAACCGGACCAATCTTGCGGTTTAGTTCTGGTTAGGTTCTGATTCCCAATTTTCTAAAACCGTTTGAAATGGTCCAGTTACTGATTTTCTAGAAAACCGAACCAATCCGGACCGTGTACACCCCTAACCATAACCTTAGCACGCCTTTATATATAGGCTACAAGACGCATTTCAAGTAAATACGCATAATAAGGAAACCTAGACTAACTAGGAAACCTAAATAATAATCTGCCTAAACTGGAAACGTAATAATAAAGCTTAAAAAATATGGCAACATAATATTTCTTAATATTATGTTAACATCCCCCCCTCAAACTCAAATAGGTCTACCAACTTGAGTTTGAAAAAACCAAGAAAAACCAGGAGCAACCATGCCATGCCAAGCCAAGCCAAACTAAACCAAACCAGGAGAAGCTGGGAAAGAGAAACGGCTAGGAGATCCAAAAACAACCATAAGCGAGAGAAGCCATGACAGTAGGATTTGAGGTGAAATCCGAGTGCACGAGCCGGTTACATATTACTGCGAGTGCCTGGCGGACGGCGACAAAGTTTAAGCTGCCCGCCGAGAGCGAAAATTCCACAAGGCCTTAATTATAGCTCTGATACCATGTTAAGAAAAAGCGAAAGATGTAATATAATACCATGGTATCAGAGCTATAAGATCTAGGCCCTGTAGATATTCGCTCCTGGCGGGCAGCCTAAGCCTCGTTGCCGTCTGCCAGGCACTTAGTTACTTTGTCAATCTCCTCCATGTTTTTCGGTTGCTTTCACCCACCAGAACATCTCTTCATCACCAGCGCTTGTGGCTTTTCGATTCATGGCTTCTTCTTTTCTTTTCTTTCAAACTCAAGTTGGTAGACCTACTTGAGTTTGGCTTGGCTTGGTGTGGTGTGGCGGCTCCTGGTTTCTTTTTACTTAGATGTTCCTAGTTTCTCTTGGCTTTTTCAAACTCAAGTTGTGTTAGACTTGTCCCACATCGTTCATCTAAGCCACCCAAGCTTGATTAATAAATTCTAGAGACTACTCCACCTATTGCCAATTGGTTTTAGGTTGGAACCCTCCAAGATATTTAACATGGTATCAGAGCTAAGTCTTGGGTGGGCTCACTTCGCGTGGGAAAGTCTCTGTCATCTCTTTTGCCCGAGTCAGTCAGTCAGCTCCTGGTCTGTCACCTCCACATGCATCCGGGCTGCACGTGAGGGGGAGTGTTAGACTTGTCCCACATCGCTCATCTAAGCCACCCAAACTTGGTTAATAAATTATAGAGACTACTCCACCTATTGCCAATTAGTTTTAGGTTGGAACCCTCCAAGATATTTAACACAGATATACGTGGAGAACCTCAACGTGAGAAAAAATCACCAGAGTCACACCAGTCCACTATGAACAAAGAAAATGAAAGATTACAAGTCTTCTCTTTTCTCTTTGAGAAAAGTTTCTCTTGCACTCTCTCTCTAGAATTTTCTCACTATCTAGTGTCTCAACAAATGAATAAAGCGGGACCCCTCTTGGGTCGCAAGTCACTGACTAGACCCTGTCGCTACCCTACTTGGCCGCGAGCCTCCCTAGTGATCTTGTCACAGATTCCTATCCTATTGTTGAAAGTTTAATTTCTGCATTCCTAATAATCACCCACTTGAAGATAACTGAAGCAACCAATATCAACAACCTCGATCAAAGTGGACGTAGTGAACTTCACCCCTCCTGGTGTGGGTTTCCGGGCCAAACATCTTTTTCAAGCGTGAGGGCCAACTGAAGTTGAGCACTTCAACTTCTTATTAATGGTGACTGACTTTGTCAACATATATATGTTCCAGCCTATAAATATATATATATATATATATATGTTTTTTTTTTTTTGATAAACGAAAGGGTAGAGGAGAGGGCGACCGGCGTAGCAACCCCCTTGGACGTGACTATAGGGGCTCCCATATATGTTGGATTAACCAATTTTTAGACTAAAGTGTCACCCAAATCACAGAAACTATGGGCCACCCGAATTAAAAGCCACATGCTTTCCTAACCATGGTTTATACAGCATTTCTACACCTTTTTATTTATCTTTTCCCTTTTCTCTCTGTAGGGCCCTCGGTTATCGGCTCGGTAACCGGGGTACAAACCCTAAACCAGCGGCTAGGGTCCGGGCCAGGGTCTTCTGACTAGCTCTCTTCGGGAGGCACCTTGGTTGTTGCCCGGACTTCGGTTGTGATCGACTTCGAAGCATTGGTTGTCTGCATGCTCCAGTACTACTTCCAAAGGCTTCTAGGAGATAACGGTTATTGTGAGTGGGACCTATGGGGATCATGCTCCCCATGCAGCTGGCACAATCATTGAGATCTGTCCCATGTGCTCCGTAACCACCTCGCCCCCCTCGTCATATGTGACGTCACCCGAGGCGGTTACCCGAGCGTACTCTCCACGCGCTAGCTTGGAGACCAAGCAAACCTAGGTCTATAAATACAAAGTGATACACACCTGAAAGAGGTACGCAATACTATCCTAACCCTAGACCTAAACACCTTCCCTGAGATCTAACTTGATCGTCGGAGGGTCACTGGGCATCCAAAGCCCTAGTGACTTGTTGCAGGTCAGGCGACGGACGAGCGGAGTAGCGGAGGAAGGAACCTAGCCAGACACCACAGTCAAGGTCCCGATTAATCGAACCCCTACACTCTCCTACAATTACGCAACAATATCGGCGAAATAGGCCTCTCTGCCGACTATCTAAGCCTTCAAAGTTTTTTGGTAAATCAAAGTCTTCAAAGTTCAAAACAAGAACTAGCTAGCTAGCCTTGGGTTGGAATCTGATTTCGAATCATGAATCCTTCATGTAGGTAGAAATCACTTCTTATTTTGTCATGCATATAATTTGGGTAGAATCAGGAATCTGATTTAGACTCGCGCCTCCATCGGTCTCAATTTCCAAATTCGAGCTAGCCTCTCAGCTTTCCAGTTCACCTTTAAGTCTTGATTGAAACTTCAATATGTACTCGCGCGAGTGTGAGGCGATCGGGTACCTTTTGTGAACATTTTGTTAAGTATCTTTTTTTTGTTAATTAACAGCTTAACAACCGGGTACATCAAGAATGGATTGAGACTCAGTGTGATGGTTAGAGATATTAGTATATCCTAATTACTAGGTTGGAACAATTGTGAAATAATTATTTTAGATCCAAATACATCACAAGAGAATTGATGCGGCTTAAGGAAGTACACAACTTGCAAGTACCAATAATTATTCCCGATTGAACCAACAATCATTTCAATAGTGAATGACAATTACATGAAACTCAATGACAGCATTAGAGGAGGTGGTATTGACTGAATACGTTTGTGCGGTGGCAATTCCTCGTGCTAGTCGGAACACACCAGACCCTCCAACGATGGGCATTTCCCGGTACGTACGCAATATCGGGTCTTGGGCCAAAACACTAAGAGTGCTACCATTGTACTTCCCACTCGTGAAGACAAAGTTCCTGGTTAATTGCATATCAACTTCCTGTAGCCCAGCATATGCATTCATCCCCTGACCTCGGCCTAGTATCGTGGAGTTGAGCTCGGGCCCAACTGTCAATGGATCGTCTACCACGTAAACTGACCCGAAATTGGTGGGTGACTGAGAAGTGATGTTGGCTTGGGCCACTTCAACTGCACTTATGTTGTTGCCACTCACTGTGTTGTGCAAATAGAAGTGAATCTTTGTTACCTTTTCTTTCATTTGGCCCAGTTCTTCGAACCATTTTTCCACAGCTTGAGGTGATTCATCGATGCCATGAACCATCGGCATGGCTATGACCATTGAGCAAAGCACTAAAATTGTAGCAACTGCTCCCATATCTCTCTCTCTCTCTCTCTCTCTCTCTCTCTCTCTCTCTCTCTCTCTCGTAGTGACAATAATGTTTAAACAAGAAATTAAGTCATTGAATCGTTACATAGCAAATGATAAGTACTAGTTCGACTACGCGTAATACCATGTGCACAAGTACAACTACGCCAATGTACAACTACGCCTAACTACCACTATTTTGTTTTACCATTAATGAAAGTGCCACCCTAAGACACCCTAGGGTTTTAGAGTACCCTATGGTTTTAGGGTGTCCTGAGATTTTTAGGGTTTAGGGTACCCTACGGTTTAAGTTTAGGTGCTTTCATAGAGCCCTAGAGTTTAGGTTGACGCACTTTCATAGGGGTTTTAGAATACATTTTCCTATCATAGGATTTTAGCGATTTAGGCACTTTCATAAGGTAACTTAGGGTTTAGGCATTTTCGGAGGATATTCTATGGTTTAGGCACTTTTATAGGGTACCTTAGGATTTGGGCAATTTCATAGGTATCCTAGGGTTTGGGTACTTTCATAGGTACCCTAGGGTTTATGTACTTTTAAGGTTTAGAGTTTTAGGTACTTTCATAAGGTTTTTAGTGTTTCATTAATTGAAGGTGACCTGATGGAAAATACTTTTTATTTTCTGTACCTGGTGATAAAAAAAGAACAACAGCTGAATGGAGGGTGTGAGTGAGAACTTCTCTTGCTTGAATATCTTGTTGGGTATGATTGAAGAGGTTTAAATAGGCAAGGCCGCAAGGGGAACCTTAATTCTAGGACATAATTCCTAATTAAAAAAAGAAAAAAGATGAGGGCCTCCTACAACCTACATACTGGACTCACGCTAGAGCGCGCTGCAGAATCCTGTTTTCTACCTATGATCATACAACCGCAAACTTAAATCTTGCAGCCACAAAGTTGAAAGAGAGTCAAAGTTTGCATCCGCCACATTGGTGTTTGCAGCCGCAAGGTAAGGAATCTGGGCCAGAAATTAGAATATTTATCCAATTGGACTTTTAAGGAGACCAGCCATCACCATTTTAAAAGCCCAAATTTTTTTAAAAATAAGTCCAAAGTATTTTTCAAAACTTTTTATGTGGCCTGAAATTGAGTATTTCCTTTGCAAAAGTGGCCCAAGTTAATTTTTTTTGTAACCGTTTCTTTCTTTGAAAAGTGACTTTATTCCGCCGAAAAAAAAAAGTGAATTTATTCCTTCACAAGATTGGCCCAAGTTAATTTTTATTTTTTATTTGGTAAACGTTTCTTTGAAAAGTGAATTAAAGAAAATTGTTTGGAGGCACTTGGTCTGGCAAAAATTGTAACCTTGCATCATGAACCTCTTGGTGTTTTGGCTGGTTGTTTTGAACTGTGTGGTTTTGTGGGTTCTTTTTGGTGTTCGGTTGGCGTCTTATCTTCCCTTAAGTCTTGGGTGGCTTTTTGCCGGTGTGCCCTTGATCATTTTAATCTTTGTAATCTCTGATATTCTACAACATTTATGAAGATCGGCAATCTGAATCATTTTATGTTGGAACCATAAAAAAGAATTACTATTAATTAAGTCAACAGAGGAATGCCGATTAAAAAAATAAAAATGAAACGAGGAATGTATCCACATGACTAATAACGGAATTAACAATTTTTTTTGAGAGATGGCAAGAAATTCATTAGGAAAAAGATTACAGCAAAGCAAAACTGATTTAACCTCACTCCCACGCGAGAGTGTTTGAAACGGCTATAGGAGGGACTGTAGGAATTAGTCTGAGGTGCGCATAATCTGACTCGGGACACCCTGCAATGAATTACCAAAAAAAATAAAAGATCGAACTTATTAGATTCGGGAACCGTGAAATTTTGAAATCTTATTGTTCATAATTTAGCCCTCGAATTTATGAAATCCTAGTTTATAAAACCCATGATCCCACAACTCCCAAGTCTCCCATGACGCGCGCTTAAGGCCCAACCGATGTCGTGATCAATACTCAACTCGTGAAACCCATCTCCCAAAGGCTCCTCTCGGTGTGATCGTTTGGATTTTGCAAGAGTCTTGTCGGAGTGCTCGGATCAACCGTCCAGATTTTTAACAACAATAAAATATAATATTTGTTTTGTCTCCTTTTGTTTTTCTCTGTTTCTTATGCTTTTTCTGCCATTTCTTGTTTTCTTCTCTATGGTTGGTTCCTCACCAACTTCTTTTGGATCCTTAGTGGCATGTGATTGTTGAGGGCTAAGGTACCAACATAGTTGGGATGTTAATTTTTTCTCATTGTGATGTCTTTTTCCGTTGGATTCCTTTAATCGTTGTAACTTTGTTCCAATGATTAATAAATTCCTTCTTCGCCATAAAAAAGAAAGAAAGAAGAAAGTACACAACTTGCAAACCACTAATTATTCCCGATTGAACCAAACAATCATTTCGATAATGAATGACAACAACATGAAACTCAAGGACAGCATTGAGGGAGGTGATATATATTGACTGAATACGTTTGTGCGGTGGCAATTCATCGTGCTAGCCGGAAAACACCAGACCCTCCAACAATGGACATTTCACGGTACGTATGGAATATCGGGTCTTGGGCCAAAACGCTAAGAGTGCTACCATTGTACTTCCCACTTGTGAAGACAAAGTTCCAGCTTATTTGTATATCAACTTCCTATATCCCAGCATGCATATGCATACATCCCCTGAGCTCGGCCTAGTATCGTGGAGTTGAGCTCGGGCCCAACCAAGGGCGGAACCAGGAATTTATTCTGCCCTAGGCTAACTCAAACTTTATATGCATGAACCAAAAAGAGACAAACTCGTACTATTTGCGCGGCTCGACATTGACCTTTGGATGGTCACATGAACACCCTCAAAAATATTTTTTTTGTTCATAAAACATGTAGAAATTTTACGCCAGCTTTTCTTTTGAACACCTAATACAGAAATATTTGAATACCAGGCCCAAAAAATCAATCCAATTTAAATAGCCTAATTACGTTATTTTGTATTTGAACACTCACCTCAATATATTGTGAACATCCATCAATCTAGATAGTTTTTTTTTTTTTCATAAACTAAAAAAATTCATTGCTATCTACACTTGCCAAAAAATGTGTAATTTTTTTTTTTTATCTAAAATATCTTTTTGAGTTCTTGTGTGGCAGAGTGGACAATTTTTGTGGAATTTCTTGATTGCATTATTCATACTCGCACAAGAAATTGTGTTACTTGTGAATATATTGGTGGGTTTATATAAAGAAAATTTCTGAACACCCAATACAAAATCCTGGAGCCGCCACTGATCATACATAAATATATAAATGTTCAAAAATAAATAAAAGAAAAGTACAAAAAAGCATATACTATCTAATGTACCCTACGATGTTTCGCAGAGTAAACATCATCTATAAATGTACATTATTTAAGTTGTACCTTACGATGTTTGACTGGTGGGTTGGGCTGAATGGGATGATGGATTGGGTTGAGAACAAAAATGAGTTTTGGGCTAAAAATATTTAGATTGAAATATTACATATAATTTTTTTTTGGGGTCTTTTGAAGGTACACATGGGCTACAGTCCAAGGGAGCCCTCCCATGGTTCCGCCATTGGGCCCAACTGTCAATGGATCATCTACCACGTAAACTGACCCGAAATTGGCCGTGGGTGACTGAGAAGTGATGTTGGCTCCGGCCACTTCAACTGCACTTATGTTGTAGAAGTGGATCTTTGTTACCTTTTCTTTCATGCGGCCCAGCTCTTCGAACCATTTTTCCACAGCTTGAGGTGATTCATCGATGCCATGAACCGTCGGCATGGCTATCACGACCATTGAGCAAAGCTGTAGAAACTTTATGTCTATCTTAAAACTAATTGACAATGAGTGGAGACGTCCCAGATGTTATTAAGTCCCATTCCACTCCCAAGCAATGTGGGATTCATTTCCTTAACATCTCCCCTCACGTGCAGCCGCGTTTGAGGTATGTCACGTGTGGCCACTTTTTGGGTCCTATCATCGTGCAGCCTTTTCGCTAGTCTGTCATTGCGGGGTGTGGATTGTGAATTTTAGAAAATGTGGGGTGGAACGGGCCCCGCTCTGATACTATGTAGAAATTTTATGTTCATCTCAAAACCAATTGACAATGAGTGGAGATGTTCTAGATGTTATTAAGTGATCACCCATTCCACTCTCAAGCAATGTGAGATTCATTTTCTTAACAAAAGCACTAGAATTGTACCAACAGCTCCCATCTCTCTCTCGTCCCTCTCTAGAGAGATTTTTAAGGGCGGATAGTCGGTACATCATTTGACCTAGTGACAATAATGTTTAAACAAGAAAGTCATTTAATAATGGTTTAGTATAATAATATCTAGGGGGTTGAGAGTAACATTTTGTTGATATTGTCCTTTTGAATATCTACATTGCTTTCTGACTTATTGTATTAGGCTCCAATAACTAAGGAGTGTTCAAGCCAATTCTTTTGGAGTATACTTTTGTTTTTATCAAAAGAAAAAAATCGCCTTGGTAGTAGTTTTTCCTTTTTTTTGAATTACTTATTCGTCTCGATGAGATGAATTAGGAAATTAAAAAATATGAACGAAGTTGAATGTTTGCAACAAAAGACAACAATAATGAAAAAATAAAATTGTCTGTACGTTCTAGATTAATTTTGTCTATAGTGAATTTTCTTAAGGTTTTGATAAAAGAAATATTATGCTTACTGTTCTTCATCGAGACGAATCAGTAATCTACGAAAGCTATCCACCACCAAGAAAACCGCTGAAAAGTTAGAATCCTTACTGCTCGCAACCAGTTGTTGACCACCCAAACTAATTTCATACCAAGAGGATGCAGTATCATTATTCCCATGTAATCTGTGGTTCAATATTTTTAATTGGCAAAGAAATTTTTTATTAATCTGAGAAACAACAGTTACAAAGATTAAAAGGAAATGAAAAACCGGCATCACAACCAAAGATCTACATTCCAACTGTATTGGCACCTAGGCCGACGACAATCATATGTCACCCCCTACCAAGGGGAGAAAATGTTGGCAAGAAACCAACCAAAAGGAAAACCAATACACAGCCAAGTGATACAAAAATGCTCTAAGCATAACAGGGTGATGTTGGGAAATCCGAACTGCATGCTCGACTCACAAAGAACAAAAAAAAAACACTCAGGATTTTGGGATACTATCATCACAAAAAATACACCAAAGAAAAGGAACAGAAAGACATAACACACAGATATACGTGGAGAACCTCAATGTAAGAAAAAATCATGGGAGCCACATCAGTCCACTATGAACAAAGAAAATGAAAGATTACAAGTCTTCTCTTTTCTCTTTGAGAAAAGTTTCTCTTGCATGCACTCTCTCTCTAGAATTTTCTCACTAGCTAGTGTCTCAACAAATGAATAAAGCGGGACCCCTCTTGGGTCGCGAGTCGCTGACTAGACCCTGTCGCTACCCTACCTGGCCGCGAGCTTCCCTAGTGATCTTGTCACGGATTCCTAGCCTATTGTTGAAAGTTTTCTGCATTCTAAACAATCACCCACTTGAAGATAACTGAAGCAATCAATATCAACAACCTCGATCAAAATGGACGTAGTGAACTTCACCCCTCCTGGTGTGACTCCGGGCCAAACATCTTCAAGCGCGAGGGCCAACTGAAGTTGAGCACAACTTCAACTTCTCATTAATGGTGATTGACTTTGTCAACATATATATGTTGGAGCCTATAAAAAAGAAACATATATATGTTGGATTAACCAATTTTTAGACTAAAGTGTCATCCAAATCACAGAAACTATGGGCCACCCGAATTAAAAACCACATGCTTTCCTAACCATGGTTTATACAGCATTTTGGTGCCCTTTCTACACCTTTTTATTTATCTAAGCCTAAAGTGTCATCCAAATAGGCCTCTCTGCCGACTATCTAAGCCTTCAAAGTTTTTTGGTAAATCAAAGTCTTCATAGTTCAAAACAAGAACTAGCTAGCTAGCCCTTGGTTGGAATCTGGTTTCGAATCATGAATCCTTCATGTAGATAGAAATCACTTCTTATTTTATCATGGATATGATTTGGGTGTTTATGTTTAACAACCGTTCCTTCGGGGACATCCGATAAAATTGGAACGATACAGAGAAGATTAGCATGAAAACTTAACAACCAGGTACATCAAGAATGGATTGAGACTCAGTGTAATGGTTAGAGATGTATATATCCTAATTACTAGGTTGGAACAACTGTGAAATAATCATTTTAGATCCAAATACATCACAAGAGAATTGATGCGGCTTAAGGAAGTACACAACTTGCTAGTAACCAATAATTATTCCCGATTGAACCAACAATCATTTCAATAGTGAATGACAATTACATGAAACTCAATGACAGCATTAGAGGAGGTGGTATTGACTGAATACGTTTGTGCGGTGGCAATTCCTCGTGCTAGTAGGAAAACACCAGACCCTCCAACGATGGGCATTCCAATCCCAACAATTCTACAGGGCATATTATTCCCCATAAGAACTGTACCACAACTGACCGATTCATAAGTATTGAACCAATCTTTATTCGGACACATGTGGTAAGAACATCCGAAGTCCAGAATCCATTCGGCATTCGAACAGACATCACCGACACTCACAGAAAGAACCATAAGTGAATCGCCGGAATCCTCTTCAACAATACCAACAACAACCTTCTCTTCATTTCCCGGTACGTATGCAATATTGGTTCTTGGGCCAAAACACTAAGAGTGCTACCATTGTACTTCCCACTCGTGAAGACAAAGTTCCTGGTTATTTGTATATCAACTTCCTGTAGCCCAGCATATGCATTCATCCCCTGCGCTCGGCCTAGTATCGTGGAGTTGAGCTCGGGCCCAACTGTCAATGGATCGTCTACCACGTAAATTGACCCGAAATTGGTGGGTGACTGAGAAGTGATGTTGGCTTGGGCCACTTCAACTGCACTTATGTTGTTGCCACTCACTGTGTTGTGCAAAAAGAAGTGAATCTTTGTTACCTTTTCTTTCATTTGGCCCAGTTCTTCGAACCATTTTCCCACAGCTTGAGGTGATTCATCGATGCCATGAACCATCGGCATGGCTATGACCATTGAGCAAAGCACTAAAATTGTAGCAACTGCTCCCATCTCTCTCTCTCTCTCTCGTAGTGACAATAATGTTTAAACAAGAAATTAAGTCATTGAATAATTACATAGCAAATGATAAGTACTAGTTCGACTATGCGTAATACCATGTGCACAAGTTATTCAATAATATTCAATTTGAGGAGTAAGCCAATGTACAACTACACGTGCCTACCACTATTTTGTTTTAGTAACATTTTGTCGATGTTGTCCTTATATGTTAGACTTTGTTTCACATCGCTCATCTAAACCATCCAAACTTGGTTAATAAAATATAAAAACTACTCTACCTATTGCCAATTGGTTTTAGGTTGGAACCCTCCAAGAAATCTAACATGATATCAGAGACAGGTCTTGGGTGGCCTCACCTCATGTGATCAAGTCTCTATAGCCCGAGTCAATTGCCTCACCTCATCAATTCATACGTCCACGTGCATCCGGACTGCACGTGAGGGATCGCCCAAGTCAAATCTCCTGGTTTCCTCAATTTGTACCTCCACGTGCATCCGGGCTGCACGTGAAGGGGAGTGTTAGACTTTGTTCCACATCGCTCATCTAAGCCACCCAAGCTTGGTTAATAAAATCTATAGGCTACTCCACCTATTGCCAATTGGTTTTAGGTCGGAACCCTCCAAGAAATCTAACATTTTAAATGTCTACATTGCGCTTTCTAATAAGGGGTGTTCCAGCTAGCTAGCCTAATAATTCTTTTGGAGTATACTTTTGTTTTTATATATTAAAAAAATGGCTTTTATAGTTTTTTCACTTTTTTTTTTTGAATTACTCTTTCGTCACGACTAAAAGAATTAGAAAATTAAAAAATATGAACCAAATTGACTGTTTTAGATTATTTTTGTTTGTAGTAAACTCTTTCAAGGTATTAATTAAAAAAATATTATATTTTATGTTCTTCGTCGAGATGAATCAATAATCCACACAAGCTATCCACCACTGTGAGAACCGTTGAAAAGTCCCTTGAATCCTCTCTGTTTGAATTCTCTCCATTGTAAGGATAATGTATCTGGAAATGATCGAATACCCTGTAAAATAATCTTAGAATCGTTACTGCCCGCAAGCAGTTGTTGACCCTCCAATACATTTTCATACCAAGAGGATCGATGCAGTATCATTACAGAGGTGCTACTAGTACAGATTTCATATCTGTACCAGTGAGTACATACCCTTTTTAGGCCCGTTTCGGGTCCTCAAAAAAATAATCGGAGCCGCTCATTTTGTTTAAAATATTTTGTTTATGAACCCTCCAAAAAATAAGCTCAATCTAGTATCAATTAGAGTATGTACGAAACGTCCAACTTTGTCCCAGAATTCAAGCTTGAATTCTAAAGCAAAGTTGGAAGTTTAGTAAACGTTCTTATCGATTCTGGATTGAGCATATTTTTTGAAAGGATTGTTAGCAAAATATTTTAAACAAAATGAGCGGCTCCGATCATTTATTTGGGACCCGAAACGAGCCCAAAAGACGTATGTACGTGATGTATGTACATGAACATATGTACTCATAGACTTTCCGGTATCATTATTCCCATATGATTAATCTGTACGTGTTTCAATATTGTATACATATGAATGAATTCACTATCGATCTGTTTACAGTACCCAAAATTGTTGTTCTATGAACTTTGTATTCTAGTTCGTAGTTTTTATAATTCCATGATGATATGTCAATCATATATATGATGCCACGTGGTGTTTGAAGATTTGCCCATCTTGAGTCTCCAAATGAAGACTTTGGAGGTGACTTTGAACACTTTCCGGTACGTGTGTAATCAGTATCCAAATAATCACATCTCAGAATTATGTGGTCAAATCATGAAAATTGGGTCGTGACATATGATCTTGTCTTCTCCTCTTCTGGCAAATTAAGTTAACATTCTTGCTTTGTTCTTCTATTTAAAAGAAAAAAATGTTGATTACGTTAATTTGGTGATGCCAAATTATTTTCGTGGAGAAGAACCTCATTATTAACGGCCTTTGGAGCCCGGTTGTTAGCCGGACTAATGTTAAGCGATTAAAATAAGAAAGGTGGATAAGATATATATATATATATATATAGAGAGAGAGAGAGAGAGTAAGCTTCTAATGCGGACCTCCGCATCCAGGCAAAGTGCGGATCACCCCATTTCTCCCCTTTCCCGATTGAATTTTTATGATCCAAGCCGTTCAATGTGTTCAGAACGTGATTTTAAGGGTACCCTCAAGAAATCGGCAAAAAAAAATGACCGGGAAGGGCTTGATTTGAGCAGTTTTTATTTGAACCATTCAATAAAAAATAAATAAAAACTGCTCGGATGAAGCCCTTCCCGATTTTTTTTTTTTGCTGATTTCTCGCGGGTATCCTTAAAATCACGTTCTGAACACATTGAGCGGCTCAGATCATCGAAATTCGATCGGAAAAGGGGAGATCCGCACTTTGCTTGGATGGGGAGGTCCGCATTAGAAGCTTACTCTATATATATATATGGTAGAAGAGGAGATTAATTCGGTACACAATAGTTGGTTTGTTTGGATTGGATAAAATTGGGTGGATAGTGAAAAAAGATAGTAATACATTGCTTGCCATTCAAAGTTCCTTTTAATGTCTACACTTTTAGGGGTGGGGAAGGATAATTGGAGAAGGGCGACTAAAAAAAATGGACAATTTTGGAGGTGGCCATAAATAGTCTTACTGCAGATGGACTATTAATTTAACCGATAAGATTAAATAGTTCGGATGTGTGCGTTTACCAAAGTAAATTTGGACAAATAGTCTAATGAACCAAATAGTCCAACAAACAAACAAGCTATTATATTAATTCCTCAAATTTTAGGTCGAAATACGTACTACATCACAAGAGAATGCCATTGCAAGAAAAAGAGTGAGCACACGACTTATTCATATAGATTATAATGCACGTTTAATTGAACCAACAATCATCTCAATAGTGAATGACAATAACGTGAAGCTCAAGAACAGCATTAAGGGTGGCGGTATTGAATGAATACGTTTGCGCGGTGGCAATTCCTCGTGCTAGCCGGAAAACACCAGAGCCTCCGACAATGGACAATTCGCGATACTTTTGTGGTTGCGAGTCTCGGGCTAAAACGCTAAGAGTGCTACCGTTGTACTTCCCACTCGTGAAGACAAAGCTCCAGCTTATTAGGAAATCAACTTCGGGTAGCGCAGCCCCTAAATAAATCCCCTGGGCTCGGCCTAGTATCGTGGAGTTGAGCCCGGGCCCAATTGTCAATGGGTCATCCAGCACGTTAATTTGCCCGAATTGGTTGGGTAACTTGGGGTTGGGTTGGGCCACTATAACTGAAGTTATGCCGGTACCATTCACGGTGTCGTGCAAATAGAAGTGAAACTTTGTTACCTTTTCTTTCATTTGGCCCAGCTCTTCGAACCATTTTTCCACAGCTTCAGGTGATTCATCGATGCCATGAACCATCGGCATGGCTATCATGACCATTGAGCAAAGCACTAGAATTGTAGCAACTGCTCCCATCTCTCCCTCTCTCTCTCTCTCTCTCTCTTAGTTGTCTCTCTAAGTTGTGTCTTTAATAGAGAGGTTTTTGCTGCTGCACAGTGGTTGCATTAGTTGACCTAATGATATTAAGTATTAATGTTTTAACAAGGAAGTCAATCAATAAGTATTTAAATGAGGAGTAGGAACTAAATCCGAAGGGGTATATTATATTATCTTTTTCGCCATTCAAAAAAAAGGCCTTAGACTTATGATTGTGCTCTCGATCTCCTAAAGTATCAGGGTTCGAAAGCTCTTAGGTGCTATCAGCTCATTTGGGGACAGTCCATACAAAGGATTTGTTGGGCCCCTGCTAGTTTACGGTGGGTTTATGGTCCCACAAAATTTGTCAAGTTGGTCTGGACACTGTGTTTTTTTTAAAAATGATAGAAACTAGTTTGATTTTATTGTAGTGTGGCAATTATATGGTATCCATATGTATTATCCCATGTGCACAGATCGTTTAATAAAAGTAAATTTGATGTGTAACCCAACAACTGCGCGCGCCTACCTAACCTTATTTTGTATTAGTCTATCTGTTGGAAAACCGATCTTCAAAATGAAGTTGTTGGAGATTTTCAAAATAAAATTGGATTTTAGTTTGGAATTTTTGGAAAGATACTGAGTGAGATTTTTGTGAAATGTTGCTATACCTTTTCATATGGGTTGTGACTTTATGTAAATGATTGTAACACCCATTAAATTGAGGTGTGTTCGTTTTGGGAAATATGTGATTGTTAGGAAGGGATGTGGAACATGGGGGTGCCTCTAAGAAGCATGACCCTTCCTAATTAATTGTTTAAAGGGTGCCTACTAACAAGCATGTTTCTTTCTAATAATGATCCTTCCTAACTGGTGTCTTCAAAGGACATGACCATTCCTTATGGTTGTTTAATAGAGACACAACCTTTCACACAAGGGTGCCTATAAGTCTATATATAGGCCATTAGTAAAGTCTTTCAAAAAATTGGAAAATTCCATACTGAATTGCTCTATTTCTCTCTACACATTCTCTTACTTGAATGGCAAACTGATATTCTATTATTCCACAGAAATAGAATATCAGTCCTTGGTTCTTTTATATTTGCTAAGTGGATATTCTATCTGTCTTCATTTGTGCAAACGCAAAAAGAAAGAACCTAGAGTTCGGATTCGATTTATCTTGAAGACGGAATATTTGCTGTAACCCGGTCCATACCTTCTAGTGGGGGCAAATACTGTCATTAGGAAAGCGTTCTCCTAACGCGACTCAAATTGCTTTTTCCGTTCCAGATTCTGAAGAGACGATGCCATCACATTCATCATTTTGAAGACCGGCTTTCCAACAATATCTAGCTTTCTAGGGGGTTAACAACTATTTGTTGATTTTGTCCATCGAAGTGTCACCATTGCTTTTGACTTAGGTTAATTAGGCTCCAAGAATTCTATATTACTCATGTTCTGAGAATTGGGGCTTTTTGGTTGCCAATTTTTGTGCATTTTATTAGGAACTCTTTGACATGCAGGTACCTCATGGGCTTTTACAATCAAGTTAGCTCGACATGTACGTTCAACTTGTTACAGAATTTATTTGAGATGGACTCGTTGCCTAAATGCACAGTTTGAAAATGTGTTGAGCGTTTTAGTTTAGTGAAAAGTACAACTCAACTAAAGATAGACAATAAGTTGTAGAAAAAAATTGAACTTGGTTTTCCTCCTACCCGAGTAGGAGGAATTCCTCCAACTAAGGACACATGGCACCTCTTGAATCGCCCAAGTCCCTTTCCTTCAAAATCCACGTCTTTCCTACCTAACAGCAATTAAACCTCATTTCACCACCGTTAACTCTAAATCTAACATTAACTCAACCACATCCAAAATGTAATAAAATTGCCTTAATCCTGGAGGGCTAAGAAGTCCTTTGATTAGGTGCGTTGCCAGATGCTTCCTCTTTTCAACTCCCAAGTCTTGGAGGGCTAAGAGAGTAAGGGTTTTCATGTTTTTTTTTTTATTGGCAAAAATAAATTTCATTCTCATAATTAACACGAAATACAGAGATAATAGGGATTTGGGTACACTGACCAAGGGTTTTCATGTTTGCCTGATTCACTCCCTCTCTGGTTTTTGAAAATTCGTGGATTTGATGGATTGACCTTTAATACCACTTTTCAACTCCTTAACATTGGAGGGCTAAGAGGTCTACCTATTGATGGCTGCTTTGGCCACAGCAGTTGCTGATGTAGATGGCATAGGATAGGACTGACTACCTTTGTTTCTGTTGCTGATGCTGTTTTATCTAAGCTTGGCAGTTTCACTGTCATGCTCTATTCTGAAGATACGTAATGGGTTTCTGCTTTGGTACTTCTGTCGATGTGAAGATGGATTGCCGTCTTTTCTTGATCTTTGGATGCTATTGATTAAAGGTTGTTCGCGGCACAGAATCTGCCATGTTATAAACCTTCAAATTGTGGAGATAATTGTTACAGGATTATGCTGCTGATGGTATTGTGTCCAGTTTGGAAAGGATACATACTGCTATTTTCTTGCTCTTGGAATTATGCTGGTGCTTCATGATTGGTTTACTGGTTAACCCCACGTCTTCGATGCTGAGGGTTCTACATTTACTCGGACTCCTATGAATCTTAATCGCCTTGGAGATTTCGATGCAAGCTGTTTTGGGAATGTAACACTGCTACATGTCTGGTTTTATTGGTTAGGCGGTTGGATGATTCCACTATCTCCTTGTGGCTCCATTCAATCTCTTGTTGGATGTATTTTTTCATTTTCATTTTCCTTTTCTTTTGGCCTTCTCTATGCTTCAAGATCTATTTTGTAACTAAAGTTTGGTCGCCTCGATGTTCCCTTTGTCGAGTTTTAATAAAAAAAAATTTGCCTATCAAAAAAAAAAAATTGCTTGAAAATGTAACAAAGAAAAATTCAAAAAGATTAATAAAAAAAACAAGAGACCAGCACGAACCCAACAAGTAAACGCCAACGGGAAAAGAAACATTTTTTTATGCAATACGGATCTTATTTGATAAATCTCGATGAGATCTTTTGAATGGTGCAAAAAAATCGAAAAAATTGTTTTGGGGAGTGCATTATTTTTAAGTTTGAAAAATTGCACGTAATTTCGTAGGTAACTAACTTCATGAGACGGAGGGAGTAGGAGTTTGGTTAGCGGCGGGAATTGGTTTATAGTTAATGTGGTTTAGAGTCAACGGTGGTGAAATGGGGTTAACGTAATTGCCGTTAGGCAGGAAAGGGCATGAGTTTTGAAGAAAAATGACTTGGACGAATTAAGAGGTGCCATGTGTCATTGGTTGGAGGAATTCCTCCTACTAGGGCAGGAGGAAAGCCGAGTTCAAAAAAGTTTAATGGAAACTAGGCCTGATTAATCAAATTTCAGGTCCAACTACATCACAAGAGAAATGTTGCGGCATTAGGAACTGCACGACTTCTTTTTTTTTTTACAAAATCGGCAGGTACACGACTTGCTAGTGCCATTTCTCTCTAGAAAAAAAAGAGAGACCACACGGTTTGCTAGTAGCAATACTTATTCGTGATTAATGAACCAACAATCGTTTCAATAGTGAATAACAATAACATGATACTCAACAACAGCATTAAGGGAGGTGGTATCGAATGAATACGTTTGCGCGGTGGCGATTCCTCGCGCTAGCCGGAAAACACCAGACCCTCCAACAATAGCCAGTTCGCGGTACGTACTCAGTATCGGGTTTCGACCGAAAACACTAAGAGTGCTGCCATTGTACTTCCCACTCGTGAAGACAAAGTTCCAGGATATTAGTAGATCAGTTTCCTGTAGCTCAGCCCCTAAATAAATCCCCTGGGCTCGGCCTAGTATCGTGGAGTTGAGCTCGGGCCCAATTGTCAATGGATCATCCAGCACGTTAATTTGCCCGAATTGGTTGGGTAACTTAGGGCTGGGTTGGGCCACTGTAACTGAAGTTATGTTGTTGCCGCTCACAGTGTCGTGCAAATAGAAGTGAATCTTTGTTAGCTTTTCTTTCATTCGTCCCAGCTCTTCGAACCATTTGTCCACCGCTTCAGGTGATTCATCCACGCCATGAGCCATCGGCATGGCTATCATGACCATTGAGCAAAGCACTAGAATTGTAGCAACTGCTCCCATCTCTCTCTCTCTCTCTCTCTCATTAATTGTCTCTTTAAGGGGCATGGAGAGGTTCATACAGCTGGATAGTTAAGTTTTATCAGTTGACCTACTGAGTAAAACGTTTTAACAAGAAAGGCAATAAGTCATGATAGGAACTAGTCTGTCTTTGTCGTAGTATGGCAACTTGATGGAATCTATAAACGTTATCCCAGCCACATGCGCACAAATTATATAATAATATCCAATTTGAGGAGTAAAGTACGCGTAGCTCGAATCAGTGGCGACGCAACATGCAGAGATGTGGCGTCGCCCCTGCCTAGCAGCCTAGCATGCATTGTGTTTTTCAGTCTAAATTGTACGTAAATATCTTGCTCAAAGAAACCCGGTACCGTTGCACTTAAAAAACTTGTACATATATATATTAGTTTTTCTCAGGGGTTGATATATTGTGAATTAATTAACTGGACAAGGTCAAGGCAGTTGGGGTGTTACTACTTATATTAGCCTATTGAAGATTATGATCAGTACTTGTTGTTTGTCAATGGTTTTTGCCAAGGGAGGTTGTTGGTACTGTGCAATCAGAACCTTATATAATTTGGAAAAATATACTATATATATGCTTCCTAATTCCTATAGAAGCCAGCTAGTAGATTGCGTGCGGAGATCGAATTAGAAGGAAAGCAAGGCCTCAACTAGAGGTGGCAAATGGGCGGGTTTGGACGGGTTGAAACGGATCACGGGTTGAATATGAGCGGGTCAAATACGGGTTGAATAGCAGACGGGTTGTAACGGGTCGGGTCAAATATGGGTCGTTAAGTTATTTGCGTGTGTGTTTGTGATCATGTGTGTTGCTTGAAACGGATCGGGTCAAATATGGGTCGTTAAGTTATTTGCGTGTGTGTTTGTGATCATGTGTGTTGCTTGAAAAGTTTTTCTCCTTTTTATTAGCGGAACGTATAACGCAATGGAGAATGAAGAAGAAGACTCTTCTGAATTATTCTACCAAATTATCTAAAGCGACACACATTTTACGGCAAAAGTAAAGGTATTTATGAAGCTGGTTGTGCGTGGAGGTAAGAGCCAGAGTAAAGGTATTTATAGGCTGTGAAATAAGGGGGTGTTCCACTTTATAAAAGTACTTTTTTTTTAAACGAAGATAATTTCAAGCTCAAAAATCATGTGTTTACGCAAATAATTTTCCTATCAATATGGATCTTATTTGATAGATTACATCGAGATCTTTTAAACGGTGTAAAAAAAATTAAAAAATTAATTTTTATTTTCATTATATTTGAACTTGAAAAACCTTCTTTTTTCAAAAATTCTTTTTACGGCACCTAAAACTCAAATATCTAAACATATTAATTTCGGATGAGCAGAACCCCAATTCCTTCACCTGCCAACGAAACTATTGTCTGAGGAAAAATATTTATTTATAGCATTACTGAATTGAGAATCATGTTTTGGATAGAAATATCTGCCGACAATGATCATTCTAGAAAATAGAATACATCCTTTTTCTTTTTTTTTTTAACCCACAGTACATTTTCTTCCTGATCGGTTACGTTGTTTGGACTTCGCTTCTCAAAAAAAAAAAAAAAATTACTATTAGCTAGAAAGTTTATTTCGAGAATGACCGCGGTGACGAAATCACAAGAAAAACTTTAGAGTATTGTATTTTAAATTTTAAGATTAAAATTGGGTTATCTCAGTTATTGATGGAAATAAAATAAAATAAAATAAAATTTTTGTTGACCAGCAACCTAGAAAATAGGAGTGCTAGATCAAAGAAGGTAGGAAACTAATTACTTGAGGAAATCTTGACTAAAGTAAAGAATTCCTAGTAAATTCTAATTTTTTTAAAAACCAAAATAATACTACTGTAATCTTCTAAAATCGCCCTGCATCAAACAAAAAGAGGCACCCAACATCCTCCAAAAATGGTACAATTAGGTATGTCCACATGACTTATTAGCAGTTCTTTGTACCGACCAAAAGTCACTGATCAATAATGACGGACAGTTACATTATACTCGGCTATTATGTCACCGGTAGCGGTATTGAACGAATAAATCTCCGAGGTGGCGATTCCACGTGCTAGTCGGAATACTCCGGACCCTCCGACAATGGGCAATTCACGGTACAAATTGAAGAGTGGATATCGTCCCAAAATGCTAAGTGTGCTACCGTTGTACTCTCCGCTCGTGAAAACAAAATTCAAGGTCATGAGTGTACCCACTTTCTCCAGCCCAGCCTCAGTAAAAGTCCCCTGGGCTCGGCCTACTATCGGAGAGTTGGGCTCTGGCCCAACTGTCAACGCATCGTCGATCACCGTAATCAACCCGAAAAAGGTAGATGTCTGGAAGGTATTGTTGGCTCGGGCCACCCTCACAGTGTTTTTTCCACTGACTTGGTCACTGAAGTAGAAGTGAAGCTTTGTTACCTTTTCCTTCATCATACTGAGGCTTTGGAACCACTTTTCCACTGCTTGTGGGCTTTCGTCGATGCCATGAACCATAGGCATGGCCATGATCATTGAGCAGAACAATAGAATTGCACACAACTGTTTTTCCATCTCTCTCTACTCTCTCTCTCTCTCTCTCTCTCTCTCTCTCTCTCTCTGTAATTGTGACAAAAAGGGTTGTGTATGGAGGCTATATATAGTTGGTTTAATGGGTGCAACAATTGAGCAATGCATTCCTCTACATTGAACTACTTAACAAATATTGCAAGATACGTACATTACGAGAATTAGATGTGGATTTCATCAACAAGGAAAGTAAGAAACGGTTGAGATTGGATCGTAGAATCAAGTCAAAGACTACAATATTGTACTTTCAGAATGCAATATTTAAGGTAAAAGCAGTTAGTGTTTTACTAAATGTAATTAGAATGAAACGATTTTACGCTCTACGCATCTTATTCTTTCAAGCCCTCTTTCTTCTGTCCGAATTGCTTGGTTCCTTCCCTTCCTTTGCTTTGCCAAAGAAAGGAATGAACCAAGTGCCATAGCCCCTTCTTTCCTACCTGAATCAAGGAAGCCAAACCCTCGTGCCAAAGAATGCGGAATGGAATGCCGTCTTCCTCTACCTCAAAACTCTTCATGCATACTTGACTAAAAAGCTTTCGGCTAGGCTTTCCGCCTTCTCTTCTCTGATAGTTCATTCCATCTATGCTAAGTTTACTAGTTCCTGTATTCAACGTAAAGTAAACTCTTTTCTCTCTCTAGAATTTCCTCACTCTCTAGTGTCTCAACAAATGAATACAACAATTATAGGCAAAGGCCAATTGGTCGCGGGACCCCTCCTGGGTTGCAGGACCTCTCCAGGGTCACGGGTCGCTGACTGGACCATGTTGCCAGCCTCGTTGACGGGACCCTATCACTACCCTGCTTGGCCGCGAGCCTACCTAGTGATCCTGTCACGGATTTCTGTTGCTGAAAATTGTCTATATTCTCAATAATCTCCCACTTGAAGATAACTAAAGCAACCAATATCAACAACCTCGATCAAAGTGGACGTAATGAACTTCACCCCTCCTGGTGTGACTCTGGGCCAAACATCTTCTTCAAGCATGAAGGCCAACTAAAGTAAAGCACAACTTCAACTTCTCAATGGTGACTGACTTTGTCGACATATTTGTTGGATTAAACCAATTTTTAGATTAAAGTGTCACCCAAATCACAGAAACTATGGGCCACCCGAATTAAAAGCCACATGCTTACCTAACCATGGTTTATACAGCATTTTGGTGCCCTTTCTACACCTTCTTATTTATCTTTTCCCTTTTCTCTCCCATTACGCTACAATATTGGCGAAATAGGCCTCTCTGCCGACTATCTAAGCCTTCAAAGTTTTTTGGTAAATCAAAGTCTTCATAGTTCAAAACAAGAACTAGCTAGCTAGCCCTTGGTTGGAATCTGGTTTCGAATCATGAATCCTTCATGTAGATAGAAATCACTTCTTATTTTGTCATGCATATGATTTGGGTGTTTCTGTTTAACAACTTAACAACCGTCCCTTCGGGGACATCCGATAAAATTGGAACGATGCAGAGAAGATTAGCATGGCCCCTGTGGAAGAATGATACGCACAAATCGAGAAATGGTCCAAATTTTTGCTTAGCAAAAAAAAAAAAAACTTAACAACTGGGTACATCAAGAATGGATTGAGACTCAGTGTGATGGTTAGAGATATATATATATATATCCTAATTATTAGGTTTTTTTTTGGAACATGATAGAAATGCATTGATAATAATAAAGGGAAATTACAACTGTGCTGTCGCCGTTACAATAATGAAGACACGCCAGCGACGAGCGAAGACCAAACTAGGGCCTTAGGAACAGAACACAGCGTACTAAGCCACAAAACACAGAAGAACAACCACTATGCTATCGCTAGAAGATAAAGGCCAACAAGAGGCCTAGGGATGCTGGCGACAAGCGAAGGCCAACAGGGGCCTAATGAACGGAACATAGTGTGGAGAGAGTCAGGGGCGGACCTAAGATTTGGTTGTAGTGGGGTCAAATATCTACCACACATATAATTTATTTTTCGTACGTAAAAATCGGATAAGGAATTGAATTATACGAAAATGAAAAATAAAGAGTAGAAACTATTCATATTAGTATATTAACAAAACTCATCTACCATTGCTAAGAAAAATTGTTATTTGTAGAAATTGACTACTTGCTTTTGTCTTTGCAAGAGTCTATGCTTGCTTTTGACTTTGTGGAGAGAGGAAAAACGTTGGGTTCTTTGCATAACGTCACAATCAAATAGAGCAAGAATTGTAAATTCTATGGGATCTTCAGGGCAAAAATATTATCTTTTGGGGCAAAATTACGAAATACTCCTCAAAACTATACCTGCTCTAGGGGTATTTTGGAACTCAACGGGGTCACGTGACCCCGCTTGCCATAGTGTGGTTCCGCCCCTGGAGAGAGTGATGTGCCTGTGGCCAAAACAAGGACAAACGGAAACTATTAAGACAGCGAAAACAAACCCAAAGCCGCCAACCCTACACTACAGCTGAAAAACTTTTAACAAAACCTAAACTAATGCAACCCAAAAGAACCCCAGAGGAGAGCATCCACCAACGAGCCATCAAGCCAAAAGAGCCCACCACATCAACCGAAGGTGACCATGCTGCTGGCCGGATCGCGCCCATTTTAACTGGCGGCTGACACAGATCGGGTAGTCATTCAACCAATCTCCACAAACCTTCAGCAGCAAACCTGCAAGAAAAAATAAAGATCCCAAACCAAAATCTCAGCCATGCACTGGTAAAACCCGATCGGATCCGACGGGGAAGGGAAGAAACGAGAGGAGAAGTCGGATCCAATCGGAAAACAAAAGGAGGAAAAGACCGATCAGACGGAAGAGGGGGCCAATTAGGTTGGAACAACTGTGAAATAATCATTTTAGATCCAAATACATCACAAGAGAATTGATGCGGCTTAAGGAAGTACACAACTTGCAAGTACCAATAATTATTCCCGATTGAACCAACAATCATTTCAATAGTGAATGACAATTACATGAAACTCAATGACAGCATTAGAGGAGGTGGTATTGACTGAATACGTTTGTGCGGTGGCAATTCCTCGTGCTAGTCGGAACACACCAGACCCTCCAACGATGGGCATTTCCCGGTACGTATGCAATATCGGGTCTTGGGCCAAAACACTAAGAGTGCTACCATTGTACTTCCCACTCGTGAAGACAAAGTTCCTGGTTAATTGCATATCAACTTCCTATAGCCCAGCATATGCATTCATCCCCTGACCTCGGCCTAGTATCGTGGAGTTGAGCTCAGGCCCAACTGTCAATGGATCATCTACCACGTAAATTGACCCAAAATTGGTGGGTGACTGAGAAGTGATGTTGGCTTGGGCCACTTCAACTGCACTTAAGTTGTTGCCGCTCACTGTGTTGTGCAAGTAGAAGTGAATCTTTGTTACCTTTTCTTTCATTTGGCCCAGTTCTTCAAACCATTTTTCCACAGCTTGAGGTGATTCATCGATGCCATGAACCATCGGCATGGCTATGACCATTGAGCAAAGCACTAAAATTGTAGCAACTGCTCCCATCTCTCTCTCTCCCTCCTAGTGACAATAATGTTTAAACAAGAAATTAAGTCATTGAATCATTACATAGCAAATGATAAGTACTAGTTCAACTACGCGTAATACCATGTGCACAAGTTATTCAATAATATTCAATTTGAGGAGTAAGCCAATGTACAACTACGCGTACCCACCACTATTTTGTTTTAGTAACATTTTGTTGATATTGTCCTTTTAAATGTCTACATTGCGCTTTCTAATAAGGGGTGTTCCAGCCTAATAATTCTTTTGGAGTATACTTTTGTTTTTATATATTAAAAAAATGGCCTTTGTAGTTTTTTCTCACTTTTTTTTGTGAATTACTCGTTCGTCTCGACGAGATAAATTAGAAAATTGAAAAAAAAGAACCAAAATTGAATGTTTGCAACAAAATACAAGAATAATCAAAAAAAAAAAATTGTCTGTTTTAGATTATTTTTGTATGTTGTAAACTTTTTCAAGGTATGAATAAAAAAAACTATATTTTATGTTCTTCGTCGAGACCAATCAATAATCCACAAAAGCTATCCAACACCGAGAGAATCGCTGAAAAGTCCCTTGAATCCTCTCTGTTTGTTTTTGTTTTTTTTTCTTATTTCTTATTTCTAAGTCTTTGCTTTACCCTAACTTCCTTATTCTAATACCTTTTGTCGTTTTCCACCTTAAATCTAAAGAAGATTCCCATGTTTCCTTCGTTAGTTTTGTCAAATAGACTTTTGATTGCCAAGTAAAATCTTCTTTCATTACCAAAAAAATAAAACAAAATCTTCTCTCCATTGTAAGGATAATCCGGAAATGAATACCCTATAAAATAATCTTAGAATCGTTACGCAACCAGCACTTGTTGACCACCCAATACAATTTTATACCAAGAGGCTAGGGTCGATGCAGTATCATTATTCCCATGTGATTAATCTGTGTTTCAATATTGCATACATATGAATGAATTCACTCTCTGTTTACAGTACCCAAAATGATAATACATGTCAATCATATGATGCCGCGTGGTGTTTTGAAGATTTGCCTATCTTGAGTCTCCAAATGAAGACTTTGGAAGTAACTAGCTTTGAACACTTTCCGGTACGTGTGTGATGAGTATCCAAATTAATAATCACATCTCAGAATTATGTGGTCAAATCATGAAAATTGGGTCGTGACATCTTGTAATATCCCAGCTTTGTTCTTCTATTTAAAAGAAAAAATGTTGATTACGTTAATTTGGTGATGCCAAATTATTTTCGAGGAGAAGAACCTCATTATTAACGGCCTTTGGAGCCCGTTTGTTAGCCGGAC
Organism: Rhododendron griersonianum; assembly: GCA_018127125.1. Taxonomy (NCBI): domain Eukaryota; kingdom Viridiplantae; phylum Streptophyta; class Magnoliopsida; order Ericales; family Ericaceae; genus Rhododendron; species Rhododendron griersonianum. The sequence continues at coordinate 47,881,114 of CM030798.1, read as the reverse complement.
TAATGTTAAGCGATTAAAATAAGAAAGGTGGATAAGATGATGATTTATATGGTAGAAGAGGAGATTAATTCGGTACTCAGTAGTTGGTTTGTTTGGATTGGATAAAATCATAAAATTGGGGGGATAGTGAAAAAAGATAATACGTTGCTTGCCATTCAAAGTTCCTTTTAATATATATATCTACTTTTAGGGGTGGGGAGGGATAATTGGGTAATTGGAGAAGGGCGACTAAAAAAAGGGAATTGACTTCTAGACTTCTCTTTTTACCACATACACTCTCTTTTTTGTCCTTATTCATGTGAATTTACCCTATTACACTTTCATAAGTTCATTTTTTTACATATTAAGAGGCAATAGAGTAAATTCACACCAAATAAAGACAAAAAAATGAGTGTATGTGGTAAAAAGGAGAGTGTAGAAGTCAATTTAAAAAAAATAATTTTGGAGGTGGCCATAAATAGTCTTACTGCAGATGGACTATTAATTTAGTCGATAAGATTAAAGAGTCCGGATGTGTGCGTTTACCAAAGTAGTCTAATGAACCAAATAGTCCAACTAACAAACAAGCTATTATATTAATTCCTCGAATTTTAGATCGAAATACTACATCACAAGAGAATTCCATTGCAAGAAAAAGAGTGAGTACATGACTTATTCGTATCGATAATAATGCACGTTTAATTAAACCAAAAATCATCAATCTCAATTTTTTTTTGAACGGCAAAAAAAGGAATTTATTAATCATGATAATGGAGCACATCAAGGACTTATTCATCGATCTCAATAGTGAATGACAATAACGTGAAACTCAAGAATAACATTAAGGGTGGCGGTATTGAACGAATACGTTTGCGCGGTGACAATTCCTCGTGCTAGCCGAAAAAAACCAGAGCCTCCGACAATGGGCGCGTAATTCGCGATACTTTTGTGGTTGCGAGCCCGAACTCGTGAAGACAAAGTTCCAGCTTATTAGGAAATTAGAAAATTAGAGGCCGGTCCTCCTTTCTAGCCTCGGTATGATCCCAACCGTGAAATTTTCCCCCGAAGCTGGATGGCTCGGGTATATTGGGTGATGGACGTTTTTGCCCTTTTCCGGGTTTACTATATATAGGCTTGTTTTCAAATCGAAAAGAATATTGGCCGAGAGAGAAGACTGAGAGAGAGAGAGAGAGAGAGAGAGAGAGAGAGAGAGAGAGAGAGCGATCGCTATTGCGATCGTGAGAGCGATCTCGAGAGAGAGAGAGATCGAGATCGAGATCTAGGGAGAGATTGCGATAGAGGGAGCGATTGACGTCTAGCTTGAGCGATTGATGTTCGATTGAGAGGAGGAATTGCGTTGGATTGAGATTCAATTGCGTTGGATTGAGATTCAATTGAGATTCAATCGATCTGTTGAGGTATTTTTTGTGTATATTGTTAGATTTGATTAGTTATTCAGTTAATGTACTTTTCATTTAGCAGTGATGTATGTTGCTTTGTGATTCGTTGTAGCTTTGTGGTGCTTGAGGAGATGCCGGTTGATGGAGTCGAGCAGATGAGGTATTTAATGTCGTTTTTGTTGTTAGATTTGATTATTTCAGTGTTTATGTGATTGTTTTGATATATGAGAACTGTTTTTAGATCTATGAGAACTGGTTTCTGAACTACGAGAGCTGGTTTCTGAACTATGAGAACTGGTTTTGAACTATGAGAACTGTTGTTAGATTGAGGCCTAGCTTGAATTATTATTGTGTTTGTTGTTAGATTTTGATGTGAACAGTCTTTTCGTGTATTTTTCATGAGAACTGTGTTTATTTATATGAGAACTGTGTTTATTTATATGAGAATTGTGTTTATTTGATATATGAGAACTGTTTTTAGATCTATGAGAACTGGTCTCTGAACTATGAGAACAAACACAATAAATAAACAGTTCTCATATGATTTTGATGAGAACTGGTTTCTGAACTATAGTTCTCATATGATTTTTCATGAGAACTGTTTAAATGTCGTTTTATGTTGTTAGATTTTTGATTATTTTACTGTTTTATGTGATTTATTTAAATGTCGTTTATGTTGTTAGATTGAGGCCTAGCTTGAACTATTATTGTGTTTGTTGTTAGATTTTGATGTGAACTGTCTTTTTGTGTATTCTGCATGAGAACTGTTTATGAGAATTGTGTGTTTTTTATATGAGAATTGTGTTTATTTATATGAGAACTGTGTTTATTTATATGAAAACTGTGTTTATTTAGGGAAATGGAGAAATCGTTGATCTTGTTTTGTAAATACAATGGATTGTGTGCTGGAATAAAGTTGTCTCGGTCTTCGAGAATCGGAGATTTTATGAAGATATTGTGTGGCAAGTTCAGTGAGTTGAGAAGACACTCATTGCAACTCTTTTATGCTATACGTGATCATCCTAGCACCATGTTATATAATGATGAAGATTTGGAGGTGATGTTTGCTGTAGCTGATAGTATTGGATTGAATTGCATTGAAGTTACAGTTGTAGATAGTCATGGTTTTGATAGTGGTACTAGTGGGTGTGGTGGTGATGTTGGTGCTAATAGTATTGGGTTTTTTGATAGTGGTGGTGATGTTGGTGCTAGCACTAGTAAGGGCATTTCTTTCAGTGGGCAAGGGTTAGTCGTCCATCGATTGGAATCAATGGGAGATGTAGGTAAAGAGGATGATTTGGGAGCTATGTTTTGCCCGCATCAGCAGCGTCCAAGGTTGTCCGATGCGTGGAAAGAGCTTATTAAAAGTGTTGGTCAGTTGTTTGTTGGGGGTTCGGAAGGTTTTCGTGATGCATTGCGGAAATATTCAATTGTTCATTCTTTTGAGTTTGACTTTGTAAAGAATGAAACAGAGAGAGTGACTGCAGTTTGTAAGGTAAAATCTTGCAAGTGGAATATCCATGCTAGACTTGACAAGGTCAGTGGTTGCTTTTACATCAAGAGGTATTATAAAGTTCATTCTTGTGGTGTTGCTGGGCGTACGACAAAGAACTGTCATGCTAATTCAACTCTGATTAGTCAATTGATAAAGGATGATGTTCGAGACAAGTCAAAGAAACGTCCTGTTGATGTTGTTGATGATTTGAAGGAGTATTATGGGGTGGATGTGTCATATAATCGTGCTTGGTTAGCTGTCCAGAAAGCCAAGTTCAGTGCATTTGGAGATTATTCAGATTCTTTTAATCAACTTCAATGGTATCGTAATGTTGTTTTGAATTCGGATCCTAGAAGTGTTTTTGATGTTGAGTGGGATCAAACCACAAATCGGTTTTTGAGGTTGTTTGTAGCGTTTGATGCCTCTGTACAAGGATTTAAGCACTGCAGGCCTGTTTTGTCCGTTGATGCAACGTTCTTGAAGGCAAGGCATATGGGATGCTTGATGTCTGCTTCAGCTAAAGATGGTAATGTAGGTATGAAATAGATCACATATACAATTCTCATATGACTATAACATACAGTTCACATAGGCTATAATGCACTATGAGAAATATGAGAACTGTTTTCAGAATTATGTGAACTGTTTTCAGAATTATGAGAAATGGTTCCTGAAGTATGAGAACTGGTTTCTAAAGTATGAGAACTGTTTTCAGAACTATGAGAACTGGTGTCTGAACTATGAGAACTGGTTTCTTATAGTCATATAGGATGCTTGATGTCTGATTGAACTGGTTACTGAATTATTTTTTACTTCTCAGGTCTATTTCCATTGTGCTTTGGTGTGGTTGATTCTGAGAATAATGATAATTGGCTCTGGTTTATGGAGAAGTTGCATGGTATTTTGGATGAAGAGAGAAGGGTTGTTTTTATATCTGACCGTCACAGAGGAATAAAAGAGGGTATTGCTAAGGTGTTTCCTTCAAGCTTTCATGCTTACTGTCTCTATCATTTGAAGGGTAGCTTGCGTACTGCTTTGGCGCCCACAAATGTCAAGTATAAAGAGAGTTTGATTAGAGTTTTTTCGAAATGTGCTTATGCTCCCACTGTGGCAAAGTTTAATCAGCATATGGGTAATTTGCTGAAACACGGAGGTGCAGCTGTTGTTCATTTTCTGTCGGAGTTGCCTAATGAGCGCTGGGCGAATGTTTTTTTCCCGGGGCAACGTTATGGAGCAATGTCCTCTAGTCTAGCTGAGTGCTTTAACTCATGGATATTGAAAGAGCGTGAATTGCCCGTGTTGGATATGGTTGATCGTATTAGGAAGAAGATGATGAAATTAATGTGTTTGAGGAGAGAAAGGGCAAGTAAATGGGAGCAGGTGATTTGTCCTTATGGGGAGTCTCGGTTGGAGAATTTATATGATTTAGTTAAAACATGGAAAGTGATTCCTTCAAGTGCTGATATATTTGAAGTTGACACCGATCCGTCTGTATGTGTTGATATTGGGAGGCGTACATGCAGTTGTTGTTGGTGGCAGTTGAATGGATTTCCTTGTTGTCACGCTGTCTGTGCTATCAAATATAGTGGTAAGGATTTGAACTTGTATGTAGAGCGTTATTTTCATGTTGAGAGTTATCATCAGGTGTATTCAAAACCAATTTACCCGGTTGCATCATTGTTGAAAGGTGATGTGGTTGATTGTGGTACTAGTATTCTGCCACCCTTGTCAAAGAAGCCTCCAGGGAGGCCTAAGAAGAAGAGGATTCGTTCGAATGGGGAGAAGGTCAGAGAAATGAAGTGTGGTAGGTGTGGGAAGATGGGGAATCATAACAAACTTACTTGTAAGGAGGATTTGAGGCCTGATTTTTAGATTTTAATAATTGAGTCATACAAAAAACAATGTTATTGGATTTGATCTGTGAAATAATTGTTGACATTAAGAAAAAATTTGGAATTTTGTTACTAATTCTGTGTTTTGAGTCATTTTTTGGACTGTGTATTTTCTATGAGAAGTGTTTTTTTTTGTCTGCGAACTGTGTTAAGGCATATGATGACTGTGTATTTTCTATGAGAAGTGTGTTTTTTCTATGAGAAGTGTGATTTTTTCTATGAGAAGTGTTTATTTTTCTATGAGAAGTGTTTATTTTTGTATGAGAACTGTGTTAAGGCATATGAGGACTGTGTACTTTCTATGAGAAGTGTGTATTTTTCCTACGAGAAGTGTGTCTTTTCCATGATAAGTTAAATTCTAACACAACATGCAGCAGATTAAAATACACCAAACCATACTAACAAATAGGAAACGAATTAACATACACCAAACCATACTAACAAATAGGAAACGAATTTTAACATAGATGAAATCAACTTTAACATGCAGAAAATCCTAATTATCATCAGAGTCAGATAGGAGTCATTACAGCATCACTAGTTTGACCCAACTACAAACCCTAATTTTCATCAGACTTAGATTCCATAATCATTTGAGGACGTAGCCAAAAAGGAGCAAAAAATCCCCAAAATGATGATGAACCCCAACTACAAACCCTAACTTTTCAAAAAAGTAGTTGGGGCCACCAAATCCTAACTTCTACTGTGCATCTTCGAGCTCCTTTTCCTGTTCTTCTCTGTGAGCGTCCATCAATGCCTTCATCTCCGTCTTGAGGCGGATAAGATCTATGCTCTGTATCCTGTGCAGGCGGTGCATGCGATCCACTTCAGCTTTGAGAGGAGCCACATGCTCCTCGATGATCTTCTTCACTGCATCCTCCATCGGTGAGATTATTGGAGCGTTGTTCGGTGGTGTGTTGGTCGGAGCGTTCTGATTTGTTGCTGCCATAGTAGTTTGCCTCAGAGATTTCTTCTCTCTCTCTCTGAGGAATAGGGACAGGTGTGTGCGGTTGTGTAAAACTCTTCAGGTATTTATTGGAGTGAGACGGCGGTAGTGGTACACGTGGTGAGTCGTTTCACTTTTTTTTTCGGTGAGTCGTTTCACTTTTTTGGCAATTTGTTTAATATGAATGAAATGAATTTTCGACGTACAAAAAAAAAACCGAATGAAATGAAATAAAGAAGGGAAAACATCCAGATGTATAAAACACACATCCTAGATGGAATTGATTGATCCAAATACAAGGAGACGTCATACAAAGAAAGCACCATACTTAAACAAGAGATCTACTAAGAAAGGAAAAAAAAAACAGCCAGATTGGAAAATTATATCCCTAGTTAGTTGGTGGTTGTCTTCTTGGTCGCACGTTTCTGCTGGATGTGGCTTCTTCGGTTTCCTTTGCCAAAATTTTGGCAAGCTTGCCATCTTTGCAGATCTGCACTTGCTTCTTGAGAAGGTCGATGCTGTCCTGGTTTTCCAAGGATCGGCCTTGGGTTTCATCAAGTTTTTCACGGGTCTCTTTGAGTGATGCATCAACGGCATCTTTGATGAGTCTTGCCAAGTTTTCTGCCATTTTGTAGGAGTTTTTTTGGGTGTAGTTGTGATGAGGGTGGGAAATGAAGAAATTGGAAGAGGAAGAGTGGTATTTATAGGCTATAGAAAATAGGGTTTCACGTTTTAAGATGTAATTTACAAAAATATCCTTTACATTTTTTTATGAGAATTGGTTATTTTCTATGAGAACTGTGAATTTTCTTATGAGAACTGTGTTTTTTCTATGTGAATGGCAAATTTTTCTATGAGAACTGTGTTTTTAATCTATGCGAACTGCAAACTGTGGACAATGAACAATGGAGTTCAGAGAAAGATGATTTCATATCTTCATTAACTTCACATTTTTCATTGCATTTGCTGTCCTTGTGTTATATTCATTAACCACTATACAATTCTTGAACAACACCACTACCAACTTTGATGAGTAAGTTGAATCTATGCCTGTTTTTCCTTCTCTTGAAGAAGCTCCTGGTCGTCATAAAATTTTTGCAGTCTGAGATTTTCCATCCTGTTATGATAGATCTCTGGAGTCCATGATCTATTCGGGTCACTGACAAATGCTTCCACAATATCAGCTCTCATTTGAAGGCATTGTTGCTTTGATAGGTCGCTTTGAATTGGTTGTTTCATTAGCTTTTGGCGAATGATGTAGGCAACAACAACTGCACAATCAACCCTGTGAATACAAGACTAATGTTAGGATACTTACAATCAACCCTGTGATGAGTTTTGGAAGTTGAAAGGATACTTACGAGCCTGGTTCTTGTTGTGGTGTATTGTTGAGGAGCTTTGCGGAGGTTTTAATCTTCTTATTGCTGTGTTGGTTGATGTAGTTCGTGACATTATTTCTCTGTTACAGAATATGATCATGGATACATTAACGATACACACTTCACATAGTCTGTTCACGTAGACTACAATACACAGTTGAAAGAGTTCATACCAGAGTGGCAGTTGCTTCACAGTATTTATCTCTTCTCCCTTGTCTGCGGATGGAGTTGTAGAACCTCCATTCTTGGTCAATGGTGTCTAGCTCAAGCAAAGTATAATGGCTTGAGCCATATATTGGGATAAGGATTGTTCTGGTTTTCAAAATCTTTGAGCTGACGGCATCAAGTGCTCTTTTAGCTGAGTTTTGATCACCTCCAAGGAAGGTCTGTTTGGTAAGAAGATAATTAGTCAACTTCTTTAACTGTGATTGTATGCTACATGAATTGTGAGAGAGTGCTTCCTTTTCTTACTGATGAAAAGCTGTTGAAGACATACGGCATACCTTGTTGGTAATCTTCTATTCCCAATGAAAAGGATGGTCCAGATGTTGGTGGTAGTAGTGTTGTAGTCAGCAAGTGGACATAGGCATCTATTGGCTGTATCAGAATGTAAAAAGAATTTGTTTATCACGTACAGTTCTGATAGAAAAAAACACAGTTCTCATACAAAAGCACAGTTCTCATTCAAAAGCACAGTTCTCATATACACTTCTCATAAAATACAGAAATAGAGTTGCTTGTTTTTGTGTGTGTGTGTTACCTGGCCTGTTAATTCTTGATCACATAGCAGAAACCTCACATCTTCTTGATATATGCGCAGGTTAGGGTCTTCACAATCCCATATGTGTGTACTGCATGATATACATAACATTAGGTAATTTGAAATGATTTAATGACAGTAAATTGTTGGGTTTAGCATTTTTACCATCCCTCCTCGAGTTCCCAAAATTTTCTGATTGTTTCTTGGCATTGGTCAGGTAGCAAGGCAAGGACAATGCGTGCCTTCTTTTCTAGGGGAGCAATCTTGTTATCAAGTTTCTTGATTTCTGCTTGTGGCTCGTCAGTTTCGTCAAGGACAATTGGTTCTTTTTTGTGACCATCCTTTGTGATTGAACCGTAGTAATAGTTTTCATCTTTGTTTTGCTTTCGTGGTCTTTGTTTTGCATTGTCATCTTTGTTGTCTCCTTCAGACTTTTTCTTGGCAAGAGCGTATAGTTGTGTAACTTCATGCACCACTTGCTCAATCTTCTGATCAGTGTACGTTTGTGTGATGTTATGTATTGATTCCTCACTTCTTTGTGTGAGCAGAGAGGAATCAGTCTCGACAGCTGGTAAATGCTTTTGAGGTTCTTTGGTATGTCGCGGTTGGATGGAAAACTTGTTGGTGAGGGAAAGCTTGTTGGTTAGGCTGCGTATTTCTGCATCTTTTTGAACAATTATAGCCTTTTGCCTTTGTTCGGTTGTGTTCAAATACTTTTGCAGCTGGCCCTTTTCAGTTGTTAGGGATTCAATTTGCATTGTAAGTGCCTTTTTGTTGTTGTCGGACATAGCATCCATATTCTGTAGCGTTTCTTTCAGTGAATCCCTTTCTTTTCTCATTTCCAAGAGCTGATTTTCCATTTCATCCCTGTCCTTTTTCAAAACGTTGGACAAAGTATCCATCTTCTGTAGCTTTTCTTCTGCCTTTTTGTTGTTGTCGGACATAGCATCCATATTCTATAGCGTTTCTTTCAGTGAATCCCTTTCTTTTCTCATTTCCAGGAGCTGATTTTCCATTTCATCCCTGTCTTTTTTCAAAACGTTGGACAAAGTATCCATCTTCTGTAGCTTTTCTTCTAGTGAATGTCTCTCTTTTTCTATTTCCAACAGCTGATTTTTCATTGCATTGTTGTCCTTTTGCAAGTCTGCAGTCTTCTCTATAAGGACCTTGTGTTGTTCTTGGGTCTGCAACATTGTGTTGGACATAGTAACCATCTTCTGCAGCTTTTCTTTCAGTGCATCCCGTTCTTTTTTCATTTCCTCCAGTTGATTTTTTATTGCATCCTTGTCCTTTTGAAGTCCGTGGTTTTGTTGTTCAAGTATTTGTTTTTGATTCTGAAGATATTGGACTTGTTGCTGGAGATCCTTGATGATAACTTGATCATTGTCCTCCAGTAAGTTGTCATTGAATTTACCCATCTGGCTGTGCTCTTTAATTACGCCTTGACTGAAACTAATGGAGTCAAGAGGTTGGTAGGTACTTGGAACCATAGTCTCGCCTGATTGTGATTGTGAGAACACTGCTTGTTGTTGCTGAGGAGATGATGTTGACACAAGAGGAGATGTTTGCTGTTTTTCAGTTAAGTGTATCTCATCAAGTCGTTGTACTGCCGGACTTTGAGGAGATTGTGTATGCTGCATCATCTGTGATATAGTTTCCCTGTCATTGTCATCTACAACTTCTGGGTGTGCCATGCTATAGACTTGAGCCTCTTGACATGTTTCTTGAAGTTCCTCCTCATATACCTGAAAGATGTGAACTCACAATCAGAGGAAAGATGTGAACTCACAATCAGAATTGTGTATTTTTTTGTATGAGAAGTGTGTTATCATAGAAAAATACACAGTTCTCATAGAAAAATACACAGTTCTCATAGTAAAAACACAGTTCTCATAGACAGTTCTCATATACAGTTCTCATGTATAATACACAGTTCTCATAGTAGAATACACAGTTCTCATAGAAAAATACACAGTTCTCATAGAAAAACACACAGTTCTCATAGTAAAATACACAGTTCTCATAGAAAAATACACAGTTCTCATAGACAGTTCTCATAGAAAAATACACAGTTCTCATAGAAAAATACACAGTTCTCATAGTAAAACACACAGTTCTCATAGTAAAACACACAGTTCTCATAGACAGTTCTCATAGAAAAACACACAGTTCTCATAGTAAAACACACAGTTCTCATAGAAAAACACACAGTTCTCATAGAAAAATACACAGTTCTCATAGGAAAATACACAGTTCTCATAGAAAAATACACAGTTCTCATACCGTAATTTTGACATTGCTCAAATCATCAAAATCATCAATTTTTTTTCCAGGTCTGAGGTGTTCCAGTTTAGTAGCCTTGGAATTGCTTCATTTTTTGGTCGTGGAATCAAATCTGTATGTTCGCAAATCCAGTACTGCAAAAACAGGTAAAAGGAAATTATTAAAATAAAAGAAAATTATTAGAATACACAAAAACACTTCTCACAGCAAAAATAGATTTAACTTACCATCAATGCCACCACACATCCTGTTGCATCTCTTGGTTTGTCATGGAACTTGTGCATTGATGTATTCAATGTTTTTGCAATGAATTGTGCCCAGTCATAGTCTTTTATTTCTTCTATTTTTTCCATGCAATGCACATATGTCCATGCAATGGTGACTCCTGATGTGGAGAAGAACAACGTCAGGCAAATGAACATGCATATGAGGCGGACTACATCTCGGATGTCTTCATCAGTTATGGATTCCTCTCTTTTTTGCAGTATTTCGTTTATCATGTCTTTCATCTTTTTACTACCAATCCTTGCTTCTTGGATCCCCCTTCTTGTTGCAAATGCAACATCACTTTTCTTCTTGTTCAAATCTCCTATTGGTTTGTTCCCACAAGCTATTCCAAAGATTAGCTTGATGTCATTCCTTGTTATGGCAACCTTTTTACCACCAATGAGGAACTTGCTGTCATTGGTATCATAGTTCTCAATGATACTCAGGATGGGTTTATCGTGCTTCATGCAAGCTTTTTCGGCCAACTTGCCTTTCTTAATGGCATCAATCAGCATCCAAAACGGTGTTTGTTTCAACAGCTCTAAGTGGGCATTGTTCAAGTTCAGTTTTGACAATAGCCCAAGCGTTCCTATTACATTGGATCTGAATGTGCATTGCTTTTGGGTTTGGGTTTGGGAGTCTGGTTCTGGTTCAGATTCTTGGGTAAGCCTTTGGCGTTTCTTGGCAATGTTTTTTTGTTTTGGGCTTTGTCTTTTCTTTCCCCGAGTTTGCGAAGGGGACTGGGATGCTTGGCTAACCATTGAGGTTGCTGGCCTGTCAGGTTGAGTTTTTGATCTTGTAATGACTCCTGCCTCCTCCATTGTTAGTGTTCTTGGTCTGATCTCGTAAGAAGTTTTTAAATCTTGTGTGCAAGTCTTCTTGTGCCCTGTTAAATATATGAACAAAAGTGAGATAGAGTGTTTATGTTGGCTCATCATAGGTATAGCACACAGTTTGCATAGACAGTTCTCATGGAGAAATACACAGTTCTCATAGTGAAATACACAGTTCTCATACAAAAAAACACAGTTCTCATAGAAAAATACACAATTCTCATAGACAGTTCTCATAGTAAAATACACAGTTCTCATGTATAATACATAGTTCTCATAGGAAAATACACAGTTCTCATTAGGGGTGAGCAAAAAATCCGTAAAACCGTGAATCCAGTCCAAAACAATCCAAACTGAAATATTTGGTTCGGTTTTTTAGTAGTATGGTTTGGTCATGGTTTAAAAAAAATTAGAAACCGCATTATATGGTTCGATTTATGGATTCACATTTATGGTTATGGTTCCAAACCGATTCAAACTGCACAATACATACATACATATATATATATATTTATAGTTATATATATAATTTAATTATGGGAGCTTCACTCAACTACTTTTCTAATTTATTGATCCTATTAATCTACTGCAATATTTAGTTTTCCTTCCTTGCCAAGATGTTTAGTAGTTGGTTTACTTTAGTGAATTATCACTATTTCATTTTCTTAGTTTAAGACTTGAAACAATTGTTGGTATTCTACTCTTAATAAGTTGGTTGATATTAGTGTGTTTTGGTAATTTGAATGGAATTGGTTTTAATATATACTCCCTCCGTCCCCTTTTTATAGTCCAGTATTCTATTTTGGGTTGTTCCTTAATAAGTGTCCATTTTGTAAAGTTAGTGGGGAAAAGTTAGAACATTTTCCATTTTGCCCCTAAAAATAGATTCCATTTTGAAAAGTTAGTGAGGAAAAATGTAATGATTATGTCTCCATAGAAGGTAAGTAGGGAAAGTGGAGGTAAAAGTTGATGTGAAATGTGTAATAATGATATTTTCATAATAAGTTGGAGTTACGAAACGGAACACTTAAAAAGGGACGGAGGGAGTACAAGTTTTCTTTTAATTTATCTTTGTAATTTTATGTATTTTAAATTTTTTTAAAGATGATAGCTTAGTTCAAAGCAAACCGTGGTTAAAACCGAAACCAAACCGTATTTTAATGGTTTGGATTGGTTTGGTTCTATGGAATTTGTGGGTTGGTTTGGTTCTCCAAATTCATAATCCGTAGGTATTGGTTTGGTTATTGGTTTACTATAAAACCGAACCAAACCAAACCATGCTCACCCCTAGTTCTCATAGTAAAAATACACAATTCTCATAGGAAAATACACAGTTCTCATAGGAAAATACACAGTTCGCACAGTAAAATACACAGTTCTCATAGTAAAATACACAGTTCTCATAGACAGTTCTCACAGTAAAATACACAGTTCTCATAGTAAAATACACAGTTCTCATGTATAATACACAGTTCTCATAGTAAAATACACAGTTTTCATATATAATACACAGTTCTCATACAATGTTCCAGTAGAAAAATACAATGTTCCAGTAGGAAATACAGAGTCCTCATAGAAAGATCTCATGTATAATACACAGTTCTCATAGACAGATCTCATGTATAATACACAGTTCTCATAGTAAAATACACAGTTCTCATAGGAAAATACACAGTTCTCATAGGAAAATACACAGTTCGCACAGTAAAATACACAGTTCTCATAGTAAAATACACAGTTTTCATGTATAATACACAGTTCTCATACAATGTTCCAGTAGAAAAATACAATGTTCCAGTAGAAAATACAGAGTTCTCATAGAAAGATCTCATGTATAATACACAGTTCTCATAGACAGATCTCATGTATAATACACAGTTCTCATAGTAAAATACACAGTTCTCATAGAAAAATACACAGTTCTCATAGGAAAATACACAGTTCGCACAGTAAAATACACAGTTCTCACAGTAAAATACACAGTTCTCATAGTAAAATACACAGTTCTCATAGTAAAAATACACAGTTCGCACAGTAAAATACACAGTTCTCATAGTAAAATACACAGTTCTCATGTATAATACACAGTTCTCATATACATACCGTTCTTTGCCATATTGAAAATGTTGTTGCCTGATCGATTCCACGAGAGAGAGAGAGAGAGAGAGAGAGAGAGAGAGAGAGATCGAGCGAGAGAGAGATCGAGCGAGAGAGAGAGATCGAGCGAGAGAGAGAGCACTGTCGAGCGGTAGAGTTAGGGTTGTGTAGCGGTAGAGTTAGGGCGGTTCTGTAGTGGTAGGGAGAGAGTCAGGGTTTTGTTGAGCCGTAGGGAGAGGGTTCTGGAACGTGACCCGCGAGGTGTACTTTTTACCCGCGAGAGGATCCGGGATGCTTGTTTTGACCCGCGAGGGGTATTTTTGTCCACAATGTAGCGCCGGGACTAAAGGGGGTATAGAATATTTTGTGCTGGACTGAATTAGGTCCGAGCCTAATATTTTGGGCCGGCCTCAAAATTCCGGAAATCAACTTCGGGTAGCGCAGCCCCTAAATAAATCCCTTGGGCTCGGCCTAGTATCGTGGAGTTGAGCCCGGGCCCAATTGTCAATGGATCATCCACCACGTTAATTTGCCCGAATTGGTTGGGTAACTTAGGGTTGGGTTGGACCACTATAACTGAAGTTATGTTGGTACCATTCACAGTGTCGTGCAAATAGAAGTGAAACTTTGTTACCTTTTCTTTCAGGTGATTCATCGATGCCATGAACCATCGGCATGGCTATCATTTTTTTTGAACGGCGAAAAAGATATATTTCATTAAAACGAAATGAAGTACATCGATAAAAAGGGTGAGAAAAGGTAGCATCACAATGTGAGAGTAATATCCCAACGAGATTGGCACCCTACCCCACAACAATCATATGCTATTCAAGCCCGAGGATTGATAAGAAATCAACCCATCGGCATGGCTATCATGACCATTGAGCAAAGGGGATGAAGTTAATTGGTGGGGTTTGAACCCTCACCTAATGTAAGGAGCATAGTGTGTTCATCACTTAATTGTCACTTAATTTGCCAAATGCGAAGTGGAATAACACTCTCATAGTCATTTCAATTTTTTTTTTTTTGAAAAACAAAAAACAAAAAACACCACATCTTATGATTTTGATGGTTAAAACCTTTTTTTAGCCTACTTAATTAAATTTTAAACTCTATTTCAATATACTTAATTAATCAGTCTTCAGAATTTCAATTTTGTCAAAAAAAAAAAAAAATTCTTCTTTTAGTTCGGCCCCTCCCGAGTGGAGGTCCTGGCTCCACCACTGCTCTCTCCTAAATTAAGTATCAGGGTTCGAAAGCTCTCAAGTGCTATCAACAACTTAATTTGGGGACAGTCCATACGGAGCATTTGCTTCGGTTTCAAATGAGCCCCCCTCCAAGTGTATGGTGGGTTTATGATCCCACAAAATTTGTCGAGGTGTGCATAAGGTGGTCCGGACACTTGGTTTTTTTTTAAAAATGATACTCCGTAGGAACTAGTTTGATTTTATTGTAGCGTGGCAATTATTATCCCATGTGCACAGATCGTTTAATAAACGTAAATTCGATGTGTAACCCAACAACTGCGCCTACCTAACCTTATTTTGTTTTAGCCTCTAATCTGTAATACGGAGTATCTAGCTTTCTAGGGGATTAACTACTATTTGTTGATTTTGTCCATCTAAATCACCATTGCTTTTGACTTGGGGGAAAATTATTCAATAGTCCCGGAGTATCACGTGGCATGTCCTACGTGATGCTTCCGGCCAATAAATTATCGCTACCCATACCAAATGGGTCAACCTTTGTCCTCTAACCACTCGTAAAATTTTCCGCTACATGATTGGTTGGGAGTACCACGTAGACATGCGACATGGTAGTCCAGGACTATTGAATAATTACTCGAAAGACTCGTAACTAATGTTAATTAGGCTCCAATAGTTATATATTTTATTCCAGTTCTCAGAATTGGGACTTTTTGGTTGCAAATTTTTGTGCATTTTATTAGGAACTCTTTCACATGTAGGTACCTCATGGGCTTGTATAATCAAGTTAGCTTGACACGTACGTTCAACTTGTTACAGAATTTATTTGAGATGGACTCGTTACTGACCTGAATGCACAGTTTGAAAATGTGTTAGACTTTTAGTTTAGTGAAAAGTACAACTCAACTAAAGATAGACAATAAGTTGTAGAAAAAAAAAAATAGTGGAAACTAGCCCTGATTAATCAAATTTCAGGTCCAAATACATCACAAGAGAAATGTTGCGGCTTAAGGAACTACACGACCTTTTTTTTTTAATCAGGAATTACTCGACTTGCTAGTACCATTACAAGAAAAAAGATTCAGTAGTGAATGACAATAACATGATACTCAACAACAGCATTAAGGGAGGTGGTATCGAATGAATACGTTTGTGCGGTGGCAATTCCTCGCGCTAGCCGGAAAACACCGGACCCTCCAACAATGGCTAGTTCGCGGTACGTACCCAGTATCGGGTTTCGGCCGAAAACGCTAAGAGTGCTGCCATTGTACTTCCCACTTGTGAAGACAAAGTTCCAGGATATTAGTAGATCAGTTTCCTGTAGCTCAGCCCCTAAATAAATCCCCTGGGCTCGGCCTAGTATCGTGGTGTTGAGCTCGGGCCCAACTGTCAATGGCTCATCTGCGACGTTAATTTGCCCGAATTGGTTGGGTAACTTGGGGCTGGGTTGGGCCACTGTAACTGAGGTTATGTTGTTGCCGCTCACAGTGTCGTGCAAATAGAAGTGAATCTTTGTTAGCTTTTCTTTCATTCGTCCCAGCTCTTCGAACCATTTGTCCACCGCTTCAGGTGATTCATCCACGCCATGAGCCATCGGCATGGCTATCATGACCATTGAGCAAAGCACTAGAATTGTAGCAACTGCTCCCATATCTCTCTCTCTCTCTCTCTCTCTCATTAATTGTCTCTTTAAGGGGCATGGAGAGATTCATACAGCTGGATAGTTAAGTTTATCAGTTGACCTACTACTGAGTATAACGTTTAACAAGAAAGGCAATAAGTCATTATAGGAACTAGTCTGTCTTTGTCATAGTATGGCAACTTGATGGAATCTATAAACGTTATCCCATCCACATGCGCACAAATTATATAATAATATCCAATTTGAGGAGTAGAGCAAACAACTACGCGTACCTCGTATCAGTGGCGACGTAACATGCAGAGATGTGGCGTCGCCCCTGCCTAGCAACCTAGCATTGTGTTTTTCAGCCTAAATTGTACGTAAATATCTTGCTCAAAGAAACCCGGTACCGTTGCACTTAAAAAACTTGTACATATATTAGTTTTTCTCAGGGGTTGATATATTGTGAATTAATTAACTGGACAATTAAGGTCAAGGCAGTTGGGGTGTTACTACTTATATTAGCCTATTGAAGATTATGATCAGTACTTGTTGTTTGTCAATGGTTTTTGCCAAGGGAGGTTGTTGGTACTGTGCAATCAGAACCTTATATAATTTGGAAAAATATACTATATATATGCTTCCTAATTCCTATAGAAGCCAGCTAGTAGATTGCGTGCGGAGATCAAATTAGAAGGAAAGCAAGGCCTCAACTAGAGGTGGCAAATGGGCGGGTTTGGACGGGTTGAAACGGATCACGGGTTGAATATGAGCGGGTCAAATACGGGTTGAATAGTAGACGGGTTGAAACGGATCGGGTCAAATATGGGTCGTTAAGTTATGTTAGAACATGTGTGAACGTTGAGTCCCACATCGGATAAACAGAAAAAGAGTTGGACCTTAATATACAATTGGATGGCTCACCACTTACAAGGCTTAGCCTTTTAAGTGGATATGGGTCATTCAGTGTATATTGGGCCCAAGTAATGTGGTGGACTCTTTGCCGTTTCTCTCATACAAATTGGGCCTTGAGCACGCAGTGGCGGGTCGATGCATCGGACGACCTCCCAACAAATGGTATCAGAGCCGATGGCTGACGATCTATGGGAAGACTCTCAGCGCACCATTGAATGGGTTTGCACAGAAGACACTCGTGGAGCGGTATAAAATCCAAAGGTGACTCCCGATGAAGCAAGGTGGCTCGATGTTGGAGTGCTGTATTGGATGGCTCATTGTCGATGGAGTTTGACTCGTCGGAGAGCACGGTGCTATCGAATTAATGAGCACATTGGCTCTCAATGGAGTTCTCGTGGGGGAGCATAGTGCCGGTGACTAGGCACGTTGGCTTCCAATTGAGATGACTCTGAATCGATTGAGTGGGTGCAGAATAAGCCCAGTTCGGGAGATAGGGTTGAGAGTAGTGGATCAGAATCAAGGGGGAGCTTGGATGCAAAGAGAGGTTAAGGCCCAATGTTCGGTTCACACATGAGGGGGAGATTTGTTAGAACATGTGTGAACGTTGAGTCCCACATCGGATAAACAGAAAAAGAGTTGGACCTTAATATACAATTGGATGGCTCACCACTTACAAGGCTTAGCCTTTTAAGTGGATATGGGTCATTCAGTGTATATTGGGCCCAAGTAATGTGGTGGACTCTTTGCCGTTTCTCTCATACAAATTGGGCCTTGAGCACGCAGTGGCGGGTCGATGCATCGGACGACCTCCCAACAAGTTATTTGCGTGTGTGTTTGTGATCATGTCAATGGCTTGGCTATAACCATGTGGAGTACCTTTCAATGAATTTTGTGTTGCTTGAAAAGTTTTTCTCCTTTTTATTAGCGGAACGTATAACGCAATGGAGAATGAAGAAGAAGACTCTTCTGAATTATTCTTCCAAATTATCTAAAGCGAGACACATTTTTTAAGGTAACGCTTCGGTGTCTCCCTCTGTTTTGGAGACACCGTAAGAAATGGCATGACTAAAACCACTGGAAGCATAACCAAAACCACTGGAAGCATAACCAAAACCAGTTAATGTGTAACCGAAGGTATAACATAACAAACTTGTCACCTAGAGAACCGGTAAAAAAAAAAAATCATTCTTACTCCCACTCCAACCCCAGTCCCTTAACCAGGGTTAAGAATATTATTCTCTACATCTCACATTATCAAATTTTATTCTCTACATCTCATTACCCTCATTATCTCCATCATCTCCATCTGCATCTCATCTCTCCAAAGAGGAGGACTCGAGGAGGAAGAGTTCTACGAGAAGATCGAAGCCCCCAAGGTCGTTGACTTCACCGCTCCAGATCCCTACCGACCCGACGACCGCTACTGGTTCTGCCTTCGAGTGGGTACGTCCATCCAATTTCATTCCCGAAATCAGTCTTACCTCGTTCACTAGATTCCCCATTTACTTCACATGGGTTTCTGCTTTTTTTGTTTTTCACATTTTGAGGTTTTGATTTTAGTTTCTGTGTTTGCTAATTTGCAGCCCTGTTTTCCGGGTATTGATTGGCTCGATCTGTTAGATTCGATTTAGATTGCATAGTTGTGATCGTCTTCCCCTTCCTCCCCCTCTCCTCCTTCTCCTCTGTTTGTGTGTGGGTGTTGACACAGGAAAACGAGGATGTAAGCACCACCGGTCTCCGCCATTTGCGAGTGAGAGAAGTTCCCCAAAATTAAGCCCAATTTCAGAGAACCCACGAGTAGCAACAACACGTGACAAATACGACAACTTGGTTGCTTCTCTCTCTCTCTTGCTATACATATACGGGAAAATCAATAACTCCCAGTTTTATAAAACCCTAGATTTTTTCTAGAAAAGAAACCAGATTCGAAAACCCTGAATTGTTTCCAGAAATTTAGCCCAAAGTGTAAACCCTAGTTCTCTTATCCAGCCCTAAATGAACTCCTGGTTTGTATAAATCTGTATATACGGCTTGGATTTCATTATGTGCTTATGAGTAATTTATGATTTCACGGAGAAGAATTGATACATTGACCCGTTGAGAGTGTTCTGCTCTAGTTCCTTTCAATAGAATGTCAGACATCATATATTGGGTTTCTCTTGAACAAGTTTTTTGTCACTTTAATCTGTATAGGTAACTAGATGGCTTCATATTTTGCCATTTTGGGATTTGCATTATCTGAAAAGAGGTGGGCAAAACCTTATTTCAGGGCTTATGAGAAGCTCTTTTCTTTGGAGTTCGTCTCAGATTTGATTCACGAAAGTGCTCCCTCTCTCACAGGTAAATCGGTTAAATTTTTTACTTCATTAATCACTAGTATTTGGGTTTGAGTCAATTTGTATTCTGAGAAGTTTTTTGGGTCTAGAGCGAAAAATTTAGATATGTTGTGTACGCATGTGTACTGTGGAATATCTGGAGGCCTTAATTGGACCAATTTTGGAACAGAATGACTTGATATGGGTTCGTTAGACTAAAGGGGATAATAATTCGCGCATTTGAGTCAGGTCTGGTAGTGTTGCATTTTTATGGAAAGCATAGCATGTGGATAGTTCTAAGGCCTAGTTGTGTTTGGAACTTTGGAGAATTGGAATTGAATTTGAATGGTCTTGAGGAAAATCATCTACTAACATTATTTTTGATAACCGGATGTCTAGGCCAGCTTGTGCGCGCCTTGTCTCATTCCATGGTCCTAAAGTTAACGATCGGACAAACCTTTGGTGGCTCCAAGGTTTGGAATGTTTGGTCTTCATGGGATTCATCATACTCGCAACCTCTTGGGTGGCATAGTCCTTTCTCGTATCCACTTGACCAAATCCCTTGGGGTTGGCAAATTATTAACATTTCTTTCTTGAAACCCGACTACTAATGCTAGGAAATTAATTTCTGCTTAAATGAAGTTTGAAGCTTCTGTACAAGTGAATTGCCTTTGTACCATGTTTAGAAGCCTAGAAGGTTATGTGTAACACTGTAGGGAAACTTTGGATATTTACACTTTCTTACGGACAAGGTACTTCTTTCTAAGGTGTCGGGTATCTGATCGTCGTGTGGACCATCCCTATCATCTCTGTCGTAGATGTTTATCACCATAATCCTCGTGAGGTGCCGTGAGGATAAATGCAGGCCCCCATGCTATCATTCCTCCTCTCGAATGCGTCATGGGAAATGCAAGCTCACATGGTGCGCTTTGCCTGATGGATATGTCTTGGTATAGATGCTGGCTAGCAGCATACCTTTGCTTGTCTAAAAGATCTCTGCTTGAGCAAATATATTCACAAATTGGTTGTGCAACTACAACCCCACATGCAAACGCTCTTAGAAGCCCCTGTTGATGCCTCCAAGACACTTGGGTTAGGAGTAAGACCTAGGAACTGCACTTGAAACACTTGGCTATTATTAGAGCTTAGGAATCGTCAAGGTTGCTCGCCCTATCCTTGTCAATGCCTCCACCTGGACTATCGTAGGAAAAGTGGCTTGTAAAATTTCGGAGCACATGTCATACTTATCGCGATGAGGGCATATCTGATTCATCCCATGATACGACCACCCATAGTCTCGCACCTAGGACGAGTTAGAAAATAAACTTACTTATTGTCAAACCATGGGAACTTGTCACATGTCCAAGATAAGTTGTCCGTGTCGCATGGTTCAACCCCTATGTAAAGGTGGTCTCTCCCTATGTTGCCTGAAACGCTGATTGTTCTTGTACGGTAAAAGGAAAATGAGACGTTGTACACTTCCTCAAACTGCGTTGTGAGGGAGGTAGGCTTCCATGGATAAAATCTTGAATGCACTTCTTCTTAATAGGTAAACGTAAGATAAGAGGGAATACTAATCTCGTCATTATCGTTCAAAATTAGTCTCATCATTATCGCAATTGTAGGAGCACAAAAAGGGACAAGCTTGTTTTTTTTTTAGTCTCATCATTGTCCCTCATGACATTGCAGTTGTCCAGACTGCTTACCTATAGAAAGAACTTCTTTTCCCCATCAGGCTTCTTATGGTTTGGGATATTCTGAGTGATTCATGATGTGAAAAGAAAATGCAAGGATTCTACTACAATTTCTTTCCATCTAGATGTAGAATCCCTTAGTTTTTTCTTTCCTCTCCACAAATCTCTTCACCAATCCAAGATCCAAATCGATGATAGCTTTTAGGTTGGCATCTAAAACATGGGTGGTAGATGACTTTAGCTGGTGCTTGCACAAACTCTGACCAGTTATTGAAAGGATTTAGCTTTCCCCGTGATGGCAGTAGATAGATTTGTAGTTGAATTGCGGGTTATAGATTGCTGACCATCTGGTGCTTGCACAAGATTTGGTTATCATGTACCATGCGACTGATGAAATCATGAAAGCAACATGCAGCAAAATGCTAACGACCACTCTTTCAATTCTAGGATTGGCTGCCGGAATGTACTGGGGTCTCACCCATGGGCTAACAGAGGCTCATGGAACTCATGATTGGGTAATGTTCTGATCTTAGCCTTATCTATTTGTTACATGGGTACCTCGTTATCACTTCACTATTTCTGAACTTGGATAGTTGCATTATTGGATAAATTCCTTGGCTGCAATGTCATTTCCCATTTCTTTTGTATGGACGTAAAAGCATGAACTAATGCTATGTACCGTTAAATAGTAGTGTGTTGGCTTAAAAGCTGAATTAATGTTAAATCTTGTGGAATCAATTTTGTTCACGAGGACTCAACAAATGAGTATATGGAGGGGAGAATTCTGGCACTTTGATAGAGTCGGAATCAAACCATTACTCCATTTGATATCGTTACAGCGAGCTATTCAAGACCCTTCTGGTGCTTGTCTAATAGTCTGCCTCTAAAACAGGCCGAAAAGAATGAACTTTGTGAAGAGAAAGTGGTGTTGAAGGAGGACAAAGAAAGGATAGAGCAGCAACTGAAAGCACAAGGAAATGGTTACTGTTTCATCTTCATAAATTGGCCACAGTGGTTGTTGCTCCGAAAAGATGGAGAAGCAAGATAGTTGCTTACCTTAATGTCAAGTCTAGTAATTCATTTGGTTTTATGATTTTTGTGAAAGCATTTGGTCACCTGTAATAAAATGGAGATGTAATTCATTTGGTCACCTATACTAGTTGAGAGTTTTTGTGATAGCATTTGGTTTAATGGTTTTTTTTGTGAATGGATAATTTGGCAACAGATTTTGGATATGAATGTGGCTTGTGAATGGTGATTTAGAATGAGAAATGTCCAACATGGGTTTGTGTGTAACCTGATATTGTTCTTGTTGTTATTGTTGTATTGACAGAGACGCGAGACGTCGGACTAGAACAAAAAATAGGGGAGATTTTGCCGAAATTTTTCCAAAACTACCTTTGTGAACGGACACGACACGGGGACACACAGGCACGACATGACAAGAATCCATGTTATCAAAGTATAATCGAAAGCTGCCAAAGTAATGAAAATGCTAAATAGGTTGATTTTTCTAACTTGCCACAGGCTCAGTTCTTGTGACCTTAACTTAAACTTAAATTAAATTTCAGAATTTTGTCTTTATTTGAATTTTTTTCGCATTTTTTAGTTTTGCGTCAAAGTTTTGTAGGGTATTGATTCGTCTCGACAAGAGGAATCGGAAAAGTAAATTTTTTTTTTCCTTTTACCCAAGTATTTTAAGAAATAACCACTTTTTAGCGCAAAAATTGACTTTTTTGGCGAAAACATACTTGGGTAAAAGTAAAAAAAATTTACTTTTCCGATTTCTCTCGTTAAGACGAATCAATTCTCACAAAAGTTTGGCGCGAAACTGACAAATGCGAA
Source organism: Rhododendron griersonianum (assembly GCA_018127125.1). Taxonomy (NCBI): domain Eukaryota; kingdom Viridiplantae; phylum Streptophyta; class Magnoliopsida; order Ericales; family Ericaceae; genus Rhododendron; species Rhododendron griersonianum. The sequence goes on along the minus strand of CM030798.1, from coordinate 47,858,188 downwards.
AAAAATTCAAATAAGGACAATTCTGAAATTTAATTTAAGTCACAAGAATACAATAGCTAAGGTGAAGCCTTATTTAATTCCTGCAAAAAATGAAGTAAATTGCTTATCGTTACAAACTTTATCGGACATAAGTTATCATTCTTATGTTGAATTTTTGTACCAGTCAAAGAGCTTCATAAACCGGATAGAGTCCAAAATTTCCAAAAATAATCGCAAAACACATTTACATTTTAAAAATTTCCCCAATTTTTCCCACTTAACCAGGTTAAACATTTTCAAATAAATGCAAAAAAAGTTTGGCGCGAAACTTACAAATGCGAAAAAAATTCAAATAAGGACAAAATTCTGAAATTTAATTTAAGTCACAAGAACACAGTAGCTAGATCAAAAGAGAGAGGAAAAAGAAAAAGAAAAAGGGGGGGCACAGAAGGGCCAAGAATCGAACCTAGTCCACCTGGTATTTGAACAACTTTCATGACCACTGCACCAAGTCAATCATCTGTTCTTGCATGAGAAGCTTTTAATATATAACTTGAGAAGATAATATATAAGTTTCGGTGGGTGCATTCTCCTTGCACACAAAACGGCAGCGTTTTTTGCCCTGATCTTCGCATTGGTTCAAATACTCAATCTAAGCTGATGAGATTCAACATATTGTTGATTTAATCATTGTCACCAAATTCGGTGATAATTAGATGTCGGCAACCACATAATCGGAACACATTTGGTGCTTCCAGAAGCATTAAAGTCCCATGCTGCACCAATCTTCAGCCGCCTCGGCTATTTTTTTCGAATCGGGACCGTCTATGTTTTACGTAACAGAGATTTGAATACTTCTGCCAAAAATGAATTAAATCTCTTATCAATACATACTTGATCAGATGTAAATTGTCATTCTAATAATGTATCTACGTCCCAATAAAAGGGCATTCTAAACCCGGTAGACCCAAAAATTTACGAGAACAATTAAAACACCAAGCAAAACAAAATGGACGATATCGATTATCGTGATTGTGTTGCGATCGTATGAGTATTGTACATTAGACAAAAGCACAAGGCCTTAATTTAGAAACAATAAGGTTCAACGTATAGATTTTAAAGGAAGTTGTTCAATAATTTTTTCTAATGACCGATCTAAACCGTTAAGATTGCACATCTTATCGATTCTATATGTGTCGCCAACTTCTATGATAATCGGATGTCGGCAACCACATGATTGGAACACATTAGATGCTTACGTAGGTATTAAAGTCCTATAGTTCACAACTCGATGACCGCTTTATCTATTTCTTCAAAATCAGAACCGTCTATCTTGTGCGTAAGAGAGATTACATTATTGCTACCAAAAATAAAGTAAATTGCTTATCGTTACAAGCTTTATCGGACATAAGTTATCATTCTTATGTTGAATTTTTGTGCAAATCAAAGAGTTTCATAAATCAAAATAAACTAGATGGAGCCCAAAATTTTCAAGAACAACTAAATAACCAATAACAACCAAATCAACGGCCTTGATTATTAAAATAAATGATTTACTGAGATCCGTTACATTTTACTGGTCAACATAATCGCAAAACACGTTTACATTTTCAAATTTTTCCCCTTCTTTCCACTTAACCCGGGGTTGAACATTTTTGAATAAATAATAATAATTACAAAAAGCTGACAGGCGGAAGAGACAGGTGGGACCAGGGGCAGGGGGTGATCAGGTCGTACTGTTATGCTGGCATGTGGTTCTGGTCATGCCTTTCAGGGGTTTCTGTTATGCTATTTTGTGGTTCTGTTATTAGTTATGCCTTGTATGGTTTTCGTTATGCCAACCGTGGTTATTGGTTATGCTTTTCACTGGTTTCCGTTACTCCAATGTTGGCATAACTCAACAGTTACGTCATTTAATGGTTTTGTTATGACTACTTGGGGTTTATGTTATACCCGTTTAGGAAATATTATACCCTTGTTATGCCAATCAATTCCTGTATTATGCCTTCCCGGGTTTCTTGTTATGCCCTTTAATGGTTTCCGTTATACATCCACTTTTTACCGGCTAGAGTTACCGCTTTGACCGGTCAGTTTTGGTCAAACTTCTGGTGTGGCAAAATCTGGACCGTCGGTTCGGTTATGCAAGTTACTGGTTTTGTTATGCCTCATTATGGTTTTGTCATGCTCCTAATGGGTTTCAGTTATGCTTACAATGGTTTTGTTATGCCATAATTACGGTGTCTCCAAATTAGAGGGAGACACCGAAGTCATTACCTTTTTTAATACGAACTTCATAATAGTACCTAGCTACCACCCAGATGCATGCATTGCTCTGAAAATAACACCAACAGATGTCTGTAAAACTTGCTACGAACGTTGGTTGGGGTTTAATAATTCTGAATCGTGTCTAGGAATACCAGATGTACTGTGTCTGGGTATACTTGTGTTACTGTTTGTTCTACTTAATTCTCTAATTCGGAGAGGATTAAGTCTCTGTTGGTCAAAGCTGATCCTAACAGTGCCATCTAAATATTGTTGAATGTAATCAAGGTTGACTGTGTCATTTTGTATTACTTGTGGGAAACTTTCATTTTCTGTAATCCAACTAGTGGGTAGCTGGATATCATTCCAAGAAATCGTTTTAGGAACTTGTATATTAGCTTCGGAACTACTTTGAATTAAAACAGTTTTGTCTCTTGGACTTTTGACTAAAGCATGAATATTTAAATTAGTTTTCATACACTTATAATATAATCTATAAATTAATGCAATTGAATGACTACCTTCTAGCATATTGGTAATTGCTCCAGAAGTTTGAATATTTAGAGTTAATGATTTTAATAGGTTTTTATCTTTTAAACTTAAAGGTAGGTCTGGATAACAGTTGAAGTAAACTGGTCCATTGTGCAGGCTTGACTCCATTAATCCTAACAGACTGTCACTAAAGTTGGTGAATCTACTGTCTCTTAATGAGAGTAATACTGCAAAATTTAATCCTGTCCTAGTGAGGGGTTTGACAGCTACTTGTACTAACCCAACGTGGATGTAATTATATCCTCGTTCTAAGTGTCTTCTAATTGACTCTTTACTAAGAAGAATGCATTTTTCTTGTTTTTTTTGTTAGAGCATAAACTTGCTCTGAGGTTTTCACAACTTGATCAGTTTTAAAAGTATCATTTAAAAAACTAGTTTTGTAAATCTCTTTAATAGAAATCTTTGGTATATTCCAGTATCCTAATTCACTATCTACATTTTTATATTCATATTCTTCTTCGTGTACTGTATCCGGGATTTCTGACAACGAAGCCATAGAGGAAGAACTGGCTGAAGAATTGCTCCTAAATAATCTATTCATTATCCTTTAACTCCAAAATTCGAGACTAGTATTCTAATTTGTAACAGTTGCGTTTTGGAACATACCCCTATACACACATACCCGATTCCGACCTAGCACATACCGCTACATACACACATGCCATTTCAGTCTTATCCAAACCCTAACTGCCCTACCCTGGGACTTACAAGCGGGACTTTTACAGGGAGACTTACCCGAGGCGGCTTAAGTAAACGGTGGCTAGACGATGGGTGGCTTTACTGGGTGCCCAAACTCGTGCAATAGTTACAGAATAGACGACCTATCAAGAATTCTAAAATCAAGAACATAAACAGACTATAGTAAGTGCAACTAGACTACCAAGAACCTCAACGTGGCTCTGATACCAAAAGGGGGCGGAAGCAGTAGATACAGAGAAGAACAGAAGAAAATACAGAGACAGTGTATTCACAGGGATAATTCCAGATAATGCTGGATCATGTACAAGTGTACAACTAAAAATGTACTAAAGTAGTACACAAATATAAAGTACAAACTTACTGGAGAAGGATGAGGCAGTGTTCCTTCTGAAACCTGAAAATCTAGAGAGAAGGGGGAGAAGAGAGTGGAAACTGAAGAAAACAATTTACAGTCTAAGAATTGCCTAAGTTTTTGCCTTCCTATAACTGAAGTCTGTGGTTCCTTTTATAGAATAAGGAACCAGAAACTGTTTACAAAACATAATTGAGTTTACTGTGGCCATGTGACTGCTTTCGGTGAGTGAACAGTAAAAAGCTGAGTGAATAGTGACTTGAGTGATTGCTTAGTGAACAGTGACTGTCTTTTACTGTGGCCATGTGACTACTTTCGGTGGAAAGTAGCTAGGTTACTATTGGGAGATGCGGTTGGTCTCCTGAATGACTGGTAGTGCTTTTACATTTGGTGGATGATTGGTAAAAGCAGTTGATGACTTCTTGGCTTGATTTTCCAAAAGCTGAATCATACTATTGTGAGTGAATAGTCTTGGTTGGACTTTCTTGACTTGATCATTTCTGGTGACTGTTGATGATTTAGAATTCCATCAAGTTATCTAAATTGTGGGATTCTTCTGATGTCAAATTATCCCAGTAATCTTGACCGTCGTCTTCATTGGCAGTAAAGTCTGAAGCTGCTGATGAAGTGTTACTGGTTTGCTGATTTTGATATTTGGCTACTAATCCTTTAAAATGGGTATGGAAAATGAATGGAACTTCTTTAATGGATTCAGTGGATCTGATCTTTTGAATTGAATCTTCACAAATTAACTTGTAAGTGTCTTCTAGATACTGATCATAGTGATCAATATCTCCGAGTTTGCAAGCGATTGACCAGGCTCGATGGTGCCGGATTTGACTTCTGATTGACTGTGAACAAGGCCATGGGACCTCATCTTCAATAAGTTGAATTGGGAGATGAATTCTGCTGAATGGCCAGTTGGCTGAGAGATACATAATATGCTGGGCTGGTATTATGTTCCCTGTATGTGTCCATTCTGGCATTTTGCTTTTGACTAGTACTTGGCAGCGTAAATCTCCATATTTGACAAAGAGATTGTTGATACAAACTGCCAACTTTCTGGTGACTTGGTCTGTTTGCTCCGGATCAGTAAAAATCATTTGTCTAAGAAATCCATGATCAAGAAGAGTCATGGGAGTAATTTCAATAATTTTACTTTTGTAAGTAATATTAATATTTTTAAAGTACTGCATATCAATGCAGGCTTTGGGGATACTAAATATTAGTTGGCACGGACAATCAATTCTTTCCAAAGGTATTTCTTTACAAAGAGGGTTGATTTTGGGACAATTAATTCTATCTTGGTCATCTCTGTAAAGAGTTTCCCAAGTAATTTGTAAACCAGGTATTGACTTTTTGGACAAATCAGTAAGAGTTTGGAATAAACATTCCTGAAAATGGTAACCATCCTGTCTCCCCAGATGTTGAATGTGGCTAATTAAATCAATAGGGAAATTTTTGGGGAAAAATAATTTACTTTTGGGAGATAGGAGGTTAGCAGAAATATTTGTCAGTTGGATTGGAAGATGACTGTTTAATGATGCATTGTTACTGATGTCTCTTTCTACAATCTCACTGCTCCCTCGATGCTTATGCAGATGATGTTTGTTAATGTCTCTTTCTAAATCCTCACTGCTCCCTCTATTCAAATTTAGAGAAAGTTGTTTTTGAATAATTTTAATCTCATGCTGTAAAATATAATTTTTTGCTTTAAATCGAACATTTTCTTGTGAGACTTTTGAAAGTTTAGTTTTTGAATATTGTATTTCAGAAACTACAGAAAGAAAAGACTTATCATTATTTTCTCTAATTTTATTTTGCTCACAAAAGTAATAATTTAAACTATTTAAAGCATTAATGTAATGACTATTGTAACGATAATCCCCACACAAGTTCCAGAGTGCATCCAGAAGACATTGTTGGGTTTCGTCTATACAATCTAAATGACTAAGCTTTCTAAATTTAATATTAGTTCCCTCAGGGATGACTGGTAGAGTGGTGGCTCCGAAGGCAATCCCTTTCTGAGTCATCTGTATCATAATTCAAGAAATCGTTAGTAGGATAAATTGAATAAGCTTTGAGCTTTTGTAATTCATTCTGTTCTGGTTTTGCCAGAAATTTAAACTGGACATTTTGTTTATTAATTTTGGAAGTAATTTCGTTACTGGAAACGGTAAATGGATAGAGTAGACATATGAAAGGTACTCCTAAAATTACTTTGTCAGATAGGTTTTTGACTAAAACAAATGAAGTGACAAAATTTGTCTTATTTTGTTGAACAATTACCTTGGGTAGTTTGTATGCTATTTTCATAGCACTACCGTTTGCTGAACTTAGCATTTCTGCTGTTGACTGGTAATACTCGTTGGGTATTAAACATTCCTGAATACAATTGAGATCTGCTCCAGTATCAATTAGAGCTGTAACTTCTATGACGAAATTGTTTACTATGAGTTTTACTTTTGCATACCATTTCTGGATATTTATACTACTTATAATGTTTATTCTAGTGTCATCCTCTTCTTCATTCTTCAATCCTTCCATATTCATAAAATACTCCGTATTTTTACTATGGTTTGACTTAGGATTACTAGATGATGATTCAGATAAATTTTTTGTAGATGAATCACTCATGGGAGATTTCGATCTTCTTCTTGGAATTCTTAACTCTAATCTTTGATTTATTTCTTTTAACTGAGTTATTTCAATTTTAATAAGATTTATTTCTTGTACTAATTCTTGGATAGTGACCTCTTTATGGGTTTTGTTGAATCTTTCTATGGTGGCATTGAGATTTATAATTGGTTTAGTATATTGCGGTTGTTTCTTATTCTGTTGAATCATTACTTTTTTGAGTTTATCAATATATTGTCTTTTTAATTCAAAATCATCTATCTTACTAATTAAATCAATAAGTAATTCTTCTTCTGGTAATTCTCGGTTGAGTGTACTTATGGTTTTATTACAACAATTATTGGTACATCCTATTTGAATTGGATTATCACTAGAGCTTTCATCTAAGGAATGGTATTCAGATGATTCGGATAATTCTTCTAAGTTATCTTCTGACTCAGTTGAGTTTGCTAATCTGAAGATCTCTAAAATATGTTTTTTGTCAGATTCTGGGATATTAAGCTGATTGACCTTTTCTTTGACTTTGCATTCGGTTTTATAATGACCCTTTTTCCCACAATTGTAACAAGTAACTTGACTTTTGTCATTTGATGTAATTTTCTTTTTATTTTTTGACGGGTGACTCCTAGGGTTTTCATAATATTTGTCTTTTGAGGACTGGGGTTTACTTCTAGAATATTTCTGATTTTTCTGGTTTTCTCTGGTTGATTTCTTTTTAGTCCTAGAAGGGGCTATGGGAGGTAAACCATATTGTTGACAGAAATTTCTTAATTCATATTTAGCTTTATTTTTATCCTTTTGTGCTTGTTTGTTAATCTTCATATCAATACACATTCGTAATCCTTCTTTCTGAATAGTGCTAACTATGTCACCATAAGTGAGTTTATCATATTCTATAACTCCAGTAGGTTGACTGAGGACATCTCTAATCTTGTGAGCAAACAAGTTGGGAAGTCCGTTAATAAACTTCTCTTTCCAAAATGACTTCATACAGTCGTCTCTAAGCATTACTCTGGACATAAAAACATCCTTGTACCACCTAAAATCACTTAGTGTTGGACAGTACAGGTTGCTTAACTGGTCATGAATTCTAGAGGTGATGTTACTAGGTTGACCAACAAAATGTTTAATTATGGTATAAATTAGTGTGTTAATACCATCTGGTACTCCTAATCCTATTTCATTATCAAAAATTGGGAGACCATCTTCACCTATTTGGGTGGCATGAACTATTTCTTGTCTTGACTCATGGGTGAGATACTTATCCCACCATGCTTTTAACATTCCGGTAAAACCAGAAGTTAATAGTTCTACTATTTGTGGTTGACCATGGTCAAGGTTACTAAGATAACTATTTGCTACCATTGACATGTGATTTAGTTTTTCTAAAATCTGGTTTTCACTTAATCCATCTATATTCCATTCATAAAGTTTACTAGAGGAGACTGAGAACTGATGGGTTATTTCTTCATATTGTAAATCAGGTGGAGTAGGGTGAGAATACCAATTTTTGGTCAGACTCATTGGGTTAAATGTGGGTGTGACTAATTTATTTATTCTCTGAGTAGAGAATTGTGCTTGTAATTGGGAAATGTCACTATCTGAAGGAGACTCTGATTGTTGACTAGGCATCGGGGTTCTACTATGTTTGGTAATAGTGGTAACTTGGGATGGTTCTGCTTTTATAGCTAACTTAGTTAATAATTCTTCAATCTTGTTGATTTGTTGATTTGTTGTATGGATTTTTGTCCTATTCTCAGGGAGTCTAATTAGGGGTTCTTCTATAACAGTTTTACTGGTTGAAGGGGTGGATCTTACTGATAACTCATCCATTTTGATTTCTATTTTATCTAACTGTTTATTAATAGTACTGAGACACTGATTAGTATAATTATTCTGTTCAATAATTTGACTAAACTCAGGCTTGCTAGGTATCTTAAAAGGCGAGGCTGTAACTGCAGAGCCTTTGTGATCTATGATAATGGTATCTAACGGGGGATGACTGGCATTAGTAATGGTATTATCTAGCCTTTTCCATCTTACTTTTGTAATAGTGTTTACTTTTTTGTAATGATGTTCTAAGTAGTCAAAGAACAAGACTTGACTATTGGACTTAGTATTGAATTTTTGCCAAAGGGCTTTTATCTTTTGTCTTTTTTCTTTATCATATTTTTTCCTAAACTTTTCTCGTTTTTCTTTGTTTCTTTTTGACTTATAGTCCTTTTTGAGAAGATTATAATCTACTGACGAAACACTGCTAATAGATTTAACAAGATTATCACCTATAAACGATATACTGCTAATAGTCTTAACAACTGTATTTCTAAGTTCTTTCCTGTGTTCTGTATCCTGAAATTCTGACAACGAAGCCATAGAGGAAGAACTGGCTGAAGAATTACACCTAAATAATCTATTCAATATTCTTTAACTTCAAAATTCGAGACTAGTATTCTAATTTGTAACAGTTGCGTTTTGGAACATACCCCTATACACACATACCCGATTCCGACCTAGCACATACCGCCACATACACACATGCCATTTCAGTCTTATCCAAACCCTAACTGCCCTACCCTGGGACTTACAAGCGGGACTTTTACAGGGAGACTTACCCGAGGCGGCTTAAGTAAACGGTGGCTAGACGATGGGTGGCTTTACTGGGTGCCCAAACTCGTGCAATAGTTACAGAATAGACGACCTATCAAGAACTCTAAAATCAAGAACATAAACAGACTATAGTAAGTGCAACTAGACTACCAAGAACCTCAACGTGGCTCTGATACCAAAAGGGGGCGGAACCTCAACGCCTAGTCAGTCTTAAAGATTGGGGACACCCTTTCCAACTTAAAGACCTCCCAAATCATCCAGTACCTTACAGTTACTACGATTATATTGATGCATTCTCAAAAGTCCTCTACTATGAGAATTGTACCTTTAGTCATTCATGGTTCATCTCCTTTGATCACAAATTCAAGTCACAGATTCCTTCTTGGTTTCTTAGATGGTGGTCTCAGCACGGGGCCACTCCAGAGTTACTACCCAACGAATTACTAAACCAAGTCAACTATTTCAGTACTGTGTATCCCATGGATCAACATACCAGTAAAATACCTGCATTTTTACTATTTATGGCTAAGTACAAGGTCCCTTGGATTTTCAAGTGGAGATATCATATCCAGTCAGACATACTCACTCGCCAAATGCTAGTCAAATGGTGGGATGCTTACAAACACCAACGTGTGATTGATCAAGTCAAACAGGAATTCCCAGTCAACACAATAAAAAACAAGCTTCTACACTCAAGCTTTCCTGAACTCTCTACAGTCAGACTCGGAAGTCCTGCACCCAGTATGATTGGAACTTCCAAATCAAAATCCAGTAAATCAAAGAGCACCAAATTGCTCGAATTAGCACAACAGTTAATTGCCCAAGCCAGTCAAGACTCAGACTCATCCTCTGAACGATCAGTCACCAGTAAATGTGAATATGATTCTGTATTCCAAGATGCTCAAGACCCATTTGCATAATTCAAATGGGACACATGTCGATCAGGTCAAAAGCAGTCATCATCAAAAGGAGTCATCATCTGAAGACCAATTCATCTTCAACAGTAACCCAACTGCTTTTTCACCGAAAGTAGTCACATGGCCACAGTAAAAGACAATCACTGTTCACTCAACAATCAATCAAGTCACTGTTCACTCAGCTTTCTACTGTTCACTCACCGAAAGCAGTCACATGGCCACAGTAAATTTAATTATGTTTTGTAAACAGTTTCTGGTTCCTTATTCTATAAAAGGAACCACAGACTTCAGTGAAAAAGGAGGCAAAAACTTAGGCAATTCTTAGACTGTAAATTGTTTTCTTCAGTTTCCACTCTCTTCTCCCCCTTCTCTCTAGATTTTCAGGTTTCAGAAGGAACACTGCCTCATCCTTCTCCAGTAAGTTTGTAGTTTATATTTGTGTACTACTTTAGTACATTTTTAGTTGTACACTTGTACATGATCCAGCATTATCTGGAATTATCCCTGTGAATACACTGTCTCTGTATTTTCTTCTGTTCTTCTCTTTATCTACTGCTTCCGCCCCCTTTTGGTTTGTAGTTTATATTTGTGTACTACTTTAGTACATTTTTAGTTGTACACTTGTACATGATCCAGCATTATCTGGAATTATCCCTGTGAATACACTGTCTCTGTATTTTCTTCTGTTCTTCTCTGTATCTACTGCTTCCGCCCCCTTTTGGTATCAAAGCCACGTTGAGGTTCTTGGTAGTCTAGTTGCACTTACTATAGTCTGTTTATGTTCTTGATTTTAGAGTTCTTGATAGGTCGTCTATTCTGTAACTATTGCACGAGTTTGGGCACCCAGTAAAGCCACCCATCGTCTAGCCACCGTTTACTTAAGCCGCCTCGGGTAAGTCTCCCTGTAAAAGTCCCGCTTGTAAGTCCCAGGGTAGGGCAGTTAGGGTTTGGATAAGACTGAAATGGCATGTGTGTATGTGGCGGTATGTGCTAGGTCGGAATCGGGTATGTGTGTATAGGGGTATGTTCCAAAACGCAACTGTTACAAATTAGAATACTAGTCTCGAATTTTGAAGTTAAAGAATATTGAATAGATTATTTAGGTGTAATTCTTCAGCCAGTTCTTCCTCTATGGCTTCGTTGTCAGAATTTCAGGATACAGAACACAGGAAAGAACTTAGAAATACAGTTGTTAAGACTATTAGCAGTATATCGTTTATAGGTGATAATCTTGTTAAATCTATTAGCAGTGTTTCGTCAGTAGATTATAATCTTCTCAAAAAGGACTATAAGTCAAAAAGAAACAAAGAAAAACGAGAAAAGTTTAGGAAAAAATATGATAAAGAAAAAAGACAAAAGATAAAAGCCCTTTGGCAAAAATTCAATACTAAGTCCAATAGTCAAGTCTTGTTCTTTGACTACTTAGAACATCATTACAAAAAAGTAAACACTATTACAAAAGTAAGATGGAAAAGGCTAGATAATACCATTACTAATGCCAGTCATCCCCCGTTAGATACCATTATCATAGATCACAAAGGCTCTGCTGTTACAGCCTCGCCTTTTAAGATACCTAGCAAGCCTGAGTTTAGTCAAATTATTGAACAGAATAATTATACTAATCAGTGTCTCAGTACTATTAATAAACAGTTAGATAAAATAGAAATCAAAATGGATGAGTTATCAGTAAGATCCACCCCTTCAACCAGTAAAACTGTTATAGAAGAACCCCTAATTAGACTCCCTGAGAATAGGACAAAAATCCATACAACAAATCAACAAATCAACAAGATTGAAGAATTATTAACTAAGTTAGCTATAAAAGCAGAACCATCCCAAGTTACCACTATTACCAAACATAGTAGAACCCCGATGCCTAGTCAACAATCAGAGTCTCCTTCAGATAGTGACATTTCCCAATTACAAGCACAATTCTCTACTCAGAGAATAAATAAATTAGTCACACCCACATTTAACCCAATGAGTCTGACCAAAAATTGGTATTCTCACCCTACTCCACCTGATTTACAATATGAAGAAATAACCCATCAGTTCTCAGTCTCCTCTAGTAAACTTTATGAATGGAATATAGATGGATTAAGTGAAAACCAGATTTTAGAAAAACTAAATCACATGTCAATGGTAGCAAATAGTTATCTTAGTAACCTTGACCATGGTCAACCACAAATAGTAGAACTATTAACTTCTGGTTTTACCGGAATGTTAAAAGCATGGTGGGATAAGTATCTCACCCATGAGTCAAGACAAGAAATAGTTCATGCCACCCAAATAGGTGAAGATGGTCTCCCAATTTTTGATAATGAAATAGGATTAGGAGTACCAGATGGTATTAACACACTAATTTATACCATAATTAAACATTTTGTTGGTCAACCTAGTAACATCACCTCTAGAATTCATGACCAGTTAAGCAACCTGTACTGTCCAACACTAAGTGATTTTAGGTGGTACAAGGATGTTTTTATGTCCAGAGTAATGCTTAGAGACGACTGTATGAAGTCATTTTGGAAAGAGAAGTTTATTAACGGACTTCCCAACTTGTTTGCTCACAAGATTAGAGATGTCCTCAGTCAACCTACTGGAGTTATAGAATATGATAAACTCATTTATGGTGACATAGTTAGCACTATTCAGAAAGAAGGATTACGAATGTGTATTGATATGAAGATTAACAAACAAGCACAAAAGGATAAAAATAAAGCTAAATATGAATTAGGAAATTTCTGTCAACAATATGGTTTACCTCCCATAGCCCCTTCTAGGACTAAAAAGAAATCAACCAGAGAAAACCAGAAAAATCAGAAATATTCTAGAAGTAAACCCCAGTCCTCAAAAGACAAATATTATGAAAACCCTAGGAGTCACCAGTCAAAAAATAAAAAGAAAATTACATCAAATGACAAAAGTCAAGTTACTTGTTACAATTGTGGGAAAAAGGGTCATTATAAAACCGAATGCAAAGTCAAAGAAAAGGTCAATCAGCTTAATATCCCAGAATCTGACAAAAAACATATTTTAGAGATCTTCAGATTAGCAAACTCAACTGAGTCAGAAGATAACTTAGAAGAATTATCCGAATCATCTGAATACCATTCCTTAGATGAAAGCTCTAGTGATAATCCAATTCAAATAGGATGTACCAATAATTGTTGTAATAAAACCATAAGTACACTCAACCGAGAATTACCAGAAGAAGAATTACTTATTGATTTAATTAGTAAGATAGATGATTTTGAATTAAAAAGACAATATATTGATAAACTCAAAAAAGTAATGATTCAACAGAATAAGAAACAACCGCAATATACTAAACCAATTATAAATCTCAATGCCACCATAGAAAGATTCAACAAAACCCATAAAGAGGTCACTATCCAAGAATTAGTACAAGAAATAAATCTTATTAAAATTGAAATAACTCAGTTAAAAGAAATAAATCAAAGATTAGAGTTAAGAATTCCAAGAAGAAGATCGAAATCTCCCATGAGTGATTCATCTACAAAAAATTTATCTGAATCATCATCTAGTAATCCTAAGTCAAACCATAGTAAAAATACGGAGTATTTTATGAATATGGAAGGATTGAAGAATGAAGAAGAGGATGACACTAGAATAAACATTATAAGTAGTATAAATATCCAGAAATGGTATGCAAAAGTAAAACTCATAGTAAACAATTTCGTCATAGAAGTTACAGCTCTAATTGATACTGGAGCAGATCTCAATTGTATTCAGGAATGTTTAATACCCAACGAGTATTACCAGTCAACAGCAGAAATGCTAAGTTCAGCAAACGGTAGTGCTATGAAAATAGCATACAAACTACCAAGGTAATTGTTCAACAAAATAAGACAAATTTTGTCACTTCATTTGTTTTAGTCAAAAACCTATCTGACAAAGTAATTTTAGGAGTACCTTTCATATGTCTACTCTATCCATTTACCGTTTCCAGTAACGAAATTACTTCCAAAATTAATAAACAAAATGTCCAGTTTAAATTTCTGGCAAAACCAGAACAGAATGAATTACAAAAGCTCAAAGCTTATTCAATTTATCCTACTAACGATTTCTTGAATTATGATACAGATGACTCAGAAAGGGATTGCCTTCGGAGCCACCACTCTACCAGTCATCCCTGAGGGAACTAATATTAAATTTAGAAAGCTTAGTCATTTAGATTGTATAGACGAAACCCAACAATGTCTTCTGGATGCACTCTGGAACTTGTGTGGGGATTATCGTTACAATAGTCATTACATTAATGCTTTAAATAGTTTAAATTATTACTTTTGTGAGCAAAATAAAATTAGAGAAAATAATGATAAGTCTTTTCTTTCTGTAGTTTCTGAAATACAATATTCAAAAACTAAACTTTCAAAAGTCTCACAAGAAAATGTTCGATTTAAAGCAAAAATTTATATTTTACAGCATGAGATTAAAATTATTCAAAAACAACTTTCTCTAAATTTGCATAGAGGGAGCAGTGAGGATTTAGAAAGAGACATTAACAAACATCATCTGCATAAGCATCGAGGGAGCAGTGAGATTGTAGAAAGAGACATCAGTAACAATGCATCATTAAACAGTCATCTTCCAATCCAACTGACAAATATTTCTGCTAACCTCCTATCTCCCAAAAGTAAATTATTTTTCCCCAAAAATTTCCCTATTGATTTAATTAGCCACATTCAACATCTGGGGAGACAGGATGGTTACCATTTTCAGGAATGTTTATTCCAAACTCTTACTGATTTGTCCAAAAAGTCAATACCTGGTTTACAAATTACTTGGGAAACTCTTTACAGAGATGACCAAGATAGAATTAATTGTCCCAAAATCAACCCTCTTTGTAAAGAAATACCTTTGGAAAGAATTGATTGTCCGTGCCAACTAATATTTAGTATCCCCAAAGCCTGCATTGATATGCAGTACTTTAAAAATATTAATATTACTTACAAAAGTAAAATTATTGAAATTACTCCCATGACTCTTCTTGATCATGGATTTCTTAGACAAATGATTTTTACTGATCCGGAACAAACAGACCAAGTCACCAGAAAGCTGGCAGTTTGTATCAACAATCTCTTTGTCAAATATGGAGATTTACGCTGCCAAGTACTAGTCAAAAGCAAAATGCCAGAATGGACACATACAGGGAACATAATACCAGCCCAGCATATTATGTATCTCTCAGCCAACTGGCCATTCAGCAGAATTCATCTCCCAATTCAACTTATTGAAGATGAGGTCCCATGGCCTTGTTCACAGTCAATCAGAAGTCAAATCCGGCACCATCGAGCCTGGTCAATCGCTTGCAAACTCAGAGATATTGATCACTATGATCAGTATCTAGAAGACACTTACAAGTTAATTTGTGAAGATTCAATTCAAAAGATCAGATCCACTGAATCCATTAAAGAAGTTCCATTCATTTTCCATACCCATTTTAAAGGATTAGTAGCCAAATATCAAAATCAGCAAACCAGTAACACTTCATCAGCAGCTTCAGACTTTACTGCCAATGAAGACGACGGTCAAGATTACTGGGATAATTTGACATCAGAAGAATCCCACAATTTAGATAACTTGATGGAATTCTAAATCATCAACAGTCACCAGAAATGATCAAGTCAAGAAAGTCCAACCAAGACTATTCACTCACAATAGTATGATTCAGCTTTTGGAAAATCAAGCCAAGAAGTCATCAACTGCTTTTACCAATCATCCACCAAATGTAAAAGCACTACCAGTCATTCAGGAGACCAACCGCATCTCCCAATAGTAACCTAGCTACTTTCCACCGAAAGTAGTCACATGGCCACAGTAAAAGACAGTCACTGTTCACTAAGCAATCACTCAAGTCACTATTCACTCAGCTTTTTACTGTTCACTCACCGAAAGCAGTCACATGGCCACAGTAAACTCAATTATGTTTTGTAAACAGTTTCTGGTTCCTTATTCTATAAAAGGAACCACAGACTTCAGTTATAGGGAGGCAAAAACTTAGGCAATTCTTAGACTGTAAATTGTTTTCTTCAGTTTCCACTCTCTTCTCCCCCGTCTCTCTAGATTTTCAGGTTTCAGAAGGAACACTGCCTCATCCTTCTCCAGTAAGTTTGTAGTTTATATTTGTGTACTACTTTAGTACATTTTTAGTTGTACACTTGTACATGATCCAGCATTATCTGGAATTATCCCTGTGAATACACTGTCTCTGTATTTTCTTCTGTTCTTCTCTGTATCTACTGCTTCCGCCCCCTTTTGGTATCATATATATATATATATATATATTTGCCAATGAGAAATAAAAAAACAAACAAACAAACCACGTCCCAACAAAACAAGTACGAAAACATAACCAAGCCTCCCACAAGTGTTACATCGCAAACGCAAAGAAAAGGCACACCACTTAAACAAAAACCTAAAGAAAGCAAAAAGAGATACAAAAAAAAAATGAAAAAGAAAAAGAAAATGACTCAATCATCCCAAAGTCGAGCTTAATAATGGTGAACTATCACATTGTACTCGACGGTTGCATTCCCGCGGGGAGCATCAAAAAAGTAGGTTTTCAACAGAGCAACGCCACGAGCCATCCGGAAAACACCGGCCCCTCCAACGACAGGCATTTCCCGTTTGGGCTGCATAGTTGGGTTGTTTCCTAGAACAGTGAGACTGCTACCATTGTAAGGCCCATTAGTGAAGACCAAGTTCATGGCCAAAGTGAGGCTAATTTTCTCCCTTGAGGTCGAGCCGTACAGGCCCTGGGCTCGACCAATCACCTTGGAAGCCTGTGATGGGCCCACAGTTAAGGGATTGTCCATCACATAGAACAAACCGAAAAAGGTGGGTGATGCCGCGGTGGTGTTGGACTGGGCCACCACCGTTGTGGTCACACCCCTTAAGTCGTGGAAGTAGAAGTGAAGTTTGGTCACTTTTTGGTATGCAACACTAGTGTCGTCGAACTTATGGAACCATTCCTCCACTTCTTTGGGACCCTCGGCAATTGCCATTCCCATTGGGAAAAGCATTAGCACAACTACTATGCCTATAGCTGCTAGCTTCTCCATCATTCAATGTGTGTGGTTTTGCAAACTTGGATACAGCAAGGGCACACTATACAAGCTTTTATAGGCATGGAAAGCAGCAAATTTGAAACGAGTAACCCTATAGTGACTATACTTTAGTACGGATGGTCATGAATACCATTTAAAGTGATGCTCATCTACATCATTTGACATGACGTCTCTATAACTACTAACCATATTATTTGAATGGTTCTATATAACTAAGGTATCCGGATCAGCTTATACGCACCTCGACTAAGGCCCCGTTCTCTTGAACTTAACTTAAATCTGGAAATTGTCCTTATTTGAATTTTTTTCGCATTTATTAGTTTTGGGTTAAACTTTTGTGGGTTATTGATTCGTCTCGACAAGAGGAATCGGAAAAGTAATTTTTTTTTTTTTACTTTTACCCAAGTATTGCACTAAAAATGGTTATTTCTCAAAATACTTGGGTAAAAGTGTAAAAAAAAAAAATTACTTTCCCGATTCCTCTCAGTAACCCACAAAAAATTGGCTCAAAACTAATAAATGCAAAAAAATTCAAATAAGGACAAAACTCCCAAATTTAAGTTTAAGTTCAAGAGAACGGGGCTACTCATGTTGGGTCCCAATTTGAATGGTTCTACATAATATACGATTGAGCCTATGTGTAGTATGAGTATGGCTTAATTTGAATTATAGGTAAAATGAAAAGTGCAAGTGTGTCAGCAAGGATCAATCAGTACCTACAATATTGAACAAGCCAAACAAGTGCACCAGGCGATTGTATTACAGTAACTTTTTTCTTTTATGACTTAGGTGTCCAAGCCAGTTTAATTGTGTTCAATTGTTATTTGACTCAATTAAGAGATTTTCTTCGATGGATATCACACAAGCGTGCAAAGAAGAAACCAAACTTGCAATAAATGATGAAATTAACTCCAATCAACAATAAGAAGAGATATCACAAGTAATCAAGATCAGGTTAAGTAACCTTCAAACTACTCCTATAGTTATGGTAATTCTACTAACATTCACTGCTACAAAGATTACTGCTTCCATTTTGCCACTTCTGTGATTTTCATCCTCTCTCCAAGAAAAAGTTGGTGCGAAGATGGCATCTATATATGGTCACGTTACTAAGTAACAACTGTGACATTGTATCCTACAATAGCATTTCCAGTTAAAGGATTCATCCAATAGGTTTTGGCAATGGCATATCCACGGGCCATCCGAAAAAGCCCAGTACCTCCGACTATGGCCATTTCGCGGACCAGATGCATTGCCTGGTTCAGGCCCAGAATGCTAATAGAGCTGCCATTGTATATCCCATCTATGAACCCGTAGTTGAGAGCCATGATTAAACCGAAGTCCGACTGAGCGGCTGAACCATAGAGTCCCTGGGCTCGGCCCACGAGCTTGGATGATGGATCCGGGCCCTCTGTTAACGGGTCATCCACCATCATCAAAGAACCGAATAGGGTCAGCGAATTGTTGGTGGCCGAAGCTTCGGCTACCCTAACTGCAGTTGGATTCGGCCCACTGACCGTGTCGTGGAAATAGAATTGGAGGTTGGTCACAACCCCCTTTTCTCCATCAAGTCTCTTGGCCCAATTCACTTGGTCAGGCCCATCTTCAAGGCTCTGAATCGATGGAATTGTTACCACTAGACTGATTATCAGAAATACAATCAGTGCTATTCTTGTCATCTCTCTCTCTCTCTCTCTCTCTCTCTCTCTCTCTCTCTCTCTCTCTGTGTGTGTGTGGGGTTGTTTTTGAAGCAAGAAGGGAAGTAGCGAGTAGAGACATTTTTATAGGAGAAAACATGTCAAAAAGTAGTTTAACAACAAGAGAAACGAAGAAAGGTGAGGAAACACCTGTCTATTAGGCCAACTTATGTGGGAATATATGATCTAATCTAGAAGCCCACTGGCTCACGCAATGGGTTCATTAGTGTTTGTAATGTTCAAGTTTCATATGCATATAAGCGAACCCACGAATACAAAATATACCAGCACTGGGGCTGCAAATGAGCGGAGCTTTGTTGTGTTCGAGTTTGGCTCGCATACTAAACGAGCCAAAAATTCGAGCTCGAGCTCGGCTTGGCTTGGTTGTAAACGAGCCGAGCCCTGTTCATTTACTAAACAAGCCGAGCCTACTTTTTCAAGTCGAGCTTTTTCGAGCCGAGCTTTGGAGTGTTAAACTCGGCTCGTTTACTAAACGAACCCAAAACTCAAACTCGAGCTCAAGCCCGACTTGATTACTAAACGAGTCGAGCCAAACCGAGCCGAGCCTCGAGTTGCTCGCTCAAGCGAAGCAACTCATTTCATTTGCAGCCTTAACCAGCACCTACTGGAAGAACGGTGACTACGATCTCACTATTTACAATCTTAGAGAGTAGGGACGGAATCGTGTTTAATTTAGAAAAGAGGCAGGCCCAGTTGTGTGAAAAATCAGTGGTTCAGACCAGCACGTTAGCTTTAGTCTTGCGTGTATGTATTGTTGCTTTTCAATGCTGCACCGGGAAAAACAATAGGCTTCCACATGGGATGGAGAATGAAATCAAGAAACGTATTGGGCCTTTAGTTACTGGCAGGGTCATTGAAATTGTAGCATTGGAAAGGCTAAATATCACTCTTAATATGACTGCATTATCGTAGCATTGCGTCGCTGCAATTCCTTGAAAACAGGAATCGTAATACGAACTCAAAGTTAATCAGAAAGAAGATGCCTAGCCTGTCATGAAAAACTGCAGATCTTGTCGCAGAAACAATCTAATTTTATTTCAAAGGCATAATACTTAACAGAATCGCCCCTCATTTCGCCGAAACCAGTTTTGGCACCAGTACATCAGCTAAGAGTACATTAATCGAGATTCAAGGTTTAAATGAAGGTGGCTTCCTAAACTTAGTAGCCTGCTCGAAGCCATAAGCAATTTCAATGAGTTTAGGTTCTGAACCCCTCAATCCTCCGAAACAGATGCCGTATGGTACCCCATCATCATCGTAGCCTGCAGGAACATTAATCGCTGAATATCCTCCAGCTGCAAGCACTGGAGCTACAAATGCAAGTGGTGTCACCAATGCATCCAACTTATTTTTCCTCATCAACTTCTCAAACCCAACTTTGGATGCTCTTGTTAAATTTCGCAAGGCTTGGTTTTCTAATCCGCTTATCCCATTTGTTTTCTCGGCTTCCAACAAGATGTCTTGACCATATTCACGAAGTTTTTCCTACAAACACATGAGACAGCTAATCCAAAAATATGAGGAACCGGAAGAAAGACTGACTAGTTCGTATAACCGTAAATTATTTCCTACCAATCGACAGAAAATAAGAAATAAGAAGCATGGATATGGTCCCATGGATATGTACATGGATATGGTACTTACCAAACCAGAGAATTTCTTGTTAAAGGCTATTACATCTGCCAATGATCTCACTGGAGAACTGACTAAATCTTTAAGATAAGCATTTAGTGACAACTTGAACTCAGCATGTAGCGCTATTAGTTCGTCTCCGAGCATGGAAACTATGGCTTCAGGGATAGGAACTTTCAGATGGTCTACCAAAATTGCACCTCCTTGCCTTATGTTGCCCAAGATTTCAGAATACGATTGTTAGAACGACATTTTTTTTTGGATAAGTACTTCCTTTCATTAAAAGCACAAACCACATATACAAAATCTACAGGGCATACCCCTGCTATACAATTGCTTACAACAGAAAGCAAAAACAATTCCAAAACCTATACAGAAATCTGCCAACCTAACACCTAGGTGGGCCAAACACACTCCCAGAAATCTGCTAACTATCACATAACCTCCTATTTTCCTGAGTGGATTGCACACCCCTCTTAGAGCTGAGTGAGTCTCTTATAGAATTAATGGTGTGGAGGATCAGTTGGTCTTGGGGAAGGGCTTTATGCTGAAAAACTCTTTTGTTTCTCTCCATCCAAAGACTGTACACTGTGGCAGCCAGAGCCGTCTTCAATACCACACTACGAAAGCTACTACCTTGGGCATTCTGAAGGTACCAAGAAATCACATCAGCTAATAAGTGGGACACTTGACCAGAAGAAGATCTACACCAAACAGCATGCAAAACTGCAGAAGACACAGGGCATTGGAAGAAGAGATGATGGTGAGACTCCTCACCATTATCACAGAAAACACAGTCCACTGCCACAGTCATGCCCCATTTGAACAATCTATCTTTGGTACTCAGTTTATTTTGGATAGCCAACCATAAAATAAAGGCCCAACGAGGAACATTCCTGCTGAACCAAACAACCTTATGCCACTGCTGTATAGGAAGTTGACATTTTGTATGCAAGAGGTATGAAAACTAGCCAAGGGCGAGGCACTGAGGCCCCTTTCTAGCATTAGTTGGACCTAAACCCACCACTATTTCTTGGAACAGATTCTGTCCTAAGAAACCAAGTTGGGCACGAACTCCTCGGCCGGCAAAAGCTGCTGTTACATAAATTAAGAGATTGAAATGTTTACCTTAACTTGTGGAAAGACTGATCGAAAAGACTGCTAGAAAAGTTGAGAAAATCTGCTGTTATCCCTAATCTCTTTCCCCTAAGCCCATCAGCCTTGAGGAATTGCACATATCCACCTTTAGGGACGTAGCTTGAAGCTTTTTTTGTTGCCATGGCATCATAGGGATCATAACCCACAATGGCATCAAGGACATAAACAGCATCTGATACTGTCCTGCAGATTGGCCTGCAATGTTCACACGGTAAAAACACAAAATGACTAGTGAGAAGTCAGAATTCTATGCACTGAAAGGTTATCTGCAGTAACTCAGTAACTGGACATCAGTTGTAAGAGAAGCTGTGGACAATGAGAAAAGTTGGTGAATGCAGTGTAAACTTCACATACCCCACGGTGTCCTGCCTAGGGGATATTGGGACGACCCCTCCTCGGCTGGTAAGGCCGACTGTGGGTTTGAACCCAACCACAGAGTTGGAACTGGACGGACATATGATGGACCCATCTGTCTCTGTGCCTAGTGATACTGCAGCCATATTTGCTGCTACTGATACTGCTGATCCTGTGCTTGATCCACATGGATCTGTTGACTTCACGTATGGACACTGCATGAATGCGAAAGCATAGTATCAGTATTTAATCAATGTTGCCGGCCATTCGTCAAGGCCCAGGAATCCGCTGGACATCTCAGCAGCGGGATTGGATACCCGCATCCGATCGAAGTTCCATTTTAGTACCCCCTAACCCTATCATAAAGGGGAGCTCTTTCTAGGTGGGTCGCTTCGCGCAAGACATTGCTTAGGATCTAAGCTAAATCCGGCAACTGTTTTCCTTTATTTTACCAAATACATCACATTTCACCAGATTGCCGGTAGCTTTCACATTGTCACCTCATTATTTGAATGATAATTCTTAAAATTCAAAACTGCCAAGGAGATCGCCCCAAAATCAAAGTGAATAGTTATACAGTATTAGAAGGTTGGAACTTGGAAGTACTTGCCTCAACATGCTAATGTCCAATTATGACGAATGCCAAAGGAGCTTATTCCTTACTTAAAATGGCTAAAAAAATTTACCGAGGGGCAATTTCATACAAGCTTCTGTCCTACATATTATATTTTTCTATTCCAGCCAAAAAATAAAGATCAAGAAAATTCGTTCCTATGCTCCTCTTTTCTACACACACCCCTGCTTGCAACCGCAAAACCCAGTTTGTGTGTAAAGATAGAAATGAAGATGAATTAGGAACATAAAACTATATACACTTTTATGAAATGAAAGAACCAGTCGAAAACAGATTGGCAACTTACCACAGCTTGGCCGCCTCTAGCACACCAGCCACTAGGTGCATTGGACGACCTAAAATGAGCCCACTCACTCAAGCTCGCCTTTCCCAATATGATTGCGCCCGCTTTCCTCAGCTTCGCCACCACCCCTGCATCCCGGGGCACGACTGACCCGAGGAGGGCATATGACCCAGCCGTGGTGTTAAGCTTATCCTTGGTTGCGATGTTATCCTTGAGCAGAATAGGGATACCATGCAACCAAGACTTTGACACGGGTGCCTTGGCCTTTCGCTCTTGGTCAGCCTTTTCTGCAAGGTAGAGCACATCAGGGTTCACTTCAATAACTGCACGAAGAACTGGGTTGAGTCTTTGAATTTCTCTGAGGTAGAATTCAACAAGTTTCCTAGAGGTGAGTTTGCTTTGCTCGAAAGCAATCCGGATTTCTTGCACGCTAGCTTCTCTGATCGAGAATTCACTGCTCACAATGCTAATGCCGAATCCAAACAATGCAACACCCAGAAACATAAGCAACATTTTGCTGATAGCCATGATGAAAGAAGTGAAAAGCCCTGCAAACAAAATTCAATATGACAGCGGTCTGAATTCTTTACTAATATAATGATCCAATAGCATATGATTGCAAAGTGGGAAAAAAAAAAAAGTGGAAGGACCTATGATGAGTCACTGTTTACCTTCTGGTTGCTTTTGAACATTGGCAGCGGCACCCCTAAAGAAGATAAACTTCCACAAAATGGTGGGCACCCACCACATACTTTTCTGCAATGTCCTGTGTCTGCATTCTTGGTTGAGAATGGAACCAGGAATAGTTTGAGCAGGGGAGCACTGAATAATTTTCCTGCTAGGTCACCAAAATATCTGGGGCCTACTTTATTTCATTATTGTACCTCAGTGAAGTAATATTACGTCACCCTAAGTTCGTGTCCTGATATGAACTTGAAATTGCA